>OZ014482.1:15063595-15663595 GCA_963965965.1 Trididemnum nubilum | reverse complement strand
CATAAAAATACATTAATAAATTTTTGACTTTGAAACATTTTGCAAATTCCTTGTGATATTTCTCCAAGAGTCTTTACAGCAGTTCCATTTCTTTATAGCACGCTTTCTATATAGCTTGCATATTATTACGGCTTTATATCCCTGATTTGCCATCGAAGCAAGACTTTTTTTTTGCGCGGCCAGTTAGACTCGACTTTAAGATAGTACGGCCGTGGCCAGAGGGGGGTGGGCGGGTCTGAGCTCCGCCTTCAAAAACTACCTCCGCCCAGAAAATGTGCACTCAAAATTATTGGTAACCAGCACTGGATGAGCCGAAAACTTTTTTTGGTTTAAATGCTATTTTATAGATTTGAATCGAAGTTAAGATCCAAAATCGTACTGAAGACCTTTTTCTCTTCATCGTTTGTGGGCCAGACGGTTTATTTTCAAAGCACCTTAATGTTATTACCACTTTTACTGCTGTTGTTCTCGAGCCCCTTGCGCTCAACTCGAATACATTGAGCACCGCCTGATTAAGCCTGCTTTGAAAGTCTTAGGCGTTGCAAAGTCTATGCGTTTGATCTGTTAGGCGCAGAGGTTAGAGCTAGGGTTAAAGTTGGGTAAGAGTTAAAGTAAAATTAAAGGTGAAATTTTCTCCGATGTATAAGAGTACAGTAATTTGCACTTCAAACTAAGCAGCAAGCATAGCTGGGCGAAAACGTTGGGTTTGGTTGATTGAAGTTAGCAGTTTAAAATTTCTTGTGGGTGTCAACAAAATGCTACGCCACAAAACTACTTGGCTAGAGAACCCGGGACAAAAATGACCATTTCAACATCACTATCTCTATACGATCGACTGGGCATCTCTTATTGCGCAAGCAGCCACTGTTTATGGGTTAGGTACCCAAATACCGTTACTCAATGGTTGTCTCTTTACGACTCGCTGGCAAGGCGCTTTACTATTCCAGCCCAAATAAAGCATGGTGGAGGGGTGCGAAAATGCCGCAACGTCTAAACCAAAAGCGTTTAACTGACAGCATAAAAATGCTACATTCCGGAAGATCATTGCAATGCTCACCAAGAGATGTTTTAATAGATTTGTTTGGCCTTACCGTTTCAAATGTCATTTTTATTAGTTGCAAAAGTAGACTGAAAGCTGCAGCTCTTTTCTTAGAAATTATATATATAACCTTTTGTTCTAAATGTATTACACAGGACAGCTTGTGTTGATTACACAAAAATTACGTTACGTGATATTTCTTGTTATTGTATGTGTTGTTTCTAAGTTAATATTTCTGTAACGAAAATTGTTTTTTCTTTGTTTTTGCACAGATGAAGTTACCCTTTTTGAGGTTGCAAGATCTAAATACATCAGAATGAGTTTTTTAACGATCATTATTTCGGAAAAAAGCATGTTTGGGCAGTTGACTAATGCCAGGGATTCTAATAAATAATTGTACCACAGTTTCAGAAGTCGTTTTTTCAATTAGAATTAAATGTTGCAAAGTTAAAAGACCTTGATTCGACTTGGAAAAAAGTCCGATTATGTTTAGCCAGGAATTTTTTTTTTACTTCTGGCATACTCTTTGAAACGAAAGTTGCTAAAACATCTTGTTTGCCTTGCACGAAAATAGTGCACGTTTTTTCGCATAATAAGGGCAGGAAATTTAGATACGTCATCTTCACTCACAATAATTTGCCATTCAAACTTCAAGAAATTTGTTTCCGCAAGCAGTAGTGCGAGTACCATACTACCAGCAAATCTATCATAAATTGTATGGCTAGATTAAAAAGTAAATACAAATCGGGTCTAGTTGATATTGCTTGCGTGGAAAGAGAATCCTAGGTTATACAGTGCTGCCGTCGAGGATAGGCTCGGTAGGCCCTGCCTACCTGCTTATTTTGGCAGGGTAGGCTTCCATACCTGCCTAGTCTTTCGATTGCCCTTACCTACTTGTCTCTGGTTTTTGTTTGTCCCACAACTAAATTCGGTCGAAAATTTGCTCAAATTTTGGTAAGACTTTTATTTCATTTTTTTGTTTTCGGTCTTCTGCTTCAGTTCGGCCGAAAATTGGAATGAGCTTTTCTGTAAAGAGCTTGTTTCATCCTGCGAAGCTTCCGTAGCCTACCCACCTTTTTGTTTAGGACAGCAGCACTGCATAACCGATCAGTGGTCGAGTGGATAAAGCGTCTGCTACTGCAGCGGTTGACTCCTGTTCGAGTACCGGTCGGGTCAAACCGAAAACTATTAAAATTGCTATTTACAGGTTTCCTGCTTGACGTTCAGCAATTATAGGTACAGTGTGAAGCCTTCACCGTGAGTGGTAGACAGGTGGGCAGGTGGCAGCATGACTCGAAGACCGAAAGGTCCCTTTGCTGTCCCCTGGCCAAGGCTACTTGGTGAATTAAATGTAATTACATAGGTACCGCAAAAATTGACTGGTTTTTAATGTGAAATACTGTAGCTCTGATTTTTGATTTAAGAAGCAACGATATCTTGTTTTTAGTAGTTAACTCACTAGTCAGTCAATCATTTTGAATAATTTTTTTCCAAACAAATAAAAGAGCTCATAAACAAAGTTATTAACATAAGAAAATATTGTTATATGAGTTGTTATACTGTAGTAGCTAATATTGAAGCTGCAGGGCGCTTTCAACAATAGAGAAAAATAATGATTCACATTGCTCAGATATAAAGTAGTGGAAATACAAAATTATGTTGAATGGTTAACATAATACTTTCTTTAGCTTTTAGGAAAGTCAGAGAACTAATTGTTTGTGTTGATGTTACTCGGCTGATTTCAAACCCTGTCATTGCAATTAGGATTTTATTTCAAGTCATATTAGTCTTTTAAAGTCATGTTAGGTTTTAAAAGCTAAAGCAACGCTATGGTTTTAATGTCCATTGAAGTTTCAGCAGCTTTTAGCTTTTTGTTTTGCAAGGTTCTTAATGAAATGGAATTGTCTGTTACATGCAGAAATGCAGGATTGCACAAAAGCTGGTAAATGAATTTGCAAGATCGTTATGTCTGTGACTGAAGCAAATTTTCCGATCGACAAATTCCAAAGTTCTTCCGTGCTCCGTCGCTCTGCAAGACTACCGAAACGTGCTAGACCCAAAGCCAGCGGGGTAGCACCAACGAGTAAAGTGAGTTTTGTTTTGACTTTAGCTGAGAATAAATGGTTGAAATTCATTTCTTTAGTCTTTTTTTCAACATACTACACAGCCTTATGTTGTTTCGTCGGCAGCGTGGCCGAATGGATAAAGGCGTCGTTTTAACGACGACCCTGATCGCATGATCTGCGTTTAACCCGTACCCTGGTCACGTTGTTGCGTTCTTGGATAAGACGCTTTATGACGATTATCTCTGCTTGGTGGCTTTAAACATGCAGCAAACTCAGTGGGTAAGAATTCGAAGAAATCCCAGGAACATTGGATCTATGGATACTCCTAAGCAGATGCGGATTCCTCTAAACATAAAGTAGTCAATGCAATGAAAAGTATGCAGATCGTCCAACAGGTAGCGTCTGATGCTGTCCGGTGATAGGACGATAAGTATGTGCTACAACCACGCCCTCTGTCAGCTGATATGACATTTCAATAATTTTGAATAAGATTGTTAAATTGTTGGTGTTCCGTCAAATTGATTGTATTTTCTTTTTAAGATGCGTTTCCACCGGACGCGAAGCGAATGTAGCCAACATTTCCGAGTGGTCACTTACGTCACTTGTTCAAAATAGGCCAACCTCTTGTCAAAGTGAAGTTATGCAACCGCTCGCGTAGATTGCGACTGGTAGCAACTTTTCGCAAGTTGCCAATGACGTTAAATTTTGGTTTTTTCTCGTTGCTTTGCGTTCAGTGTAAACGCACTTTACTCTCATAGATTATAAAAATCTATCATAATTTTTATCACAAACCATGCACTTTTCCTAATTTTATAAGTTTGAAAAAGCAACTCTATTCTATAATGACAGGGAAACTATAACCCAAACGTGCCCAAATCTTAACCTTTAAAAATGAAAAATGTGCGATTGTTTGGATAAATATTCTTTCTTGTTGTTGCATTCTCTTTCACTTTAAACTTTTTGGTAAAACAGTCACTCCCATTTGTTTACACCTTATATCACACGTTTAAAATTGCTATGTTTCAGCTGATTTCTTCTTCAAAGCAATCCGATTCACGTGCAGATGAATTTTTTTTACGTCTTGAATTGGTAAGATCTTAGCTTCTTTTCTCTTTAATTGTTTCTTCAATTACGGCCGCGTTAATTAGCTCAGTTGTCTGAGCGTCGGGTTGATAATTGAAAAGTTGCTGACTCCCGGTTCGATTCCCGAACCGGCTATGCGTCGTTGTATCCTTGGGAAAGACACTTTACGCTTTTTTTCTATTGGGGGCTAAGCAGTCTACTCGATGCAGCGGCCCAGCCTGAGAAGAAGTTTGCAAACGGAACCCAAAAAGGGTTCTCTGCATTGCGTTGATATGGTTACTGGTTACTATGGCGCAGAGTGCCCGGTTTATATACACAAAAATTACATATTTAATGTCTAAATCTGTACTAAACTTAGATGAATCCTGATAATTCTGTTGGGCTTCATGAAGTAAATTAAAGATGAAGACATCGTCTAAGGGTATAATTCTGCTGATTGTCGAAATTTTATGGCTCAATACGTTTCATCCTTTTTTTTTTTTTTGGTGAATGCCAAAGTGATCAAGACTGTATTAAGGCCCGCTTAATAATAGCGCAAACTCGAACTACGTGGAAAACCAGGCAATTTTACGCGCGAATTGCTGTTCTAATACAAAGCGGTTTTCCGCGCGAAAACCGCAATCCGTTTTATATTAAAACTCGATCATTTGCCCCTGTAAATTATTATAATGAACGAATTATTAATTTCAGTATTGAGACGGCTTGTCTATCCCGGCGAATTCCACAATATTGCAGCAGTTGCAACCTATTTGAAATTTTGATCATGATCAGTTTTGAGAATATTTTAACTGACCGCATTTAAAAAAAAAACAATAGGCCTACTAATTACTGGAGAGCAAGCACTTTTTTTGTTTAATGCCATTTAAGAAAAGAAATCAACTCTTTATATTTCATGAAAGAGAACGATTCTTTGTTTTTTTAACGTTACAACTAATCTTTTATTATGCACTATTGTTTACAAGAATAATTCAATAAAAACAGGAGCCAAATTAAAGAAAAACAAAAAACGATACTATTTTACAGTAACGTATCGTAACAAAATGGTAACCAAGTTTCAACAATCATAGCCAATGGATAATACTTTTTTTTTTTTCAACAATCAGGACCAATAATAAAAAGAAATGTTTATCCTTGCAAAAATGAGCTTGTGTCACTCCATTAAAATTTAAAAACAAATGAAGTTAAAATTTGTGAACATTTATAAACTGTCACCCTCGACCTAAATTTTACTGGTTCTTATACAAAAAAAGAAGATTGTACTCTATTATTGGTATGAGACCGACAAGAAAAAGTTTATTTATTTGAACACAACGAAAATGATATCATGAGTAAATAACGCTAAAAAGTTTTTTTATTTTAACATATAGCATCGTCGTTTAAGTATAATTTCAGGTGGAATTAAGAGGTTGAGAAAACGAGAAAAAACTTGGACAAAACTGCAGTTTACAACACCGGAAATGCAACATATTTCAGCTGGCCCCGGGCCCACGTTCGGCTCTCGGCGCCCCTGCTGGCACCCCCAATTTCAGCCGCACACTAGTCCTCCCTGATATCTTCAATCGCTCAAACTTTGAATACAGTGTGTATAGCGGTTTAAAAGTAGATAGGAGCAGAAGAAAAAGAAAAAAAAGTGAGAAAAAATATTCAAAACAAGAAAAATAGGTTTCAAGTTGGTTCATAGGTGGTTGATAGTTTGCTCAAAAACCACTAACCATTTTTCATCAATATCGGTAATTACCGAGATATATCGGTTCAAACTCGTCAACTTTTTGCCCATTTTCGGCCTGTAAAATTTTGGTCACGTGGCCGGGCGCCCCAAATCTCGGTTTGCATAAAGCATTCACTAGCACCCACATTGTGCCTAAGTTTCAGCTTTGAACGTTAAGTGGTTTTGAAATTATAAGCGAATTAACAACTTTTTGATCGAAAATTTGCCGGTTTTTTGTCTCAATTTACGATCACGTGACCTACGATCCCCAAAATTGGCACACGTGACGCTTACATTAATTCTTGTGTTGAGTCCAAATTTCAACTTTCTAGATTTAACCGTTTGCTAATTATTGAGCAAATCAATCCTCGTATGCCAAAATTCGCGAACAAAACAAAGGTACTACGCGCTCACGCGAAGTCCCAATTAATTTCAAACTTTATGCAATGTTAAAAGTTTATTGCACTAAATTGTACGCCAATAAATTTTTAAAATATGTTTTTCATTAAATTTATATGCCTGCATAGTGCATATATTACATGATATAGTTGCGTTAGATTGTATTATGGTGTTTTATTTGTCTGCATCGCAGTGCAGCGACGTAGCCTAAATTGAGAGCGCTGATTGGTTGAACACAAAAGCCGTTGCGAACAACGCCAAAAATTTCGCTCTGGAGGTAATCTACGTGGTTTTCCGCGCGAACTAAATTGTGTTCGTGTTGGCGTTCTTTAAAAACGAATTCATTTTATTTTATTACGACCTTTCTTTCGCAAACGCCAACTTCGCATTCGCGCCACTTTCCGCGTTCGCGTTCGATCGTTTGCGATTCTATTTTGTTCAGTGCAATAAAGACATTTTTGTAGAATTAACCCGGTAGCAAGCGAAAAATTTAAGCATATGCACTTCCTATGAAATTAAAATATGAAGACAAATGACAATGTGTTGTAGAGCGTGAAATTAGGAGACTACCAAGCGATTGCTGCTTTATTGGATTCTGTTCCTGTTCGTGATAAACCTAAATTGATCAACAGAATTTGCTACGATGGTTTAGCCCCAATTCATTACGCTGCCAGGTACATTTTTCAAGCATTACAGTACATTTAGCATGCCTATATTGATCTTTATGTAGCAAACCAAGAAGAGCATCTCTTTTTATTCGCATGATGAACCTTTTTAAGATCGGACTTCGAGTTTGCAGTTGTGTACGAAGATCAAGGTTGAACTAGCCTTTTTCTGAACTATAACTAGTAAAAAATGAAAAATTACTATTGAAAGCGAAAGTTACATTTTTTTTTGTAGAGCTGGGGATGTAAAACTTTTGGAAATTTTAGTGCAGCACCGCGCTGATGTGAATTTGGTGGGAAGAGAGAAAATGCAACCAATTCATTTTGCTGCTAAATTTGGCAGTCCGCAATGTGCTCTAAAGGTAAATCATGCTCAGCTTGATGGTTAATTTTCCTGTTTAAGCTTACTGTGTTATCCATAAATAATTGCGTACTTTCTTTTGCTGCATTGCTCCATGATTGCAATTAGGCCAAAGCACTGAAAGCAAAGGATTTTTAAAACCCAGTAAAATAGAAGACATAACGTCACATGCAGGATCAGAGTCCGGTCGACCAAAAAAATGACTAGGGATGGGATGACGAAGCTTTGAGCACATAAGCTCGCCTGCTTTATGTTGATTAAAAATCAACTCAATTTGAAACCCAGTAAACACTGATGATTGATGACTTCCAAAAAACCTAAAGAACCAACCTCAGTTATATTAAAAAGCTAGTTTTCATTTTTTTAAGCAAATAAAAGTACCAGCACCAAATGATTTTTTTTTTTGATTTATTGCGGTTGATGTTTCTTGGCTTACTTGAAATTGATCAACGTGATGACACGACATCTGACTCACCGCTTCATTTTTGTCATTATCTTAATCTGGTTCTTGAAGGTGAAGAAGATTCAGCTCTTTAAAGCATTCTCTAATAAACATTGTAATTGTCATTTTATTTTATTCACCAAGATCCTTGGCCTTTAGACAGCGAAGGAACTTTTCGGTCTTCGAGTCAAGCTGCCACCTGCCCACCTGTCTACCACACAGGACGGAGGCTTCAGCCGCTTCACACCGTCCCTTTAATTGCTGAACGCCAAGCAGGGAAGCTGTAAATACCAATTTTTATAGTCTTTGGTTTGACCTGACCGGAAATCGAACCCGAGTTTACCGTTTCAGTAGCAGACGCTCTATCCGCTCGACCATTAAGTAACTTTTTTCATTTTTTATAGCGCTGCTGGCATTGTTCTTAACTTGTTCTTACATTTTCAGCAAAAATGAGCTTCGAGATTTTCTAAAATAGTTTTTATGAAAAAAAGTGTAGTCGCGTTTGTAGGCTGAAATTATGTTGCACTTTTCAGTTTGGGAAAAACTATGGCGCAAATGGATCTAATGAACAAATGCAGAGTTCTTTAGATGTTCTTCTTGCTCATGGCGCCAATCCAGAAGCTCAAGACTTGTTTTTGTCCACTCCGCTGCATTATGCTTGTGAAAAAGGAGAGCTAGAAGCTGCGAAAATTTTAGTTGGGCTGAGCCCCTCTTTATTATATGTAAGAAGCTATTTCTCTTGCAGCTTGCTAATTTATGTGAACTACTACAAACGATTACTAAATCTGCAGTATTTTCAAAAAATGTCAAGTTTTTATACTGAGCCTTTGATCACTTTATTCACGGAAGTGCCACGACAAGATCGTCTGTCCTACCATAGACTCTTTATCAGTAGACTAAATAAAGAATCTATGGTCCAACTAACTAGTGTGATAATTGTATCCTATGACCTCCCGTTTCAGAGATGTGTAATTACCTAATCGATCATGTAGTTGTTCTTCACGTTTTTGTGCTATTAGATCATCAAAAACTTTTCCTCAGTTTACACACCGTGAAGAATTGGTTGTTATTGAGCTACAAGACCAAGTAAAAAGCGTAGCACGAAGAGTTGCAGGGCTTCCTCAGAAATGCTGCTGGTCACAGTGTGGAGAAAGCTATCGTGGACTTTTGATCCCTAAAATGCGGATGATGACTCCTGGTAGAAATCATTGCTTTCAACTTCATGATTTTTTTTTCAGTTTGCGAACGAAAATGGTTCTACTCCTCTACATCAGGCGTCTAAATATGGAAGAATTGATGTAGTAAACATGCTACTATCATGTGAGATGTCGAAACGGACGCTACTTGAACTGACTGACGCCACTGGCTCCACTGCATTTATTTGGGCGAGCAGAAATGGACACACCGAAGTAAATGCGATATTGCCTTGATTAAAATGTTCATATCTTCGAAGCTTTTCGTCTGACACTTGTCAAGAAGAATCGTCAAAATGGAGAGCGCAGAAAAATGAGCGGCTATTTATAGGAAAAGAGCCGAGCCGTGATTGGCTGGAAAAGGACCAATGAGAAAGCGTCATTAGCGTACAATCTTTAAGCGCTTTACGAATTCTTTTTGTCGGCAGAGGGCGGGGTTAGAAGTTTTGATGAAAGTGGCTTCAAGAGCGGATAGATGAAAAGGTGAGCGGTCTTGGGCAAGAATAGAAAATCTGCTGTCATCATAATGTTGAGCGCAGGTAGGATTTTGTGAAAAGAATCTAACCTGGCTCTCCCATTTCTGGATGTTCTTGTTAAAAAATCCCCTTCCAAGTTCATTACTTCCATCTATCGGAAACCCACATTCACCGGTCAATATCTACGCTGGAATTCCTTCAGTCCTCGGTAACGCAAAACCAATCTAATCCTGACATTAACTCACCGGGCTCTTGCCATCTCTTCTCCTGAAAGATTGCCATTGGAACTACACAAAATCAAGTTCATTCTACTGACTAATGGATACCCTGAGCACGTCATCAAGTCGTTTATGGCTCTGAAGATGAAGCAATTTCACGCTCTGCCTAAATTTGGACCCGAAAAATGCCCCGTCTATTTACGTCTCCCATGGCTCGGTTCTATTTGTACCCGGTTTGAAAAGCAAGTTAAATCTGCTGTCAGCAGTGCTTTAGCGCTGTGGAACCACGTGTTGTTTACTCTACCAACGAGCTTCTCTCCGCTACCAACAAGGATAAACTACCTGCTTTACAGAAAAGCAACGTGATTTATCAATTCTGATGCCACTGTGACAGTCGGTATGTAGGTCGTACTTCCCAAAGGCTGCAGAACAGAATCAAATAACATGTCCCCAAATCTATCCGTTCTTGCTCTTCTTCCCAAAAACGGTTACTTCCTGCTCGTCGGTGCAAATCTTCCACCCAAACTAATACCCAGTCTCTTGCTTCTGATTCAGCCATTTGACTTCATCTTTTACAAAATCCTACCTGCGCTCAACATTATGATGACAGCAGATTTTCTATTCTTGCCCAAGACCGCTCACCTTTTCATCTATCCGCTCTTGAAGCCACTTTCATCAAAACTTCTAACCCCGCCCTCTGCCGACAAAAAGAATTCGTAAAGCGCTTAAAGATTGTACGCTAATGACGCTTTCTCATTGGTCCTTTTCCAGCCAATCACGGCTCGGCTCTTTTCCTATAAATAGCCGCTCATTTTTCTGCGCTCTCCATTTTGACGATTCTTCTTGACAAGTGTCAGACGAAAAGCTTCGAAGATATGAACATTTTAATAATGGCAATTCTCAAGTTCTGTACCACCAACCAACTCTTTAAATGCGATATTTAATCGTTAATAGGATTGGAGTATACAAAAATATGCCAAGTTTGTTCAAAACCGAAACCACATTGTCCTTATATTTGATCTTGACAAAATTTACGATGCACTTTTTGTTACGTTGATATGATAAAATGTTTGGCTACAATCAATATTTTGCCTTACTAGGCAAATTTTTTTCAAATATTCGAAATTCTAGCTCCTCAGCAGTTATTTTTTATTACATGCTCAGACATTTGATTTGCTTTAGAGTTTTGAGTTTTGTAAATATTGCGAAACTGGCAAAATATACCCCAATTAAGACGTGTTTGGATGTTCATTGCTGCGTTTTGCAGTTGAGGTGAAATATTTGGCTTCTAGGAAAAAAAAAACGTCACTGTCCCATTTCAACGTATGCCTTTGTGTCAACATAATATGGCTAAAAAACATGCTTGCCGTTGAATTTGCTGCATTTACTTGCTTATTTGGTGTACAGGTGGCTAAGAGTTTGTTGAAGGCCGCAAACGATATTAAAAGAAACGGAGCATTGCAACGTTTGTTAGATCGAGATGCTTTCCACGATACAGCGCTTCATAGAGCTGCCAGAAGCAAAAACCCAGATACTGTCGAACTTCTTTTGCAAACTTGGAGTGCGGAAGTCGACAAGCTCGGCACGTCAATCAAAATGGGTAAAGTATCAAACATTCTACTGCTGTCAAAACCAGTGTAACGAGTTGCCGGTCGGGGCGTACTAATTTTTGTAAACTCAAGTAACAACAATCTGCCCAAGGCTTTGTAAACCATGTACGAGAAATCTTTTTTTTTTCTATTTCTTGAGTTAAATACGCCATTTTGACAATTGACAGTGTCATCTCTAAGCTCTATTAGGGCAAATCAATTACTCAACTATTCATATTCCATTTTCGTTACGTTTTTTTTTATTTTTTCTTTTCAGAACCTTGCATTAGAGTTTGGCCCCAGTCTTAGGCCAGTCTGCTCAAACCCAAACCCCCAATGGTGGTAGCAATTTTTGCAACACTGTATCCGGCAAACGATAAGCTCGATAAGTCATAGTTTTGAAACTCCGACACAAAAAATGAACATGAATTTTTAGTAGCACATCAGAGAAATTTTTGAAATGTAGAGAATATACAGCCTAACTCAGCTGGCTTGCAGAATCAACAGCGGTGGGAATTGAATTTTTAAGCATACTGTAGGAATTGGAGTCCGAACACTCGCTGTTGTGATAACTTTATAAATAAATGTGCATCTAAGTACTGGTTGCATTAAAGTCTGTGCTTGTTGGCATCAGTCTTGAAGCCGGTAGCATGGCCTAGAGGGTAAAGGCGTTGTTTTTATAACGATCCTGATTGAATGGTTTAGGTTCAACCTGCACCCTGGTCACGTTGTTTCTTCATTGGATAAAACTTTTTACGATGATTGTATCTGCTTCGTGGCTTCGAACAAGCGGCAAATTCAATAGACAAGAAATCGAAAAAATCCACAGGAACATTAAATTACAGAAGAATCCTAAGCAGGCTCGGATTCCTCCAAACACGAAGTAGTTACTGCTGCAAGGAATAGTTTTGCGGATCATTTAATAGTTAGCGTCTGAGCTCTTTGGTGACAGGAGGATAAATATGCGCTACAGTACAGTTGTTATTTATATGGACCAGAAAAATACGTGGATTTACAAAACGTTCATGGTTGTACTCCCCTGCATATTGCCGCTAAAGTCGGATCGTTGCCCATTATGGACGCGATATGCCAGCGAGATCCAAATCTGAAGCTACTCACCAACAACAACGAAACTCCTCTCTACCTGGCTGCTAAAGAGTCCCATCTCGAATGCCTTGAGTACTTACTGAAGAGGTAAGTTATATACTTGCAGCACTTGCTAATCAGTGATTGCAATTGCCGTTTTATTACCAGGTTGCGTTAATTAAGATATGACGAAGGAACTTAGTGGGATAAGGAAGGAACGTGCCAATCTTGTTTCTATGTTGATTTTCATATTGCTCGCTTTTTTCAAGGGTCTATTAGTGCTCTTTATTATTATGTCGAGCTTACTGGTATCGCTTATTCTGAATTATTTGATAATATTGAATTTGGAAATACAGTGTAGACCTGGTCTATTCTGGGCGTAAAATTGTGAGGGTACAAGTGTACTCTTGGCATGTTTTAAACAAAAATTCGGTACGCCCAACGTACGGCCTTACCAGCATGCAAACTGCCAGTTGGTTAAAACAAAGTAATCATAGGCTCGTATGTTCACGATGTTACGCCCAGCGTATAGACCTGACCTTAAGCTTGATTGGATTAGCACAAAATTTGCCAAATCTTTAAAAATAGTCTAGCCTATTTCTGCTTATAAGTTCATATTATTTGAAATTGACTATTGAGCTAAAATAAAAGTTTCCCTGCTGCATGCAAACCCAACAATATTTGGATACTTTTCTTACTATATCTTGTTGTTTTTAGCCTGTCAAACCATAACGGCCTAACGCTAAGCTTCGAGTTAAGCCGAGTTTGTGCATAACGGCATGGATATCTCATTGTATAGATAGAATATAACTCTGGTATGCAACCGAAAGTTTTGTGACAAGCAATTCTGACAGAGATACTCTTTAGGGGTTACACTGATCAGCTGGAAATTGCTGATGATCATTTTACTACACCTCTGCTAGCGGCTTGCAAGAATCGGCATGTTGAAGCTGTCAAAATGCTTATGAAGTTCAAGGCTAATGTGTTTGCTACTGACATTTGCTTTCGAAACAGTCTATTCTTAGCTGTTCGATCAGGTTGCTTTGCATTAGCGGAGGTAGGCTTTAGTTAGGTTAAGTTACGTTTTCGGTTTAGTTGTGCCGTATATTTTGAAACAAGCGTTTTTAAATCAGATACGGTGGAAATGGGAACAATAACGCACACATGCCAAGCTAACTTAAGATCATTGTAGAAAGAGTTTGAAAGAGTGAAAACTTCTATATCCATAGGCGTAGGAGGTGGGGGGGAAGCACTGGCCCCCCCGGTTGGTGTAAGGTGTCGAAATTTTGGGCGATTTCATAAAATTTGGGCAATTTTTCGTCAAAATTTTGGGCAATTTCATGTCGTTTGGGCAAGTTTGCCTAGTAAAATATTTCGAGCGCTGGACAGAAAAACCGTCTCAATTTGAGTGAAGACCTTTTTTTTTTTTCGGAGGTCATCTCAATTTGGACAGAAAAAACGGTTGATTTGTCCGGCAACTTTGAAGTCATTTTTCGGGCAAAACTTTGGTGTCCCCCCAAATCATTTTGAGCTCCTACGCCCAATCGCTCATGTCTATATCCCCCTTCTATATCCTTCATTTAACCAAAGACATGAAAAACAAGACTAGTAAATTCACCAAAATGTAAGAATTTTCAGTCGATTTTTTACTGCGCAAGTTATTCTTAAGTGTATACCGTACATAAACCTCCTAAAATTCTAAAAACCTGTATAAATCTTATAATGTACGTGGCATAAAACGGTATTGGCTAAGCTATTAGCATGTTCAATGTTCATCTAATATAGGTGCTTCTCTCTGTTTCGGATTCGGAAAAACTGTTGCTCAAATCAGACCGATATGGGAACACAGCTATGCACGAAAGCGCAGCGAATGGAATGACGTCAATGTTAAAGGTGCAGTAATATTTCTGTGTTTAAGAGCTGTGATGGTACAGTTTTTTTGTTATGGTAAAGAAAACATCTGTCTACTCACTTAAAATAATTTTTACATTTTGAACTTTGGGAAATAAGCTACGGTAGAGTGAATTTAACAATAATTATAATCTTAGATTCAGTGTCCAATGGCTCGATCACCATGTCATGGCAATTGCCCAAAGACCAGCGCTACTGTGACATAGAAAGATATAGAATCTACTAACCTGGATAAAAAAAAGTAAACTTTGGATAGAAACCGCTTTTTTGTGACAGAATAAGATTAAAAAATCTTCAACCAATCGTTGGAGCAGAAAATATGTATAAGATTACTTTAAACTTAGTTAAATTTCAATAATTTCTTCTTGTATCCAATTCCTCATCTTGCGTTTAGCTACTTATTTCAAGAGGACTAAGTGTCCGCAGCCAAAACGACACTGGAGAGACACCTATGCATGCCGCAGCAAAGTCAGGACAAATCGATGCAGTTAGAGTTCTCGCTCGAGAGAATAAAGCAACCCTGAAAGATCTAGATGATCATTTGAGAACTCCATTGCATTTAGCAGCTAGAGATGGTCACCTGCCAACTCTTCTGGAACTCATCGACCTTGGGGCTGACACCAAATCTAAGTAAGCTGTTTATCACCAATTGAAAATCGACATTGATTTACCACAAAAGCTGCGAAAAAAACTGGATGATTACAAGCTTGATGCACACAGATTGTCGTACTAGCGTATCGTGCGAATATTACTTAGTCTTAATTTAGCGAAAAGAGTTCACATAGTATTTTTCAGAAAAAACTGTTTATGTTATCCATGTTGAAACCATGGATTCTTGGTACGTAATCTACTTTTCCAACGATCAATTTACGTGCTCGATATTTCTGTTGAGAAAAGCTAGGAGAAGCTCCATCAACTCAAGGTTAAGCCATCACACGTCTTTCATTACACTCGCAGTTTTACGCCGAAGCGTGTAACCAGGTTGGGAGAATCCATCTCGGCGGCATTGCACCTGCGCAATACAGTTCCTTTCGAAAAAATGTTGCAGCGGTGGCGAGATGTTCAATTTGACCAGCCCGAGATTTGAACCTCAAATCTCCCGCTCCAGAGACGAAAGTGTTACCGCTCGACCAACATCATTATTCTAATATCAATGTATGCAATAAGTTCGCTTTTGTTTTTTTTTTTTCAGAGATGTTTACGGCTACGCACCACTTCATATGAGCATTGAAAATACGTGGCCGGAAACAATCAAGGCTCTTCTTCAAGCTGATTTAGGCGTTCTAAACTACAAGACTCGCACTCGGGTAACTCATTCATAATCTAAAGGTGGGACTAGCTTTGAACGGTGTCTCTTTTTTAACGCTGAATTTCAAGCAGAGATTAGATGTTGAAGCTACGCGGTATCTAACCACTCGACCGTAAATTGTCACCATAGATTTGGCTTGGATGATTTTAGCTCTATTAATTTTGGTCTTTGAATGTTCCAAGTATTTCTGGGTCTGGTTAAAGTTTGATATTCATTTGCTGTCATTTTTTTGTTAGAGTCAAATGATATTTTTTGCTTGTAGGACGTAGGTTTTTGATAAAGCGTGCAGTTCGATTTATAACTTGTTGGCTGTTCAAAGAGAAAAAAGACCACAAGCATAACTTAACACAAAAACTGGACGGAGTAATGTCCGTTTGTGTTTACTTGCCTTGGTGGAACGGACAAACCGCTAAGAAAATCGAACTTTTAATCTTGTGATTCATACTTCAACTTCGGTACAGAACATTATGCAGAGCTGGACAACGCTGTTTTGAGCTATTGGTGTTCGGGCTCATCAGCAGCCCGCACGAGTATTCCTCAGCCCTTTTTTGGCAAAACTGAGCATCCAACTATGCCTTGCTTAGCAGCAAAGTTTTAATGGAATATATACAAGTTTTCACTTGAGGTACTTGACAAAAAGCCAAGTGAAAAACAAGCGGGCTTTTGTATTCAAGACATCTCTCAAGTTGTCCTTAATACAAGGGCTACCAATGTACGAAAAGCTATTACAGTTCTGTACGGTATTTAACTTTTGTTCCAGGAAACTGTTCTTCATCTTGCCTGCCGCAGTGGTTGCCCCGACATAGTCAAGCTCTTGTTGAAGTACGATGTTGACGTCACAGCCCAGCTCAGCGACGGTAAAAACGCCTTGATGTTGGCGATTGACCTTGAATGTGAAGCTTGCGTCTTTGCTTTCATTCAGTCTCCAAAATGGAAAGACTCGTTAAGAAGTGCCTGTGTGATTGACGGTGAGGCTCTGTATAACTACTTCACTTTTTGGTTCTCGAAAAGTTGTGGTGTTGCATACTATAGCATGTTAAGCTTTACTTGCCGTTCACAAACCTAACACTAAAAGCTTTACCGAACATGGAATTTTGAATAGAGAATGACCAAACTGTGTGATTGTTCTTATTGCCATTTTATAATCATCAAATTTGAATTGAATAAGATTTCATGCGCAACTTGTTCGTGAAAACCGGACAATAAGAAAATAGACTTTGAAGAGAAGGCTTTCTCACTAAGTTTCCCATAGCTTTTATTCTACGCGCGGTTTTAAAATTAATCCAAAGTATCAATGATTACAGCAATAAACAAATAGAAAAATATATAACTTAACAAATTGTAGTAATAATTTGCTCCACCCACCTTATTGGTTACCAAGAAGCCATGGATTTTTGATGTTAAAGGCCATAGCATAAGAGATTATTGCTTTGTGGAAACCAATGCTAATTTTGAACGACTTTGCAAGCGACATGTTCAGAAAATTACTTTAATTCTCTAAAACGTCAATATTTTTGATATTTTTACAGATGTATACACCACTCCGTTCAGAGAACTGATCCAAAAAATGCCCACGGCTGCGGAATTGGTTTTGAGCAAATGTGTGACCCATCAAAGCGAGAAAAATCAGAGAGGACGTGAAGTTATGCAAGTAAATGGCTTTAATTCAGCAAGCAATGATCACAAATACAAAAAAATCAAATCTTTAGTATACTCATTGAATTACGCTGAAACGTGTAACAGGTTTGGGGACATCTACGCATCATTACGCCCTGGCGACACAGCTCTTTTCAAAGCTATGTCGCAGCGGTGGCAAGCCGTTGGCAATGTTGTGTCCGATTTAATCGGCCCGAGATTTGAACCTCAGATATACCGATCCAGAGACGAACACGTTACGGCTCGACCAACTGGCTGACTCGCTGAACCACACCGAAGCGTGTTACGAGTCGGTGCGGTCCATGTCCGTGTCATCGCGCCTGGGCAACACAGCTTTGAAGGAAGTAATCTTACAACGGTGTGGTGAGCCGTTTACAATACTCTTTTTGATTTGATTTGCCCGGGATTTGAATTTTTGTAACTCCACTCATTATTGCGACTGCTAGTGTAGCTAAAGACCGCTGAACAACACACGCATAGATTTCCATGGAAACAGTATTGTTTTTAGATGACAATCAATTACGAATTCTTGGATGACAGCTACAGAATTTTGAAGTGGATGAAACCGCAAGATGAAACGTTGACGTTTCGAAAATTGGCAACAAATAATTTCGAAAATTTTAGAAAATTCGAAAGCAACAACTTGGTATGAATTTTTGCTGCACTGACTATTTAATGATTTAGAGAAATTTGAATCAGCAAATTTTAAATAATGTTTCACCAATAGTTATTTTTAACTGGACGAACGTAAATCCCTAAAGAACACGAGACAGTAAGTTTTTATGCAAAGTTATTTACGCACAATTGCGTAATTTACGATGACTGCGGTTCGAACCTTCCCGCACGCAAGTTTGAGTTTGTTTCTTTACCGCTAACGCCACCCGAAAAACCTATTTTACCAATTTTTAGTCAACATTATGTGTTTTTATAGCACGTGATTTTATGCGGATAAAAAAACTATTAATAGAGCAAAATAACTGTATCACAATTGTTTCTACTCCTGATTTTATTAACCGTCCATTATTTCAATTCCGGAAGTCAACAAAAGGCCGTAAAGTCACCTCTTAAGAAGATTAAGGTTTCACATTAGTTATGTAGGCCTTATATGTTTTGCATTTTTCTCTAGTTACCTTTTCAGTTCTTTATATTAATTGAGACTTATTCAATGATTATAATCTAATTTTTTGTTGTAGGAAATGTTTGCTATGAATGAAGGTATTGTTCCAACTCCGGAATCGAATTTGCAAAGTGGAATTGATAGCATCAAAGTAGAGGGAGAAACTAGAAGCGTGAATGACGTGAAGGAAGCAGAACCTTACACAACACAACCTGCTATGTTGACAAATAACCATCCACTTTACATTATGGTAGGCTTAACTGTGCTGAAATGTCATTACATAAAACTACATGTTTTTTTGGATAGAAGTGTTATTTTTTCATGTTTACGTATGTCAAAATGTTTTGTTGGAATTATTTTTGTTTTTATTTGGAAACTTGCATCGTGAAGAAAATATCAACCTTTGAGGAGACTGAGGACATCTTTATTGGCCAAGTTGCCTTGGTCAGGAGGCAGCTAAGAAAACTTGAGATTTTCAATCGAACTTTTACCTGTTGTGTGCCCATTTGTCAACAACATACGCGGTGAAGGCTTCGGTGTCATTTCTCCAACAGGTTTTTTTATTGGTATCATGTGAACTAAGAATTAACTATTTTGCGCTGGACAAGGCTTTAAGCGTTCTTGCGCTAGTCGATTTTTCTGTGGGTCTGTTTTTAAGTTCTTAATAATAAGACTTATCCATCACGTTTGATCGGCTGCTTATGTTGTCTTCGGCATCGAATTAAAGCCCAAATTTTTTTCCTTGTACGCAACGATTTTTTTTCCAAGATATCGAATCTGTAGGTAGCTATATCTTTGGATTTGTAAGCAGACGCGTTTCGAAACTTTCAAGTGTTTTCGTTTGCATTAGACGAAAGAACGGTCAGAAAATCTCTTACGGCATGTTGTGGTGAGGAGCTATTTGAATCACAAGTGGGGCAGCTTTGGAGTTTATTTTCACTTCGTCAATTTGCTATTGTATCTCATGTACATAGTGGTGCTTAATTACAATCTTCACACGTTGCTCCCGCGATATATTGTGGATCTCAACCGAACAACGATAAATGCCACAACTGGAGATATATGTGTCAGGTATAGGGTCTAAATTACATCATCTGGGCTCTTTAAAATCAATAATTCCATCGTAATAAACTACTGAGAAATCCTAGATTTTCCTAGTATCTGATGGTGGTTGGGACTCAACTGTCCTCACTCCTCACTGTAATTATAAGTACATCCTCACTTACCAAGTTTTCTTGGCCAGAAGACAGAGAAGTGACCTTTCGGTCTTCGAGTCAATCTGCCTCTTGCCCATCTGCTCACCTGTCTACCACACACGGTAAAGGTGCCACACTGTCGTTTATAATGCTGGACGTCAAGCACTGATGCTATGAATGCCAATTTTTATGGTCTTAGTTTGACCCGACTGGGATTCAGATGTGCTAAATGCAGCCTACGAGAGCCAATAGCTCGAAACAGCGTTATACAGTTCTGTGCACAGCTGCGGTATGATAATGCAATATCCAACCAATTCTTGAGTTTTACCGTGAGCTTGTTCTGTGTCCACATAAAATTTGCTTTTGAAAAACGGCTGTTCGCCAAAAAGCGCCATCTTTCATTGGTCCTGTGGGCACTGCACATTGGACAGGTTAAGGAAGGAGCGAAATGAATTCCAATAGTGTTGCCAATTGAAATTGCATGTGCTTTTTCACATGCATTACTATTTGTAATGCAGAGGGTTGGACAGGATATAATGCCAGCTAAGCTATTCAATATCACTAATGAAGTAGCACTGCTACGAATAAAAAGGAATTTTTTTAAATTGACCGTGCAACATTAATTGTTTCTTACTGAAATTAATTTTGCTTTTTTGTAAAACCACGTCTTGTTCATAGAACTTTAATCCGCTTGACCAGATGACGTCCCAGTCCATTTGATCCATCTTGTCGCCATACTCAATTGTATTATTTTAATTACATTCTGAGTTGATTGTCTTGAAAATTGAATAGAGCAAAAATTTGTGTTCTTTTTTTTCTTTCATTTGTGCTTTATTCCCGTTTCAGAATCGAATCAGAAGCAGAACGTGTGTGGGGAAGCGGTTGTTATGTCGATGACGTAGCAGGAAGATCGGCAATGATTATCATTCTCTATGCATATTCAGGATTACAGTTGCTGAAAAAGGTAATTTACTGGCAGTGGCGTGTCTTGGAGGGGGGAAGCTGCAAGAGGGCCTTTTTGTTCGACACAATGTAGATGAAGACAAAAAAAAAAGATCTTCGCCAAGAATCCGGTGGTTTTTCGGTAAAAGTTAAGCCTAGACTTTTCCAGAATTTTGCTGTTCCTAGGGGGGAGGGGGCATTTCTAACTAGGGGACTCACATTTGTGGGGAGATTTTTCCCTCCCGCCAGTTTCGTTAGAGGTTTCTGGGCACCAGTAAGTGATTTTGCATCGTCGTTGTCGTTGTTCAACTAATCAAATCTCTTTTTATACTCGCTGTATTACGCCCAAGCGTGTAACGAGTTTGCGGGGCCCATCTCCGCGTTATTGCACTCGTGCAACATAGCTTTTAAAGAAATGCTACAGCGGTGGCGAGCCATTGGAAACACTGTGTCCGATTTGGCGGGTCCGAGATTTGAACCTCAGATCTCCCGTTCCAGAGACGAAGGCGTTGCCGCTCGACCAACTGGCCGGTGACGTAGTTAATCTTGACTAATCATATTCAGAGACATGTGTAAATGATTCAGGGAATGGCGTTGTTGTCCAGGTTTTGTCGTTTCCCACTGGGAAGCTTGTATATGGGACAGAACAGCTTCATGTGGTCTGCGCTCTGTTATGGGGCGCCGTTTGTGTTCCCTAATTTGAGCAATGTTTTTTTGCATATTTAATTAAATAGTCATTTTAATTAAATGTACAAAAATAAATATACAAAAAAAACTCGTGCAAAAATAAATATGAAAAATTTTTTGAATATTTATTACACCATAATTTGAGCAACGATTTTTTGCATATTGATTTAAATAGTCATTTTAATCAAATATACAAAACTATATGCCGCAGAATAAACCGTTGCAAAAATAAATAGACAAAAAGCTGTTAAACAAAAATTTTTTGCACGAAAATTTCTGACACAAAAATTGCTGTTGCAAAAATAAATCCACAAAAATTTTTGTGAATTTATTTTTGCAGCATCATATTTTGCATCAAAATTTTTTGCATTACAGTTGTTTGTGTCACTAATATTCGTACATTTATTTTTGATAACAAAGAAAAAACACACTCCGAAATAAATGTGCAAAATTTTGTGACGCAAAAAATGTTGATGCAAAATTTCTTGTCGCAAAAAAAACGCGTGCAATAATAAATCATCAAAAATATTTGACTATTTAGTTCGTGTCCATAATGATCAAGGGTTGGAATCATGCGGGCGGGAAGGTACCAGCAAGGCATAAAATTGGAACTTCAGGACGAAAGCTTCAAGCTGTACGGCAGCTATAGTTAGGTGCTAGCCTGCTTATGAGACCTCTCGTCGGGCTAGGAAATAATGGTTCATTCACCCGAACCTTCCCGCCCGAATAATTCCAACCTTTTATCATTACGGACACGAACTCAATAGTCAAATATTTTTGATGATTTATTTTTGCACGCGTTTTTTTTTGCGACAAGAAATTTTGCATCAACATTTTTTACATCACAAAATTTTGCTCATTTATTTTGGCGTGTGTTTTTTCTTTGTTATCAAAAATAAATGTACGAATATTTGTGACACAAACAACTGTAGTGCAAACAATTTTGATGCAAAATTTTATGTTGCAAAAACTTCTGGGTCAAAAATTTCTGCGCAAAAAATTTTTGTGTAACAGTTTTTTGTCTATTTATTTTTGCAACGGTTTATTTTGCGGCATATATTTTTGTGTATATTTGATTAAAATGACTATTTAATTTAATATGCAAAAAATCGTTGCTCAAATTATGGTGTAATAAATATTCAAAAAATTTTGCATATTTTTGCACGTGTTTTTTTTGTATATTTATTTTTGTACATTTAATTAAAATGACTATTTAATTAAATATGCAAAAAAACATTGCACAAATTAGGGTACCCAAACGGCGCTCCATACTCTGTCCTTTTGTTCCACATTCGCATGAACCACTAGAGCGAGCATTCGTTTGTACAAGCAAGAATGAAAGCGACCGATGTCTGCCGTACTCAGTCGATTACGCTCCACCCATGCTACCCTGGGCAATGAAGTTCCAGGAGAACTTGTACTTGCTTCTGCAATTTTCCCATGAGACAGTGATTTATTATGAGGCTCTGCGATGGTACTGGTGAAAAAAATCAACGTTATTCTGTCATAGAGTGATCATTTTTGTGACAAAAGCTTAATTTTTAGCGAAGCCGCAAAGTGCAGTTTATGACTAATGCGGTATTAGATTTTGTTAAGCTATTTAAAAAAGCTCTATGACACAGGATGTGGTTTACATCTGTCGTTTGTTGATCTTAACTACCGTTTATCATTCCTGAGTTTCGAAGAGAGATCAAATGTTACTTGCAGCTCGATATTTTCAGATTTTTCAACTATACAGTTGGCGGCTTGGCTTCTTTTTTGATTTGATGAACTACGAGGTTTTGGTTTATTTGGCGACGATTTTAATTTTTGTCAACTTTGATTCGTTTTCAATGCAAACAGGAATCAGACAGGTGATAGATATCATTGATATTTTTTTTAAGACCAAAACCACTTTAGAAAAGAGCATTACGCCACCAACCAGTGGCGTTATTTTCCAAGTTTTTTCATGGCAAACTACTGAAGCCGCCCAACCAGCGGGTTGTAAGAGACAAACAATGAGTACCACTCAGTAATAAGTAGTTATACGGTGATGGAGTTTCTACCCATTTCTTGAGTGGAGTGGAAATGGCCATTTCTTTCTCGGATTATCTAGCGCTGGAGTCTCTTGGGTGATATTTACTTGCTCCATCTCCTCCATTAAAAAAAAATAGTGGGCAATTTCAGCCAACCAACCTGATGGCCTTAGTTAGTTTACTTAGTTAACAGAATGTCTGCTACTGAAAAGGCTAATTCAGCCTCAATTTAGATCAAATCAAAGATTTTTAAAATAATTTCCTGTTTTCGTTTGACAGTAAAGGGCCAGTTTACTGGCAGTCAGGTAACAGCCTAAGCAAGCGCTCTTCGCTCTTTATGCCTAAGGCTAGACAGGTGTTTTAGCAAATATATCCAGGTAAGTTCTTGATAATAAAATCATTTATTAAATCATTTCTGGCGCTTTCCGACGAAATTTCAACTGTTCAAAATATAGTGCTGTCCTCGAGCCGAGGACAGCACTATTTTTTGAACAGTTGAAATTTCGTCGGAAAGCGCCAGAAACCTCGCGGAAAATTTGCTAACACCTTTTTTGTTTTCCTCACTTGGAGCATAGGTGTAGCCAAGGTGGGGGGCAGGGGGCCCGCCCCCAATTGAAATTTCACTAAAAACGCTTATTGTTTCTTCAGTTTCGGTTTCTTTTCCGCATTTTTCGCTTACAACAGTAGCTAACAACAATATTGAAGACCAGGGGCCCCGCCCCCCCTCAATTCAATTGGTGCCAGCCAAAATAAACGTATAACCCAAAAGAAATGGAGAGTTTTTGTCCTAAACGTTGTTATCTCAGGCCCACATCTAGCCTTTTTGTAAATGTAATGCATTAATCCGGGCCGGATTTACCATAATATGGCGCAGTACCAGCCAGGGGCCCCACGCCAACATATTAAGGCTTTTTTGGTCTTCACCTATATTTGGCAAAAAGATGTTACAAAAATCTCCAAAGTACCACGGGCCCAGCGCGATCTAAATCCGTTCCGGCAATATACATGGTTAGTATGCATAACCATCTATTGTACCATTTTTCAATAACAATTCAGTAATTCACCTCCAATCTCGCCGGTTTTTACTCACAAAATACTTTTTAAAAAATTAGCCATGGATAATGCTGATTGAACCAATCATTGAATTTCAGTTGAGGGGGCCTGGGCCCCCTGGCCGAACATGCACTCCTACAAGTGGTTATTTTCATGACAAAACAAAAATCCCTTAGGAAAATCTTCCAGTGGATTATTATTTACTGCTGAAATGTTGCAAAGGACAATGCACCTTACTTGCCCATACCTGGACCAAATCACTGACAATTAAAATTTAACTCCAAAATGCAAGATCCAAAACGTGTTTTGGACTTAAATTGAAAGGAAAAGGAGGATTAAACAAATTAATTTTTTCAATTGGGTTTCAAATGTCAAAAATGTAATTTTTTCAAATGGCTCTGAACACTGGCAAATTGTGATTCAATGGCATTAAAATTGCTTTTTAACCAAAAAATTACAAAAAATCGTCCAACAGCTGGGGGCCTCGCCCCCAGACCACCGTCTGTGATACCTTTGAGTTACATTAGCTTTCTCAACACATTTCCAAAATTAGATATTTGCACTTTTCAACTATTAGTTTAACTCCTCTCCCTTTGCAAAATCCTGGTTACGTGCCAGCAGGCAACGACTTCAGATCTTCCATCCTATGATATTTTTGTTCCACGAAAACTTCCTCTTCGGAAAAATTTTGATGACGTCATTGCATGTGATTTGTGGTTTAGGCCTTCCCCAAACAAAAATTCAGAATACGCTTATGAATTGGAGATCGCCTGAAAAACTTTTTTGAAACCTTTTTTTTAGAACACTTACGGCTGTGTTCTTGGTCCTTGGCCTTGACCTCGAGCATTCCTGTCCTTGGCCTCGAGAAGGTCTGTCCTCGGAAAGGCTGTCCTTGGCCTTGGTCTCGGATTTTTTTGTGTCCTTGGCCTTGAGCCTTGTGTCCTCGACTCAACCTCTGGTCTACTATACAGCCGAAGTTTAATTCGTAATTTCAACTAGCCGAAAATCACTTTAGGGAATTTCACTTTTGCATTACTTACAGCTAAGTTTTTTAGCAATGGCAGTGGGAATTGGCGGCGTTTACTGTTGCGAGCGGTTGGATTAATCTCGTGTACTTCCTTCGTCTGTCGCGATTTGGTATATATGTTTATATGGTACAAACTGTCCTTTCTTCTTTTTTCAAATTCAGTCCAGTCGTATTGATCTTTCTGGTTGGTTATACTTCAAGTTTCTACATTTTGCTGCAAAATAATGTAAGATATTTATATCTCAATACTACTTATTTTATTGTTTCAATTGTTTACATGGTACAAAATAACTTATGTAGATAGACATAAAAATACATAGAAGATATCCAGAACTTTTTTTTGTTTATTTTGTGGCTTTTTGTTTTCTTGTTGTTGTTTTCTTTCGTAGTTTAAAAAAGACTTCAAAATTAGTGAATAAAAATGACTATTTTGATTTAGGTAGGTTTTGCGACTATTCCATTCTCATTTCTCAGGGTTGTAGTGATGACGCTGGGCGAATTCGAATTCATCTCAACGTTCACAACCGGACCAGATGCGCCTTACAGCGAGCGTATTTCCTACCAAGCATCGACTTTAATTATATTCCTGATTTTCGTGATAACCATCAGTTTAATACTGAGCAATCTGATGGTAAGTTGCTTGCAGAAGAAAATTGATGTTTAGAATATTACAAAACTATTCAAACTCATAACTTGCAAAAGCGTTCTTGAACTCACTGTAGTACTTTGGTGTCTCAAATTAGAACATAAAGAAAAGTTATGGTTTAAAGACCAGGTAAACAGAAAATGCATGATGATTTTGTGCCAGTCAAATCATGGCAAAATCATAATTTTGAAATTACAGTTTGCAAAACTATTATTTTCGTAAATTTATTAATGAGAAATTCTACAAAAAATAACTTCACGTGACGTACTTGGACGACGTCGTCATAAAAGAAATCACCATGGCCATCATGAACAATTTTTGCGATAAAAGCCGTTAGTATGACGTGATAACGATGTCTATGACGAAATGCTGATGGATTGTTTACGAACGACATTGCAATCCTTGCTGTGAAACGGCTATCCAATGCAGCAATTTTTGTTCAAGTTTTCATTGACATTGGTCCTGTATTTATTGGAAAAAACTATTTCACCGAAAATTTTTATCTGCTTTTTAATGTTTTTATTAATTCTGACCCAAACTCTATCTCCAACCCTAATTTCAGTGCTGCGTTCCTGAACAAAGAGCTGGATAGGCTCTGGATCAAAATCCGGCTAAAGAATTAGTGAAAGTCTTTGCTGCGGGCGGAAAGTTATAGGTGAAGAACGAAAAAAAAAGTTCTCCACCGAGTTTGAACCACTTTTTGGCCTGAAATTCGGTGAAGACAAAAAGGTCTTGAACTGGAGTTGGTGCAGGTTTCGGAAAAATTTTCGTTGGGACCCATCGCATATTCATGACAAATGACGGAAATTGCATGGTTTACAAGCTGGAAGCCTATACTTTGTCAAAATTAGGGGTTAGGTTGAGCCTACTTTCGACGACGGCACCACTGCCTAATCTTGATCTTTAAAGGTAAATAAAAAATGCGTTGATGAATATTCTTCATTTTTCGTTTTATTTTTTTTTAACTTCAAATTTTTCGGTGAAATTGTCACTCCCTTAAAATTTAACCATTTTCTGATTTTTAACGATTTCAGGTGGGAATTGCTGTGGATAATATAGCTGATGTTTACAATCGTGCTGAAGTTACCCAACTTTCAGTACAGGTAGGTCAATTCGCTACTAGGTTATATGTATAATTTATGTTAATAAAATTCAGTTAAGAAGGTTCACGACGAGAGCACTTGGGACATTGTTTCACAAAACGAAAAATGATTTAATGACAATAAGACTATGACCCTTGTCTTAGCCTTTCGCAAACTTTAATTTATGTAAATATATACTAGTTGCAAAAAGTTTTCCTGCTCTACATTCAAATGCACGAAGGAGAGTTTGAGGCTTTTACCGTGTTTGGTAGACAGGCCGGCAGGAGACAGTTTGAATCAAAGACCTTAAGGTCTCTTCGCTGTCCCCTTGGCCTAGGCAATTTGGTAAATAAAAGTGTAGTTATTTGCCAAGTTACCAACAATTATAAAACTTTGTTTTTTTTTATCATTCGATTTATGCTAACTCAGCTAAAAAGCAGTGGCGCAACCAGGGAGGGGGTTAAGGGGGCTTCAGCCTCCTCCCTTAGTCAAGTCACCTACAAACTTTAACCCAAAATACAATCGTTCAAACGTGTTTTCGACTATACTTAGAATTAAACGGACTAAAGGGGCCGGGCAATTTAATTTCCTTAAATAACTTTCGATTTTTAACAATTTATTCTTTCAAATGGCTCTAAAAACGTGCAAAATGTGATCCTAATGGTGCTAAAATGGCTATTTTTTGCCGAAAAAAATCTTAGAAATTGCCCAGCAGCTGGGGACTTTGTACTTAAACCAACATGATCTTCTGCGGCTGCGTGCTCTGCCCCCAGATCCCTGTCGGTGATGCACGAAGTTGCACCAGTTTGCTCAGTACTCCATTCAACACAATTTTTTCGAACAGAAAATTCTTAACTTTGAGGTAAAGCCTCCCCTCTTTGCAAAATCCTGGTTGGGCGCCTGCTGAAAAGTTCTGGTATTGACGTAAATAATGCTTTCCTGAGCATTGCATTGAGAATTGTTACTTTCCTAATTCTGAATTACTACAAAAAATTTTTCCCACATGACTGTTTTGGTGCTTGGTGGTAAGTAGTTCAGTCAAAAATTGACTGAGCTTTATGACTTGGCAAAATAGTTATGTTTTGGTATTTGCTGGCACCATTGTTATAAATCAATTTTCCTAGCCTAATTCCAATCTTGCAAGTACATTTTTTACATATTCCAGGCTATTACGTATCTTCGGGATGAGCAAATACTGCCGGAATTTCTTCGGCGTCGTTTGATTTGCACCGAAAAAACTATCCGCGTCGGCAAGAGGCGAGCACCTTATGCAAGTTCCACTGCTCTCATTCAAAATCTTTTAAAAGATGATGGAGAGGATTTGGAAGAACCACGAACTCCGAAATATAACGCAATTGGAACCATAAATAACAAAGTAAGTTTTTATTTGTTCTAATTGCATCTTTATTTATCGAGTTGACCTGGCTAAATAGTCAACTGACTTTAATCTTTCAGCCAAGCTATCGGCTTGCGAACCATTTGAAGAGTTTGGTTCCAAAATGAAACAAATCTATTTTGTGAAGTGGCGCAAATCTCATTTTGCAAAAAAAGCAATGATATAAATTCTTCGCACTGCGCAGCTTAGGTTTTATTGAGTCTTGTTAGCAAACAAAGTCACTGATGTAGATCGCACTCTCGAAAGCTTACATTTTTAATGTTTTTTTCAACTACTTTGACTTAGCGTTTTCCGCGTTTTAGAACCAAGCTCTTCCTTTCCCACCCACTTGTGTAAGCTCCACAGTCCACACTCCTTTCATTAATGCTGAACGTCAAGCAAAAACATTGTCAATACTGCTTTTAAAATCTTTGATTTGATTAGACTGAAAATCAATCCGGAGTTTGCTGCTTCAGTTGCAGACGGCTATCCGCTCTAAGACCATTCATTTGTTTGTGTGTATGAACCAGGCACTCTGCTCCTATCTAACTCCTCCAACGCAGAGCACTCTTTTTTGGGTTCTGTTTGCAAGTTTTTCGTTAGGCTGACAGGGCCTCAGAGAGAAATTTTATAAGGGGATACGAAGACTGAAAATTACGATAGTGTTCCGCCGGAAATTTGGTGAAGTCTTAAAAATGTCTTCGCCGGAAATCCGACCAGTTATTGGCTTGAGGAAGACCAAAAAAAGGTCTTCGGCCGGAAATTAGGTGAAGACCAAAACTAAAAGAAAGATCTTCAGCTCCAGGATTTGGCCTCAGTAACGGACTAGATGTATCAGTAGTAATTGATTGAACACTACTACTAATCGAGTGTGTGAACTTATCAGGATCTTCCAGGCTCCCCTATAGATTTGGCCCCAGGTACAATCTACCCCTCTCGTAGGCCCAGCTGGCTGGGCCTCCACAACGGGCAGACTGCTAGGTATTAATGGGAAAAAGTGTTATTTTTTTTCCAAGTATTTACGTTACATTTGCCCACTTGCATTTGGTTTCAGCTGGAACTGCACAATGTTTTGAATGAATTAAATACCGTGAAGCAAACTCTGCAAGAACTTTCTAGTGTTGTAATGAGCATGAAGAAAACCGATCAGCAAACGGCCGCGATCGAAGATGAACTTCAAACCATAAAAGATGGGCTTCAGTAAAACAGATATTCAAAAAAACGAAAGGGATATGGTTAGGAGAATTATGCAAACTGCAAACAAAAATACAATACTTTATCTTTGAAGTATAATTGCAACGATTTCATTATCTTTTGGGTGGTAATTCTATGCATTTTGCAAAATTATTTTATTAATTTGCTTTTTTGCCGGAATTTTTAACTTTTTGTATTTTCGGAAGAACTGTTTGCTATTAAGCGTGGTCGAAGCCTTTACTAAAAACGTTCTTTAAGTTTGAGATTTCTCGGTCTTGCTGTTTCCGTGTCAATGCCATTCAAATTGTCGTGCTGAAATTACTGATTTGTCGAGTTCTTTGTACTATTTTATCTGTTGAGTGCAATTACGTATTAAAATTTTGATTCACTTCTGAGGGGCTATAAAAATATTTTGAAATCCACCGTAAACCGACCAGTTGGCCATTAAAAAACCACCTGTCCAACAATTCCCCTCTTTCAGTTGGTCGAGCGGTAACACGTTCGTCTCTGGAGCGGGAGGTCTGAGGTTCAAATCTCGGACCGGTCAAATTGGACGCAGTGTTGCCAACGGTTCGCCAACGCTGCGACATTTCTTCGAAAGGAGCTGTGTTGCCTGGATGCAATGACGCGGAGGTGGGCATCGCAAACTCGTTACACGCTTCGCCGTAATACAACGAGTGTAACGAAAGATTGGATTTGAAATCCACCATCCATCCACGTTTCATCATCGTAAAAGAAATTATCTTATGTGGGCATACATTACAAATAAAGGGTAGAAACCGTATACTAGCCTATTGTTTGAAATAACAGACGAGGTGTAACGGTTTCTACAATAAACAATAATCTTTATCAAAATAGCAAGAATTGGGAAGAAAAAGGCAGTGCGTTTTAGCGCTTTAGTGCAATCTTTTAGATAATAATAACATTTCGATATTTTTGTCAAAAAAAATAAAATAGCGACTCTAATCAACTTTTGTACTGGTAAGGTATGTTTGCAGCAAAGATGAACTGGAATGGCTGCAAGAAGAAAAACTCATTTAGAAAGTTGAAAAGATCTAGGGGCAGAATGGGAGAAAGTTAGTTTAACTTTTTACCATTATTGGTTTAAGTTTTTTACTGCAGCTAAAAATCACTAGCCAAAGCACATTCATCGGTAGTTTTCTCTCTAGCACAAACTCGAGAAGTGAAAGAAGCTAGTTTAAATCATTTTCGGGGTGGTAAAAGGATCGGCCCCGGGGATTGGCAAGAACTTTTCAAAACAGAAGAAAAAGCGTTTGGCAAATTGTTCAGTCAACACTCCACAACCTTTTTCAGAAGATGAACTGGACGTTACAAAGTTTTAATCAGCTTTAGTTCTAGGCTGAATACCGATAGCTAAGTTGGTAAGTTTGTAAACGAAATGTCTTTCCGTAAAAAAAGCCAGCACCGTAATCAAAAAAAAGCTGATTTTAATGAACAACGTCTCATCCTTGCAGTTGAGCATGGAAATGTTGAGCTTACTCGTGAATGCCTGGAGAATGTACCCGAAAAGGAGAAACCTGAAATATTAAACAAAGTGTATGAGGAAAACAATATGGGACTTCTTCATAAGGCAACGCGGTGAGTACAAAAACAAGCTTGGTACGGTCTTTTCTAGTACAAAAAGTTGCAACCGGGAAGAGCCACCAGAGTTTGTCGCTGTTCTGGTGGCTCTTCCCCAGGCTTCCGCGCTGGTAGCGTTTAGACCAAATAGCACTTAAAACGATTAAAGCTAAAGTATTGTTGGTATTATATAATCAAAATTTGACCAACCGATGTATTTTTAGAAGTGGAGATGTTCAAATTGTGGAATTGCTACTCCAACATGGAACTGAAGTCACGCTAAAAGATGGAGAAGGAAAGGAAGCTATTCACTATGCTGCAAAATTTTACAACGTTTTTCTGCGCAAAAAGAAACATGTAAGCAAAATTGTTTCCGTGGGCCGTGGTACATGGTGACATTTGATCTTGGAGGCCCTCTGTAGCGATAAGGTGCTGAACTTTAGCATTATAGCTTGAGGTCTCCATTCTTTGTGCTATAGCAATTCCTTATAGGATACAATGACGCATTGTTCTGTGTATGACTTTTTATCCTTACCATAGAGGCCAGTGAAAACAGTCATATTATATAAATTGATTTAATAAAGAAGCTATACAACAAATCGCGAAGTGCAGGTCTCGCTTAATTTCCAGACAATAGAAATTTTATGCGTATAATTGAAAGGGAGCAAAGTGGACTTCACAATGTACTGTAATCAAAGGGCTGGTGATTTAATTAAACTACTTGAGAAGATTAGATTGTCCGTGTCGTGAACTTGTGATAAAAAGTATGTAGCTTACTTTTGCACGAATATTCTGTGACAGTGACACTTTTCAACACTAACCACCCACTAGTTTTCGGTTCCTATCTATGCCCAAAAAATAGAGAATACCAGACGAAAGTTTTTGTCGGATTCGGGGCCAATAATGTGACCGTATAGAGCAAAAAGTTTGGCATTTTGCGACGTGAAAAGCCGAAAATGGCTGGAGATGCAATTAAAAAAGTGCGCCTTTTTTCTGCTCCTGTGCTAATGATTCGCTGCTCGCACACTCTATCATAGCCTCGCTATCCTCGCACATCACAGAATATTGCAACACGAGTACAAAAGCGCTATAATCAACCAAGCAATTTTTGCCAGGTATGAGGAGCAGTTAGCAGTAAGTATCTCTTGAAATTGGCACGGTGATGTGTTTAAATGTCACAGCTACATCAATACAATTTAGCTGAAAAAACTGTGATACTGCATGGAAGATTTTCGTAAATTGTATGGGTCGAGATTTGACTTCATTGAATTACTGCACTGTATTTATGTTTTATACAGGATGCAAAATTTTCGGCTAATCTTCCACAGTTTGGATGTTTACAATTACTTTTGGACTATGGTGCTAATGTAAACGCAAGAAATAAACACAATGAAACTCCTCTTCACTGCGCTTCTCACAAACAATTTCAAGATGTTGTTGATTTACTACTGAATCGAAAAGCCTCTGCAAACGTAAGTTTTGATCGGTTGTTACTATTTCACGTTGTGGTCGTGGTAAAGTGACAATTAGGCTGCTCTTGGAGGAATTTACATTATATTGCGTGTGAGCTGGCCGTCAAGCCATTGCTACTGAGTGTGACTAGGTGATATTGTCTAAAACTTTTTTCATCTAAGGACGCCAAAGGGGAGAGTTACACAAAAAATCATGCAATCAGGGTTGTCGTAAACGCAACATATCATTAATACTTAACCAATCTGCCATGCTTGCTGTCGACAGATTATGACATAAGTAATCGTGAAATGCTGAAACGGTATACTAAATAAGTAGTTGTGAGAAAAGTTCAGTAAACCAGTTCAGCAGGCCATCGTAACGAGAACTTTTGTAGACAAGCAGAAGTCTCAGTATACTAGCTATCAGCATCATCTTTTTTTTTTGCTAAAAACTGTGAGAGAACCCTTGGTAGTAGCTTCACTTGCCAGCGAAGGATAGAGTACTGCCAATAATTTTTACTAGAAATATGTTCCTCCGTATCGCAGGTTAAAGACATTCTCAACTCGACGCCTTTGCATAAAGCAGCTCTTCGAGGTCACACTCAGATAGTAAAATCGCTTCTATCTGCTCCCCACTCTTCCAATCTGTTACACGCTAAAAACGTTAATGGATCCACTGCACTCATTTTGGCTTGTAGTGGAGGCCACAAAGAGGTAAGGGTGTTAATAGTGTATATTTACTTTTGAAATGCTTATCCACTTATGCTTACCTAATACTTATGCATGTACAACCACAAAATAATCCTGAGTTGCAGAATATCTTGTGCAAAAATGCAAAGCAAAACTTAACGCTACCAGGTACAAAAAATCAAAACAAAATACAGCATAATACAAGCATAAAAAATTTTATGCACCAGTACACGTTGACACGCGCAGTTTGGAGAGGGTTAATTTTTGGAAAAGGTTAGGAGTAAATCTTTGCATCTATTTGTATACTTATTTTAGGTGGTTGAAATGTTAATCAGGAGTGCTAGTTTTTCTCCACCTGGTGGCGCCTTGCAGCTAATGATGGAAAAAGATATCGATCAAAGCAACGCTTTGCATGCAGCCATTGAAAACGAAAATGTTGAAACGGTGAAGTGCTTGCTAGATTGGTGGAATAAAGAATCAACCAACGCTTCAAATTTTCCCGGTAACTTAAAACAATGTTGATGCAGTCTTAGTTTTTTGCAGAATTTATATCGAGTTTGTATAGTGTCGGGCACTAGCAATTATTGTATTGTCACTGAACGTAAAAATGCTTTTTGTCGATGATGAGATAACAATGTGTCAATGCTTCAGCTTCAAAACAAAAGCTGGGGTAGCTGCAATGGAACAAAGACAAGCAAAGTCTTTTACGAAATCTACTTTGTAGAATTACAACAATTCATGAATAATTCATGTCGATTGAAGAAATAATATCAAGGAATTATCAAAGCCAATTTGGCTGCATCTCTTCTCAAGTTAGTTCTGGTTGCGCCTTACGCGAGGTAGATTTTTATTTTATTGCTGTAACACGTATTGTGTTGTAGATAGTCATAATTTGATTGACTCTACAAAGCTGAATGGATACACGTCGTTGCATTTGGCGGCATCTTCTGGAAACGAAACTTTGGTGGAGTTACTTCTGGAGAAAGGAGCTGATGTGGATGCAGTCACCAATTCAAAATCGACTGCTCTTCACCTTGCAACTCAAGGAAACAACAAGAAATGTGTAACGTGTTTGCTGAGAAGGTGCGTCTTTCAAAGCTGTTTTGGGATGGTAATAGCAGTATAGTAAGGGTATTTTAAAAGAATAAAAGCACTGAATTCTCCAGGTCTATTTTCGAGAGCAAAACACGGACAATTGAGTCAAAATAGAGTCCTTCGCTTTTCCGAGCTGCCGTTTTCTGGATATATACAAGTTAAAATCAAAATTTAAAAAAGATTTTTAGCGTTGCTGGAGTGACTACCCAGAGCGAATGTCACCATTTTGTTCCTCCTCCACTTGTCGATCACCACTAACAATTTGATGCTAACAGCAATTTACAAAAAGCCATTTACGGCATATTGATTTATTGTCTTCATAAAGAGTTTTTATTAAAATTCACTATATGAATAAAAATAAAATCATAAAAAAGTATACACGGCATTTCTCGTTTTTGCTTTTTTTCGGTCATTTGTCGGTCATTAACCTAAATTTTTGGTGTGTGACCGAAAACAAATTAGCCAATGCGGTCAAATCGATCAAAAAATTCCAATATTTTGAATTCATGCGGTAAAATCCTTTGCAATGATGAAAATGGCCGAAATAAATTCTGAAATAACCAAAAAATTATGTCTGGTTTCGAACATTTGGCCAAAATTTCTGACCAAAAAAAAAACCTGAGTCACATACATAAAAAAGAAAAAAGCATAAACGGACTGGCAGCTGGCAGCAGTCATAGTTTGAGCATTGAGTAGTTATCGCGTTTTGATTTCAAATCGGACTTTAATTAAAAAGGCATAAAATGAAGTGGTCAAAGGACTGATTTTAGGAAGGCGAATTGCGAAATTAAAGATTCAAATAATCACACTCCGCTTTTGATTGCCTGTAAATTTGGACTCGACGATATTTTGACGGAGTTATTGCAACACGGTGCCAGTTTTAATTCGTTGGATCATCGGGGATACAATGGCTTAATGTTGGCCGCCGCCCATAATCAATCTCACATTGTAGAGGTATGTGCTTTTGCTCTTATGATTTTGCTGGGACCCAGTTTTTCAAATTAAAACCAATATTGTTTAGAAATGATACTCCTTGGTATGCTCCGATCAAACGAAATATTTATATTGCTTTCTCTCGTTCACATTTTGTTATCCTCTGTTTTTCTGAGGATTGGGGGGGAGCAACAGCTGAAGATTAAGCCTTCGTGCTTAACGATCTTTTATCACCTTTTTTTGCCGCAAGGATGAATATAACAAAAAGGAAGCGCGGTTTTTTCGCTCTTAGCACCGAAGCTCAAAAGCGGACCGAGCTAACATATGAGAGTGAAAATGTTTACCATAGTATTATACGAATTTTTATCGTCTTTTGCTGGTTTCGTGTAATGCATTTTACAGTTGCAAATATCATCACTCAAGTACATTAAGAACCAAAATAGCACCGTAGTTTTGTGACAAGTTTTTCACCTCAGCGCATGCTTCTTTTCAATAGAAACTGCTGGCAACATCTGAGAACAATGCGCTTTTTCTTGAAGAAGATTTCAACGGTAACAGTGCTTTGCATATTGCTGCTCAACAAGGAAATGATTTGATTTTTAAGGTAAAAATGAAGAGCATCTAAAGTTTTTTGTCATTAAATTGTATAGAAGCTAGTATTATTCTCGGTCGGATCAAGTCAAAGACTTTGAAATGGTTATTCAGAGCTTCATTGCTGGATGTTCAGCATTAAAAAGAATAGACAGAAGGCTTTATTATGTAGGCAGCTGGCGCTTTTTGACTCGTAGTCTGAGAAGGTCTCTGCTGTTTTCTTAATGACACAACTATGAGAAGATATAATTACAAATTGAAATTAATTGAGGTAGTACTTTAATTTGAGTAAATCATGAAAACGTACCGGCGATAGTTAGTATTTGTGGCCTTTTCTTAAATCAAGTTGGAAACTAAGTTAGCCCACCGGGAGTCGTGAGATATGACGATGCCCTATGGGCCAAGCACAAAGACGTGCATGAGCGGCGCAGCTTGGTTCGAGCAGGGCTGTTGAAGTTTGATCGGTATTGCAAAAATCACGCTCAAACCTTTTTTTTATTTCTACTACTTTAGATGCAAAAAGGGGCAGCTCCAGCTGTGTTTTGATGAAAAATGATTGACTCGTGGCAGTTACACTGTCATTACCGTCCATCTTTTTAGATGATCGCAGATGCTGGGCATAGCTTAGATAGTCGCAATGATTTCGATGAAACGCCGTTGCATCTCGCTGTTGTGAACAACCACGTGGAAGTTCTGAGAGAGATTTTAACGAGAAACAAACCGTCACTCAATGAGCAAGATGATTACTCGAGAACTCCGCTGCACTTGGCTGCTGAACACGGACACTCCGACGTGGTTGCGGAGTTGCTAAAACAAGGCGCTAATCCGGCAGACTAGTGAGTATAATATAGCTATATATTGCAATCGTGAAGAAGTTTGTGTGAAATAAGAAATCTTTTCAAAAATAACATGTACTCTTGGTTACCTTGTACACTCCCACTCTAGGTCAGGGTTGGATCCATTCATTTTTTTTTAATTTTTGAATTTAAATTCAAATTTATTGACTTTGAAAACACTAAATTCAAATTCATTGACTTTGCAAAAGTCGAATTCAAATTCATCAATAACTCGTGAGCGGATTTAAATTCAAAATTCAATCCAACCCCACTTTTCCCACCAAAGATACTAAGAGGATCTTGCAGTTTGCACCTAGCAAGTCGCAGATGTGCATTAGCGCATCACAGGCGCGTAATAAACCAACAACTCAAGTCGCTTGAATCCAGAATTGGATCCAGTGCCGTCGCCTGAGCAAACGAAGCGAGGGGGCACTAGCCAAAAGTGGGGGGACACTAAAATTTGCTTATAAAAACTGATCTTCAGATCTTGTACGGCTACATTTATGTGCAATTGTAAAATAAGGCCGGTAGCGTTTCTTAGCTCGTTTCGTCCATGGCCAATAGTTGCTTGAAAAATCTATCTACAGCAGTGAACGCTCCCAGACGTGCGACCAGGATTTTGCTAAGAAAGGTGAACCAAAAGTAAATTTTTTTTACACAAAAACTGCCTGATTTAGCCCCCGTGCTGAACAAACTGATGCAACTCAAGCGTGTCACAGACGGACATAGATACTAAATATTAAGTGAATTGGATAGAGCGTGAGGGCGGATTCCCCAGCCGCTGGGCAATTTTAAAGCAAAAAAATAGCAATTTTAATGTCATTTTAATCATACTTCGCACTTTTAGAAGCCATATGAATAACTAAATTGCTAAAATTCAAAAGTCATTTTAAAGAATTGAATTGTTTTTCACCTTCAGCCCCTCTTACTTTAGGTCACGTCTAAAATACGTGTAAACGCTTGTATTTTGAGATTAAATTTTCGAAGTGACTTTGCAAATGGGGCTTAAGCCCCTTCACCCTAGTTGCGCCATCGACTGTGACCTCAAAATCTTGAGTGTGCTCTAAAAATCAAAACCGCTGGTCTTTGAAAAAAGTTTTCACGCATTGTTTCATTTCATAATCACTAACGAAGTACCGGCAACGACTCTGCAGGCTTACATGTCTCTTCCGCGCAGAGTTGTAAGTCGGGCCGGGCTTTTCGGGTCGGGTTCAGGCCTAAAGTTGACAAAAATTTCGGGCTTAAATCGGGCCTGAGACGTACTTTTCGTCATAGGTGCAAAAAAATATAATCAAAATAACTTGGCAAGATTTTTAAAGTTTTCAGACCTAACTTAATTTTCGGGTTTTTTCGGGCAAGATTTGGGCTTCAAATTAGTTTTCGGGTTCGGGCTTATATTTTCGGGTTCGGGCCTGAACTAGTCGGCCCGTTTACAACTCTGCTTCCGCGACACATCCGTAAAGGCGTGTCAATAAGACGGAATATTGCGGCAGATTTATGTACAGCAGTTGGTTGCCAGCAATTTCGCAAAGAATCGAGAAAACATCAAACAAGAGTTATGTTTAAACGTAATTATTTCTTTTTCCATCATTGTGTATTGTCTTGTCGTTGCGTGATGTTACAAAGACTGTATTTTTAGTAAACCAAAATGGGGGCACAAGCGGCCGTTAGGGGGGTACGCCCCTCCTACCCCCCTCCTTAGCGACGGCACTGGTTGGATCCATTCATTTTGTTTTTATTTTTATATTCAAATTCATTGACTTTGAAAAAGCTAAATTCAAATTCATTGATTTTGCAAAAGTCGAATTCAAATTCATCAATAATTCGTGAGCGGATTCAAATTCAATCCAACCCTACTCTTGGTTACTGCATAAATAAGTGTTCTTGTCCAAATATGTTAATTATTTAATTACAAAAGTTTTTGAGTAAATTTGCTTAATCTGTTTTACTTCTATAGATGCTTTCGCCCTTGTTGAATAAAAATAGAGAGCAATATATAACTTAATACAGTTTTCACTTTTGTCAATGCGTTAAAACAATTTTTCTCAAAAACCAAGAGGGTAAATTTTTCTTTACCAAATAAAAATCACCCAGCGAATCAATTGCTTTTCTAGTGAACCTTTTGTACGAGTGTAGTTATGTGATTGATTGACTGATGCATCTTTATCCTCCTATCACGAGAAAGCGACGGTGCGCTATGCTTTGGACAAATCCACACCGGCTTAGGTGTAGCACCCGCTTATGTGTTTTTCATCGTTAATATGATGATCATAATTTGCGTACTTTTTTGTGTAGACTTGAACAAAAAAGCGAAAACGTGTCCGGTACCGATGTACGATGTCATACAATTTCGCAAAGAGGATTAATTTATTGCATTTATCTGGTGACAATATCATTAAATGTCATCACCAGATTCCTCGTGGACCAAGGCTTCTTAATGCAAAAAAGTGCGTAAATCTTTCGGGTTTGAAATGCAGAAAAAGTACGGATTTTCGTACCTCACGATACGTTGAGTTAGCATCAAATGAAGGAAACGTACAAATCACGAAAAAAAGAAAAAACTCGTTTCTGAGTGGCCGCTGTAGCTGCTCAAGCATGCCAGATGTTTCTTACCTTCACAGAAGGTTCATATCAGTTCAGTTCACCATGGTTGGCAGGTCAGGTAAAGAAGTGAGGTTTACGGTTCGATTGTGACGCATCGTCGTTTGGACAATTCAGCGGTAGTCAACAATCTACAGTATAGTGCTAGTAGGCTAAGGAGGATACTTTCTGAAGGAATTTGGTTTTGTTTTGTTTATAAAGCACTTGATTAAGGCTAGGCTACCCCAATACCCGTACCTGTAGCTAGGTTCTGAGCTTATCAGGATCAAAGATCAGTTCAGTTATGTAGGCAAGGGGTTTAGATGGGGATCAGGAGTGTGCAGCATATGCCAACAAATGAGGGGGCTCAGGGGTAACATCGTAACCGCGTCCAAACCTGGGGGGCAGGCTCAAGGGATTCTAATATTGTTATTATATTAGATCACGCGTTATCATGCTGTATGAACAAAAACAAACCAAATTCTTAAGAACGTATCTGCCTTCGCCTACTAGCACTACAGATCATTGACTACCGCTGAATTGTGCTAATGATGATGCATCACTATCGGGGAATAGAACACTCAACCACACTTCTTTACTTGACCTGTCGATAAACCTTCTGCGAAAATGAGGAACAACTGACACGCTTGAGCCGCCACTGCGGCTAATCAGCAGTGGTGTAAAAAGTACTCAAAAATTGTAACCAAGTAACAGTTTCGTTTCTGACAAAAAACCTACTTGTAGTAAAGTACTAAGTACTGACCAAAAAAGGTACTTGAGTAAAAGTAAACAAGTAGTCATTTTAAAAGTACTCGAGCACTAGTATTTCTGAAAGTATTCAAGCAAAATAAACAAGGTATTTAATCGACATAAGACAACTGGTCGACTACCTTCACACCACTGCCACAAGCGTTTGGTCTTCTAACCCCTCACTATCTCAAAAAGTCATTGTTAATTGTTCTGAGTTTTTTCGTACTATAATCAAGACAATTAACTAAAAAGAACAACGATAGCAAGACTAAGAGATTTGAAAATCAAGCCGCGCAGAATTTAGATGGAGTCATTTCATAACATCTTTGCTCAAATACTCATTCATTGTGCATTGTTAAATTAAAGGCGGTGAATCATCCAGCCAATTACAGTGGTTTATAATAGCTAAAATCAAACTATAATTTTTGATGTTTTTTGTTTTAGTTTTGAGGCTGCGATTGCAAAAATATTCAACAAATACAAAAAGATACCCCCCGAAAAAAGTTTTTGGAAACTCTGAGTTTTGTTCTTTCCGCCAAAACCACAGTAGGCCTAATAGTTTAGACCAGTGCTGCTTTTCAACCTGTGAGCCACAGAGCATTTTGCGTTGGGCCACAGAGCATTTTGGTAAAAGTCATATTTTGAAAAAGTCGTGCTTGTATTTTTTTTTTTTTTTGAATTTTGGTGTAGAACTTTTTTTTTTTGGAGATCACCTGCTTTCGGCCGGAAAAACCGTTTCAATCTACTTCAAATCTGATTTGGCCGGAAAATTTGGGTCAAGTTGTTAAGCAATACTTTTGGAGTGGGGCCATGGAAAAATTATCAAAATGGGCCACGGTTAGAAAAAGGTTGGTAACCACTGGTTTAGACTTTAGAGAACTGTGGTTTAGGCGGGAAGAACAAAACTCAGAGTTTCCAAAAACATTTTTTGGGGATATCTTTTTGTGTTTGTTGAATATCTTAACAACCGCAACCCAAAATTAAAACAAAAAATATCAAAAATTATAGTTCAATTTTAGTTATTGTAAACCACCGGAATTGGCTGGATGATTTACCGCCTTTAACACGCTAAAAGTAAAAACACTGTGAACGTGTCTTATTGGTGTAAAATTATATTTACACGCACTATAGCTAATTCAGTAATAGTTTGCGATAAAATTTTTTTGGATTAATTAATTAATAAAAATTACTGCAAATTTTTTTGAATTGAATTTATTTCACATATGAAGGTAGGCAGAAGCCTGAAAAACATTTGTCACTACATCACACAAAATTATTGTTAATAGCCAATTTAAATAGTTCTGGGCCTCTTCTGGGACAAAAATGATCATCATATTGAAAACATTTTGGAATTGCATTTGCACTATGATTACAATACCGCACAATAATGCCTATTGCATATATGAAGTCTGATTTTTGGCTCACTGTGTGGAATTTAGCTTTAGAAACATTTAGTAATCAAAGGACGAATTTTTGGCAAATTTATGTCTCTCTCTGTTTGCTTCTTATGGTATAATAATAATGTGTGATTTTGGACTCACTCTGTGGAATTTAGCTTCAGAAGCATTTAGTAATCATAGGACGAATTTTTGGCAAATTTAGGTCTGTCTCTGTTTGCTTCTACCATGATTTACTTTCAATAGAGTAAACATCTATGCCAGTATGCGGCCACGGCGAAGAACAAACACCAATCAACGTGAAATTAAAAGCAAGAACTGCCATTGTTGTTGTTGTTGTTACTACCGGGCTGCTTCCGAGGTATGGCAGCCTCTTATGTCCAAAGAGGACACAAGAGAATCACCCTTAGCACAAAAGTGCTACTGACATAGGATAATCCCGGAAGTTGATGGCCATTTCAATCCCTGCGCAGAGCAGGACACTCCCACCACTCAACGGCGACCACCGTTGGTGGGTCTTAAAGAGTGCAGCCAGATGCACAAGAAGGGTTGAAACAACATCGAAAAAAAAGCTTCTCATTACTACTAATAGCAATAGTAAGAGTCGACTCGCATTAAGTTACTCTAGCCAATTGAAAAAGTCTTCTGGCACAAGAAACACAAGAAGAAAGAAATCCCAACAAGCATGGTTCCAGAAGGTGCCGCTAGCGGGAGGCCAATTCTGCAAGACCCAAAAGTCAAGCAGCTCAGCACCGATAACTGACCATGCTGAGTACCCATAGGTGGGCACAAGTCCGTTAATCGTTAATCCGTTAATAACGAAGCTAACTTTTTCATTAACTCGTTAATCCGTTAAAAAGTTTTTTCATGTTAACGTACTAAATTAAGCGCAGTTAACGGACTAAAGTAACTTCCGTTAAGTTCTGTTAACTTCCGTTAAGGTTTTTATCGTTAATATCATGCAGCATCGTTGTGCATTTGAACTTGTTTTAATCTTGAAATTAGATTAGACTGTAAAATGTAACTTTCAAAACACAAAAAGACCACCATAGCAATAAATATTTCCTTACAATCAGCTCAACAGCGTCAATACGTGTTCCAGAAGCGAGTAAATAAAACGAAATGTAAATTACACGCAAAATATTAACGGATTAACGGACTTTATTAACTTCCGTTAATTAAAGCTGAAAATAACGGATTAACGTTAACGGAGGTATGAAGTTTGTTAACGGACTAGTGGTTAATGAAGCTAACGTTTTGCATTAACTTGCCCACCTATGCGAGTACCCAATAACCGCCTCTTACGGCTCGCTGGGTTGGCGGCTTCACTATTCTGCCCCGGTGAAGCATTGGGTAGAACTGCCATTCGCCACAATGGACGAGACACGTACTCGCACGCATAGAGAAAAGACATTGCGACAATCGCTGTGCTGGTCTGTTCTCTGACGCAAGAGATGCAAGCCGAAAAAGGAGCAAAAGACAACTAATTTAACTGAAATTGAACAGCTGCCTGCAGAAAAGTCGACCGTTCTGAAGAATTTAGGGTTCAAATTTAAAATTACAATACTTTGTACTTTTCTGAACCAAAATACTATTTAAGTAGCGTTACTTCATGCTAAAAGTAATCAAGTAAAAGTAGCCACTAAAATTATTCAAAAAGTATTGGTTACTGGAAAAAACTATTTGAGTAATCTACTTAAGTAAAAGTATTTCGTTACCTTACACCACTGCCAATCAAAAATGAATTTTTTTTTGTGTGATTTGTACTTTTATTGCATTTAATGCTAGTCCAACGTCCCTTGAGGTACGAAAGTTCGCACTTTTTCTGCATTTGGAAGCGGAAAGATTAACGCACTTTTTTGCATTAAGAAGCTTTGGTCCACGAGGAATCGGGTGATGACGACGTATGATGAAAATATCCATTTTCAGTGACACCGATTCGAAAACACCTTTGATTGTTAGTGTTGAAAAAGGCTGGGCTACATGCGTCAATTTGCTCTTGCAGTTTCATCCGAATTTGCTTAAAAGCGATGTTTCAAGACATAAGGTAAAGAAGCAACGGATTTTTTATTTAGAGAGGCAAGTTTGTTTTATGATTAAAGTCCATCAGATAATTTTACGTCATTAACCTCGAATCGTTAGCCTATTGCTGATTGTATTACAGTCAGCTCTCTTTGACAGTTGCTGAGATATTTTTGAAAATCTTTTCAAAAAACAGCAAAATTGATAAAATATCAGGATATTAAGCACATCGTCATATAGTTCAAAAAATAAATGTAGTTTGTTATTATAATTTTTTACTGGATTTCTTGTTTGATTGAGTTGGCCAGAAACAAGATTCTACAAGTTATAACTTTTTCAGCCATTTAAACTGCGATTTAAACTTTTTTGCTTCAGAAAGTTTTTCGATATACGGATTTACTTTAAATTTACCAACAAATTGTTATTAATGTAGGAAACTTTACTTCACGCGGCGTGCAAAATCGGTCATCTCGGTGTTGTTGAGGTTTTGTTGAATCACGGTGCTGATGTCACTGCAAGAACGGAGTTGGGAAAAAATCCGCTTGATGTTGCCATCGATTACTATCATGAGAACTGCGCTTCTGCTTTGATCCGCCACAACAGCTGGAGACAGTCTCTGAGCAACTCAATCAGTGTCAATGGCACAGGTACAAATTATGGCCGAAAGGCGTCCGTTTTACGACAATTCCGACCTGGGCCCAACCCGCACACCCGTCACGTTATTATGTCCTTGGATTGGGCGCTTTACAATAATCATCTCTTCTTTGTGGCTTCGACCAAGCAGCTAATTTACAAGGAAGAAGTTAAAATTTAACCGAAAAACTCGGAAAAATGGTTTACTCTTAGTTAAGCAGGTGTGGATTAGCCTAAGGCATAGCGCCACCTTCATTTTGTCGTGATTGGAGGATAAAGGTGCATTAATCAATTAGAAAACGGTTGGATTTTGAAGAGCTCTTTTTCTATATATAAGTTGCGGTCTTTTACAATAAAATCAAATAAGGTAAAACCACAACAGCGCCACTTATGCTGCTATGAATTATGGCCATGATCAACTTGATTATGCATTTTCTTATTAAAAAATGAACAAAAACGTGATTAAAATCATTTGACTTCTCAAAAGTAAGATCGATTTCATTGTAAAAACACTATTATCAGTTACAAAGTATAATTAATGACTTATTGAAATAGAATCCGAATGATTTTAAAGCAGTTTTTGTTCATTTCTATGTTGTATATGCTTTTAAAATCTTCAGCACCTTTGCCGTCCAGCACTCAATTCATAAGATATAAAACAACTTTTTTCTTAAATAAAAGTTTGATTTTGGTTAATCTGGTAAATACCAACCAAACTGAAAAAAACTGAAGTTTTAGTAATTTGATTTTAACATTTTATTGTTTAGCTACTAGTCCTTTTAGAAGACTAATTGAAATCATGCCAAATGTAGCAGAAGATGTTTTGGGAAAATGTACGACAGATAACCAAATACAAATGGAAGAAGGTGCATACCAGGTATATATAGTGGTTAATTGTTATAGCATTGGCATATCACTGTAATAATTTAATGTTCAAAAAAATTGTGGCCTTTTGGCCTCAGAAACTAGTAGAGGATTGGGAAGCTTTCCGCTTATCTTTATATTTTTTCGTGTATTTTTGCTGAAATTTCGCCCATAAACAACGCAATAACTTTACGTCCGAAATCGACAAATGGTCGAGCTGTAAGGCGTTTGACTCTGGAGTAGGAGGTTTGAGGTTCAAATCTCGGGCCGGTCAAATCGAACACAGTGTTGCCAATGGCTCACCATCTTTGCAACATTTCTTCGAAAGAAGCTGTGTTGCCCTGGTGCAATAACACGGAGATGGCCCCCGCGAACTCGTTACACGTTTCGGCGTGATACAGCGAGTATAATGAAAGAACTTTTTTGTTTTGCTCCCTGATTTTATTGTTCAAAGCAGCCTAATTGAGAAAAAACTCGTGTTTGATCCAGGTCACCTTTGATTATACTTTTTTGGATGATGCTTATTTGCTGAATGACTGGAAAGGAGATCACAATAAAGAAATTTTTCATCAAAAGAAGGCATCAAAAAAACGTCCAATCACCAAAGTTCAACCAGTTGTTTGGGTAATTATCCAGCAAGCAAATCTTTTAGTTTTAGCAGTGCAATAAAACCAGGTTGGCTTGGAATAGCAAATCGTAATATTCTTTGACTACAAATTATTTCTAAGTTATGAGAGAAATGCGATGATCAGGAGACAGATAAAATAGGTTTGGTATTTTTTCTTTGTGCATGGAGAATTAAAACAATGTTAATAATCATTTGATTGTGATGTTTTGACGTTTTCGGGCTTGAATTTTAATGTTTAATCTTTTACGTAAGTGCTATTTGGCCTCAAGGCTACCGGTACCAGCGCGAAAACCTAGAAATTCCTGGCTTCCGTGCTCATAGCCTTTCGTGCTGATGGCCAGGTGAACGATTAAACAAATAAAACAAGTTCTCCAAATCTTTCTTCCATTCATTCTACTATTCATGATGTGTTAAATATTGTATTATACTCTGTAATAGTAATCATGGAACATGACGTCACCGGCCAGTTGGTCGAGCAGTAACGCGTTCGTCTCTGGAGCGGGAGATCTGAGGTTCAAATCTCAGGCCGGTCAAATAACACACAGTGTTGCCAACAGCTTGCCACCGCTGTGACATTTCTTCCAAAGAAGCTGTGTTGCACGGGTGCAATGGCGCGGAATTGGGCACCGCCAACTCGTTACATGCTTCGGCGTAATGCAGCAAGTATAATGAAAGATTTGATTTAATTTAGTCTGACGTCATAAACCAATGCCTACCTTCATGCGATTGTAGTGATTTGGCAAACCAAAAAAACTACCTGATTACGGTAAACTTTTATGAGAACAATTTTATCAGAACACGCGGACCCATTTTTGCTTTAAATTTAGGAACAAACGTAGAACAATGCCAGCTTCGGCAGGAACAAAATAACTACGAATACGGGTTGAATTTAAAAATCAGTTTTTGTTATGCAGTGCCGTATCGTATCGAAATAACCCGATTTTTGTAATCTTAGCCAGTGGACTGTACTGCTTAGTTCTTGCCGCTTTGACTGTCGACAAAACTTTTACACGACACAACTTTCTACCAAGCAAGAATGAGTTTGTGAACAGCCGCCTCGAACAAAATTTATTAGTTCTCATTAAAAAAAAGTGGATATACGCAAGTCTTTAGGAAGCTCAAAGATAAATCCTTGATTTTGTTCTGCAGGAAAATGAAATTGCACTGTCGCAGTTTCAAGACAGAGCGAATGGCGATGCTTTTACAAGCACAGACAATGACACTCCACTAGAAAATGGTTATAAGTCGGACAAAAAGTGGCCGGTTGAAAACAACAAAATTCAACTTGAAAAAAAGAAGCCATATGACAATAGTGCAGTTTTGTCGAAGAATCATCCTTTAAGCCACATGGTCAGTAATAATTTTTAGTTTAACACGTTGTTTGCTTTTTTCTCCACTCCAACTAATTTTTAATGACTTTGAAACCACCAATCACTTTGGAGACCAATCAGCTTCAACCTCTATAGGAATGCCGATTTTGAGATCTTTCTGCTTCCGTTTTTTCAATTTGCTGAGCTTGAACACGTTCCTTCGAATAGTTTGAAACAGAAACTGAATGCTGCAAGTTGCATGGTGCATAGCTATTGAATAATTAGTAAGCTCAGCTGGTAAAGTCGTAGTGGAAATGACGAAGACCAAGAGCACCTTGACTAGTATACCGCACGGTTGTTCGGCCCTCCTTGGACTGAGAGATCATATACGATTTAGTTGCTGTAGATATAATCTTGGACCACTTGTGACTGAGTCCAAAAATAAAGTTTACTCACTTACGTACTCAACTCAACTTTTTTACCTTTAAAGCTCTTTAAATGTCATACGGTTACCAAAAGTTCCTGCGGCAATAGTTCAGATGGTAGAGCGTCTGGTGAGTGAACGAAAGGTTATGGTGACTCCCGGTCCGATTCGCGAGCTGGCAAAGCGTCGTTGTGTCCTTGGGAAAGACACTTTACGCTCATTTCCCATTGAGTCTAAGCAGTAAACTTGTTGTGGTAGCCCAGCTTGACGAAAGACTTCCAAAGAGAACCCCAAAAAGGGTGCTCTCCGTTGGTGTGGTTTATCAGGCACAGAGTGTCTGGTTCATACGAGCGAACAAACGAACCAATTTATTCTCGAAATTGAACTCTGTCTCATAATTTTGTAAGAATCGCAGTCCATTCTTAACCACACTGCACACGCCTTACTAAAATATAATTTCATCTCTTTAGGCCGACTCTAGACGGACTAATTTACTTCGTCATCCTTTGGTGAGAAGTTTTCTGAACTACAGATACCGCACATACGTGCGTTATTTTTATTGGATAAATGTTTTTATATATATGGTCTACGTGGCGGCTTTCATGATTTTTATGCTGAACATGCCTCCTCGGTATGCTGTGAACAGCACTGCCTTTCAACTTGATTTAAGCAACAGCATTCGCTGTGTTCGGTAAGGTTTTCGATGTCCTTGTTTTGCCACAAGGCAACTTTTTTATTTTTATTATCCTGATCTAAGCAATATTCAACATATTTTGCTAGATCTGCTATCGGCAAGGAGTTCGAAATTCTCAAATTTATGGTAACATGCTCATTTTAAGAATCGAGCGCTAGAATACTCCCAAAGGTTGGTTAGAGGGGGGTTGCTGGTTGTGTTGGATTACATGTTATTGAACAGCTCAATTTCTGCCACCTTTTTTTGATCAGTATTTGCTGATTTTTTTTCACAAAATGACGTAATTTTTTTTGGAATATTTACAAAACACAATAGGCCTAGCTTACAAGGACTTGCAGAATCGAAAACCGCAGAAAGAATCAAACCCTCGACTTAGGTAGTCAGAATCGGAACTTATCTGTTTGCCATCCATTGTTGAACAGCTTCAAAAATTTGGATGCATCCCATTTCATTAATTTTAGATTCATTCAATGTTTTTATTGCGTCCTTGTACAAGACGCTTTACGATGATTATCTCTGCTTGGTGGCTTTGAACAATTCCGTGGACAAGAATTCGAAGAAGTCCACAAAAACATTGGATCGCTGGAAACCCCTAAGCAGGTGCGAATTCCTCTAATTTCGAAGTAGTTGTTGCAATGAAAAGTGTGCGGATTGACCACCAGTTAGCGTCTGACCTTAGACTCTTTATACAGTAGACCAGAAACAGACGCGCGGAGAAACAAGAAAATAGCATTAAAATTTTGCTCTGGTTGCTAAGTTTTTTGCGGTCACGCCCATTCGACTGATTTGATTGGACATATTCTCAGCGCACGTGAACCGACAGGAAGAAAGTCACGCTGAAAGTCATGCTGATTGGATGAATCGGCATAGTCTAGAAAAATGAGCTTTGAAGAAGAAAAAGGCAAAACTGTCAGTTTCCAGTCTGCTAATAAAGAGTCCATGGCCTGGCGTTGTCTGGTGACAGAAGGATGAATATGCATATCTAAACAACAACAATTCTTATGGATAATGGAAACTCTTAATTTGTTTTTTAGGCTTATTCCCGAGGCTCAACCTATATGGGGAGATGGCTGCATTAATCAAAACGATGTAAGAATGTTTTCGTTGCTTATTGTGCTCATCTACGCAAGCGTACAACTACTCAAAGAGGTAAATGTTTTTTCTTTTTGAGTTTTGCTCTCTTTAAGTGAAAGTAAAATGTTACGATATCTGTAGAATTGCAGAACTTGTCTTGTCAAGTCCTATTCTTTACTGCAATTCCAAAACACGTTTTCACTAAAGCACGCTTTCTTACTCAAATTACGAACATATTGCAATAAATACTTAATAGTCGTAGTTGTTTTATTTATCATTATTGAAGTTACTTATACTTTTCTGTGTGCATTCACATAAATAATGTTAGTTTTGTACAGAGAGTAGGTTTGTCACAATTTGGCCAGTTTCAAAAATTGACAGTTTTCTGGACATACAAAATTAAAGAAAGAATCTATTCCTCTTTTCAGCTTCCTAATCTCAGTTAGTTGGCTAGAAGTTAGAACAAAGCTGTAGTTTTATTCGATAGGTTATCTCTTTCATCCACGAGCGTTGGGCATATCTTCTTGATCCTTAATTAATTACTCACAACTTGCATTGTTTGGCATCTCAATTTTCATTTTCCTCCCTTCTGATCCTATCACAGCACTTTCTGGCATCCCAACAGTAAGTAGATTATATTAATACCGGTGATAAACATTGTACGATTACAGCATATCTACGAGTATATTGATTTTATCTATGGTTGTTTTTTGTACATATTGAAAGTCTAGAATTTTACGTTTTTTAATGTGGTTTACTTCAAATTACTGCAAACTATTATATCCCCCAATTTATGATCAGAAATTAACAATTTAATAACTTTTTGCATTGCGTTTAAGGATTGAGCCAATTTAGTAACGGTAAACGTTTGCGTGCTTGTACTGCTACTACTCCAACCTCAAATGCACAGAAATACACACAGTATTTTGATCTCAGGTATTTTTTTCACCACCATTGTTACAACCAATCAGTGCTCGAGCCGATAGAGTGTCTGCTACTGAAACGGTAGGCGCGGGTTCGATTCTCGGGCGGGTTAAACCAAAGACTATAAAAATTGGTATTCACAGCTTCCCTGCTTGACGTTCAGCAATTAAAGGGACAGTGCGAAGCCTCCACCATGTGTGGTAGACAAGTGGGCAGATGGTAGCTTGACTCGAAGACCAAAAGGTCCCTTCGCTGTCTCCTGGCCAAGGCAACTTGGTGAATAAAATGTAATTACAATTGCATCCACCCTTTTACCACTTTTGCCAGATTTACCAGCTTTGCGAACTATATTGATAATTTTGTCGCATCAGAGGAAGATTAGCTGCTTTTGATGTAATTTGTGACTGGAAATAAGATTTTCGCTGTTTTAAGTTTATTAAACTTAAGAATTTTGTAGGATCTCCAATGGCAATTTGGGGCTGTTTTGTTGCTTCTTTCATGGTTGAATCTGGTCTATTACCTTCGGTTAACACCTTTGGGAATTTACGTTTTCATGATCAAGTCCATTAGTATATCATTCGTGCGTTTTTCTATAGTATTGTTTTTACTGATAAATGCATTTGCTGGATGTTTTTACGTGTTAGTGCAAAACCAGGTAAGTTTCTATTTCTAAATTGAATGCAGAAAATTAATTTTTCGGCGAATTGCCAAAGTTTTCAAGAATGCAAAAAGTTAGAGTTATTTAACATAATAAAAGTCATACATTCTTCATACCGGCTGAGTAGTTAACTGTTAGTTGTTAACAGAACTTTATTTTGTCTCCACGTGCGTCAAAATACACACAAAAACAAGATTCAAAAGGATTTGACCAACAAATTATGAACGTGAATGGGGACTGGGAGGCTGCAAACGGACTTTCTCGGTTTTCAAGTCCAGCAGCCACCCTAGAAAATGTTTTGTAAGAAGTGACAAGCAATTAGAAAATTTTCTAACGCTTACTATTTTATTCTTGAAAGTAAGTCGAGCTTGATTAAGTTGTCAGTTAAAACCAATCTTTAAAAGTAAGTTTCTAACCAGTGATGGAAACAAGACTTTAGATAAAGTTGTATATGGATGACTGAAGGTCGTATCGTGCACCATCATAATGTTTAAAAGCTGGAAAAAGATGCCAATTCAACAACTGGCTACGCTCTCACATAAACCTTTTTAACTGAAGTGTAGCTGGTTAAAGCCAGCGACTGATGGATGAAGGCACAGTGCCACGGAAATGCTAATCCACTGCCGAACCCCAACTGTGCGAGAGAACCTCGGAAAGAATAGTGGCTACATAAATTCCACACACCACTTAATAAGTGGGCATCCTATTACCACAAAGAGGCCACTGTTGGTGCGTACCGTTTGATCGCGCCTTTGCGAACTGATGGATGCTGAGAGGCCACCCAGCAACTAACCCGAGTAGAGATATGGAGTGTCGCGGTTTACTGAAATTTCGAAACGTGACATGATTGTAAGTCAAACTTTTTAACTTTAATAAAGTCGTAGTTTTCGTTTATTTCACGATCAAAAACAATTGCTATTGTTCAGTTTTCGTTTTTCAATTATCCCATCAGCCTCGTCAAAGTACTAGCCATGCTGGCTGGCGAACTGGATTTCGCAAGGACTCTGCAGACGCACTACGTTAGCACAAGTTATCAAGACGCGCTCACCTACCATGAAATTACTTACCTACTTTTTGTTATTTTTATCGTTTTTATGACTCTCCTGGTTGCTAATTTATTGGTAAGTGAGATTTCCTTTTAGATTTGAGTCAAATCCTTTTATATGATTCATATTGCATGTGTTTGGTCAGTATAATCACAGTAATTTATTCAACTTCTCAAAATTTATTGCGTCCAGGCGGCTGAAGGCTTCGTAACAAACGTGCGTGTCCTCCAACGGCTGAAAACTCCGTCTCGTGACCCCATCCTGCGAAACTCTATTGATACATCAATTGACTGAACGCTTGGTCTCCAGTTGTATACATTTTTCGAACAGACAGATTACGCATTGTTTGAACCTGTTCTTGAAAAAATCCTGGTTGCGTGAGTGGGAGCAGCTTTAAAATTTTTTATTTAATCTAAGCGATTAATATTGATCTAGTTTGAAATACGACTCATTTTTTTTTTGTTAGATTAATCTGTCTTTAATGCTATCGGCGTTTCGGTCAAAGCTCTGATGGGATTATCTAAAATGCCATTAGTTTCTTTATTTTGAATATAATCAAGACACACTTCTGCAGGTTGGCATCGCTGTGGATGATATTTCATCTGTTCAGAAAAACGCTGAAACCGAACAGTTGGTCGTTATGGTCAGTGAAATTCATAGATGATTGGTTCAAATTTATTACGTATTTTAGTAGAAGTAATTTTGTAAATTGAAGTATTTAAAAGCAGCAATAAAGCTGCGAAAAAAGCTAACTTTTATTTTCCTGAGAAAAAGCGTGCAATCATGGGATGAATCCGCATTTCCGCATTCTCTAAGGAGTTAAGTTTAGGCTTTAAGTTTTCTGACTTACTTTTAGATTCTTTCATCAGTTAATACTTAATGTTGCTGTTTGTTCGAAATAATCAATCAGAAAGAATTATCGAAAAGTCCCTAATCCAAAAATGCAGTAATGGGACCATTGACCAGAGCGTTAGCTGAACCTTGATTACACGACCAATAATCTTAAAAGCGACGTTGTTATCCTTTTGAACACGCTTTTGCCGCTGGTTCGGATTTTACCAATAACTTTCTTGTCTAATTTTTTAAATGTTCTTAACTAATGTATAGGGATTTAAAACTCATAAATTATAAGTGTGCTTTTCCTGCAGATATCAACCATTTTAAGTACCGAGTATTCGCTCCCAGAATTTATTAGAAGACGTTGGATAATACCACAACGAAAGTTCCGACCAAATAAGTAAGTGTGCTGGCCTTTTTGAAATATTGCAAAAGTGTGCTTTTTGATTTTCTAAGGCTTTAAGCCTTATCATGATCGAGTGGGAAAGGTTTTTGCTTTTTTTTTCTTTCGTTTTTCTCTTTATTGTTTGTTTCATGGCCTTGATGGCTGTTAAATTTCAACGCATGCTGTCGTAGGATATTGGTAAAAATTAATACTTTAGTTACGATTGCAAGGCCAATTCCTTATCCTGGTACAGTACTCTGCGTGTTTGATTCATCCATCGAGTTGGTATAATCATCTCTTAAGTTTGATCGTTTTTTGTTTGATTTTAAAGTATTTGCTACAGGTACCCACTAAGAGACCTTGAGGCAAATATGCTGCATGAACAATACTACGCTCCAGGTGATGAAGCTGGTACAATGCATAAAAAGAAATAAACGAAAGCTTGTTAAAGAAGTCAATAAAGATTGTTTTGTTGGCAACCCCAATCGCGCGATCTGCGTAATTTAACCCTTCTTAACATCGCTGTAATATTTTTGGGCAAGGCGCTAAGGCGCAATTATTTTTAGTTCATGGCTTCAAACAAGCATCAAAGTTGACTGTGAAGATGTCAAAAATAGACCGGAAAACTTAGAAAATAGAAACTACTGATAAGCTGGTCTAGATTTGTCCAAAGAATGACTCCAGCGTCGCTTTTATGTGCCTTTGTGACAGGGGAAGAAAGTAACGACAATCAATTAATCAAAAAACCCATCATAAATCAAGGGAACACTAACAATTTATAGAATACGATAGCATTCTCTAAACCAGGAGTTCTCAACCGGGGGCCACGGGACAATAATCAGGGAGTCACCACTAAGAGTAACTGTCTGCACAATTAGACGAAAAAGTGGCTGTTAGTACAATAAATCCCAAATTCCGGCCGAATACAGTCCCAAATTGCGGTGAAAACCTTTTGTTTTGGTCTTCAATCAAATTCGGGAAAAAAATCCCTTCAAATTGTGGTGAAGACGTTTTTTTGGTCTTCAATCGATTTTATATACGGACGGAAAATTTTATTGCTGAGCAGGAAGCCACTGGTGTTGAGAGTCTCTAGAAGGGGCCACAAACCATAAAAGGTTGAGAACCACTGCTCTAAACGTATTATTTGTTAGGTACAAAAATAGTCACTTTCTAGTTCAATGGTGGAAAAAAGAAGGTGGATTAAGTTTGAAATATCTACGAAGCGTTTTTCAGCATAAAAAAGTAAGTTTGATTTCTTGATTGCGTGTGAAAAGGTGTTGAGTTCAGCAGCATCGGCCAGATTATGCTTTTACCAACTCATAATTACTAGTTGCAAAATGTAAAAAAATAAGTGGGATATACAAAAAAGCTGAGTATTGGGAAAGTAAAATGCTCATATCCAGCAATTATTACTTGTTACTGGCTTATTTCACAGTAACTTCAATTATTGTCATTTAGCACTTTTGGAAGTTAGGCAATTTTGTTAACTTTCTGAAACTTTGTTTTTATACCTGTAATATTGCAAATAATTCATTTACGCGTGAACCTATGAACCAGCAAGCATTTTTAAGTCTATGTGTTTAACCACCTTAACGTAGACCTTCCTTTTTTATCTCTCCTTACTAGTGTTTCTTCAGGCTGTGTTACCACAACGCGTAAGGCCCAACCTACACTGTGCGTAAAATCGAGGTGTACTAGCTTAGTCTTAGTTTATTTTAACAAAATGGCAGCATGTACGCAGCTGGTAAGGCGAAACACCGGGCGCACTGAATTTCTGTTTGAAATAAACTAAAGGTACGCTCGTACGCTCATGATTTTACGCACTGTGTAGACTGAGCCTAAGATGCTTGGCTATTCAATGGGAAAAAAGGATGTCTTCCCAATAACTTTGCAACGCGATTTGTCAGCTCAGGAATCAAATCGGGAGACTGCTGCAACTTTTCGATCATTAAACCGACGCTCTACCAACTGACCTTTAACTCCCAGAGGAAACAATACCAAAATTTGGCCAGTTGGTCGAGCTGTTACGCGTTTGTCCCTAAAGCAGGAAATCAGAGGTTTAAATCTTATTGGACTGGTCAAATCGAACACAGTGTTGCCAACGTCTCGCCACCGCTGCGACGTTTAATTCTTAGAAAGAAGCAAGTTGCCCCGGCGCAATGACACGGAGATCGGTCCCGTCAACTTGTTACACGCTTTGGCGTATTACAGCGAGTATAATGATAGATTTGATTTGACAAACCACATCATACAGTATTTTGATTACGAAAGGCCGTTGAAACCTCAAATAAATTATTGGTGGAGGTAAAATTGATTGATGTCTTTTTTAATTTTCTCGAAAAAAAAAAAGCAGACTCGCAGCACCCCGATCAGCACTGATTGAGTTGTTAAGCATAAAACTGATTATAGATTTTTTATTTTTAGGATTATGAGAAGAGAAAATCAACCTCTCGGCCAATTGATTTTTTTAACTGATTCCTCGGGATGATGAAATCAGATATTTCGCTCAAACACTTTAATTAGAGCATTATTCATTATAATAGGTTTTATACGCTTAAAACATATTTTAATGGATTTCAGTTCTAGCGATGCCGCTGTGATTTTGTGAATTGTCAAATTGTCAAGAATTTTTTTTTTTTAAATGTTTGTCTAATATTTGCCTTCTTAATAAAGCGTGTTTGTAAGATCTTAGTGATATTCTTTTGGTTTTAAAGAAAGCTTGTATAATTTTTTTGAGAAAATAACAAACAAACTACGCCTACCAGTATACATTCTGCGTAGTTGTAAAAGGTATTTTTTTAATTTAAGATAATTTGAAAGCTGGATCTAATTTTGATCTTGATGAAACGTCTTCGACAGGGGGGGCGGTGTCACTCTTCGTACCCCTTGAAAAAATTCTCTCAAAGTCGCTGAGTGCAAGCCAGCGAAAGTTTCAATCTCTAAACTTATAGCTGCTTTACATGCATGCGACATTCAATACACTTACAAAATTGTGGACCAGCTATTCTGGAAGAGGAAGATTGAAATTTACAAATAACCTACACCGGTACGTGATCGACTGGTCTACAAATGTTCTGTACGGATTTTTATCAATGCAATAGGCAACCGACGATTAATTAATGTTGGAACTCTTACCCTTATAGATTAGAACAGTGCTCTCAACCAGTAGTAGGTGTGCTGAGGAATAATCATATTTTGGACCACTATTTTAGAATTATATTTTGTAATCTTTACAAGTTTCACCTAACAAAGTTAACATGTGTTGACGAAAGCTAATGATAATCTGAATAAAGTCAACTCAAACGTGCTAAAAAAATTTCTTGTTGATTTTCATGAGGCTGACAAACGGCACCATCATCTTCATTAAGCGCAACTTGGGTTCATAGCCGTTGAAGACTAATACAGTTTGGGGGGCGAAAGCAAAATTGCCCAAATATTTGTTCACTTGCCCAAATATTACGCGTAGTTAGTTTATTGGAACCAATTTAGTAATGAATCTTTTTTGCGAGTCAACTCTTTTTGTGACATTTGACGAAATGATAGTGTTTTGCGATAAGTTCTTTTTCGATGCATGCAGCTGGGAATACAGCCTAGACAGAACTAATAGCTACCAGTAAAAGAAAAGTGAACAACAGACAACTTGCCGGGCCCGGCGCCACAGGGGGCATTTCGGGGCAGTTCCCCCTAATGATTGCTTGTGCCCCCCTAATGAAAATTGTGCCCCCTCAAGCGAGGATTGTGCCCCGAAGAAATTAACAGGCTCGGGGCTGCTGGAGTGCAAATCGAGGCCCGAATTGGTGTTTGCCAGCGGTATTTTCGTAATTTTTGCGGACTGACACCGGATTTCATGACAGTTTTGGTATGAAGGCCTTTTTTTTTGAGATCACCTGTTTTCGGCCGAAAAAACTGTTTGAATTGCTGATTTCGGCCGGAAAATCCCTCCGAATTTTAGAGAAGACCTTTTTTTTTGGAGATCACCTGTTTTCAGCCGGAACAGCTGTTTGAATCTCTGATTTCTGCCGGAAAATCCCTCTGAAGTTTTGGTCTTAACCTTGTTCATTTGATCCAGACTGGGATAAATTTCTCGTTCCTCCGTGCCCCTTTCGAATTCACATAAATGAACTTCTCGTACCCACCAAAATTTATTTCTGCCCCCCAGTCACGCTATCCTGGCGCCGGGCCTGCAACTTGCTGGTTATCTTTCACTAAATCTAACCTAAACAGTCACCGGATTTTGAGTAACCCCATGGTGAATTAATAATAAGCCTTGTACTACATGGTACTACCACAGCCCAAAGGAGAAAAGTGAAGCTGTGAGTGTTGTAAAAGTGTCATGATCATAAGAAATATCAAACCCACAAAGCAGAAGTTGAAAAGTTGCACCGTAAGACTCCTGACCATATAGTTACAGTAGCTTAAATACGGATATTTTTTCGAAATTTTTTTGTGATTTCTGAAAAGTGAACGGAATGTTCAACACAGCAGTTGGCTACCACATTGCAGCTTCTCTGCCTAACACTGTTCTGATTTCAAGATTTTAAGCCAGGTAGACCTATTGCAACATGCAAGCAAAAATTTTTTTGAATTAGAAGTTAGATAGAGGTTCTGTCAAACTCTATTCAACTCTACATTTTGAATCTCATGATTTGGAAATATGTTAGCACCTGTTCTCGAGGCTCTCGTTTGGTGCTTGATAAAAAACTTAATTGTTGGCTACCAGAAGGCTGGTACTGTCTGCGGTAGGCCTACAAAATTTGATACTTCTAATCATAGGTGAGCACAAGTCCGTTAATCGTTAATCCGTTAATAACGAAGCTAACTTTTTTATTAACTCGTTAATCCGTTAAAAAGTTTTTTCATGTTAACGGATTAAATTAACTTCCGTTAAGTGCTGTTAACGGACTAAATTAACTTCTGTTAAGTTCTGTTAACTTCCGTTAAGGTTTTTATCGTTAATATCTTGCAGCTTCGTTAGTGCATTTGAACTTGTTTTAATCTTGAAACTAGATTAGACTGTAAAATGTAACTTTCAAAACACAAAAAGACCAACATTGCAATAAATATTTCCTTACAATCAGCTCAACAGCGTCAAATACGTGTTCTAGAAGCGAGTGAATAAGAAGAAATGTAAATTACACGTAAAATGTTAACGGATTAACGGACTTTGTTAACTTCCGTTAATTAAAGCTGAAAATAACGGATTAACGTTAACGGAGGTGTGAAGTTTGTTAACGGACTAGTGGTTAACGAAGCCAACGTTTTGCATTAACCTGCCCACCTATGCTTCAAATCATCAATCATTTCTAATTGATAGGATCTTTTTGCTTTAAAGCATTTTAGTGTTTTTACCGATACCAGTGGTTTTATAACCTGTCCTGTAGGTAGAGACCTCCACTGTGCAGGCCAACCGGTATTTTGTTGCCTGGTTTCCAACAACAACTGTGAACTTCTCGCTACGGGCCTACGGTAGTCTCTTTATCATCAGCTACGGTACTTTAGCATTAAGTAGGCTGTTTCATTTTCATGTTAAGCTGATTTCCAACTACTTATCCATCTCAATTCAGACTTTTTGTGCCAATTTAGAACTCATAAGGATGGATAAAACGCGCCAAACATGCCGATCAAAATCACCAAAACTTTTGACTATCGCTCTGGTTAAATCTCTTTAAAACGAAGTCTTCCCTCGTCGAACGCAAGAAAAGCAGCAGTTTTCTAACCTTTTGCGCTCGGGTTTTGCAATTAGTCGGCGGGTCTCTGTAACTCTGCTGCTCTGCGCCGCGCCAAAGCTATCTGCGATTTTTGCGCCGATTTCGTGATTTTTTGGAAGTCCAAATATGAAAAAACAAAAGTTTGAATGGAAAAAAAGTGGGAAACTAAAATCTCCATCATCTGTATTTTCTGAGGTGAATTTTGAATCCGAAAATATATCTATTGGAAGCTGTGCCTCTTTTAAAAAACATAAGTAAGTTTAAGAGATGTTTTTTGTTTTACTGCTAAACCTGAGAGTGAGATTCGTAGGGTCTGCGATGACTAGTGAATAGGTAACTGACTATGAATAGGACTAACTAACCCCAAGCCTATGATGTGAGATGTTACTGTAACCCAGGAATGATAGCCGACTGTATGCAAAAAAATAGCCTATGGTACTTACCATTTTTCTTGGCCTATTTACTGCAGTACCCATAGATCTGAAATTTAGTGATGCTGATTGATCGGTGATCTAAAGCTATAGTCACTGTCACATGATCAACTCTTTAGAGAAAATCTGAAATATTGATAGCTAGGTCCGAGGTAAGCTAATGTCAGCTCAGAGTTGGTTGACTAATTGAGCGAGTCGGCAGCGTGGCCGAATGGGTATAGGCGTCGTTTTTACGATGATTCTGATCGCAGGATCATGAGTTCAACCCGCACCCTGGTCATGTTGTTGCGTCCTTGGATAAGACGCTTTACGATAATTATCTCTGCTTGGTGGCTTCGAACAAGCAGCAAATTTATGTGGGAAGAAGTAAAAACGTCAACTGGAAAGCTTGGAAAATGGTCAACTCCTGAGCGTGTGCGGATTCGTCCAAAGCATAGCAAACTGTCTCTTTCTTGTGATAGGAGGATAAAGATGCACCAATCAATCATCAATCAATTGCTGATTGATGCAAATAAACATTATGATTTTTTAAATAATGCCAGCATGAACATGGTTGCTGCCATGCTCTTGTTTAGTGAACTAAGAACTAGTAGAGAATGCTGTACTACTGATTATACCATTAGCAGCACAAATTCTCATATCATACCGTATATAGGTAGGGTAGTATGGGGTAATTCGGTACAGCATGGGGCAATTCGGGACAGAGTAGTAAAGACATCTCTTTATTACATTCATCTTTTAATTCAAGTCTTAAAGCATCCAATGTGCTAAACTTTTTTCAAAAATTCGCGGAGTAACATTGTTTATAAATCCATTCCAAAGATTATCTTTGTAAGTCCATTTTGCCGCAATCCTAGCTTAATGCTTTTAACCGCACAACAAAAATTTGACATAAAAAAAAAACAACTAATAAAGACCTCATGTAGCATAAATCATTTTCTTATGGAATATTCTTGAACGTTATCCAGATTTTTTTAAACATAGTATTATTTGTTTGTGCACTTTTACTATGCTTTTATCAATGTCCCAAATTACCCTGCGGGTGGGAAAATTGGGACAGCGAAGTGGCTTATTTTAAAAATCCATTATTCCATACTCCGCTTAGCATTGAAAACCAAGGTGTTGCCAAGTATAAGTTGGATATCCAAATGTATAAAAAAAGTTGATAAACCAAGTTTGGAAGTGCTAGGTCGGTAAATAGAGATTGAAAACTGAAATTTTGTCCCGAATTACCCCACCATACCCTACTTACTTTTAAAAAACAATGAGAAATGATTTGCATATTGCATAGTAGCAGCTGCATGCAAAAATACAGTTCAATTAATGTAGGACTGGGGAAGTACCGTGGCATCTGATGTATCTTGTTTTTTATAAATTTAGAAAAGTTATTTCTGGAACATTAGAAGCAAAATCTTTCAGTAAACAGCTAAAAAATGAAGGGGCAGACCTTGCAACAGTTGGAAAGTTTGATGAAGCAATTGAAAAGTAAGTGGATGCTGCTAATATTTTGGTTTGAATAGATTCATTGTAATGAATCTGGAATTCAACTTGTTAAATTTTGCAAAAATTGTGAACGTTTGCATTTAAATTAGTATTTTGGTCTTCTGCATCATCTCATCAATCCTAAAAAGTAGGAAGATGCAACTCTGTACAAGTAACAAAACCTGAGGGCAAGTTTGGTAATAGTTCATCAATGACTAGCACAAAAACGAGAGCCAAAATTCCTTCACTTTTAATTAAGATCAATTTTTATTGCAAAAATAAATAAATTATAATATTGGAGAAGGTAAAGCAAAAGATGCTTGAGATTTTGATTCCAATGCACAAACAACTAAGATCTATGCTAAATGCACAAAAATCTTACAGAACTTCATAAGGTTTGGCTGTACTTAATGAAACCTTATGCTTTTTTTAAATAACTTTGAAGCAATCAGTGGTTGAGTGGATAGACCATCTGTTGCTAAAATTGAACATGCCACTTCATTTCACAGTAGGGTCAAAGTTTGAAAGGGACGGTTTGAAGCTTCCACTGTGTCAGATGGGTTAGAAACAGGTAGGCATATAGCTGCTTGATTTAAACAAAAGGTCCCTTTGCTGTATCGTGGCTAAGGAACTTGGTAAATAAAAATGTATTTGCAATTTGCACAATGCACTCTCTATACAATGACAATTTAAAGCACACACCAAAAATACAGACCATGTGCCTTAAATGAAAGGTAGTGGCTATTTTGCCTCTGTTAGGGTTAGGGAGGCCTAAGTCAATGACCAGCAGGGCAGCGTTTAGAATGGCAAAATAGTATTTAGGGCTATTTTGGCTGTAGAGGCAAAATAGCATTCAGGGCTATTTAGCCTCTAGAGTTAGTAAATCATTGTTTTAGCAATTAAATGATTGTGCAGATGGAATAAAGCAATAACTCTTACACCAAATGATGAAAAAATTTATGAGATGAAGGCTCAGGTTTTGATGCTTCAGGAACAGGTACTTGCCTACAATGCCTAATTTACCAATTCTTTTGTTGGTATGATATATCAACGTAAATTTAATATTGTTAGGAAAGACGTTCTTTTATTGAAAAGACCTATCTTGATACATAATACCAGATAATATAATAAAGAAAAAAATACTAATCAAAACTTAGCAGTATGTCATAGCTTTCACTAATCATTGAAAACAATGTCTGATAGTACATACGTGGATAATAATGTTCTAGGTAGTTAGCAAAACATTATGATATGTCGTATTATTGAGCCGTTTTAGCTATTTTATTTGGTTCTACTAAAATATACTGGATCACAAGGATTTGGGTTAGGATTCTTTTGCTCTTGTACCTTTCAGTAGCATCCGTATTATTTAATCTTGAATTACTAAAAGAATTTCTATGCCCACAGTTTTTTCCTAAGCATTATATTTTTATTACTCAGGATTTTTCTGCTGTTAAGTGTGCTGAGCTTGCTGTTACGTGCAATAAATTATGGTATGTTGGGTGGTTAACTTTGGGACGTTCGCAAATGAATATCAAAGATTTTGCAATGGTAAGTATAAATTTGTTATTTTTTTCATTAGTATGCCGATCTGTCTAAGTCAGACCAGTACTTTGTGATTGTGATGAATCTTTGGTCTACCGGTATAGGTTATGTTTATTTATTTTGCAATAGCAAGTATATTTTTATTTGGGATGCACATAATCTTTACACTCAGTTGTTGTAGATGGCCCTGTAACTTGACATGCTTCAGATTAATATAAACAATTAAAATTGAATTATTGGTTAAATTACTCGAGCCAATTGTTATCCACTTTTTTGAAAAATTTATACTGAGCGTAAACCCATCATTTTCATAACATCTCGCCTCTCATTGCTCTCAATATCATTATTACTATTCTCAATTTGACAAGTTTAGATCTTCAGTAAGTTGCTCAAAAGTTGATAAAATGTTTTGGTTTAGGCTAAGAAGAGCTTTAGCAGAGCTGTTCATCTTCAACCCTCTGAAAATGAAATTCATCTTCATGATTTACAACCGGCTGTTGCTTTGTTAAAACAGTCAGGTTCTCCTACCTGACGCTGACAGTGCCTGATATCTTGTTGCTCATCATACTTAGTACGTCAGCAATAACTTTCTCCCCATGCGCACTATTGACAAGGCTTGTAGGCATTTCTTGAAGTGGCAATTAGCACTAATTGTTCGAGAGGATTTTGCATCAATGCCTGTAGAACAGCAAACGATTTACAGATTAAAAACTTTGATTTACCGATATTTTTGCTTGTATCCTTACTGCTAAATTCTTATTCGCTTTATTACCTAATTAATGTGAGTCAATCAAGCATAGCTTATAACTGTAGCGATTATTAAATCATTTTTCACATTTGCTTTTGAATTACATTCAGATAATAGTTCAAGTATTGATATAAACGCACAGAGCTGGACAGCGCTGTTTCGAGCTTTTAGCTCTCATCGGCAGCCCTCAGCTTTTCTTACAAAGTTATTTCCAAGCTGGACAAGACTCTTGGCCGAACTGGACTAACCTCAAGGGCTTGCATAGTGGCAGAGGCTTTCTAGGGAATAAACGATTTTTCACTTGTGGTGCTTAAAAAAACACAAGTGAAAAAATCGCTGAACCTTTGTAGTAAGGACAGCCATAGGCTATCCCTACTACAAGGGCTCCCCTTGTGTGACCATGGAAAGTCGAGTGGAAGTCGTTATGATTTCCCAGGAGTCATCCACGAAGGACGTCAAACTTGTCGGTTATTGATATAAACTTTAGTAGATTCTACCTCACTATTTGTTGTTGAAGAAGCTTGACAATGATTGTAGGTTTTATGCTGAAACAGCTAAAACGTTTTCTAGCCGGAGGTTTTTTGTTAATTGCAATTGTCTTTCAAAAGTGAGGTTATCTTTTTGATGGAAATAATATCTGCATTGGTGATTTTGCAGAATAAGTTAACTTGCCGTGTTATAGACTGTTACTTAACTTCAATCAAAATTTATAAATTATTCGTTATTGAAAACTTTTCGTCAACCACTCCAAATTAATTATCTATTTACGAATATAGTTAAAAGCAAAGTGCTTTTGTAATTTTGTGCTGAATTTGCTATCTAGAGATTATGACCAGCCAGGTGGTCGAGCATTGACGAATTCGTCTCTGGAGCGGGAGGTCCGAGGTTCAAATCTCGGGCCGGTCAAATCGGACGCAGTGTTGCCAACGGCTCGCTACCGCTGCGAGATTTCTTCGAAAGGAGCTGTGTTGCCCAGGTGCAATGACGTGGAGATGGGCCCCGCAAACTCGCTACACGCTTCGGCGAGTGTAATGAAAGATTTGATTTGAAAGAGATTATGCTTTGCTTTGAGGTTGCTAAATTTTATAGCTTATTATGTTAGATCATCAAATTATTGTTTGTATTGTTTTTGTCTGGAAATTCTCGATCCGCTATTTATGTGACTGCTTGTGTCTTAATCTTTTAAGCTTAGCATGTGCTTTGTTAGTAGCTTGCTATTTTTTGCTTCTTCATGTAATTTTACCCTTTTTGTTTCGTTTTTGATTATTGTTATGTTTTTTTTGACTTGACATTACAGGACAACGTTTGTGCTTGTAAACGCTGAGGCTTGTCATAAGTAAATTGCTGCTAGGTAGGTTGGAATGTAAGTTGCAAAAAAATTTTTTTTTCATAACATGTTAGCGTGGGTGTCAAAAGTTGCCAATGTATTCATTTGACATTGTGTTCCATTTTTTATCCAATCGAGTAAAGTTTTGATTAGCCACCAGGCTATTTAATATTTACCATGGCTAAACTAGCAAATCGTCGCACATTTGATGCGGGATAGGGGAACCCTGTCGATATTTTAAACAGTTTTATAGCTCCTGAGCAATCGTATCATTGTATACTACGTTCTTAACGTCAAATAGAACTTTATAAATCATATTTCGGAAAAGTTTGTAGGATTTCTGATAACCGGATGTGACGGTTTTATTTAAAGACAGCAATTAATCGTTAAAATGAGAAAAACTACTTTAGAAAGCTATTTATTCTTATATTTCCTAGCTTTTAATAATATTTTTTGTGTAAAAGCAAGATTGAGAGAGTTACATGCGCATTCGTCATTCTTACGTCATAAATATTGCCAATCTGACGTCATATAAAAAGTTTGATTTGTGTTTTCAAGAAATACGACCATTCATTGAATTGAATCAGATATGCTGTAGTATGTATTTGATAATTGATACAACTCCAAAGTTTAAACCGATTAGCTGAAACTAATTTTGCGATCTTTTTACTTGAGGTATCAAAACTTGTATTCTATGAATAAAAAACCTATCAGAAGGCCATATATGGAATCGAAAATGCATCCAATTTATAGCAGTAATTAAATGTGATTTACTTATATGAATTCAAGAGATACAGGCATACAATGTTGAACAAATTATTTAGGATACAATGTATGAAGTAGTCACGTTTCGAAGTAAACTTGGACATTTTATAAAGAATATTAATTTGCGTGCGTATGTAAATCCACCCAGCGAATTCACTTCGCATACAGCCGCAAAAGCTTCCGTCATCAACTTATCGCACTTTTCCATTGCCTGCGTGTGGCAAGGAAATTGGGGAAATAAATATTTGGGTGATTCTTGTGCTGCAATCATTCTTCATAGTTCAATGTCTGTCGTATTTTGTTATTTCTTTTTGCGGAAGACTTAGTAACTTTAAGAGCTTGCTAGTCAAATCACATCGTAGTATTTTTTCGCGTCGAATTTTAAAAAAGGAATCCTTCACAGTCGCACATTCGAGTCCATGTCATGCTCAGATGGTGCTTTTAGAATTCATCAAACAAGAAGTTATGGAATAGTTATGGTTTTTATCTGGGTTCATAGTCAGCAAAAGATTTACAGGATGGCCGAAATATCCGTTTCGCTGGAAAACAGCATTCACTATGCTTTTCACGCTATTCAAAAGGTACCGTGTTCTTTTTTGACCATGTGCAAATGTTTGGAACCATCTTTGGACGATGGTTAATTCTTAATGGCAACTCGCATTGGTGCATGTAGTCATTATAATTTTGCCAAGGCTTCAGATTTTTTGTCGGACTGCTAGTACTGATGTACAAATGTAGGATTCTGTTCCCAGTGGTTAACCATCGAGCGTGCTTGGAACATTATTGATTTTGTGATGCTATAAGTTGTGAGAACAAATTACGCTCGTCTATCACAACACAAATTACTCTCTAGCAACACTGATCTGTGCTCAAATCTATCATTAATTCAGTCTACGGTTGGCAAAGAACCTGCAAAAAGTATCCGGTCAAACGTTTTGGGAAGATGATTCATGCATGAAACAAATTCTTTTTTGATAAGTCCAGAGTATCCATGTGGTCCAGTGTTGTCCAATGTTTCAATGAAAGTTCTTTAATGTGTGACATGCGAAGAAGTCATTGAAGCAGATGCCCAAAGTATAATTCTTCCAATCTTTGTATGATACCAGAAGTGACTTCAGTGTTTATTGCCATTCCAACAGATCATCAGCAAACACTGCATTATGATCAATATATTTTAAATCGAAACTTGACGTATTAGCTTAGGTTGTCATTCGCGGATGCAGGCAGGGGGGACACTTGCCCTCCCTGGAAATTAAGAATTTTTTATGCTTAAATTTGCAAAATAAGTCAACTATATCTATCTAAACTAAGAAAACAACCCTTTGTGGAGCTTTTTTGCCATGGTGCAGAAGGAGGGGCAGGATACAAAAAATGGGTCCCCCTTAAGCAACACCTAATGCTACTGAGATTGTGCAGAATCAGCGCTTCCGGGTTGGTATTTAGCACGAGCCCGTCCCCCCCAAAAAGTCCCTTTCTTAACCGATGTAGCCTACCATCAGTTTTAGTAAATCTGAGGGTGAGCACAATCAAAAACTCTCACAATTAGCCAATCAGGATCTGAAAATTCAAGACTAAAAGCAGTGTCATAACAAATTATTTATTAGGCCTACCCATTCATGCTCAGTACCATAAAACTAGGCTTTTCTATGTCATCACAGTACATTCTACAGCACAAACAAAAAAATTCTAAAATGCGGTTATCTACTAAAAGAGATTTATATAACTGTATTAATTGTCTGTATAATAGCCTATGGCTTATACGATGTCCGTGAATGGATATCAAAAACAGGTAACCTGCAAATGCTTTGGGCTAGGCGTTTTTTAACACTTAAAGAGCCACCCTTTGCAAAGTGCCCCTCAACAAAGAGCCCTTATGAAAAATGGGGTCCTTCTATAGTCTAAGCTGCTCTTTGTAAAGAAACCATCCAAACAAGGCCATCTGCAAAGGCACCTTCCTCAAGAAGGAGCCTCTTCCATAGCCGAAAAGAGCCTTTTGCAAAGAAAAATATCCAAAAAGGGCCCTCTCCCATCATCTCAAACGCACCTTCTTCATAAGGCTCCCGGAAAGGAACTCTCTTTATAGGGCACCCATGAACGGGCCCTTTGTATGTAATTCCCATAAAACGCCCTCCACAAGGGGGGCCCTTATTTGTACAGGAATGTACTAATAAGAACCCTTCCAAAATGTCCTTTCTGTAAGGATCCTCAGTAAAGGCCCATGGGCCCTCTTTGTAAGGCTCCGGCTAAAGGGCCATCTTTGTAGGGCCCCCACAAACGGGTCCTCTGTATGTGCCTCCCATAAAAGGCCCTCCACAAAGGGAACCCTCATTTCTACAGAAATGCACAAATAAGGGGCCTTCCAAAAATTTCTTCAAATAAGGGCCATCTGTAAAGGTCCCCCAAAAGAAGCCTCCAATGGGGCCCTCCTCAAAGGGCCCCTGATGCCTTAACCCTAACGCCGATACAAATAAATGTTCTATAGTAGGCGTAGATGTGCTACAAAAATTTGGGGGGTGTATGTTGCGTATTTTTTTCTGGGGGGCCCTGTAGCACACAAAATCAAGTAGGGGTCCCGGACAAATTCCCGGCTTGCCCATGCTAATGACTACCACTGCTTCCTTGCCCATTTTACGTGAATTATCATACAGCATTTTCTTAAAAGCGAGCGTAAGCAATGCTCCAGAAGCATTAAGCTGTTTGATAAAATAATTATCAAAATCAAACGTTTCAGCATTCTGTCAAAGAGCTCATATTACGATCTAAATGCAATAAACTGTTTAGTATTTCAAATTTACGCTGCGCTGATATAAACATTAAAATAATAATTACTCCGCCATTAAATGAATTTTGCCCAGAAACCGAAATCAAAACTAAACTTGCAATCAATAGCGTAGCCAGGGAGACTGTGCCCAGCTGCATTGGCCTGCTATAGACCTAAGTGTAGAGATGTAAAAAAACGGTTTTTTTTGCTCTTGTTTTTTTTGTTTTTTTTGTTTTTTTTTGTTTTTTTTATACATCCCCTTGCCAAAATAAAAAAAAAGTTTGTTTTTTATATCAAGCTAGCCAACTTGCATCAAACCGTACAAAAAGTTTTGGTGGAATGACTCCATCCTTGCTGCCAGCTTGCAAATTATAAATAGGTCGCACTTGAATCACCGCTTCAGTAGGCCTAGACTTACATTTTTGTTGCGCAATCCTTTTCTGCTTCAAAGAAGTTCGTAACCATGACAACATGCCATGTGGTCGCCTTTGCATCGACTCATAATCGTCATTCGCAGCAGCGCAGGTCCAAGTATTAGTGCAAAGTTACATTAGACATTACGTGACAAAACAGCAAGCATAACATAGTGACGAAAACGCAGCGCAGGTAGGTAACAAAACAGCATGGTAGTAAAAGATCCGCCAGCGTGATTATTTATTTGTTTTAGGCCTATAGCTTTCTTGTAACTATAGCCTGTTCCTACTTCAAGAGCGGATTTAAGGTCAAACGGGGCCTAGTGCCGTGGGCTTTGCTCGAGCTGTTTTGCTCCGGAAAAAGTGGAGACAAAGCAAAAAATGTATTAAACCAAAAATTTTCAGAGGCCTGGCAGACAGACTTTTATTGGTCCTATTGGGTGTTTCTTGCATTTCACGTCCCACAAGAGTGGGTTACATTTTTCGGAGATAGTTTTTACATTGCTTTCGTTTTACCAACCGCCGTTCCCCAAACAAAAACCCACCGTCGAAAATATTTGTTTGGGAGCCACAAGAAAACTCGATTTAGAAACAGCTGGAAAGTCATTTGACGAATAAGCAGAGATAGATATTATTCTATGTAAACAAAAATTAACGCAGTAGGCCTACTGAAAAAATATCGTCAGCCTCATGAAAACATTGCTCAAGTCATTGTTGTGGAGTGGCACAGATATGCAGGAGCGATTTCTTATATAGCACTGAAACTTTGAACGATAATATAATGGGCGAGGGCGACGTTCTTTGAAGCAACGCTTGGAAGCGACGATTTTTGAAGCGCTACATCAAGTATATTAACGGCCTTGAAAAATTTAGATTGAAAAGAGAAAGGTCTCTGTATAAATGCGTGCCGCGCCCGCGCGCCAGTCTCTGCTGAAACTTGTACAGTAAACTAAGCGTTTAAACGGGCACCATAAATTATTTTTTTGCAAGAACAAGATGCCTTCTTCGAAACCATCATAGAGCTTAATTAATGCGTTTGAACTGTAAGAGCAAAAAACCTCAGCAACAATCAATTGCAGAAGCTGGTGTAAATAGAACGGTTTTTGAAAGTATTTTTGAAACTGCACACCAGCGTCGTGGCCTAGTGGTTTAAACAGAGCGTTTGCCCTGAATACTGGTAGGCTGGATTTATTTTCAGTCGAGTCACTTGGAAGTCCTTGATATCTCATGAAGGGCTGGGGCTACGAAGGTGCGGTCAACGCCAAACGTTTTTTGAATTTTTTCTATTTTTAGAAGCCTAGCTAAATTTTACTTTAGTCCTCCTATAAAAATAATATCAGCTGCTTTCCTTGTCGAACACCCATAATTAAAGTGAGCTCAGAGTGTGAAATTAGTGAAAAGACCAGTTAATTTGATTTAAGTCAGTGAACACTTGAAAAAATACTCTGTCCTTGCGCTAAATGACTCAGCAGTTGGAAAGCGCCATAAAACTACCATCATTACGGTCAGCAAATTTCGCCACATGGAACCGGAAGGCTTTGTAGTACTACCCGACTCCCGTAGCTTTGCCTGTTGGCATTATTCCTTCTTGTATTTCATGTACCGGTACCTGAAGAATTTCCCAGCAGGCTCTAGTATTAGGCTAGTAACGTTATGTGCATCGACTTTTGCTATGAAGTGGTAATAAGAAGCTATATTACGATGTTTGCATTCCAGTCTGTGCATCTGGCTGTACTCTTTCTAATACATTAACTTACCCACCAATGGTGGTCAAGTGGTGGGAGTGCCCTGCTTTGGATAGGGATCGAAATGGTCACCTACCTTTCTTCTCGGATCATCCAATGTCAGTAGCACAATGCTAGGCTCCGTTTCACCTCTACTGATTTCACTGTTTGCACGGAGGTACGGATATATCTATAGGCGCTCGCACAGTCTTCGAGTAATTGAGGTTGGTGTTTTTCTCGAGATCCTCTTTTGTGAAAGAGCGGGGATTCTAATGTATGGTGTTGTGCTATTGCTTAAGGATGATTCTCCTGCGTTCTTAGTAGAATCATCCTTAGCATGACACTATACATCAGAATCCTCGCACTTCCACAAAAGAGGATCTTTAGTAGGCCTACTCTCCTTTTCGTAGCATCCCAGTTTGTTATCGTAAAAAATTGCTCATCTGTGGTTTGAAATTTCATCAGCCCTGTAATTTTTGTATTTTCAGGTTAATACTTTTTAGAATATTACATGGTGTCTGGTTAAGTAATTTGTACAGTAGATGGTTAGCGTGAACGTGACTGCTGAACCGAGTCTAGCAAAATGCCTGGCCGGAAGCAAGCGCCAGTCAGCACTTTGTTTGAGAATGTTGACGACCATAACTCGAAAGGACCAAGAGTAAAGTGCAAATTTTGTTCCAGTACAATAGCAAAAAACGGATCTAGAATGAAAACGCATATAGAAAATTGTATTAGCTGTCCAACATCAGTGAAAGATAAATACAACTCCCCAAGTACATCACGTACGCGAGATAAGCAAAAGAGTAACGAAACCGAATCTGATGCTACAGATTGGCTTCTGGATTTGTCTTCGAGCGAAACTGCTGGTCCGAAAAAATTGAAAAAGGCAACTCCTCGGGGGAAAAGCTCTATGGCAAAATTTACTGACACGATGTCAAATGGTGAGCAGGAAAAATTAGACTCCCTTTTTTCGCGAGCGGTATATGCTAGTGCCACCCCTTTCAGCATAGTAGAAAATCCTCACTGGCTGGATTTCTTCAATGCAATCAGACCTGCGTATGTTGTACCAAGCAGGTTCAAATTGTCAAATCCTCTTCTTGATAAGGAGTACAATAGAGTAGATGCTGAATCCATGGAAAAAATTGCTGGTGCTGATTGCGTAGCCATTATGTGTGATGGTTGGAGTAACAGGAGAAACGAGGCAATCATTAGCTTTATCGTCAATATGCCGCAACCAGTATTTTGGAAATCATTTCATTCACTACTGGAGAGCCACACTGCAGAGTACATTTGTGAAGAAGCAAGCAAAGTCATTAAAGAAATAAAAGCCCAATGTGGTAAACTTGTCATTGGGTTTGTAACCGACAATGCAAGCAATATGAAAAAAGCATGGGGTCTCTTGCAGGAAGAATATCCAGAGATTTCATGTTATGGATGTGCCGCACATGGATTAAACTTGATATTTGGTGACCTAATCAAACTGGAGACTTTGGCCGAAATAGTTAACAATGCTAAGAGCATTGCGAAAGAATTTAAATCTAAGCATATGCTTGTTGACATGTTTCTCAAAGTGCAAAACGAGGAAAAGGTTCACATCAGTTTGAAATTACCTGCAAAGACAAGGTGGGGTTCCACGTTAATTTGCTTGGACAGTGTACAACAAAACAAACATGTTTTGAGAAAACTGGTTGTATCCGAAATGTCAGAGAGCACCAATTTGTCGAGAGATATCAAAAAAGTGATTTTGGATGATGTTTTTTGGGAGAACAATGAGATAATGGTACAGCTATTAAAGCCACTGTTTGTTGCTATCACCAATCTGGAAGCAGATAAGCCGAACCTGGCCGATGTTTACAAGATCTATCATGACGTTGAAAGCAAAATGAAAGATGAGCTCTCTTCCAGTCCCTTCACGGCAGAAGAGCAAATAAAAGTTGACGATATTTTTGAGAAACGAAGAGATTTCTGCATTCATATTGTTCACAAAGCGGCGTATTTGTTAGACCCACGCTACCACGGAGACTTATTGAGTGGTGATGAAAGAGTTGATGCCATTGAGTATATATGCAAGTTGGCTGAAAATTTAGCTTTTTGTGAAGTGAATGTTAATGAAGATAAGATCCAAGAGAATGTTGCTTACTATTGTGCTAAAGAGGGTTTTTACAGTAAATCCTTTTTATGGCAAAATGTGGCGAACATCAGTCCAACTGCATGGTGGAATGGATTTTGCGCGAATCAAGAATTGTGCAAAATCGCATCGAAGATATTGAACTTACCTTCAACCACAGCTGCTGTCGAGCGATCATTTAGCACTTACGCCAACATTCACACTGCTAAGCGAAACAAGCTTAGCAATGACAGAGCGAGAAAGCTTGTGTTTATTTCTCAGAACATCAAATATGCTACTGCACCAGATAAACCTCCAAAACGATCTCTCAGCATTTCCGCAGTTGAAGATTTTGCCTCTGCTCCCAAGAGAGCACTAACCAGCATTGCAACAGATGAAGATCTTGCCTCTACAAGCTCTGCTTTTTCTCGCAGCTCTAGCGTTGCTAATGCAGTGATAGAAGTGGAAAGTAGCAATGAAAGTGGCGTTGAATGAACTTTGATAATGATTGACTTAGTTTGCAAAGTTGATTTAGCATAACTTACTGCAAGTTACAGAACTTTTCGAAACTTTTTTAGCTACATAGTTCAAAGAGATTTCTAGAAACTAAAGCTTGATGTTTCATGTGGTATATTATTTCCAGTACCGCCGTAAGAGAAGTGAGTCAGCGGTTGGTGAGTCAATTATTTTAGGCCTGAGCAGGAATTCCGGAGTAATGTTATGAAGTATCATTTGAGAATTAAGCTTATAATAGATATCACATTACACTACAGCAGTACAGCATTGCAACTAATGAGGCTATTTCATCTGAGCATTATTGCAAACTTAAGCCTGCGCACTTTACAGTGAACGTTTTATTGTTCAATTTGTCTTTGCAAAAGAAACATTTCAATAGTTGCTACTTGCTACTGGTATTTTAGAGCCTAATCAAATAGCGAAAGGCTTAAATGCTTTGGACAAGACAAACAAGTTATTTACTGAGAAGAAAGACGTTTTAGTTTTAGAGTAGTTCGTAATACTGTTCCATCATGACAAATGCATGTACAAGTTGACAAATTATATGCAATTGCGTGATTAGAAGTTGTATTGTTAGTAGGCTCAATGAAACAGTCTGCAAATAATAATTCAAAAAAGTCAACTTGTTTAGGAAAGCACTGTTAGTCCTGCATTCTTTCAGAAACTAAACATCTCGGCAAATTACAAAATCAGACAAACTATGGTGTGTGTGAGCAATACGTACTACTGTAGCAGATTTGCACTGAATAATAACTTACTGTAGTATTTCTATTGTGAAGTGAAAATGGATCATGTAATTACCAAGTGTTTTTAGCTTTTCTTTAATATTGCATCTTTGTTTTCAGAGAACATAATCGAAGGCAATGTTTTCGTTTACTATTCTTATTGATGTGTTTTTTTCTGTCGTTTTTTTTTTTTGTAGCAATCCATGTTTTAGTGTGATAGCGCTTTTCGTTTTGGTATGATTGAGCAATGATTAAAATAGCACTAGCAGTTGGCAATATGGCATACGTTGTTGGTGGCGGTAGGCCTACTAGTTAGTGGTTCCAGATAAATGAAACTCGAATAGGACTACCACATACAATTTCCTAAAATACCTAAACTGACGTACCGTTGTCCATTCGTGATACAGTGCCTACAACGATAACGTACACTGATGATGTTTACAGAGCTAGGAAATACTTTTTGTTTGTTTGATTTTTATCCTCCTGCCACGAGAAAAGCGACAGAGAAGCTACTCGTATTTATTGGACGAAACCACCCCGCTTAGGCGCTTGTGTGTTGCTATTGTTCCGAGTGTCCGGTTGAGTTCTTGAGCTTTTGCCGAGTTGTGTTGCTGCTTGTTAGAATCCACCAAGCACAGATAATTTTCGTAATCGTAAATTGCTTTATCGAAGGACCAAACAACGCGACGAGTGTGCGATTTGAACCTCACTACCTTCGGTCAATGGCGGTCATAAGAACAACGCTCTTAACTGTACGCTCTTAGCTCTACGTTCTTAACTGTATGCTCTTATAGCTGTATGGAAAATGGTTATGAAGTGATTTATTCTTTTTCAAATGAGCAATAAACACCTGAAGATATCGCATTTCAAGAACATAAAGTCGGACACCCCCTCAGCACAAAAAGTTGATGGATAATATCCAGAAACCATCAAATAACACAGCACAATTCGTAACTCCACTTACAACAAAACTTTTCAAAAAAAACACGTTTTTTTTGGACCAAGTTTTTTTTGAAAAAAAAACACGTTTTTTTTAAAAAAAACGAAGGCAAAAAAAACCATTTACATCTCTACCTAAGTGCAGAATAAGAAAAATGCCACAGTTTTTGGCCTTCTGAGGCAGTCTTTTGCAGTAATATGGCCTCTAAAGTTGTTCAAAGCCATTTTTTAAACATTTAATATTAATATTGTTATTATTATTCTAATTATAACCCTTTGTTTTTTAGGGGGGGAAAGTATTAACTTATTTATCAAAAATACAGCTAACAAATTAATCGATAAAAACTTCAAAACATGGCTAAAAACTTACAGTCAAAATTGATCGCTTAATGCAAAATGCTTAACGTAACTACGTAAGCTTCGTAGAAAAAAAGAGTATAATGGAGACTATTCAGCATATAGTTTATTTAATTACAACGAGTTTTGGATTTGACCTATGAGTAACGTTGGGGTTTAATTCTTTTAAATGGCTTTCAAAGCGTATCAATTTAGTTTTTTAAATGGCTCTAAAAAGATGCGAAATTTGATTCGAATAGCGTTAAAATGGCTATTTTTTTTCTGAAATGTTACCAAATTTGCCCAGCAACTAGAGTTTTGCCCCAAGAGCCCGGTTTGTAATGTGCTTTAGTTGCACCTGTTTGCTCGGTACGCTGCCCCATTGAGGCATTTTGCAAAAAAAATTCAAACTTTTGGCTAATTACCCCCCCCCCCCCCTAAACAAAATTCAGGTTGCAATCAGTTGGGCAACCAAGGAGGCTAAGGGAGCTTAGCCTCCCCTTTTCCAAGTCACTTGGAAAACTTATCTCACATACAGTAGCGTAGTCTGGCTGGGGGGCTATAGACCTCCCCCCCAATTGGCCTGTCCACCAAAGTGTAGATTAAGGAAAATACCACGTATTTAGTTCTTCTGAAAGTGTTTTAATCACTGGAATGGACTACAAAGTGATTTATAGCATCTTTTGAAACATATATTCAGGAGGGCTAATTTGTCAAAACTACTCACAAATCTATAAAAACTTTTAAAAATGCCCAAAAATAAACAATCAGAGTTGATCGCTAGTGTAAAATCGCTGAACATACAGTACGTTTCATCAACAAATATATATTATAAAATCAGGAATAGGAAGAGGGGGGCTATTCAGGATTAGTTAATTACCAATCACTTCTCTCAAATATCTTTTCATTAGCCCCCTCCCAATTATTTTGGTCTATAAAATATCGACAAAATAGATTACTCCGTGTGAGTTTTATTGAACTATAAAATTTTATGATTTACCAGCACGCAAAGAGAGCTAAAATTTTACCTTAGCCACCTCCCTACATAGACCATTTATGCAACCAGTTTGATCATGTTTGCTCTGCTAATTTCTATACCACGTTTTAAACGCATTATTTTTTTCAAAATAGCCCTAAAATTAAGCAAAATGCAAAATTTTCGAGCGTTGGGGGCTCCGCCCCCAAACCTCCATGCCTCCGGCGGCTGTAGGCTTTGCCCCCAACCTCCAGCGGCTGGGGGCTTAGCTCCTGGACCTCCAATGGCCTTCGGCGGCTCCGCTCCCAGACTTCCAAAACAGCCCCCCATTGCGAATTTTTGGCTACAAACGTTTAAACGTGGTTTAAATTTGATCTGCAAATAAAGAGGGCTTAAAGAGCTAGGCAATTTAAGAATTTCAAGTGGATTCTTAATATCAGCATCTTTGTTCTATCCAATGGCCTTTAAAACGTTCGAAATGTGATTCAAGTGACGTTAAAGTGGTTATTTTTTCCAGAAATTGCGAAAATCGCCCAGCGACTGGGGGCTTTGCCCCCTGACCCCCGTCCATAACACAATTTAAATTGCATCATTTTCTCAACATGCCGCCCAAATTTCAGCATTTTTTTCAACAGGGTCATGTTAACTTTTGGTTCAAATCCCTAAGCAAAATCCTGATTGCAGTTGTAAGGTTTTATTTTATCCAGTGGATAATGCATACGTCGCTTGCCCCCCCCTCTGAAAAAATTTCTGCGGGCGCCTCTGGATGCAGGGTAGTCTCTCTTTCTTCGAATTTGACTTTGGTCAATCATTTTAAACCGATCTTTTGGAGAGGTTGTTTTCATACCTTCCAGAACAGCCAAAGCCATCATGGCAGCAAATTCTATCAAAGCGACCAGTGCAATCGCATGCTTTTGCCATAGTGAATGTGCACTTGTAGTTATTTTTTCTTCATTAGCCGGTCTTGTTTCGGAGTGGACGTCGTAACTCAACGTGTTTCATCGCAAGAAAACGAAAATATTGATACAACAACTAATTTAATTATCTTTGCACCTTAGTTTAAAAACGAGTCCGCAAGAAGAATATTCAAGGGGTTGGTGGCAAATGAAGATTTCGTCATACAGCAATATAATTGGCAACTTTTCCACTCCCAAGCTAATTAAAATTTTTAAGAAAGTGCTTTCACCTACTGCTGGGCCCATCTAAGCAATTTGGTGTTATTGAAGTTTTTGGGTAATAAGGCTAATATAGTACTTTTATGATATGCTGCTATGGTATAGGTGCCGCCAAAAATAATTGAGGCAAGTTTGAAGATAGCTTGCACTACATAGCATTGTCTCATTCGTTGATCAGTTGGTTTTTGTTTCAAAAAAATTTTTTAATATTTTTATGATTTCTATAATGACTATCTTGTCTCATTTTTTTAAGGCAGGTGTATTTTTTCAAAAAAAAATTAAGAAAGCAGTCTAAATGAGACATAAAAATGCCATCTTGAAACTCGGAGCATTCGTGTTTAACCATTGTTTTTCGTAATGTTTTGTGTAAGTTGAACGAAGTTCATATCTTTAGACGTATCTGAATGACAACTTTAATCAAAAAGCTATCCTTTTTATCGGAGCTGTTCAATTGAAAAGTGTTTTTGTCCAGACAAATATTAAACAAGAAATACTTTATTTGGCACGTGAAACAACTAAAAATTGCATGCGTGAGAAAAATAAGCTTATGCATTAGCGATACCTAAATCTTCAAAGTAAACATAAAAAAAACCTTTTTAACCTTGCTCCATACAAAAATTATTCAACTGCGTAAAATTCCGTTCAATTTGAGACGTTTAAGTTTTACAGAAGCAAAATGACTCAGAAGGCAAGTCATTTTTTTCAATTTTGCACAACCGATTGAATAGTTGTAACATGTTAGTACTGCAACTATAATTTCGGTGTAAATGAATACTAATTTACTTCTATGGTGCTTTTTGCAAGAATTATTTTGCAATTAAATGAAAATACAGTGGCTTTAAAAGCATAAAATTAGTAAAATTACGCGTCTGTCATTAAAAAACTTTCGTACGATTTCAAATTTGGACCACTCTCAGAGTTCGAACTTAATCACTGGAAATTTACTACTTTCTTCTTGAAAACCTTGATCTCTTTGCTGGTCGCATAGTTGGCTGCGGTATGTGCAACATCGGTATTCCAGTAGCATCGGGGTAGCCTCTTGGTTGGACGGCGTAAATGCCTTCTGCGCCGGGTCCCAATCGGCGCACAGCGCCAGGCATATCAAACTGCGGTCCCATTTCATCCCCGAACACCTCCTTGGTAACATCTTCGTGACGCAAATTCCATGCGTCTGAAACTTTTCCCGCCAATTGCCACAGTTCCATTATGTTCAAAACAACCATAATACATCCAGTAGCAAAAAACGCGCAAAGCATAATCGTTTTTTCTTTAGGTCTGAAACAGTAAAAATCAGTTAAAACTTATGCGATGTTTTGGTTCAGACCTGCTTATTGCTAAATGTCGCACTAAAACGGCTCATTCCAGAAACAAAAGTATTTTTCGTCATCTTCAGCTATTTATATATGATATTATTCGGAAAATTTTTTCAAAGTTGTATCTTATGCAGTGCGCGCAATTAAAAACTCATTCACTATAGTCGTCGCTGCAATTAGCATGAAGAATAAACTGTAGTACTTCTACGATACCAAGAGAAACATTCTAGTGATTTCGAGCCTTACCATCACTAGAATTGTGTTCAAATTTAGTAGCCTGAAATTCAGCTCGAAACCTAATTTCCACATTCCACAACAATTACTCGACTGTCACGGCACGAGAACTAACACTATGAACACAGTCCTACCAAAATGTAGCTATACGTATTGCGCGTAAAGAACAAAAATTGATTCGATCTAGAGTCTAACAGAACCACGTTGACAGCCACGTACCTGGAAATGAAACAATCCACCACGTTAGGGCAAGGCCAATGGTGGCACTGAAATAATTCTGGGATAACGAATTTGAAACTGTAGACATAGTATTGTCCAACCATAAAGCCAATTTCAAGCAGTAAGCGAAATAAAACCTGAAAATCACAAAATCTCTACGTTACAACCCAGATATTGCTTAGCGCCTGAAAAACGTTTGGGCGATTATGTTCTTATTTGTCGAACTTTCAAAATACAGGTCAGATTTGAGTTCTTCTCACTTGCTGACTTACTTTCATAGTTTGAAGCAGGGATGTGGAAGCGCCTATTTTCCAACCGCTTCCGCTTCCACCTCCATCGCTTCCGCTTCCACCACTTTTACCAAAATTTATCATAATATTTTTAGCTAATAATATGAGTAAAATGCATTAACGTGTTACTGGTATGTAAATGAAAAGTGAAAACGATTTATTTCATTACTAACACACAGAAAAAGTAAACATGAAGAAAAACAATACTCCGTGCAATAAAAAAAAGTAATATTAAAACAAGTAATTTAAAACAGTGAGTGCAATAAAAAAGCACAAGAAAACAGCGGCTATAATAAAAGAAAAATCCAACGAAAATGGTGAGTGTAAAATAAGTGTAAAAAATATAAAATAAATGTAAAAAATATTAATAGAGTAAAAATAAGTGTAAAAAAATAATTTTACTTAATTCTCAACTGCTCAATACGTATTAGGCTATGAGTACGAGCTACTTAAATTTACTTGGTCAAATATCAAGTTTGAATCGTCGTATCTCTATTTATACGCCGAATATGCATGTCATTTATTACATACTTACGTCATCTACTACGAATTCTCACCGCCTTGTAAACACGAGAAAAACAATGAATTGAGTTGCATATCGTTAATCGTAAACAAGTTTAAAGTTTGGACGTAGGAAAATACTTTGAGACGTCACCGAACTCCATAGGTGGTTGCAAGAAAGGCACTTTATTAAATCGACCGAAGTACCGTCAGCTTGGTAGGTTAGTATTTTAGAATAAAATTAAATTCAATAATGAAAACAGCGGTTTTGAGAAAGTGAGCGCACTGCGACTATTGTTTTTGTATTTTTTTCGTGATTCACGAACCCAAACATTACAAACGTACGCTATTGTCCCCAGAGAATTTTCCTATCACCAAATTTAACGCTACACACTCACAATTAAATTACTTACCGCAAAGAATCGTCAAATGGAATACGCGAAAGCAACATCAAAATACTCAGTTTTCTTTCATAATACTTTAATGACAATGAAATTAAATTATTTTAAAAACTATACTAACTAACATTACTTCAAAAATCTTGATTTTATTTGAGTAATAAAACTTCCCGTTGTGAATCGATAGTAACTTGCGAGATTTGCCAACAGTCGAAAGATTGCAAAATAGTGCGTTGGTAACTTGGTATGCGCTAACTGCCTTTTATAATTTGTAAATGAGAAACCACGAAGCTTTGTTTTCCAAGTGTGAACTGGGATTGTTGCTGAAATTTCGGCAAAATATGGCTTTGCCAGTATTTATAAAGTTTTTAACCAAAGATTTAAAAAGTTATTGCCCCGATTCGCATTTGAGGGCAATGAGTTTAGCAAACAGCGGTGGATTCAAATTTTTGCGAGTTTAAGAGTGGATACTTTCTGCAACAGCTGGCTTCACAAACTCTTGTAATGGTATGTTTCAATTGTTTGTTTTGTGTTAAAAAAACATTTAGTGCGAGTATTGTCGAACAACGTAAGTGGAAGCGGAAGCGGTACCCATTTACCGCTTCCAGCTTCCGCTTCCACAAAAATTTACCGCTTCCACTACTTCCGCTTCCAGCTTCCGCTTCCGCTTCCACATCCCTGGTTTGAAGACGGAATCCCTTTGGTTATGTTTAAATTTTTCAGGCCGAGCACTTTGAACCAGGGATGCGGAAGCGGTAGAAGCAGCAAATTTTCATGGAAGCGGTAAAAGGATACCGCTTCCACTTTGCCCACTCATGTCGAACGTCAAAAACTTGAATGTAGTACAATTTTTTGAAACATATATCACGAAAACTAAATGTTCGGTAGACCATCATTTGCAAAAAAAAATTTTTTTAAAGGTTTGTGGTTCACTTAGATCGGGGTCTGCTCCCACCCCTATCAACTCAAAGATGAACTATGTAGCCAACCAACTTATTTTAAACTATAAGTGTTCAAAAATTCTTTGTTTTGGTTCTAAAATTTCACCATTTTCTCAAACATATTTTTAAATAGAGCTTTGCCCATATCTTAAACATCTGGGCAAGGGCGTAGGCAGAAAATTTTTCAGGAAGGGGCCAGTAAGAAGAGAGCCAGTATTAACTTCTAAAAATGGAAGAATTTTTGAATAGGAAGGTTTAAGATAGAGTGTATGAATATCCAGGGGGGGCCATGGCCCCATCTGCCCCCCTTGCCGACGCCCATGCATCTGGGGCCATACTCGTACAACACAGTATTCACCAACATAAATAGTTTCAAGTTCCAACATTTTTGAGTTCTTTCACTGCGATAATATATATGTTCTTGAAAAGCAAACGGAGGAGAGCATCGTAACATCTCTCAAACAAAGTTTAATATTGTATGACTTTTTTTAAACACGATGCAAAACGCTTAAAATTATTGCTTTTAAGTACCGTTTGCTACAAGAATTATTGTAATATGTTGCTATTGTGTATAACCGCATAATTCTTGTAGTGTTTTTTTATTTTGCTGTCCCAAAAATACACGTTGCTAGCCAAAATTTCGAGCAAACCACAAACACAAGCACGTTAATGAAAAAATTTTGCAAATGCGGAAGCTTCGCCCCAGAGCTACCTAATCATAGCCAAGTAAAGATTTGCGCTAAACAGCGCAGATGCAATTAAAACAAGTTATTATCCCGAGCAAGCACTTGTAAATCCGTTCCCAGATCCCAGATAATCGCTTATTATTTTAAACTTAGAAGAAATACGCATCAGCTGAAATATAACGACCATATGATTAATCTTTTCGCTTTAGGGCCGCTCCGAATTCCTGACTACGCCCTGGAGCAGATCCTTGCGATGACAAATCACTGAATAAAATTATGTAACTTGGTTCTACATGATGTTTTATAAGATCATGATAACAAAGCTGTTTTATTTCGACTTAATTGGAAAAAAATTTAGGATCAAAAAATTTTAGGAAAAAGTTACGTCATTAAGTGATGGAAGCAGAAGCGATTCAAAAATTGTCGCTTCCACATCCCTGCTTTGAACCTTTAAATTTTTTTAAGGAATAATGAAATGTTTGTTTATCGTGCAAACAATTTTTGAATCGTTTATAGCCTTTTGACCAAGCTTGTTGTTTTATGGTCACTATAAAAGTTTGTACGACTTTCAAAGATTGTCATAAGTTATCAAAAAGAATTTTTAAAAAATGTCAAAAATTACACTCTTTATGTACCATTGCTCAGTGACAAAAAGAAGGTTCGGCCAAATGTGATGGGTTTTCTGCAGGTAGCTGCATCATCAAACCAGGGATTTAAATCGCCAAAAAATTCTAGCGATTACATTTTCGTTCGAGTGAATATATAGTATCACAATCTTACCATTGTGAAGTAGGCGAGGTATAGTTTGCTAGGATGTTCAGCATTTAGTTTTGTGGCTACAACATCATCCTTTTTATCGTCTTTCTTTTCTTCTTTCTTTTCCTCTTTTTTCTCTGTATTTTGGTTAAAAAGTGAGGGTTAATTAATTAATTTTTTTTTGAGCCTGTTATGACATTTATTATGGTCTGTCCTCTAGTTCTAGTTTTAAAATATAGTCGTCAAAAAATTTGCTTTTGAAACTTTAGCAGCAATTAAAAAAGTAGTTGGCGAAAATTTAAAAAATTGTAGACGTCAGAAAAGTCGAAACAACGAAAAAAGGTTATTAATTTTAAATTATCCTTGTTAATAGCCAACACTGTGATTAATCATTTTAGAGGAAATTCTGAACGCTCTCAGCGCGGTCAATTTTTCGAACTGTTTAAATTCTGTACTGATCGACGTACCTTCTGTTGCGTTGTCGCCTCTTGATTTTCGGATAGCTTCCTTTCTCTGAAATAAATGAATGAACAAAAATTTCTGAGATTGAGTTTCAGCCAAATATGGACATAAGGTAAGCTGTTAGTGACTACATTAGCGTTTTTGCATGCCAAATTTTCACGCCCAGCTTCAGGTTTCAGGGCCTGCTTATTGCTTTGTCGTGCCAAAAAATTGTCAAATCACGATAGAATTGAGCAAATCAAAAACTTTATATGTCACCAAAGGAACACCACCATAAAGCAAATAAACTGTAATTAAACTTCAATTTGTCTGGTTGTAGTAAATTGGCGTCGTTTTTGTCATGACTCACCAATTAGCAAGCACTGGGTTTGTCAAGCGGTAACGCGTTCGTCTCTGGAACGGGAGGTCTGAGGTTCAAGTCTCGGGTCGGTCAAATCGGACCCTGGACACAGTGTTGCCACCGCTGCAACATTTCTTCGAAAGGAGCTGCGTTGCCCGGGCGCAATGACGCGGAGATGGCCTCGCATACTCGTTACACGCTGCGGCGTAATAGAGGCATAGGTGGGCACAAGTCCGTTAATCGTTAATCCGTTAATAACGAAGCTAACTTTTTCATTAACTTGTTAATCCGTTAAAAAGTTTTTTCATGTTAACAGACTAAATTAACTTCCGTAAAGTTCTGTTAATGGACTAAATTAACTTACGTTAAGTTCTGTTAACTTCCGTTAGGGTTTTTATCGTTAATATCTTGCACCATTCATTCATCGTACCGGTACAAACCAGCTTGCACTGGTAACACTTGTTGCGTATTTGCACGAGTTTTACAGAAGAGAGCGAAGAAAGGAGCTTTTTTTGTGGCAAATAATAAGCTGCAGCTTCATAGCTCTATTAATTTTCGCTGTTCACAATTTCCAAAGATTTTCTGATCGGAGCTTCGTTGTGCATTTGAACTTATTTTTATCTTGAAATTAGATTAGACTGTAAAATGTAACTTCCAAAACACAAAAAGGCCACCTCAGCAATAAATATTTCTATACAATCAGCTCAACAGCGTCAATACGTGTTCTAGAAGCGAGTGAATAAGAAGAAATGTAAATTACACTAAAAATACTAACGGACTTTATTAACTTCCGTTAATTAAAGCTGAAAATAACGGATTAACGTTAACGGAGGTGTGAAGTTTGTTAACGGACTAGTGGTTAACGAAGCTAACGTTTTGCGTTAACTTGCATTCATAGGTGGGCAAGTTAACGCAAAACGTTAGCTTCGTTAACCACTAGTCCGTTAACAAACTTCACACCTCCGTTAACGTTAATCCGTTATTTTCAGCTATAATTAACGGAAGTTAATAAAGTCCGTTAATCCGTTAACATTTTGCGTGCAACTTACATTTCGTCTTATTCACTCGCTTCTAGAACACGTATTGATGCTGTTGAGCTGATTGTAAGGAAATATTTATTGCTATGGTGGTCTTTTTGTGTTTTGAAAGTTACATTTTACAGTCTAATCTAATTTCAAGATTAAAACAAGTTCAAATGCACAACAAAGCTGCATGATATTAACGATAAAAACCCTAACGGAAGTTAACAGAACTTAACGGAAGTTACTTTAGTCCGTTAGCAGCACTTAACGGAAGTTAATTTAGTCCGTTAACATGAAAAAACTTTTTAACGGATTAACAAGTTAATGAAAAAGTTAGCTTCGTTATTAACGATTAACGGACTTGTGCCCATCTATGAACATAGGAAGTATAAGGAAAGATTGAATTGGATTGGATTGACTACAACCAAGAACGGACCTGAGTAGTGGACGAATTTTCATATTTTTTATGGAACTGATTTGATACATCACTGCTCAATTTGCAGCAGCATGGTCGTGAAAAGACCTGCCCATATGACAGAAATTTCCTCGTTCGTTTAATTAACGAGTTTTTTTTAAGAGGCGCTACCGAACGAAATACTCGCTAAACGTAAGAGGTCATTTTTGCACGTGTATGTAAAGCCTTGCGAAATCCGTTACGTCATTCTTTCTTGCTAATTGGAACGACCGACGCTCGCGTTGCGTGTTGCTCTGTTTTTACTTGGCCATTTTCCAACTAACGAGTGCGAAATTTCAGACTTATGCTTATAACTCGAGAACGGTTTGACCTAGCTACATGAAATTTGGACAGCAGTTTGAGATTAATGAGTTGTATGTTTGTACCAAATTTCGAGGCAATAGATCACGTGACTTTGGTTTTAGAACCCGAAAACCGCCTCGCAAGTTTGGCGTAAAAAGCGGTCTCAGTCAAAAACAGCTTAAGTACGGCAAACAATACTTTATATGGTTGTATGTCTCAAGATTCCCTTTCATCCCAACCAACCCACTTTTGGCCGCGATGAAGTTTATTTCTTTTTTTTTCCTTTTTTTTTCTTTTTTTCCTTTTTTTTCCTTTTTTTCCTTTTTTTTTCCTTTTTTTCCTTTTTTTTTCCTTTTTTTTCTTCCTAATTTTTGTACGCTCTTCTTCTACTAAACCACAACACATCCAAATCTAATTTTTGTTTAAATTTGTTGAGCTGCAAATGCAATTTTTTCTACCGAAATTTTTTGGGGCAACTCCACCGGGAACCCCCCCAAAATGGGGCCCCAAAAAAACATTTTTTGAACGGCTCAAGCTAGGGTGCTAGTTGTTTTTGATATCAGTAGATATTCAACAGACAAATATTTTGACATAGTTTGGGGGTGCCATCCCCCCCGGGAACCCCCCAAAAATCAATTTTTTGGACGGCTCAAGCTAGGGTTCTACTTTTTTTTGATATCAGTAGATATTCAACAGACAAATATTTTGGCATAGTTTGGGGGTGCCATCCCCCCCGGGATCCCCCCAAATGGACCCCCCAACAATCAATTTTTTGAACGGCTTAACTTACAGTGCCAGTGTTTTATGATATCAGCAGTGATTTAACAGACAAATATTTTGACATAGTTTGGGGGTGCCATCCCCCCCGCGGACCCCCCAAAAATCAATTTTTTGAATAGCTCAACTTGGGTGCCAGTCTATTTTGATATCAGCAGATATTTAACAAACAAATATTTTGACATAGTTTGGGGGTGCCACCCCCCCAGGGACCCCCCAAATATACCCCCAAAAATCAATTTTCTGAATGGCTCAAGCTAGGGTGCCAGTGTTTTATGATATCAGGAGATATTTAACTGACAAATATTTTCACTCTATTTTTCTGGAGGTTCCATAATCAGATATTTTTGAATAATTGCTGATTTTACGGTAGACAAAAAGTAGTTTTGAGCGTCACAGCATTAGCTATGCGTCGGTCGTTCACTGGGTTTGCTGGCAAATTCCCATCTGGTTTGCTTTGAGCAATTGCGGAAAGCAGTTCGAGTAAAAAAACGACACATTTTCCTCGCCTGCTTGAAGAGGATCTTGAAGCACTCTTAAAGCGTGCGAGAAATCTTTTTGGTTCAGAAATTTAATGGCAAAATGTTGAAAACTTCTGATCAAAGCGATTTTTTGCTGAAAATTAATTAAAATTGTCACCATATTTGCTATCAGACTGCTAAAAAAAAGCGAATTGCATTGAGAATCACTTGCTGTTTCGACTGATAAAGAAATGTTAAGTAGTGCCAGTTGACAAAAATAGCAATATACTCCTGTTGTAAGAATGATTTTCTAAAACACGATCGAGGCTCATTTTTGCTCAAAATTTAAGAAAAAATTCAAAACAATGCCAGCCCCGGCAGCAAAATAAACCAAAAGCAAACAAAAAAAAAATTCAAACTAATCAAAGAAACCAAAATTTGTGCTGATTTAAAACGTTTACGGACAAAATCCCGAAAAACAAAATCCCGAATTGGACAAAATCCAGAAGTACAAAATCCCGAATTGGACAAAATCCCGAATGGAGAAAATCCCGAATTGGACAAAATCCAGAATGGACAAAATCTCGCATTGGACAAAATCCAGAATGGACAAAATCCCGAATTGGACAAAATCCCGAATGGACAAAATCCCGAATTGGACAAAATCCCGAATGGACAAAATCCCGAATTGGACAAAATCCCGAATTGGACAAAATCCCGAATTGGACAAAATCCAGAACGGACAAAATCCCGAATTGGACAAAATCCAGAATGGACAAAATCCCGAATTGGACAAAATCCCGAATGGACAAAATCCCGAATTGGACGAAATCCAGAATGGACAAAATCCCGAATTAGACAAAATCCAGAACGGACAAAATCCCGAATTGGACAAAATCCAGAATGGACAAAATCCCGAATTGGACAAAATCCCGAATGGACAAAATCCCGAATTGGACAAAATGCCGAATGGACAAAATCCCGAATGGACAAAATCCAGAATGGACAAAATCCTGAATTGGACAAAATCCCGAATGGACAAAATCCCGAATTGGACAAAATCCCGAATGGACAAAATCCCGAATTGGACAAAATCCCGAATGGACAAAATCCCGAATTGGACAAAATCCCGAATGGACAAAATCCCGAATTGGACAAAATCCCGAATTGGACAAAATCCCGAATTGGACAAAATCCCGAATGGACAAAATCCCGAATGGACAAAATCCCGAATGGACAAAATCCCGAATTGGACAAAATCCCGAATGGACAAAATCCAGAATTGGACAAAATCCAGAATAGAAAAAATCCAGAACGGGCAAAATCCAGAATCTAACCAATTTCAAAGATAGAGAAAGTTAGGATTGATAGTGTACTCACAACCTTGGGCAAGTTTTTGCAACTTTTTTTTACAGCTTCCGACAGCTTTCTAAATACCAAGAATTTATGTAGTACAATGTTTTAAGCTGTTTTTAGGAATTTAGTATTGCAACTTTTAGCAAGTTTTTTCTTTTTTACATGCAACTTTTTACTGCAATTTTTATTAAGTATGGCGCAAAATGTTAGTGTGATTTACAAATCGTGCTATAAAACTATTTCAGTACTGTTCTATCACAGACTACTATGGTTCTATTGTCTTTGATTTGCATAACAAAGAGCTATGTGACGGATACCTGCGTCTCAATGTTATTTATGACGCAAGACTTGGCTTACAACTTCGTGCACTGTGGAGCGAAGTTTTAGCATGCTTTGCAAACTGTTGGCAAAAGATCGTCATTTCTCCCCAAGAAATGTTGGCAAATATTTGGCATTATAGGTAAATAAATTGCTTGAGTAAATCACTGTCGTTTTTAATGTTTGTGAATAAATGCAACTTTTGCTATAAATATATGCATTTTTTTCAATTTTTTTAGTGCAACAAAAACTTGCCCTAGTACTCAGTTCTGGCATATAAGCACTAATAAATATAAATGATTAATTTGCCGGCAAAACAGCACGTCTTTTATTTGCTTTTGTCGTGGCGACTTAGAAAAAGAGCGCATATGCAAAAATAGAGTGATCAAGTCAAAAAACTTTGCGGTTTTGTCGAGTTAATTAGGTGCGAAGCAATTTATCCTGTAACAAAGGCCTCGCACTTTTTACGTTTGACGTCAACTCTTTCAGTTTGTTGGAAAAGAAACCACAGTATAGGCAGTAATTAAAATAAATTAGCGAGTTTTGTTCTAGGCAAAAATGTAAGCAATTAAGAGATGAAAAGGAAGTTGGCCCACGATCACACTCCCTGAAAATAAAATTTTCTATGTTTCCAATATTGCTTTCTTTTTTGTCAAGAACAAAATTTAGTATGGATGTTTACAAAATCAAATATTAAATGTTTTTTGCCGTGACTAAAAGGATTTCCTTTGAATTAAATTAAAACTGGCAAAAAAGGAACAAAGTTTCGAAAATTATACTTTAGTTCAATGATTATGTGTTATGGTCATTAAATGTTTTAATATGTTTTTTTTTTATGGACGCGAGTTGGTCGAGCGGAAACGCGTTCGTCTCTGGAGCGGGAGGTTTTAGGTTTAAATTTCAGGACGGTCAAATCCAGAGGTGGAGTCCTCAAGGACATCCTTGGCCCGAGGACACATTTTCAAGTCCTTGGTTTTGGCCTTTGCCTCGAAGCCTACAAGTCCTTGAAAATGTCCTATCTTAGGTTCGGAGACGGCATTCTTTTTTGATTGGTTAAAAAGAAAAAACCAAACAAAAGACAACATATCTGATAGTCGGTCAATTCGTTGTTTCTTTTCCTTACTTGAAAATACAATGTGATAACCAACTAATATAAGCCAAGCCATACTAAAACTTATTTTAAATGGCATTGTGTGAAAGCTCCAATCGGAGAATAAGCACACAAAACCCATTGCCGAAAATTGTTGTTTTTATTTCGGCTAATACTTCTGGTGCAGGCGGTAAAACTGCAAAGCACTACAATAAAGCCATCCAGCGCCATTATAAGGAATCCAAGAGTCAGCACAAACCATTTTGAGTTGCTAATGCTAAAACATGGCCGAGCTTATTCTGTGTGTAAATTTAAAAGAAAGTATGTGTGTGATAATGAAATGTAATACAGTATTACCAGGGAAGGCAGTGACATATATTACCGTAATTTTGTTAGTATATCTCGTTGAGAACGCCAACCTGTTCTGAAAACACGCGACTTTGAGATGAGGAAGAATATCAACTCTAATCACTGGCAAGCGGTCAGGGGGGCAAAGCCACGTCCACTGAACAATTTGTGTGTTGGAAATAACCGCTACGAATCCCAAATAACAAAGTAATGGATCACAAAAAAAAACAAAAAAAACGCTGCATGAAGGATTATTAATTTACAGTATGTGTGAAATCAAATACAACTAGAATTGTTCAAATGCTTGGACTACTTAACAAATTTTTTTACAAGCTTCCACAAAAAATTGGGCGTTTTTAGAAAAAAATTAATGGTTTATAATTTTTCCGTTTCGACAATTGTAGACCTCCTGAAGGGGGCACGGGCAAATGTCTCCAATGCCTTCCTTCTTAATACGAACCTCCGGGGATCCTCAGATTTTTTCTAATTAAACACTATATAAATTAAGTGTCTTTTGGCTGCGGAAACCTTCGCGCTCATTCATTGGCAGACATTATAAATGTGAGAAAGACATAATGCACTGAAATGTAAAGAAAAGATTGGCTCAAAATCAGAGTTGGGAAATTGTGAGAAAACTAATTTTTTTCTAATTTAGCATTTATGGTATTTTTTTCGAATTGTTTTGAAAGTTTAAATGTGTAATCTTCTTAAGTCACAAAAATTGCTACTTTTTTTCAAAAAAAATCACTAAAATTGTTTAACGGGGGGGGGGGGCATGGGGATATTGCCCTCGTCCCAAACCTCCGTTTTTCAATGCCAAAAACTTTTGAACTTACAAAAATACCCTTTAGTTACGGTACCTCAATTCATTTAAAAAACATAAATTCACAGTATTTTGCAATATTTTTAGAAAATACTTTTTGAAAAATTCGTCAAAAGAAATGGTTTAACCAAGCAATGGGGTTTGCTTTTAGGAAACTCCGAAAAAGGTGGGAATCCGTGATCAGTGGGCGTTTGCATCGAGGCCCTAACTGATGAAATTATGGCCTTAAAATTGACAATTTCTACGTTTATAATTTAGCTATATTCAGCATTTAAACTGAAATATCGCTGAGGGGGCCGCTTAAGCAGCCTGACCAGATGCATTCGCAATGCCGTAGCAACTTGGTTTGAATTTTGCCCCGAAATCAGAAGAAAAATAAAAAACAATGGCTTTCTGTTGCGATTTTTTCACAGCCAAATTCGAATGAAGACCAAAAAAACAAACAACATCTTCACCCCAGTTTGTGCGATTTTAATCCGCTTAATTGAAATGAAGACCAATGCAAAAAGGCTTTATTTGACAATTTTTTTGTTTGTGATTTTATTAGGCGATATTTGTTTTATTGTGCGATATATGTTTTTTGCGCGATATTTGACCACCAAATTCGAATGAAGACCGAGCAAATTAGAAAAAAAAGGTATTTTTCGCTATCCCTGTATGGAGGTACGTTGAATTTTCCATTAGGGGAAGCCAAATCTCAATGGGAAGACGCTAACTACCGTTGGGAGGACGTGTCTCTCATCTTATTAAAGTACTGGCTATATTTCCATTTACTGGTAAAGCCATTGCATCATTACTACAATACCGATACGGTGCGAAATCAACATCAGCTGCTAACGTGTCAAACTTCAAAATGGCAGTCGTTATTATTTAAAAAAAACTATTATTTTTGAATTATCATCTAAAACTTAACGAAATGCATTATCTTGAGCACTTTCGCGCTCAACAATTATGGAAAATTTACCCAACATAAATTAGAAAATTTGTGTCCTCGGTCCTTGGCCTCGACCATTTCTGTCCTTGGCCACGATAGGGTCTGTCCTCGTTACACGCTTCGGCGTAATGCAGCTAGTATAACGAAACATTTGATTTGATTACAGTATGCTGTACGCTGTACGTTTAAACAAATTACATCAACACGTGCGATCAAACGAATGCAACACTGCAGTTAGATGTTGGATAAGCGGGCGAAACAGTTCACTAAAGTTGTCAATATAAATATTTTAAGTTTTAAGAAAACAAGTTATATTTGCTTTTCAAATTACTGTCACAACAAAATAAAAAGTGATCGAACGTTCAAACACTGCCTAAGCGATCAAAACACTTTTTACAGGAACTAAGTTTTTGATTTTGATTGCTTCGATAGTGTTTGATTGTTCTCACCATTTTGGGTTGACAGTAATTTGAAAATCAATCACGACAGCTACTGCTTCTCTATAGATTTCAAATACATTTATAGCGACAACGTTAGTAAACTTTTTTGATTGTTTATCCTAGATTTAATTGGACTATTTTTTTTATTAAATCGTATGCGTTGACGTAATTAGTTGGTTGTAATTCGAACGACTGCAAAAGTAAGCAAAAGTTAGTGTTAATTAATTTTATTCTGGGTGGAAACCAGTGATTTGTTATATTATTTAGATGCTTTGACAAGGGTATAATGTTTTTGCCAAAAACCTTCCGTGTAATTTTTGTAAATATAATAAAATTAAAAAAAAATTAAAATAAAGAAAAATTAAAATTGCAAGTTTCGTCATCAAACTGTTTTGCACTCCTCTTGAATTCATGTTTGTCAGGTGTTTTTGCTGATGTTTTAGAAAGAAAAATCAGCATTAAAACATTTAATGACCATAACACATAATCATTGAACTAAAGTATAATTTTCGAAACTTTGTTCCTTTTTTGCCAGTTTTGGTTTAATTCAAAGGAAATCCTTTTAGTCACGGCAAAAAACATTTAATATTTGATTTTGTAAACATCCATACTAAATTTTGTTCTTGACAAAAAAGAAAGCAATATTGGAAACATAGAAAATTTTATTTTCAGGGAGTGTGATCGTGGGCCAACTTCCTTTTCATCTCTTAATTGCTTACATTTTTGCCTAGAACAAAACTCGCTAATTTATTTTAATTACTGCCTATACTGTGGTTTCTTTTCCAACAAACTGAAAGAGTTGACGTCAAACGTAAAAAGTGCGAGGCCTTTGTTACAGGATAAATTGCTTCGCACCTAATTAACTCGACAAAACCGCAAAGTTTTTTGACTTGATCACTCTATTTTTGCATATGCGCTCTTTTTCTAAGTCGCCACGACAAAAGCAAATAAAAGACGTGCTGTTTTGCCGGCAAATTAATCATTTATATTTATTAGTGCTTATATGCCAGCAGTGAGTACACAATCAATCCTGACTTTCTCTATCTTTGAAATTGATTAGATTCTGGATTTTGTCCAATTCGGGATTTTGTCCATTCGGGATTTTGTGTAATTCGGGATTTTGTCCATTCGGGATTTTGTCCAATTCGGGATTTTGTCCATTCGGGATTTTGTCCAATTCGGGATTTTGTCCGTTCTGGATTTTGTCCAATTTGGGATTTTGTCCATTCTGGATTTTGTCCAATTCGGGATTTTGTACTTCTGGATTTCGTCCAATTCGGGATTTTGTCCGTTCTGGATTTTGTCCAATTCGGGATTTTGTACTTCTGGATTTTGTCCAATTCGGGATTTTGTCCATTCGGGATTTTGTCCAATTCGGGATTTTGTCCATTCTGGATTTTGTCCAATTCGGGATTTTGTCCGTTCGGGATTTTGTCCGTTCGGGATTTTGTTTTTCGGGATTTTGTACAGGATCCGATTTAAAACGACAAAAATTTCAGTGATTTTTTTGTCTTTGCAAGCAAAATTGCAACTATTCAAGATTATAAAGGCCTGTTGCTCTGCGCAAGCAATTGAGAAAAAATTTTTGGCAGTAGTTCAACTTGAAAAAAGCTTGCTTTTTCGCTTTTGCAATTTTACGATGCAGCAAAAACAAGAAAAAAGCCTTCACTTAAGCAGACAGACCAGTAGGAATTAAAAAGTGTTTTAAACATGCCCGCTAAAATTGACATCGATGCTCTCAAAATTTTTACAAAATCAAGAACAAATGAGACTGAATATCGGCAAAAAATTAAAAACAGCAAGTCTCGACTCAAGATTTACCAGTCCTAAAAAGGAAGAGTGTACTTCAACTCGTTCACTTTTGAAAAATTTTGAAACCTTAAGACCTATAGTTACTGTCAACATATGAGTTTACCCACCAACAACCTCAAGGGCGCTCTACGTCGTTTAAAAAAATTGTAGTATGGAAAAAGTTGTTCTTATTTCACATTGATCCAAAAATATGATTAAATTCTTTCGTTCATTTACTAATTATTATCAGTTGAGGAATTTGCTTGCGTAAAATAATAACGCATAGGTTATGATATCTTTTTCCATAACAACGTAGTACATACTGTACATTACGCTTGAACGCATTATTTTGAAGTAGAAATGCCTCTGACGTCACAATGAGATATTTATTATGTACTAACACAAGTTACGAACATCTCCCAAAGACATTCGAGCGAACTGTTTTACGTGTGTTGGGCGAGACGGCACAGAAATGGCAGTTTGTCTACGAAGGTTTTTTGTTCGTAAGCGCTTTTTAGCGAGCGAGAATGGCCTTTACGAGCTCGCTAGCACGTTCTGTCATGTCCCCCAACTGGAAGCAATTTGTCATAAATTGTAGAATTTCATAGCAATGGTTGCTAATTACAAACATTCTTTCATTGACATAGAAAAAGGTATTAAAAATTTATTTCAAGATGAAGTTCGCTCTAGCAAACAAACTTGTATTGAACTGGATCGAAGGAATAGCGAAGGACTAAAGACTACTATAGGCTATATGCGTATTTTAGAGCTTCCAATAGTCGGGTTTGATTTTCGTTTAGGTCAGACTTGATTATTATTATATTTAAAGTTTTCTGTGGGATATTTGGAATTGAAAATGATTGATGTGGATTTTGTTATACAAGTGTAGGGCATCCACCGTGAGTGATGGACTTGTACATGGTAGCTTGATCCCGAACAGTAGCGTAGCCAGGAGGGGCGGGGGGGAGCTATAGCCCCCCCCACATTGGCATGTCGACCAAAATGCAGAATGGAAAAACACTACCTTTTTAGCACTTTTGAGACTGTTTTATGCACTGGAGTGGAACAAATAGTGATTTAAAACATCTTTTGAAACGTATATTCAGGGGGGGCTAATTTGTTAAAAATAAAACTAACAAATAAATGAAAAATTTGAAAAACGATAAAAAATAAGCAGTCAAATTTGATCGCAAGCGTAAAAATGCTAAACATAGATGTCATCAACAAATATACTATAAACTAAGGAATAGGCCTGGGGTGGGGGCTATTCAGGATTAGTTAATTACGAATCATTTCTCTCAAATCTCTTTTCATTAGCCCCCCCCCCCCCCAATTACTTTTCTCTATAAACTGTATACGAAATAGATTACTCCGAGTTAGTTTTATTGAACTATTCGATTTTATAATTTACCAACATCTAAACAAGAGAACTAACATTTTACCATTAGCCACCTCCCAAATAGCCCATTTATGCCACCAGTTTAATCATGTTTGCACTGCCAATTTTTAAGCCACGTTTTAAAAGCATTATTTTTTGATCAAAATAGCCCTAAAATGAAGTTATTTTTGCAAAAAAATGCAAAATTTTCGAGCGCTGGGGGCTCCGCCCTCAGACCCCCGTGCCTTCAGCAGCTGGGGGCTTCGCCCCCAGACCCCCATTGGCCTCTGGCTTCCCCAAAATAGCCCTCCATTGCGAATTTCTGGCTACGCCCCTGATCCCGAAGACCACAACGTACCTTGCTCTTTCTTTAGTTTTTGCTTATGTTGGAAAATAAAAATGTAATTACTAATATTTTAACAGATTGTCACATAAGGTAATTGCACCTTTCTGTTACAGTGTTTCCAAATATCTTATCTAAACATCTTGCTTTTTAACTGGCTCTTTTTTGATAATAGAATGATGCCTACTTAATAAGATAGTTGTGCTTTTGTGTTTCTAGCATGATTTGTGTGCTTTTCCCGTTAGCCGTGTACAAAGTTTTAAGAGGGTTTTCTTTGTTTTATCTGTGAATTTCAAAACTTGGTCCACGCCTATACCTTGTTTGCATTGCTCATATTATCAAACAGTCTGTGTTTACTGAACATGTAGCACTTAAACTGTGAGTTCGTTCATATCTGTTAACTTTAGACTTAAAAATACAGTATATATCTGTTCTATTCCCTGCTCTTTATTTTAAAAAGTAGCAAAGTAATGATATAGCTAAAGGATGTAAAATGCATTCAAAACAGAAACAATGTTTTTACAGTCCAAGTGGTAAGAACGAACAAGTAATAGGCTATTATATGACGTTTGGGTGGGGGGTACGTTTTTAGCGGTTACTTATAGATCGATACTATTTTACGTATAGAGATATGTTGAGCCTTTCTGACTAGTCACATTTTGACAAAAGTGACTTGGCTATACCGAGTTTTCGAGCCGAACATTCTTTTTCATTTCTCTTTTTCCGCTTGCATTTTCCAAAATGTACCCTTATAACCATAGGAGGGCAAGTTAATGCAAAACGTTAGCTTCGTTAACCACTAGTCCGTTAACAAACTTCACGCCTCCGTTAACGTTAATCCGTTATTTTCAGCTTTAATTAACGGAAGTTAATAAAGTCCGTTAATTCGTTAACATTTAGCGTGTAATTTACATTTCTTCTTATTCACTCGCTTCTAGAACACGTATTGACGCTGTTGAGCTGATTGTAAGGAAATATTTATTGCTGTGGTAGTCTTTCTGTGTTTTGGAAGTTACATTTTACAGTCTAATCTAGTTTCAAGATAAAATTAAGTTCAAATGCACTAACGAAGCTGCGATCGGAAAATCTTTGGAAATTGTGATCAGCGATAATTAATAGACCTACGAGGCTGCAGCTTATTATTTGCCTCAAAAAAGAGCTCCTTTCTTCGCTCTCTTCTACAAAATTTGGGCTAATACGCAACAAGTGTTACCAGTGCAAACTGGTTAGTACCGGTACAATGAATGACTAGTGCAAGATATTAACGATTAAAACCTTAACGGAAGTCAACAGAAGTTAATGGAAGTTAACGGAAGTTAATTTAGTCCGTTAACAGAACTTAACGGAAGTAAATTTAGTCCGTTAACATGAACAAACTTTTTAACGGATTAACGAGTTAATGAAAAAGTTAGCTTCGTTATTAACGGATTAACGATTAACGTACTTGTGCCCACCTATGCTTGTAACAATAGGGCTACCATCCTCTTTTGAGAGGATTAGTCGTCTTTTTTAGTAAAAAAAGAATGGTCCACCTAGGACTCTTAAAAATAGCAAAATTTCCCCTTTACCATTTAGATTGTTAAACTTTCATTACTTTAGTACGATTGAGATCTTTTTATCTCAAGTTAAACACAATAATTAGACCATAGACTCTTTATTTAGTAGACTAGAAACAGACGCGCGTAGAAAAAGGAAAAACATTGAAGAAAAAAGTTTGCTCTTGTTGCGAAATTTTTTTTTTTGCGGTCACGCGGATTTCTCTGATTTGATTGGACATATTCTTACAGCGAGTGAACCGAGAAAAAAAAGGCTCGCTGAAAGTCATGCTGATTGGACGAATCGACATATTCTAGAAAAATGAACCGTGAAGAAAAAAAGACAAAACTGTCAGTTTCCAGTCAACTTATAAAGAGTCTATGATTGGACAACTCGACAGCGTCGGCTCTGTAGTGTAGCGTATCAGGCGCGCATCTCACAAGTTCAATTCGCGCTGCGCTCTGTTATTCTTTTTTTTTGCAGAAGTTTGCATTAGAATTTTTGGTCAACATTGCCAGCCCGAGTAAATCGATGCGCTGAAAGAAATGGTACACCTCATAAATATCTTTCCCACTTCCCAGAGATCACAGATGACTAAAATGAAGGTCATGAATAAGTAAAACGTTATGAACCAAAGCAGCTTGCTTTGTCTTACTTTTTCTTCCACTTCTTTTTCGAGTTTTCTTTTTTTCTCGAGTGCTTTTGCCACTAACGCCAGCTTATGTGTGGTATAGATGTTGAAAACGATGGACGCTATTGCTACCGCAAGAATTTGAAAAGACCAATATGCGACCTGCAGAGATTTCATTAAAAGAAAACAATACTGCGGGTTCATTCAAAAGAATCTTCCAACTAATTTCTAGGTACTCTTTGCTTGCCATTTTTTAAAAACCCGTTATTGCTTGTAGAATTGTTGGATTAAATATCTACAAAACATGAAACAGAAGAGACCAGCTACTGTATGGTGCTGCTCGTAACGAAAACACCATTAGCATATTAGTTAGGCAGCCGCCCCTGCGAAGGACCGGTGACGATGGTCTACTTCAATCAGCGGTCAATTGGATAGAGCGTCTGAAATGGTAGAGGCAGGATCGATTTCTGGTTGGCTCAAACCAAAGAGTGTTTACAGCTTTCCAGCTAAACGTTCAATAAAAAAAACGGGGTGAACTGAGAAGTCTTTACCGTGTGTGGTAGGCAAGATACGACTAATTTATTTCATCGCTTAGTAACAGCACGAAGAAGAAATTAATTAGCATTTGTTTAAGAAGGCGACAGGAAAGTTGCGGAAGACCTTACGGTCATTGAGTCAAGAAACCACCCTCTTGTCATAGAGGCAATTTATGCCAGTATCATGGTTGATTTTCATTGCTTTGTCAAAGTGAGTTGCGACATTTTGACGATTTCAAAAAATAACGACCTGTCATCAGCATGAGAACTTTTTCATGTCACTAAAGCAGAGTTCTGCCGATGTCATGAAAAGGAATATCCAAAACTGCGTAAAAAATCTTTGATGCGAATTTTTGTACGAAGATAATAACAATTTTTTTTCGTTGAGTAAGTTACTGTGGATTTGTGGTAATAACTTGGCAACACATCCACACTTACCGGAGTTATTGGATTAAACGCGTTGAAACACACCTGGTGACAACCAGGAGATTTTGTGTTGCAAACGAATTCCCCTTGATTACTACTCCATGTGTTTTCTGAAAAAAAAATAGTGCGGGGTGAAACCGATCAAAAGACGACTTATTGTTTAGCTACAGTAGCGTACGCAGGATTTTGAAAAGGGGGGGGGGAGCCAGAAACTTCAGAAAATTTGAGAGGAACATAGATCAGAATTTGACATTGTCACACTCAAATTTTGTCCCATTTTTCTCCCAAAATCAGGTGAAGAGCAAAAAAAAAAGGTCTTCACTCAAATTTTGTCCCATTTTTCGCCCAATATCAGGTGATTTCAAGCCCAAAGCCTGATGCCTAACTTGCAAAGGGGGGGGGGGGCCATGCCTCAATTTTGCTCACTTTTCAATGCAATTTCGCAATCCTGGCGACCCAAAGGGGGGGCCCATGGCCCAATAGCCCCCTCCTAAATACGCACCTGTTTAGCTCAGTTGGTGAAACGTCGGGTTGGTGATAGAAAGATTGCTGGCTTCCCGAGCTGGCAATGCGCAGTTGTGTTCGTAAAAAAGACGACGCTTATTTTCCGTTGGGGTCAAATCATGACCAGCCAAGTCAACTGAACGCGACAAACTGACCGCGAACAAACTGATCTCGAGCCAACGGTTTCGTGACTGTGATATGATCACTGATTTCGTCTCAGTGATTTCGTCACAAAGTGAGGGTTTGGGCAAGATGGCTGTGGGGATAGTAAAATATGCTTGTGATCGCTCTTCTCAGCTAATCGGCGTCATTTGGTTCGCAGTTAGTTTGTTCGCGGTCAGTTGTCGTGAACCCAAATCATGATAAAAGGCGACCAGCAGCCTAACAAATGACCTGCGAATAGTACCTCAAAACGTGGTAAAATGGACGCATAGTACCTATTGGTTCCACTGGCATAACTAACGGGAGGCAGAGAGGACATATGCCCCCCAGATGTGAGCCACCTACTTAGAAATGCTTCTTTAGGACAAACGAATTTCTGGAAAATTTTTGACTGAAATTTGATGGGAAAAAAACACCAATTTTTTCGTGAAGACATTTTTTTCACCTAAATTCCGTCGAATAACGGACCCTCTGGACTCTAGAGGCTTGCTCCCTCCACCAAACCTCTAGTTGCGCCTCTGCTTAGTTCTGCCATTCTTACACACGAAAAAAGGTTTGTTTGTTGTTTTTTTTCGCTATGAGTTCCAACTACAAAAACAGCTTTCAATTTTGCAATTGCCATGGGCAAGAAGTTTTGCAACCAATCTGCACTTTCTAACGTCGTGTGCTTAAAGTAAGAGCATGTGTTTATGGGCTTGCTTTATTTGTACACTCTGTTCCAAAGAACTTACTTGCTATTGAAACAATGAGAAGAAAGCGAATTACAAAAAATAATGTATTCCAAAATTTTCCGATTAACGTTGAGTGAACTCCAGTTCCTTCTACTAACTTTTGAACCGTATTCCACGTCATTGTCACCAAAAATTACAATTTCAACACACACGCCAACCAAAGGCTAAAGCCAATCCTGTAATGCATTTATAAGGATAAAGCGTTCATTTATTGCGTGCTGTTGAGCACTAGCAGAATTTATTACGTGCCATTTAAAATTTAAATTTGACTTTCAGTAAAGTCAATTTCTTAGCTTTTCAAACATACTTCGGTAATGATCCTTTGACTTCGCTGAAAGTCATAATTTATTTAAATTGAGCACCACCTCAAACAGTAGCGTAGCCAGGGGGTGCGGGGGGGCTCGAACCCCCATCGGCCTGAAAAGTATGCAAAATCGCACGTTTTTGGTGCTTTTGAGGCCGATTTTTGCTCAAAAAATAAAAACAGCCCCCCCGAAGGAATTTGGTGATGAAGTTGTGAAGGAGTTGCCGTGATTCGGGCGGAAGAACCGTTTCAATTTCCGATTTCGGCCGAAAAATCCGTCTCAATTTCGGTGAAGAACTTTTTTTTGGAGATCACCTGTTGTTGGGCGGAAAAACCGTTTCAATTTCCGATTTCCGCCGAAAAATCCGTCTCAATTTTGGATTAACCGTTTGAACTTGATTTGAAAGCAATGAAAATTTGGGTCAAGGTCGTTTACAGTTGTCTCACTCTTTCAAACAAGCCCCCCCCCCCCTTTTCCTAATCCTGACTACGCGCCTGACCTCAAAATTGTTCTATTTACGATTTAGGTTTTCACAAACTTTCTGTCACATGAAGAAGGCTTTTTTCCAAGCTACATAACCGTTGCCGCATACAAAAGAAACTTAGAATGGAAATAGTCACAAAGTTATCGAAATCGGAACAGAATCAAATTCTTAAATCGATTCTTAAAATTTGCCTCACTCATTGAATTTTTAATCACGTTGAATTGAATTACGTAACACCATTTGATTGATCCATATTTATCCTCCACTCACGAGGAAGCGGTGTTGGCGCTTTTATTTTGAACGAATCCTCAACCGCTTCGGAGTAGACCGTATTTTTTTGTTGCTCAAGCGCTGGTGAAATTTGCAAACATATTTTCAGGAATCGTCTTGTTCTCGAGAAAAAAAACTTTGATAACTCGTTTGCTAAACTCTGAACGTGCGTGATGGCGTTAATACCTTACAATATTTATCAGACCGACTTCTCTTCGAAATTAGGATATTATTGGTACTACGGGTGGTAGGCTTATTATAGTTATTGCGGTTATGTCTACTGTATGTTAAACCCAAATATGAAAAGAAACTCTAAAACAATAAACGTGTTGTTTATTTAAGCAAATTCCTGTTTGAAAATAGATATTTAGCTTGTTTGATATCTATTGGCTAATCATGGGCAATTTAGTGACTTGATTTTTTTGTGTTAAAAAATCAACATACTTGTTGCTCAAAACAAAATGAAGAACTGCATTTTTTCAATGCAAGGTTCTTTCTGAATGGCTTTTTTATACTTTTACGTTTTCAATAATTTTCTGAATAAAACAAGGAAGTACTCTGTCTTCTACCTCGAATTACCTTTCGGAATTAACCTTCACCTCAAGTTTAAAATGTTTAATGGTACTGTTTCACAGCTTTGAAGCTAAACTTTTCTCTCCTGATTGATTTCTTACGAAATGGTTTCACCCCCTAACCGAACGAATGCTTGACAACGTATATCATCATGGATAGCAAACAGAAGATGAGAGTTATATTGGCTTCGTTGGACGTTGCCAACTATTTTTCTGTTTGCATTATCGTGATTAACTGCCAGCGTATATACAATACGTACACTTCGTTATCATGCACAGAATCTTTTCAAGCTTGCTTTAGTTTTTCAACTGAGCTGAAATTTCGTTCTAAAATTCACAAGATTGATTTTTGCTTGACTTATTTGCCTGGAAAAACTGGAACTTATTTGCCAACGAATTACGTAGAAGGAACGAAAAACGTGCTTTGCGCTATATTGCGTTCTACAAAAACTTTTGTTAAATCACGATCTTTCCAATATTATGTTTGTGCACTCATTTGACAGCAAACACTGGGCTACTCGGCTTCGGTCCCTAAGAATTCGATTACGGATCTTTAGCCTGAATATTTAAGGTGAATATCTTTAGCCTGAATACTCAGTATCCGTTTTTCGTGCGTTTTTTACTTTTTTACTTCTCCATGAAAAAGTATGCGCTTTTTCGTTCGCAATTTTATAAGTCTATATCCGTACAAAGTAAACTGTTGTTGTCAAACATTACAAAGTAGAAATATCTCCAAAGAAAAATCTCTGAGTCAATGTGACCAATACAGCAAGTCGTAATCAATTTTCAATATCTTGATAAGGGCCGTTTCGCGAAAAAGTCTTATTTAATATACTGTTTACAATACAAAAGAAGGTTGCCTGACTTCTGCTCGTAAAGCTATACCTTTTCGTTTTTATTTGGAAAAGTACAAAGAAATTTCAGTAAGTGATATAGTGGTTTCAAGATATTTTTTTGTTTTTTCGTTTTTTTTATGTTTGCTCATATTACAGTGAATAATGCGCAGTTTTTCATTATTCTTTTTACTTCGTCATAAGTTTGTTGCATTTCAGATTCTTGCATTAGAGTTGCGGTAAATTTTGAATTACCGGTAGTTACTGATGTTGGCAATTCTACTGATGATAATTGTCGTGTTGATCGTGTATCATATATGTTTAAATTTACACTCCCAAATTTCATCTAACCTTTGCTAAACTATTTATAGGTGCTGCTGCTGATGAGGACGAAAAGAAGTACAAAACGTTCAGAAAAAATGGTGCAGTTAGACTGCTCGTGCTCTGCGATTTTTCGAATAGTTTGAAACTAAACTTTCTAGCCGTGATTTTGCCCTAAGTTATTGAATCCATGATTCACAGTCAAAACTACCCTCTCAGTAATTGAAATTATATTTTATTCACCAAGTTGCCTTGGCCAGGAAACAGCGAAAGAACCTTCCCGTCTTCGAGTCAAGCTGCCACCGGCCGATCACACATCCACCACACATGGTGGAGTCTTCACACTGTCTCTTTATTTCTGAACGTCAAGCAGGGAAGCTGTAAATACTAATTTTTATAGCCTTTGGTTTGACTCGACCGGCAATCGAAACTGAGTTTACCGTTTCAGTAGCACACTCTCCATTTACTCGACCACTGATTAGTTGTTCCGCCTCTAAAAAAGTTCTTATCTCGTCCAGAAACAGACTGAAAGTTTTTTTTTTTTGTTTTTTTAAGCTAAGACAAAGGAATGAAACGTACGTCAAATCATAAAAGTGTAGAGGTATTCGATTTGAATGTTAATCATTGACAATACTTTTATGATGGCCGATTTGTTTTGTGACCAAACATGCTTGCGACCTGTATTATAGGTTGTAGAAGTAACAAACAGTAGAATGATTTACGCGTGCTTTGAGTTCGAACTATTTTTGGTGATTGTCAAAAGCGTGAGCAAAAAAAATCATTTTTGCCCACATTTTTTTTTTTGTTTAATTGAACATATTATTTACTATAGCCACAAATCACCGCAATTTATTTTGCCCCAACAGTCTGCTTCGCTCGATTGGGCTCTTTGGGGCAGAAATGGAAACGGGCAGTGACGTGCGGTGAGGCTTCTGGTTGGTGAGGCACAAATTTTTTTCACACACATGTCAATGCCGCAACTAGAACGTAGTTTTAAGGGGGCCAAATTTGTTTCTGGTGGGGCCAAAATTTTTAGGTTGGTCTAGTTTTCACCAAGTTCTCTGTTGCTTTCCAAAAAAAAAGGTCATCGCGCCAATGTGGTCTACTTTTCTCCGAGGTCTCGGTTGGTTTCCAAAAAAAATGCCACCATCTTGAAACTGCTGCAAGGGTAACGAAAGTTTGGGTGGGTATGCTGGGCAGTTTTTTTGGGGGGGTTGTTTAGGGGGCGCCGCCCCCTTTTGCCTTCCCCCCTCCTAGTAGCGGCCCTGACACATGTTTCCAAAAAAATTATTTAAGACAATGAATGACAAGCAAATAACTGTTTTCATAGCCATTAAACGAAGACCAAATTTTTCGATAATTAATTACTCGTTTAATCTCTTCTGTTCACTTAAAGTCAAATCAATTCTTCAAGTTTCGAAAATCTATAAAGGTGGCCAATTATTTGACTTTGAATGTGAACATGATTGAAGTTTTGGTTCTTGCTAAGTCACAAAAACCAGGTTTCAGTCCCAACATTATTATTTGCTAATGATATGAAAGCAGAAATGACGATTTTTATGGCGCAACTACTCTTTTCTTGAGTACGGTAGTACTCTTTCTGAAATGAGGGATTCTTTCATATTGAAGTCTCGAGCAAATCTTTTAAAGCGGTTTTGCTCAAGCTAAAACTTCATGTTTAGTTGTGGAAAAATCTCTCACCTTTAAGACTAATTTTCTTCCATTTTAGTCCATTTCCTCGTAATAAATTGTTTTATTTCGCTGGAAAAGCAATTCGTTCAATTTCGCAATGAACGAAAGACAGACTACAAAAAAACTGCGTTGACTTTTTCTTATTCTATGACGTCATAGGTGAGGCGTGCCTCAAAATCAGATTTAAAAGCATTATGCGTTGTCCACGATTTGTCTGAGAGAAAAAGGCATACTTTTAGTTCGTTTGATAAAATTTGCTTGGCTGAAGTGAGGCACAATCGAAAATGCCTCACTTCGCATATTTCAAGCGACGCTCGCTGGCACGGTTAGAGAGATACCAATTAACCGAATAGTTTTGACGTTTTAATGCGAAGAGCATAACATAAAAGCAGTGAATGCACAAAAAAACTAAACATGATAAAAATTAGTAAAGTTTTTGAGAAATATTTTGATTTGCGTGAAAACATTTTATTTTAATTGTATACTTTTATTTTTGTTTTTCTTTGTACAATTCTTCAGGTGCCTCCCCTAACCGCACGTCCCTGGAAACGAGTCAGGTCGAGATTCTTTGACCGGCCGTTCAAGCCGGTTGAAACACCGGTCAAATTCTCCTTTCTTGCAACTAAAAAACATCTAAGCACTAACCGAAATATACCTATATATTTTATTATAAATAAAACTTTTTGCAAAAAAACAGTATTAACAAACCACACCTTTTGAAGGCACTTGTTGAATGGTTTCAAGCTGTGACTAATATGCTGTGATCATTAAGACATGCACGTCCAGGAGCATATTTAAGGGGGAGGCATTGTTCCATGCCCCCCCCTCTTTGGGCCACGGCACAAAGCAAAAAAGTGCAAAATATACCATATACGCTAAAATCGCGTAATCAGATTATAATAAAGCATGCATGCGGAAGAGGCTTACGCTACTTGGCATGTTAGCATCGTTTTAATCAGCTTGAGAGTAGAAGTGGCGCAAATTTCAGATTTTTTAGTACATGCTAAAATCTTGGCGCTTTGAAAAGCTTTTTTCAACTTAAATTTACCACACTCTACTCAGGGCGAGAAAGACATAGCTCTTTTTTTTTATATCTAACTAGCCATGGCTTGTTCTGAAGTAGCAACATTTCTGCAAACTGCTGGAGCACATTATATGTCGAATATTTTCTCGCCAATGTCATAGCAGTTTAATGTTTGCTACTCGGCAATTTGCAAATAATCTGTCACCAATAGCTGAAAAATTACTTCTTTTCTTGGCCTTACGCATATTATCAATAGAGAAAACGTCTAATAATTTAGCTTGTGCCCTTCAGTTCTTTTTACGCTTATTTTGTGCACGTTTTGCCCTGCTCAAAACAGGTCTTTCAAATTGAAATTTAACCTAAAAAGTTCTGAAAACTGAGTTTTTTAAAAATTATTTATTAAATGCATTGAAGAGTAAATAAAAATCTTCTCCAAAAAAAAAAAAACGGTCGACCGGGCCGGTCAGAAACCGGTTGACCGGCCGGTCAACCGGCGGAGATTTTAAAATTTACCGGTCGGGTCGAGAAAATCCTGACCATTTCCATTTCTGCTTCAGGAGACTATCACTTTTATTTTAATATTAAGAATTAGGATTACATCCTAGCAAAATGGCGGCGGCGATAGTACATTTGGTAGAGAGAGAATCGGGGTGTTCGAAAGGTTGCTGAGGCCGTTTAATTCCTCAACTGGCAATGCGTCCTTGGAAAAACACTTAAAACTTGTTTCCATTAGGGCCAAGCAGTTTATCGGTTGTGGTGGTCCAACCTGACAAAAGACTTGCAAACAGAACCCAAAAAAAGGTGCTCTGCGTTGGTGTGGGTATAGACAGACGCAGAGTGACTGTTTCATACAATAACAGAAGTTTATTTGTCGCCACTCGCGTCAAAAAACAAACAAAAAACAAAGTCAAGGATTTGACAAGCAAATTAGGTACACGAATGGAAACTGGGAGGCTGCGAAGGGACCTTCTCGGTCTTCGAGTCGAGCAGCCACCCGGATTGCTTTTTAACGGTTTAATATACTGTAGAACAGACGATTAGAAGGTCGTAACCAGGTTGAAAGCTGACCAGTTAACCGCAAATGTTCAAGATAAAATCAATTTATTTCTTTTAGATAAGCTTGCATTAAATGTGATTTCAATTTAATTTTAAAGCGTGACTTGGGTAGATTTTGAATTTCAACTGGAATTGAGTTCCAAACTTTTACACCTTGATATTTGATACTTCGCTGAATCCTGTTACTTTTATAGCAAGGAAGAACGAGCTTTTCATACGGAAGAACGAGCTTCGAATAGATTACACGCTTTTTATTTTGAAGGAACATTTTCGCTCAAAATCAAAGAACAATGCCAGCCTCAAATTACTTAAAAAAATTAAGAACGCTAGCCACATGAAAAAAAAATAATGAAGTTTTGTCAGAGGCGTAACTAGGAAGGGCTAAAGGGGTTTTTGCCCCTCCCCCTGCGGCAAGTAACTTAGAAATTTTTACCCAAAATTGCAAGCGTTTAAACATGTTTTGGCCTTGACCTATGAGTAAGGGGGAGGCCTGAAGAGGTTTGGAAATTTAATTCTTTAGCTAATATTCAAATCTTGGCTACGATATTTAGTTTTTTCACATGGCTCTAAAAAGGTACGAAATTTGATATACTTGACTATTTTTTCTAAAAAATTGCCCAGCGACTGGAGAGTTTTTCCCCAAACCTCCGTCTGTAATTTAAGGTGCAGCAGCTGGCTCAACACACTGCCTAATTGAGACATTTATCCAGCAAAATGAATTATTAATCTTGGGTTCAAGCTCTCCCTTTAAAACCCTGGTTGCGCGCATTGAATATCGTATCAAAATAGCCAGGTTTTAGCAATTATAGCCAGTGGACGAGTGATTTGTTCAATAATGTTGATCAATAACAAAACACATAAAACACATTTTTTTAAAAAAAGAATATAAATTTATTTTAGTTATTTCTAAATAAAATTGAAAAGCGAATGATCGAGTGACGAGCACGTGACTGACGTGAGCTATGTCGACCTAGGCTACATTCTTCTCGACGCGTAATTGCTATGGAAATACAGTATTTAAAGAAAGGGACCCAAAAGAGGGGCTAGTTTTTTTTCGCCTACAGCGCATATTGTGTGACCTGTTGCGCAACCAGGATTTTGCTAAAGTGGGACTGGAATTCGAGGTTAAAACTTTTTTGTTCAAGAAATGTGTCAATTTTTGGTGTTGAGGAAATTGGCGCAACTTAAGCATGTCACAGACGGGTTTTTGGGGCAGAGCCCATAGCCGCTAGGCAAATTTTTCAAGTTTTCAGAAAAAAAATAGATATTTTACATTGTTTGGATCATGTTTTACACGTTTTTAGTGGCATTTGGAACAGCTTTACGACTAAAAATTGGAAGCCAGTTAAAGAATTATAGCCTCTTCAGTTCCCCTTTACTTACACGTCAAGTCCAAAACATGTTTAAACTTTAAACGCTTGAATTTTAGGGTTAAATTTGTAAGCAACTCGGCGAAGAGGGGATAGCGCCCTCTTACCCCAACCTCTAATTGCGGCATTGCGTCTATAGCTATACATGCTTAACGCATTTTTATTGTTTTAACTCCATCAGCTACTGCAATTTATTAATTATTTGTGCTGTATTTGTGTCAAACTGAATAAAGATCCATAATAACACGAAAAACAAAAACACACAAACAAATTTATCTGGCACAACACAAAGCATTAAACATGCGCGCTAATTCAGCCGAAATGTAATTTTGAGTAACGTACTAAAAAATCAGAATCAAGAAAACTTGCTGAGCCAAAAATTTGAAGAACGTAAGCGTTTGGAGAGTGCTTGGATTTAATTATGAAATTAGCAGTATGTTTTCTCATTAACGAATAAAAGGTCGAGATGCCGTTGTTGACCATATAGTTTCATTGATGTTGCATTCTTCTGGGAAGATTTAACAGTATACGATAAGCATTGTTGTAAGCTACACGAAGACGATTTATGCTCGACGCAGGATAGCGACACCAAAGATACAGAAATAATGCATTTCGAATTGATAGAGTCAGGCGCGTAGCTAGGAATTTGCATTGAGGGGGGTCTGATTTGGAGGCTGGAACCAACAACAACGATCTCTTGACCCAGATTTTGATTGGTCTTCATTCAGATTGAGTCGTTTTTATGTACAGTCTTTACTGAAATTGAGACGGTTTTTCTATCCAAATATAGGTGATCTCCAAAAAAAAGAGGTCTTCACTAAAATTGAAACGGTTTTTCTCTCCAAATTTGGATGATTTCCATTAAAAAAAAGGTCTTCATCCATTGCTTGTTTTTATGTTGTCGCCGTTCTGGTGACTCTATTTTAGGCTTCCGCGCTAATAGCCTTTAGGCCAGATGGCACGCAAACGATTAAATATTAAAAGCTCTGGCCAGCAAATGTCAAAAAACATCACAACTAAGTTATTATTAAGATGATCACTTATTATGTTATTGCAGTAAGTTCATAAAAAAGTTAGATTAGGGCCTGAGGTTGCAACTTTATGACAAAAACTTGAATTTCTCCCGGCTTATGCACTTAAATTCGTTGGTAAAAATTTGAATTAAGAAGGCCAAGGTACCCCGGTCGTCAATATAAGTAGGTTATCATAGTTAATTACCGTTTTACTCGAAAATGCCAAAATAAACCAAAACCGAAGAAACAATAGGTTTTTTTTCATTATTTTTATGATTGGGGTGGCAGCCCCCCCCCCCCCCCTGGCCACGCCGTAGTCATTTTTTCAGACAGCCCGCAGAGTTTGATCCAAATTGAGACTTCAGGTCTTCTATTTTAGCGAATAAGGCTGAAACATTAAGAATTTTGGTACATCAAGATGGATGGAGCAGAACCAAATCATCAGCGAATAGCAGACGACTAATTTTGCAATTTCCAATCGTGGCACACTCATCAGCTTGACTGCATTTGTCGATCCAATTCATGTAAACAATGAAAAGGAGAGGTGACAAAACGCACCCTTGCCGGAGTCCAACGCCCACATGGAACGGTTTTGATTGCTTGCCATTTACCCGAACACAAACCTCCGGTCTGCAGTAGAATGACTTAATAGCGCGTAACAATTGACCATTAACGCCGTACTCCTGCAAAACCTTCCAACGTTTATCTCGAGGAACTCGGTCATATGCTTTTTCAAGATCGACAAAGCATGCAAAGAGATCTTTGCCATACTCCCAAGATTTTTCGAAGATTTGCTTCAGAGTGAAGATTTGGTCCGTGGTGCTGCGACTCGGACAAAAACCGCACTGACCATCTTCCAGTTTTGATTCCACTATTTCTCGGCATTTCCTTTCAAGGCATTTGGCATATACTTTCCCTGGCAAACTAAGGAGTGATATCCCTCTGTTGTTTGTACATTGCTTGCGATCTCCTTTCTTGAATATTGGAATAATCACACCTGTTTGCCAATCTCTGGGAGTTTTGCCAAACTTCCTCGCAACTTGACACACTCGCGTTAACCAGAGAATTCCTTCTCCAGTCAGCGCTTTCAACATCTCGGGTCTGATTTCATCTTCACCAGCAGCTTTTCCAGATTTTATCCCTTTAATTGCCGTTGCCACTTATGCTGCAGTGAAAACTTCGTCCTCCCCTAGATGTGTCACTTCGTGTGTGTCACGAGTCGATGCCTTTACAGGATTCAAAAGACCTTCAAAGTATTCTCTCCATCGTGAAAGGATTTTATTCTCATCCGTTAGAATGTTACCGTCAGAATCCTTAATAGAGTACGTGATACTCGATCTTTTGCCACGTAAACGGCGGATGGTCTGCCAAAATACTTTGTTTGCCGAAAAATAGTTGGAATCCAACCGACGACCAAACTCTTCCCATGACTTCCCCTTGGATTTCTTTACTGCCAAAGTTGCCGCTTTTCGCGCCTCAATGTACTGGGATTGCAAATCAGATGACGATCTGTCCTGTAGCCAGGCCTTGAACGCATCTTTCTTTGCTCGAATAGCTTCTTTAACCTCTTGGTTCAAGGTGTTCTTTTCTCACTACCGCCCGCCACTCTAAGCCGTTTTCGCCCGCAACTTTCAGCAGCTGATGAAATAAATGCTGATCTGAACAGCAGCCATTCCTTCTCGATGTTCTCGGATACATCAGGAAGGTGTCTGAACTTAGATGATATACTGGATGCAAACTCTTTTCTTACTTCTTTGTCCTCCAAAGCCTCCCATTTGATCCGGTAAGTCACAGACGACCTGTTGGATCTCTTGTTTGGCCAAGGTTTCGAAAGTCGTAAGGAACATACTACCAGATGGTGATCAGTTGACAATTCAGCACCTCCCTTCACTCGAACGTCCAGCACATACAGAATCTGGCCTCCAGCGCGCATTAAATAGCTTTGCAGATGCATGCAACACCGCCGAAATGAAAATAAGCACGGCCAAAACTGAGGTACTTCATCTTTCAAAAACCCTGCTCAGTGCGTATTACAAGTGAATGGAGCAACACTGGAGCAGGTAGAGAAGTTCAAGTATCTTGGGGTTGCATTTACAAGTGACAGAAGGCAAGACGAAGAACTGGATACCCGAATAGGTAAGGCTAATGCAGTAATGCGAGCTTTGCACTACCCGGTTGTAATGAAACGAGAATTGTCGAAAAAGGCAAAGCTCCCAATTTTCAAAGCAGTTTTGGTCCCCATTCTCACTTATGGTCATGAATCTTGGGTAATGACCGAAAGAATGCGATCACAAGTGCATGCGTCCGAAATGAGGTTTTTACGAAGAATCGAAGAAGTTACACAGTTTAACAAGGAACGTAACTCTGAGATTCGAAAATCTCTTAACATCGAGCCGTTACTTCTCCGAATTGAAAGATCTCAGCTTAGGTGGTTTGGCGATGTAAGCAGAATGCCTCAGGAAAGACTCCCCAAACAAGCTTTACTTGCCAAAGCAAACGGGAGAAGACCAGTTGGACGACCTAGAACTAGATGGACCAATTACATTGAGGACCTTGGATGGAACCGCTTGGGTCTTCGCCCAAGCAAAATGATGGAGGTGATGGAAGACCGTGAGGTGTGGCGGCTTAGTCTTGAGCTACTGCCCCCGCAACCCTCACGGAAAAGCGGGCAATGAAGAAAGAAGAAGAAGAAGAAAGAAGAAGAAAGAAGAAGAAGATGAATGGAGTCAATGCCGATCTAATTTAGTAGTATTGTATCTTTAGGTTTTCCATTAATTTTGCCTTTACCTTTCTTTAAAACACTTTAAATGGCTTTGTTCCACCCCTACCCCAAAACGCAAAAAAATGGCGACTAAAAAAAACGAACATTGCGAAAGGTTGTCCTCCGGCAAGTTTCAACCTTGCAGTCTTTGAATTACCGGTCCACTGCTTTTTTAATATTCATTCTGCAATTAATCAACTACTGATTCTTCTATGAGAATATTATTGGAACGACCGACGCTCGCGTCGCGTGTTTCTCTGTTTTTACTCGGCCATTTTCCAACTAACGAGTGCGAAATTTCAGACTTATGCTTATAACTCGAGAACGGTTTGGCCTAGCTACATGAAATTTGGACAGCAGTTTGAGATTAATGAGTTACATGTTTGTAATAAATTTCGAGGCAATAGATCACGTGACTTCGGTTTTAGAACCCGAAAACCGCCCCGCAAGTTTGGCGTAAAAAGCGGTCTCAGTCAAAAACAGCTTAAGTACGGCAAAAAATATTTCATATGGTTGTATGTCTCAAGATACCCTTTCATCCTAACCAACCCACTTTTGGCCGCGATGAAGTTTATTTCTTTTTTTTCCTTTTTTTTTCCTTTTTTTTCTTCCTAATTTTTGTACGCTCTTCTTCTCCTAAACCACAACACATCCAAATCTAATTTTTGTTTAAATTTGTTGAGCTGCAAACGCAATTTTTTCTACCGAAATTTTTTGGGGCAACTCCACCGGGAACCCCCCCAAAATGGGGCCCCAAAAAAAACATTTTTTGAACGGCTCAAGCTAGGGTGCTAGTTGTTTTTGGTATCAGTAGATATTCAACAGACAAATATTTTGACATAGTTTGGGGGTGCCATCCCCCCCGGGGACCCCCTAAATGGACCCCCCAACAATCAATTTTTTGAATGGCTCAAGCTAGAGTTCTACTTTTTTTTGATATCAGTAAATATTTAACATACAAATATTTTGGCATAGTTTGGGGGTGCCATCCCCCCCGGGATCCCCCCAAATGGACCCCCCAACAATCAATTTTTTGAATAGCTCAAGCTAGGGTGCCAGTGTTTTATGATATCAGCAGATATTTAACAGACAAATATTTTGACATAGTTTGGGGGTGCCACCCCCCAGGGACCCCCCAAATATACCCCCAAAAATCAATTTTTGAACGGCTCAAGCTGGGGTGCCAGTGTTTTAAGATATTAGGAGATATTTAACTGACAAATATTTTCACTCTATTTTTCTGGAGGTTCCATAATCAGATGTTTTTGAATAATTGCTGATTTTACGGTAGACAAAAAGTAGTTTTGAGCGTCACTGCATTAGCTATGCGTCGGTCGTTCACTGGGTTTGCTGGCAAATTCCCATCTAATTTACAACAATAATCGTTTATGTGGGAAGATGCCAAGTTAAGATCTGAGATAAAAATATCTGTAAACAAATATTTTTGCACTCCGAAAATCTTCGCACGGAGTCAGTCTATTACACTTATTGTGCTTAATTGCATTTGGTTCGTCACGTGTGATTTCTACTGGAATGAGCAAATTTGAGTTAGGCATGGCTTGAGTTGCAATCTGAGTGTTGTACGGACTAGACCTGTAGACAAATGTTAGCTGATTCAAAACACTGTTACCGATAGTGATTTTAAAGTTACCTCGGTATATTGTTCCAGTTCGAGGGAATGCGTAGCAGCATACGGTACCAGTAACTGCTTAGCGGTACAACTGCAATAGATGTACGGTAACTCGCGATTAAAATTGCATATTATTTTAAATCCCATGTCTACCACAAACTGAATATTAACTTTTAAAGTCATTCGTTCTATTGCACCATAGTTGCTATGTTACAAGTGTAGGACGTATGACAGCCTACCAGTATATTTCTCGTAGTGACGATTGGTGAGGGGCATCAGGGTATTCTTTGAATACCCAAACAAAATCATCTCATCTGTATTTATTCAAAGTAATATATCTTTTAAATAGTATTTTATAATTTGGTTATTTTTGCTTTCATGGCTAGTTGGCCACAAGCATAGCGTATTCTGCGCAGCAATTGGCGAAACCTAGTGGCAGGCAGTCAATTATTTGAGATTTCGGCACTGTGGCGCTAAACGTTGGTATGCAGTCGCTGTAGCTCGACTGCTCTGGAAGGTATCAAAGCGAAGTTGTGAAAACCCAAAATGGCGTAGCAAAGTGAAACCATGTAACGCCCCGCCTCTGTATTAACCAATCATATTTGGTCAAGTGAAGAAACGTCACGAATGACGTCATCCTGGGTTTTCAGATAGCGAGCGTGATTACCTTGCCTTCAGCTGCCTGCGCCTGTGATTGCGCGATCGACCGTTACAGACCTGTCAATTAAATTAACTACCCTGAAACATCATAATACTTTCTCTGTATCAAACAATTGACAGTAAAAGACTTGCAAGGTTTTTTAGCAAAAATAACTTACTATGAGGAAAACTTAAAATTCGTCAAAGTAAATTACAACAGCAGTATAACACAACGAATGCTGTGGATAGTTTATTGGGATGTTCCTTCACTCAAAAAACTTTTGAAGAAAAAAATAGCAGTCGTTGCTGCAGGTAGACCCAAATCCGTTGAAAGATCGCTTTCTTCCTTAAAACCTATCAAATCATTTTCTCAAATAAAATGGAACAAGACAGACTTTCAGATTTAGGCCTTATATCCATCGAGTCACAATTACTGACAGAAGTCATGGAAACCAAATAATCTTTTCAGGATTCAGTCATAACAGAATTTGCTTCAGCGGAAAAGCGAATGGAATTTACTTTTAAATGACTTTCTTGCATCTGCAGTAATTCTGAAACTTTGCCGATTTTAGTGCTCAGCCCTTTGTAGTAAAAAGGTTTGTTTGAATTGCTGATCAAACGGCCAAAGCTGTTTCAGCTTGTACTATTTCTTTGCTTTTTGTAGGCAACTGATCATTGGATGAGGTAAAGGCGTGTTAAAAGTTTTAATCAATTGCTTGAATTGAGTGTAGAAGTTATAGTTTATCTTTTTCATTTTTCTACACCTCCACTATTGCCTACTCATTTCACTCAACAGCTGAAGCGAGACGAGAAAAATTAACTTCAGCTACGCTACCCTCAATTCGAGCCAAAACTTTTTACTCCCAAACGTGGTTTTGCTACTCCCCCCAGTCAAACTTTTGTCTTTCAATTTTTATTTTTAAATAGTACAGTACAAACACAGTATAAATATCAAATGCCACCTATACTTATGGACATAATTCTATATGCGCAGACCGGATGCGCAATTACTGTACTTCATGTACAAAAATAAACGACGGAAGAAATTTTGAATTGAATACCCAAAACTTTTTGCCACCGATCGTCACTGATTTCTCGTAGGGTCATGCCATGGCAAACCAAACGTCCTGGACCCTCCAGCTTAACCCACTTCAAATTTGTTCAAAACGTGTTGTGATGTTGTATGGCATGGTTGACCTAAACACTGAAAATCTTAGCTCAAGATTTCTTGTAATTTTGAAAATATACCGGTAACAATTTAAAATTTGCTACCGGTATCCGCTAGCAATGGCAAGAGCTTGGTTATTTTTGGCCATTTTCAAAAACGCATTTTTGTAAGTATAAAAACAATGAAAAGCTGATTTTTGGTGAATTGATCAACTTACAGCTATATTTCACAAGTATCAAAATGGCGCAGGCTTGTTATAGCATGATATTGATAGAAATAGGGGGTGCCAAAGTGTTCACGTTTTGATCAGAGGACAAAATTTTGGTCAAGTTTGAACACCTGCATCTATCATATGAAGCTAAGCATTGCTCTCATTTTCAGCATGGTTGCTCCCTACGTACTGGATAGCAACTTCATCAATTTGGAAAGAAAGCACTACTTAAAAAAAAAAAAGTTATTTGACTTCAAAGTATGGACCAGCGTCAAAATAGCAAAAAACACACCATCTTGTGGTGGAAAAATGACCTTGTGAGACACTGTTTTCAAACAAAGTTTTTTGGGAGTGGAAAGAGGTTGTCTCAAACTACTTGCACACCAAAATTCAACTTTGTTCCGCAACTGTAAAGCGACAAGATACAGTCACCTTTTACCCTTATAATTTTCGCTTAAGTTAAAAAAAAAAAATTGTCGACATATGATGTAGATAAAAATTTGATGTGTTCTTCAACAAGTTTAGGCTCAATTGATTTCAAAAACTTTGACCTGTTACTGCTTATTGTTTAGATGCAATTTTGACTCAAATTTGGCACTAGATGATAAACTTTGGTTAGGTCACTTGTGTTTTTGTTTTCCTATACCAGTAACTCGATCTTTTTTAGTCGCTTAAAATTACAAAATTTTGGATATTTAATGTTAAATCTAATTGGTTGTTAAATTTTTCAACAATACAACTTTGGACAACAGTTTCATTTTAATTACTGTCAACTTACCCAGGCCTGGCCGAAAACTGAAAGATTGCTAAAAATAACCTTTTTTTTGAAAGTGCCAAATTCACCAACAGCACATCACACAACGACATCACAAAAAGCTTGGGCATATCGCAAACCAATGAATAAAGATTACCGTATATTTTATGCAACTACAATTTGCACTATAGTACATAATGTGTCCCACTTTCTCTAGAGCAACTTTATAATAATAAATCAAGAGTTCTGTCTGGCAGCAAACAATTTCAAAATGTTATCATACTCCGTGACAGCCAATATATAGTTTTTTGCACTGTGTCTTTATAATTGAGGAGGAGCAATTATGGTTAATATATCTGTAAATGGTACCCAACACTCATTTTGAAGATCTTGTGGCGATGTCAAAAGCAAATGATTTTGCTTCATGAACTTGATATAAACATCCTTGTTTTGATCCGATTGTTTAATTACAGCACCAATGTATTATACCATACACTGTCATACAAGCAAGCAACATATTTTCCAGGTTGTAAATTTTGATGTAGCTGTTCATGTGACCGAATTGAAGTAACATTATCATCATTGAAAAGTTTCACTTTAGCTCCTTCAGTCCTTCTTCATCTGATGAAAGCCTTTTCATTACTGAAGTTAATTTGGATTGAGAGATAAAGCAGTGGTGAGATCTGGTGCCAGAAATGGCTGAACACCTGAATATCTTTGTTCCAATTAGGGATGTACCCTGTGCTATGGCTAATCGGCAAGTGCCCAAATTTTCTTGAAATAATTGTGCCCAAAGCTCTAAAAAGATGTTTCTATGCCCGAAATTTTGTACCAATCCAGCATTAAAGTATAGCAAATGTTATATTTCCACAAATTAGTTGAATTTTCTAAAGCTATAGTTACTATACTGCCAAAAATTATTTGCCCTTGCTCCAACAAATCGCTGATTCGCTGGAAAAAATCGGCTTAGTTGGAACACTGGATAAACCTATTAATTGGTATCAGCAATTTTTTTGAAATCAGTGGAATATGACCGATATTTGGTGGTTTTTTAAACATAATAACATTGCTAATTTTTTCCGATAAAATCATTTCACTTAAAAATTGTATTTTTTACCAGGCGGAAACAATTTTTTTTACAAAAGCGTTTACACACATTACATAAGGAAAAACTACGAATCTTGCAAGAAAAAATGGAACAAAGAAAGTTTTTTTGCGAGAGCACTGCTTATTGTTTTGCTCAGTTGCATATTGTACAACACTATTTTGATTTCAGTTTTAACCATAGGTGGGCAAGTTAATGCAAAACGTTAGCTTTGTTAACCGCTAGTCTGTTAACAAACTTCATCCCTCCGTTAACGTTAATCCATTATTTTTAGCTTTAATTAGCAAAAGTTAACAAAGTCTGTTAATTTGTTAAAATTTTGCATGTAATTAACATTTCTTTTTATTCACTTGCTTCTAGAACATGCATCGACGCTGTTGAGCTGATTGTAAGAAACTACTTATGGCTATGGTAGTCTATTTATGTTTTGGAAATTGCATTTTACAGTCTAATCTAATTTCAAGATAAAACAGGTTCAAATGCATTAAGGAAGCTGAGATCAGAAAATCTTTTGAAATTGTGAACAGTGATGATATTAGGTATATGAGGCTGCAGCTGATTATTTGCCACAAACAAGAGCTTTCTGTACGTTTTCTTCTAGAAAACTCATGCTAATACTCAACAAGTGTTACCAGTGCAAACTGGTTTGTATTGGTACGATGAATGAATGGAGCAAGTTATTAACGATAAAAACCTTAACGGAAGTTAACAGAACTTAACGGAAGTTAATTTAGTCCGTTAACATGAAAAAACTTTTTAACAGATTAACAAGTTAATGAAAAAGTTAGCTTCGTTATTAACGATTAACGGACTTGTGCCCACCTATGGTTTTAACACCTGTTTGCTTGCAAAACTTCGCTTTAATCTAAACACGACTCCACTTAGAATAATTTTGTCCAGCATATATATAAAAGCTATATAGTAATCAAAGAATCAGAATCGGCATTTAACAAAAATCGGTATTAGCATCGGCAAAAATTTTGGTTTTGGTACATCCCTAGTTCCATTACATAAGCTTTGACATTGATTGTAACTTCTTCATTGCTCATGTACAAAAAAATTACTCCAACAATGTTTTGGGTTGCCCATTGAATTGGGTTCAAGATTTGCTCAATTTGGGATCAAGATTTAGTTGTTTTCAGTTGCTTGAAGGCTTGCTCTTCCCATTAGGCTGATAGGCCTATATCGGCACATTATGCAACTTTGCAAGCAATTTTTAACAACTGGCAGACTGGTTCTTAACTGTAAATTTAGCGATAACTTCTGATTTGGACAAAACTGGCTGAATTGCACCAATGGCTACTATTATGTACTGAGTGGTTAAAAAGTAACTCGCGATTAAAATTGCATATAATTATTCTTACTGCTAAATTCCTGACAAAAACAGCCATTATTATTACTTATGCAAAACAACACTGATTGGAAAATGGGATTACATGTTTTTATTTTTTTTTAATGGTTTGTAAAATTTTTTGAAAATACCCTTTTCTCCAGAAATCATTTGACTGATTTGATGGCGTTTTTAAAAATCACAGCACAATTCCTCGAGAAAAAGTCTTATGTTGAAATATGAATATTTGATCTGATTTACAAAGTTTAGGTAATTTTACTTTCCCATATAATATTTAACTTGCTTCATATTTTATTAATTTAATGTCAAAATTTGGATTTATTATTAGGCAGTGTCTAGAGCACCGGCATGGTTTCCGACATGAAATTGTGGCGGCACCGGTCGTTTCTTTTTGCTCTTCAATTTACTATCTCTCAACCTGGCATCGCTGCCCAAACCCTAACTCTAATGCAAGGTTCTAAAGAGAAAGAAAAAAAATATCGCAATGTGATTGTACCTAATCGTGAGACTAGCCAAGCGCATTCAGTGTGAATTGAACGCAAGTGCTGCTCTTGACAGGCAAGCGTGCTAACCACTACCAGGGCTACGCATTTGATGCATCCAAGTGCCCTATTTAAGTCGAATCAATGCGAAAAAAGCTAATATAACTGGCTGCTGGTGCAGCAGCGATTTGATATCGGTAACTAGACCGATGCTGCAGACGCTACCTTTTTATTAGGAAGTGGCTATTTTACCTCTAGAGGCAAAATAGTATTTTTCCCCTGTTTGCATTTAAAAGGTTAAAGTTGGGGTTGGGGTTAGGGTAAGAGTTGGAATTAGGGTTAGGTCTGGGTCTATTTTGGCACTTGCGGCAAAATAGCATTTAGGACTATTTTGCCTCCAAAAAGCAAAATAACATGGGGCTATTTTACCTCTAGAGGCAAAATAGCCACTGCCTTATTATTATACTAGGCATAGGCATCGATTTTTTGTTGATTCAAGAAATTCAAAGGGGATAAAAGTTTGTTTGCAAAGTTTGTTTAAACTTTGATAATTTTGTTTCAGTCCATTTAAAGTCGCGGAATCTTGCTCCCAAATTCAGGTGAAGACCAAAAAAATGGTCTTTGTCGCATTCTGGTTCTGTCTCAGTCCAAAATTTCGGGTCACGTAATTACCTTGAGTGCCAAGTGAGCATTACTTGCCAAAAAAACAAGGGGCCAGACATCAGTGTTTCCTCTAATTTTGGATCTACTGCATAAATGCCTGAAAAGATGTGAAAATGCCGTCGCAAATCACAAACAACAATGCTGTTACTCAAAGTTTTGTGTGATCTCAAACAAAAAAAAAAGGTCATCACACACGTAGATTGCCAAGAGTTTTCTTTATTAGCGTACTTTAAAACAAAACAAAAAAGGTCTTTAGGTAACAAAGTGCATCTTTTTCTGCGACTTTCGATACTTCTGCATCAAGTTTCGAAAAAACAGCGCCGGATGAAGAAAAAATGACATTGTGCTGGATGCTACAGCCAAACAAAAACGCCGTAATTTCAAAAATCAAAAAATGCCGTTTGCAGTTGCCAAAAAGTAGTGAGAAAATGCCATAAAAAATTTCGCGCTATTCGCACTTTTTTGCGCTTGCAGGGATCACTGCCAGACGTTACGGTATTTTGCCTCCTTCTGTGTTAGACCCAAGGGGGTGCCGCCCTCTCGCCTCTTCAAAATCCACGCCAGTGATACTAGGCTACAGTACAAATTTTTTATTGCCTAGTTTAGTAGTTATATCAGATAGTTTTCAACAACCCGGTATATCCGACGTTTGACAATGACAAGTTGCTTTGAAGTATTGTAACTAAGTTAATAACAAACTAGCCTACGTGTTAAGTTACCTTAACGAAAATATTAGATTGGTTGCAAGGCCATGTGTGGTACAGTAGGCTAGGCTGCATCACAACTCACAAGTTAATCATCATAGCAGGGCTTTCTCTTAGTTTTTGATAGGTCAACATAAGCTGAAAAAACACTGATTTACTGATAGCAATCGACTTAATAGCAATCATTTCAACTGATCAGTGGTCAAGTGAATAGAGCGCCTGCTACTGAAGCAGTAGACTTGGGTTTGATTCCCGGTTGGGTCAAAGCAAAGACTATAAAAACTGGTATTCACAGCTTTCCTGCTTGACGTTCAGCAATTAAAGAGACAGTGTGAAGCCTCCGCCATGTGTGGTAGACAGGTGGGCAGGTGGCAGCTTGACTTGAAGACCGAAAGGTCCCTTCGCTGTCTCCTGGCCAAGGCAACTTGGTAAATAAAATGTAATTACATTACATTAATGGTGCCATAGCATCATAGCCTATAAACAAAAAATCAAAACTAGGCCAAGTGGTTATGTTTGTTGTACTAAGCCTAGCATTGCCTACCAAGATCATTGAAGTATTTAACTTGATTCAAGATATTAGTATTATTAATTTTGGTGTGAAACGGAAAGTGCAAAATTGTGTAACAATGGGTATTGCCAAAGAAAGCAAGACAGATGAGTCGATGAATACGTCAACTGTTAATGGTGCCTCACTGCCCTATGATGAATTAGTCAAGTATGTTACACCAATAGCCAAGCCACTTGCCACAAAAAAATTGACCAAAAGAATATATAAATGCGTAAAAAAAGCAAAACCCAACAAGGAAAATTTTATTTATGGAATTAAATCGGTAATTGATGTTTCGTGATAATTATGATGTTCTTGTTGGAAGAATGTGCAAAATTAAATGTCTATATATATTGTTACGTTGTGCATATGGTACATTTACTGTTTGTTTTGATAAGAGCTGACCAATGCATGTTTGAAATAACCTCTAGTACACAATTGCACAATATAATACATGAAAGTGGCATATAAGCGTTCATCTCTGGAGATGGAGGTCTGAAGTTCAAATCTTGGACTGATTAAAGTATTACCAATGGCTCGCCACTGCTGCAATAATTCTTCAAAAAGAGCTGTGTTGCCACTGGTGCAATGTTGCATGCATAGATGGACCTGCATACTCGTTAACACATTTTGGCGTAGTGTAATGAGTATGGTGAAAGATTTGATCTGAAACTAGCATAAACCAAACCCAGTTTTGAGTTGATTGTTGTTAGATGATGTAAACTGAACCAAGCAACCAATCATTTCTGAAACAAACTTAAAACACTTACTTGTTGTATAACCAATTTTCCTTGATACGGTGTACTATGTAAAGTTGTGTAGAACACTCATGTAGACTTGAACAGTCGTATTAAAGAGGTGATTTTTAATCAAACCAGGTCAACTGACTGTCGCGAACTAACCATTGAGAAACTGACCACCAAAGGTGCTAATCTGCTTATCGCGCTAAGAAAAATAGATGTGCGAAGATCAGTAGTTGGTTGTAGTGTTAATCCCTCTGCGAACAAAAGATCATTGAAGGCATTTTTTGTACTGTAGTGACAATAGTCATGATGGTCACGAAAACCAATTTGTCAACCCCTTGAAATGAGATGGCAAGAAGCCAACATCTGACTTTAGGGGAACTTGTTTCAAATTAGTTAAAAAGTAGAAAACTAACATAAAGAAATGTAAAATAGGACTTGTCAAAAGATCATAACGACACAAGCACTTAGTAAACAATATGGTGCTAAATAGGGTGTACCAAAAAAAAACTTACTCTCTCTGATCTGGCTGTAGGCTGGCAAAAAGTTGCGTTTGGGGTCAAAACTAACACCAATACAGAAAATTTTAATTTTGGTTGTCGTTTGACGCCAATTTTCTCGGTGTTTCCATGGAAATGATCCAAAATTTCAAAAAATTGCCATAACTCAGAGCCTTTGGAGATAGAAAGCTACAACACATGTCAAAAGTTGCAGAACATCCAAGTTCCTATCAGTGTTTAAAACAATTTGTGGGTCTAAGTGATGCAGTTTTTAAGATATTGCTAAATAACTAGTTTTAAGAAAATCGGCATTAAAAAATCTTCATATTTTAATGTTTTTGCTGTTTGCTAGCCCTTTGACTGACTACTATTTTGATGCAATGTCATGCAGCAAACATTTAAGTATTTGTATAGTGTACACATTTTAACGAAGAGTTTTGACCATAACTCAAAACATTATCAGCATAATTGCATGTAGAGCTCGACCAATATATCGGCCGATATCAGGGTCAAGCCGATATATGGTATCGGTGTTTACCACCGATAAAATATCGGCTTAGAACAATTACCTTAAACTGTTTCTTTTTGAGAGCAAGCACAACCGCTCTTGACTATTGATTGCCAAATCGTTGTATTCTTTGTTTGTTTTTTTGATGAATAGCACTGGAGTGTGACTTGTGTTAGCAATAGTCTTTCTTTGGATGGGAATTAGTGAAGCTTTTAGTGTCAAGTTAGTTAAAAAATAGTAACAAAATTTCATAGCTAATAAGTTAATATATCGGTATCGGCCTGAAAAATTCCGAAATATCGATATCGGTATCGGCCTGAAAAAGTCATATCGGTCGAGCTCTAGTTGCATGTACACAACACATATTCCAAACGAAATACACATGCAATTTGTTGACAATGCTTCAGACAAAAAGTATAAGAGTAAAAGCAAACTAGCCCTGGTACTGATACGATATGTGCATCTGATTTATAGTTTTTACTAGTATTGTTTTATCCCCTTCTTTGTCACTCTTTCTGTTAATGTAGCAACTAAACCTTGTTTTTCTCTAAGTCCATTTATAATCTTAAAAATGTTTTGTTTTGCTGTTGAGTTACGAGTGAGTTTGTTGTGAAACTCAATGAGAAGATTTAGTGCTTGTTCAGACTTCAGAGGCATCATTGACAACTAGAGTCGCTTTGATTATGGTTTAAACTTTCAAGTAATATGAATGTTGGCTACAAAGTTTGAGATTTGTAGTTAAAAAACTTGCACCAGTATTAGATTGGAGCAGTTTGAACAAAATCCAAGAGTCTTTTGTAATAAGATTATGAAGTTGAGTCCGTTGCTGAAGAACTGGCATTTGCTGGACTCTGGTGTTTCATGGAAATCCTTGATCCCACTGGTACTTCAACAGTTCTTGAGCCATTTTCTGCTTTTCAGTGGAAGAAGTTTGATCACTAAACAGAGCAAAAATAACTAGGTGCTCAGAAAGGTACCACAAATGTTTGTCAAATAAGCTGAACTTATTTTAATAAAAAGTGGAGGTGTAGTACATTTTTGCATTATCGTAAATAAAGTTTCTCAATTTGGCAAAGCAGCTCCAGGTCATTTGTTGCAGAATTCTAAAGAGTTTGATGCAGTAAACCAGGGCTGTATATATATAAAATAGTGTCAGAAAAACTGCCAGAGAGGAGATTTCATTCAATGTTGTTTTAGATATTAGCTCTAATCGTAGCAAATGAGATTTGAATAATGATATTTTCAGATAGTACATTATTCTGCTCATCCATTGAACATGATGTGATGCTCCTCATTATTTAAATTTCAATTTCTACGATTAGAGCTAATATCTAAAACAACATTAGATGAAATCTCTCTGGCAGTTTTTCTGATGCTATTTAATATTTATACAGCCCTGGTTTACTGCATCAAACTCTTTGGATTCTGCAACAAATGACCTGAAGCTGCTTTGCAGATTGAGAAACTGTATTTACGATAATGCAAAAATGTACTACACCTCCACTTTTTATTAAAATAAGTTCAGCTTATTTGACAAACATTTGTGGTACCTTTCTGAGCACCTAGTTATTTTTGCTCTGTTTAGTGATCAAACTTCTTCCACTGAAAAGCAGAAAATGGCTCAAGAACTGTTGAAGTACCAGTGTGACCAGGATTTCCATCAAACACCAGAGTCCAGCAATTGCCAGTTCTTTAACAATGGACTCAACTTCATAATTTTATCAGTAAAGACTCTTGGATTTTGTTCAAACTGCTCCAATCTAATACTGGTGCAAGTTTTTTAACTACAAATCTCAAACTTTGTAGCCAACATTCATATTACTTGAAAGTTTAAGCCATAATCAAAGCGACTCTAGTTGTCAATGATGCCTCTGAACAAGCACTAAATCTTCTCATTGAGTTTCACAACAAACTCACTCGTAACTCAACAGCAAAACAAAACATTTTTAAGATTATAAATGGACTTAGAGAAAAACAAGGTTTAGTTGCTACATTAACAGAAAGAGTGACAAAGAAGGGAATAAAACAATACTAGTAAAAACTATAAATCAGATGCACATATCGTATCAGTACCAGGGCTAGTTTGCTTTTACTCTTATACTTTTTGTCTGAAGCATTGTCAACAAATTGCATGTGTATTTCGTTTGGAATGTTTGTTATGTACATGCAATTATGCTGATAATGTTTTGAGTTATGGTCAAAACTCTTCGTTAAAATGTGTACACTATACGAGTACTTAAATGTTTACTGTGTGACGTTGCATCAAAATAGTAGTCAGTCAAAGGGCTAGCAAACGGCAAAAACATTAAAATATGAAGATTTTTTAATGCCGATTTTCTTAAAACTAGTTATTTAGCAATATCTTAAAAACTGCATCACTTAGACCCACAAATTGTTTTAAACACTGATAGGAACTTGGATGTTCTGCAACTTTTGACATGTGTTGTAGCTTTCTATCTTCAATGGCTCTGAGTTATGGCATTTTTTTGAAATTTTGGATCATTTCCGTGGAAACACCGAGAAAATTGGCGTCAAACGACAACCAAAATTAAAATTTTCTGTATTGGTGTTAGTTTTGACCCCAAACGCAACTTTTTGCCAGCCTACAGCCAAATGAGAAAGAGGTTTTTTTGGTACACCCTAGTGCTATAGCATACTAATCAATATCAGGCACATCGACAAGGGCCATATTAAAGTGGTATGTTTGCAATTTAGTTTTGAAAATACTAGGGTTAAAAAAAAGAACTTTATCATAAACTGGCACTTTGAGCTGAACACACACACAGTGAATGTCAAAATTATGTAACTTAAATCCTTCTAGTACATTTTATAAGAACAAAGTTAAAGTTTTCTTTTTACAAAAATAAATTCTTTTTCAAGAAGTTGTATATTTTTCATTTAAAATTATTCCAGTTTGGTAACTTTGATCCTCAGGTTTATTGTTGACCCTTTCAGTGAAATTGAGTGATTGTCTTACTCAATAGCGATTAACAACTTTTTTCAAGGTTCAAAAGATGATAAGAAAAAACCCAGGTGGCATTGTGGTACTGGCTGGTGATGTTGACCCAATTGATATTTTGAGCCATTTACCAGTTGCATGCGAAGACAAAAATATTCCGTATTGTTTTGTACCATCACATAAGGTATGTGCAAGTGGTTAAGATTGCCCTATAAAGGCGCGTACATACAAAACACTCTTTACATTGTTCTTGAATCTTGATGAGTTGGAATTAACATTTTTCTGATTTATCAGCTTCATAAATATCATTATGTACCGTGTTTCCCCGATAATAAGACCTACCCGCAAAATAAGACCTAGCGTGATTTTTGAGGATGATTTTAATGTAAGCCCTACCCTTAAAATAAGCCATAGTTGAGAGCGGCAGAAAGACGCATAGGTTTAATCAAAGCGAAAACTCCGCTGCAATTTTGGAAACTGATGACTTGCAAGACATTCAAGAGGATGATGATATAATTGTTCTTGAATAAATTGTTGTTAATGAGTTTCTGAATAAAAAACATGTTAATGGCTAGTAAATGTAGATCGTTTTTCGTAATTTCTGTTTATTTAAAATCTCGTAATTTTGACTTTGTAACTTCATTTTTTGATGTATCAAAATAATACATCCCCCGAAAATAATCCCTAGTGCCACATTTTAGAGTAAAAATTAATATAAGCTCTGTCTTATTATCGGGGAAACAGGGTACTTCTTACTGACAAATATTTGCACGCCTCTGGTGCATTTTATGCCTGTTTTGTTGTTACCGTGCCGGTAGTGGTTTGCATGTTTCGTAAATTTTCTGTTCACATGTTAAAAAGTAGATTAATCCGTTCTCTCAAGGCAGTTGAACTGGTTTCACCAAAGCATTGTGATTTCTCATTCTGTCACTTTTGCATTTAACCATTTAATTTAACCTCGATCTAGAATCTCTGGTTGTGTAATATCAAACGTTGTTTTAATGATGCATTCTTTTCATTATATAAACGGAAGACGCAGAAAAATGATATTCACAAACCTTAGTAGTTAGTTCTCTGATGGAACAGTGCGTTCCGTGTTATGCTGAAGAGTGAATACTTTGGTTGCATTTCTCCGCTAAACACTTGTTAGCATTCACTGCTTCTCTGTGTAGGGGAGAGGAAGGTGATTTGATACAATGATACATCCCTACAAGATTAAAAAATAATAATTATCAGAAAATAGCTCTACCATGTGATAGAAAACTTCAAATAAATCGCAAAGAAAAGTTGCAAAAGTGGTGTGAGAGGTGTAGTGGCTAGTAAAAGAGGAAAAGTTTTTCTTGCATGGTTTTGGTAAATTTTTCAAGTTGGAACCGATGCTTAAATACATTGAAACAGAAAACCGTGGTAAAAACCTAGTGTGATGACTCAGTAATGTCTATGTTAGGTTATTTAAAACTGCAATTAGTTTTATGTTAAGTTTCATGGTAAGTGATGGGTTAACATTTTTTTCAAACTTTTAGGTGGAATGTGATTTGATACAACACGTTGAAGGTGATTTGATACTGTATCAAATCACCTTCCAAAATTCAAACACTTGTTTAATTAATTTGAAAGCGTTGTTTGGAAGGTTAGGGGCAAGTAAACGCCTAAGGTTGCAATAATTCTTAACTTTAGCTAGGTCTTTAAGCAGTGTACATTCATGGGAACCTTAATTTCAAGCAAAATTGATATAATGCTGTGATACTTTACTGTACTTTGTCTTTTCAGATTGTTTATTTACTTTTTAATGTCCATTTGTCTAAAAGTAAACAGGTAAAATGCCTACCTAATGTATCAGAAAAACCTATAGAAGCATGCGATCTCCACCGGATGCTCTCAAAAGAGCAGCAAAACAAGTTTTCGAAGAAGGTCTATTTTATCCAAAAGCTGCTGAAAATTTTGGTGTGGATAAAATGACTTTAATGAGATTCATAAGGAAAAGAGCAGATCTGTGCTGTTGGAATTGAATCAACCATTTTTAGTAATCAAATTTGGACCCCTGCAATAGAAAAAGATCTAGCAAGTCACATTGTTTTTCTTGTGGACATGTATTTTGGCTTTTTGCCTATTTTAGCTTGTTGGTTTAGAAGTGCAAAGAACTTGCTTTTAGATTTGCTACTGAAAATAAAATGCCAGTTCCTGAATCGTGGGAAAGAGATAGAAAAGCAGGAAAGCAGCGGTGAAAAAGCTTCTAGGATGGGCATAACATGTCCATTAAAAAACCAGAGGCAACATCTACAGATCTACTGGACCTGTCTCAACATAATGTGAAAAAATATTTTAGCAATCTTGGCACCAAACTTTTTGCTAAGTCCGGTAATGTTTTGCGATGTATAGAATTGCCTTAATCAGAAGTTTTGCCAACATTTGCTTCAATTGGAGATGCTTTGTTGCCTTATAAATTCATATTGAAATATCTTCACAATTTTTTTGTATTTGAAAAGAAGTTTTATAAAGCTGTTTAAAGTTTGAAGCAATCAACAATATTGTGTATTAAATTGGCAAATATAGTAAACTTGTTAAAACAATATTGCAAATGTAGAAACTTATTTTACACTTAATTGTGCTAAGCCTGCTTGCTTTTAGCTCATTTTAATGGTGTTGATTAAATTTATGTTTGTAAAAAAAGCAATATTTTTGCACCAATTGGATCTACATAAGCATTAAACATCTCTTGTCATGTAAAAACTGAAAACAACTATAAGCTTCTTTACTGAGACAAAAAATTTGTGGATTGGTTTTTCTTGAGTGATATGCCTATTTCAATATCTCAGCAATGTCTGTTCGTGGCCAAAATTAATCTATTTCTTTCTTGAATGCATGTATGTTTACTAAAAATTGCCAATGGACTCATGAAATTAAATGTGTCACAAAATTTATGCTGTTTATTTTTGGTGTCTCAAATCACCTTCATAGTGTATCAAATCACCTTCTCAGGAAGGTGATGTGATACACTTGGGTGACATTTTTTAATCAATATTTGCCAAAAGAGCAAGCAAAATTAAACTTGAAAACCTCTTTACTTATGCCGACAAATGAGCTAAGCATGGCAAAAACTATGAACCATTGTTCTAGTGCTAGCAGTTTTGAAGTGGGAATTTAAAATGTTGAAAGTGTATCAAATCACCTTCCTCTCCCTAAGTGAAATCGTAGTGGCAGTTTCACTCTAGATCAAGATTCCTTCGCGTCGTCTGTTCAAGACAGCATGGCTTATCGGTAAATACGTTATGCATAGGTGGGCACAAGTCCGTTAATAACGAAGCTAACTTTTTCATTAACTCGTTAATCCGTTAAGAAGTTTTTTCATGTTAACGGACTAAATTAACTTCCGTTAAGTTCTGTTAACTTCCGTTAAGGTTTTTATCGTTAATATCTTGCACCATTCATTCATCGTACCGGTACAAACCAGTTTGCACTGGTAACACTTGTTGCGTATTAGCACGAGTTTTAGAGAAAAAAGCGAAGAAAGGAGCTCTTGTTTGTGGCAAATAATCAGCTCCAGCCTCCTAGGTCTATTAATTATCGCTGTTCGCAATTTCCAAAGATTTTCCGATCGCAGCTTCGTTAGTGCATCTGATCTTATTTTTACCTTGAAATTACATTAGACTGTAAAATGTAGCTTCCAAAACACACAAAGACCTCTAGAGCATTAAAGATTTATTTACAATCAGCTCAACAGCGTCATTACGTGTTCTAGAAGCGAGTGAATAAAAAGAAATGTAAATCACACTAAAAATATTAACGATTTAACGGACTTCATTAACTTCCGTTAAGTGAAGCTGAAAATAACGGATTAACGTTAACGGAGGTGTGAAGTTTATTACGGACTAGTGGTTAACGAAGCTAACGTTTTGCATTAACTTGCCCACCTATGACGTTTTGCGATAAGGTGCCCTATTTTCGGAAATTTCTTTACAAATTATACTTAACTCGTAAAGAATTATCTGATTTCATTTTGCTCCTTGGCAATGGTGGTTGGCATGGTCTTATAATGGAAAATAAATTACCAAATATTTTTAGGAACTTGGTAATGTCATTAGCAAGCCATCAATCATGTGTGCGATGATCAAAAAGAGTAACGCTTACGAAGAAACGTTTAATGAATGTTTGTCTGGCATTAAAAAGCTTCCGCCCGTGCATTGATCTCGGCCCAAAAGGACGATTTATTTCGCCGTTCGCCAATAATGTGCAGTCAGGTGCATTGATGGAAGGCTTATTTGTGCGTTTTTAGAATTAACCTGCCACTTTTGGAGCAAAACGCGCCTTCGATATTTGGTCGTGTTGATTCCGCATCTATTTAGAATTCAGTACAAATCTGTCCGCTAAAAGGTACCGGTCACTGTTGCCTAAATTGAATTTTCAGCTGAATTTAAATAACATTTTTTAAAATCAATTTCAACATTTGACTGTTTCGCTATATCTGCTTTGTAGTTACAACACATCAATAAAGGGCAATTTCTTGAAACTGAAGCTCTGCTCGGTTTGGTATTTTAGAACAAGATCAGTGGCTTAATGGTAGTCGTAGAAGCGTTCAAATATACGGTGCTTTATTCACCTGCAATGCGACTAAAAAGGTGGAAAAAACGTTAGATGAAAACACCGCAATGCCAATAAAAATGCGTCCTATGAAGTCTTGACATTGTGTATTGCTGTTTAGATATCAAAATGTTTGCAGTCTTCAAACCGTCAGCGTTAACCCCCATAATCAGTAATCACTCACTGAACTATATTTAATTTTATTTATTCAAGCATCTTAGTATGGCTACTCTTGCACGGACCAACTACACTTTGCTAATTTTAAAAGTAACACGGCTTAAAGAATCTAAAAGTAAATAAATAGGTAAAGCATAAATCTAAATTACAGGTAAAAACTGACCAGAGTTCGATAGTCCTGTTCCTGATGAAATACAAACCTTCTCTGGTTCAAATAAGCGGCGAACTCTAGCATAAGTACACTTAAATCACTCCTAGCACACAGTAAAGAATACCACAGTGATTAGGTTTAAAAAAACACTTTTACAGTGAATCGGCATTTGGGGACGTCATTAAGTTTAAAATAGATTTGTTTTGAGCATTATTCCGATGAATTCGTCTTCATCAACTGCATCATCGCCATTCAAGTCCGCAATTTCGATCATTTCTTTCACCTCTTTTTCGCTCAATTTCACTCCAGCTTCTCTGCATACCTTCCGCATTGCTGCAGCTGTTATTTTTCCTTGATCCTCTACAAAAAATCACATTTGCCTTAAACTACATTCTTACAGTATTCGAAACTGAAGTATTGAACATTAGGGTTGTTCAAAAAAAACGTTTTTTCTCAAATTTAATCCTTTACCCCCGCAAATTGTTGGGTTGGTGATCGAAACCCCACACATACCAGATTTCAGTTCACAGATGGAGGAGGGCATGCAATTTAAAATTTTGAATTTTCGTGGAAAAACATGGATTTTTTACCCTCTAACATTAATTTTTTCAGTCAAAGTGTTTTGTTCCAAGCTTGATTTAATATTGCTCAAATTACATATTAGACCCAGTCTAAACCAGTTTATAATGTTTGTTTTGTAAATTTATTAACAAAAAAAAATTCCTGTTTCGCTATTTCGACTAAAATATGTAAAGGTGGTTATGCCGGCTTGACTGCTTTCTAACACCAATACTGCCCCACAAACCACTACATAAATTGAGAAAAAGACCGATTTCTATCTATAAACTCATTACGTCATAACGTCACTCTTTAAAGTCTAGGTGATGACATACATCAAGTTATTGAAACTATGTTAGTCAAGTTCAACACGTAAGAAATACGATTTATCATTACAATCACAACTGCTATAATGTGAGTCAACAACCAGAGGTGGAGTCGAGGACACAAGGCTTGAGGCCAAGGACACAAAAAAAAAATTCGAGGCCAAGGACCAAGAACACAACCGCAAGTGTTCTCCGAAAAAAAAAAAAAAGGTCTTCAAAAAAGTTTTTTAGGCAATCACCAATTTATAGGCGTAGCCAGAATTTTTGATTGAGGAGGCATAAACCACAAATCACGTGCAATGACGTCATCAAAAATTTGCCTGTTGGCACTTAACCAGGATTTTGCGAAGAGAGAGGCCTTAAATAAATATAGTTGAAAAGAGCAAATACGTAACTTTGGAGACGTTTTGAGAAAGCCAGTGTAACTCAAACGTATCACAGACGGGGGGGGGGGGGTCAGGGGGCAAAGCCCCCAGCTGTTGGGCAATTTTATGTAATTTTTTGGAAAAATACGCTATTTTAATGCCATTGAATCACATTCCGCACATGTTTAGAGCCTTTTGAAAGCACTAGATTTTTGATGATTGAAAGCCAATTAAAAAAATTAAATTGTTTAATCCTCCTTCTCGTTGCAATTTAAGTCCAAAACACGTTTAACATCTTGCATTTTGGTGTTAAAGTTTAATTGTACGCGATTTGGTCCAGGTAGGGGGAAGTAAGGTGCATTGTCCCGTGCAACATTTTAGCAGTAAATGAAAACCCACTCGAAGATTTTCCTTAGAGATTTTTGTTTCGTCATGAAAATAATCAGTTATAGAAGTCCATGTTAGGCCAGGGGGCCCAGGCCCCCTCAATTGAAGTTCAACGATTTGTTCAATCAGCATTTTCCAGGGCTAATTTTTTTAAAAGTATTTTGTGCGTAAAAACTGGCGAGGTGGAGGTGAATTAATGAATTGTTATTGAAAAATAGTACAATAGATGGTTACGCTTACCAACCATGTTATTGCCGGGCCGGATTTACATCGCGCTGGGCCCCTGGCACTTTGGAGATTTTTGCAACATCTTTCTGCCAAATGAAGGTGAAGACCATAAAAAGTCTTAAGATTTGAGCAAAGGGCCCATAGCTGGTACTGCTAATGTGGTAAATTATATTGTGGTAAATCCGGCCTTGGTTAATGCATTACGTTCATAACAAGGCTAGATGTGATCCTGAGATAGCGACTTTTAGGACGAGAACTATCCAATTCTTTCAGGTTTGCGTTTAAATGGGCTGGCAAAAACTGATTTAAGTTGGTCCCGGGGCATCTGGTCTTCAAGATGATTGTTCGCTACTAGTGTAAGCGAAAAATGCTAAAAAGAAACTGAAACTGAAGAAACAACTGGCTTGTCACATTTTTGTCATTAGTGAAATTTCAATAGGGGGGAAGCCCGCTTGGCTAAGCCTATGCTCCAGTTGCGGAAAACAAAAAAGGTATTAGCAAATTTTCCGCGAGGTTTTTGGCGTTTTCCAAGAAAATTTCAACGGTTTAAAAAATAGTGCTGTCCTCGAGCCGAGGACAGGGCAATTTTCGAAGACCTAAGGCTTCGAGGCCAAGGCTAAGGACTTGAAAATGTGTCCTCGAGGACTCAACCTCTGTCAACAACTACCAGTTGATGAAGTGTCAAACATTATTTTCTTACGGTCCAGCATTTTTGTGTTGGTTGTTCTAATTCTTATCAAGAACAACTTCATGATCGTTCATTTTTTGACACTTCGCTTTTTTTAATGTACTGTAAAATTGTAAAAAGTTGAACGTCGGAATGATTCTTTGCAAAATGTTATGAAGTTTCACAACCAAACGCTAAATTATTTACCAATGTAATCGATTATATACAGTAGTTTGGTTCAGCGAAAATTCAGGAAACACTAAGTTTTTTCGTCGTTTTAGGGTTGCTGTTCCGTGACATAATAGCAAAATCAGCTTGACAACCAACCTCTTATCTTTTTTTGGTTCTAATTAACGCCTTATAAAATGAGTGACCTTGTCGCGTTTTGACAAGGCAAATGCAACATTTGTTGTTGAACATAATATTATTAGTGCGACTGTATTGTGCATCCACATAGCATCTTTTTTTGTTAATTTTCAAAACAAATACCACACACTGGTTTAGACTGGGTCTAATATGTAATTTGAGCAATATTAAATCAATAAAAGCTTAAATACGTGGTATTTTGACAGAAGAAGTTAATGCTCAAGGGCAAAAAATCCATATTTTTCGACGAAAATTCAAAATTTCACATTGCATGCATTCCTCTCCTTATTAACCGAATGAGCTGAAATTTGGTATGTGGGGCTTCTATCACTAACCTAACAATTTTCGGGGGTAATGGGTTAAATTTGAAAAGCGTTTTTTTGAACAACCCTATTGAACATTAATGTGCTGGGCTCATGTCATGACAAACTTTACAACACAGCAACCATAAGTTTGGCTATACCAAATGCAAATGTTGTTTTCGTAAGGCATTTTGACTTACCTACATCGAACATCTTGAATCCATGTCGGATTTCGTCATATATGTCTCTTGAATCAGATTGCCTCTCTATTATGAATACAAGAAAGTCCGGAAATGTAATTTCTCTGAAAAAGAGAAAATTAAGCATTGTGGCAGCGATCTAGGACTGCTAATGTAAACCGCAATATTTTCTATGTGTGTTGATGTAATCATTGAAACTCACTCCACTTATCATGCCGTACTATTTGCAATGTAATAGCGGCATAGCAATTACTCGGGCAAATCATATAGCAAGTACCCACTTGGCCACGAAGTTCAGCATTAAATTTTGTATTTGCAACTAATGCAAGGGCTTTAGTAATGCTCAATTTCCCCATATTTTTTGCCTGAACACAACAACCTAGTGTCCAAGATGATGTACCAACGTGAAATTGTAAATACATTTTATTCACCAAGTTACCTTGTTCAGGAGACAGTGCTGCCACCTGTCTACCACACACGGTGGAGGCTTCACACTGTCCCTTTAATTGCTGAACGTCAAGCAAGGAAGCTGCGAATCCCAATTTTAATAGTCTTAGGTTTGACCTGACCGGAAATCGAACCCGTGTCCACCGTTTCAGTAGCAGGCGCTCCATGCACTCGACCACTAATCGGTTGTACACTATCGGTATCTAGTATTTGAGGCTCCAGAGCAAATCCAACAATAACAATTACTTCAACTTCTGATGAGATTTGTTGCAAAACAGTTTGTATACTGGCTAACCCTTTATTACTTCGAAGCAGGACATCCTGGCGGAAGACAACCCATCCCGTAATCCTGACACCAAAAGCTCTAAATCAGTGGTTCTTAACCTGTGGGGAATGGCGGAGTTGCCAATCGGGAAATAACTGGTGGACAGAAGAACACTGCTTCGAAATTTAACATATTGCATGTTGACTTACAGTACTTACCAAATCACAGCCATCTAAAGACTGTTTTAATAACAAAAACAACCAATATATAAAGTATTGTAAGTCACGTTTGGGTAAAAGTGACAACTGTGGCAGGTCAAAAGGAGCGCGCTCCGACTGCGGTTAACCGGCTCGATTGCGCAGCATATGAGCTGTATGATCTGGTGAGTTATTACGCTTTTGCTTCCAGATATTTCTTGTTGGTTGCTGTTCGGTTGCTTCGATTCGTGACGTCATTGATTGGAGCAGTCGCGTGACTGCGACACAACACTGTTTTATAATTTGTCGAAGACCAATGCTGTGGTGGGCATAGGCTTAGCCAGGGGGGGAAGGGGCTTCCTTTTTTTTCGCGTACTGGTACAACAGTAATTTACAATAATAGACAACCAGGGGGCGCAGGCCCCTTCAATTCAAATTTTGCCAACCACTTTAAATGCATGATCTGGAAAATATTACGAGTTTTTGTCGTAAAAGTTGCTACCTCAGGCCTATCTAACCTTTTTATGAACGAAATGCAATAACCAAGGCCGGATTTACCATATGGCACAGTCCCAGGAACTCCGCGCTCAAATGGTAAGACTTCGTTTGATCTTCACCTATATTTGGCTGGAAGATGTTGCAAATCCCTCAAGTGCCAGGAGTCCCGAGCAGTTACGTGGTTAGTATAGGCGTAACCATCTATCGTACCAGTTTTCAACTACAATTTCACCTCCGCCTCTACAGTTTTCACGCGACAAAATACTTTTGAAAAAAAATTAGCAAGGGCAAATGCTCATAGAACAAATTGTTGAATTGAGGTGGCCAGGGCATTGTAGTTGCACGTGTATTCTTACAACTGGCTATTTTCATGACGAAACAAAAATCTCTAAGGCAAATCTTCGAGTGGATTATTATTTACTCCTAAAATATTGCTGGAGGCAATGTACCTTACTTTCCCCTACCTGGGCCAAATGTCACTTACAAAATTTAACACGAAAATGCAAGATTTTAAACATGGTTTGAACTTAAATTGTACGTAAAAGAAGGATTGAACAAGTAAACTTTTTCAATTGGCTTTCAAATGTTAAATATCTGGTTTTTCCAAATGGCTCTAAACACGTACGAAATGTGATTTTTTTTCAAGTTATTTTTTTCCAAAAATCGTCCACAGCCTCCGACGGCTGGGGACTCAACCACCAGACCTCCGTCTACGATACGTTTGACTTACACTAGTATACTCAACACGTTTCCCAATTTACACATTTTTCCTCTCCGTTTAGCAAAATCCTGGTTACATGCCAAACCAGGCCACAGCTTCTGACCTTCCATTCTACGATATATATTTTTCCCACAAAAAGCTACACCTAAGGTGGCGGAAAAGGAGGGTTGGCAAACTAAAAAGTGGGGAATTGAAAAAAAAGGTCAAGAACCCCTGCTCATAACTTTCGCGCTCCGCTTTTTTTTTTCTTTTCCTCTTTTCCGCGCAACGCTTTTTTTCTCAAAACGATTAACGTTCGATTATTGTGACGCAAGTATATTTTCCGTTAATTGTTAACTTCATGGAAATCTCTATTTTGCAGAAACAACTCAAAAGCGAGTTGTATTTTTGCAAAAATAATCTTGCTAAAAATTGAAAGCCAAGTTAGCGAATCTGTAAAAATGCTGGTGATAAGTTTCAAACGATGTCCGAATGCCGCGATTGAACGTAATGTATTTTGCTATTATTAAATGACCTCGTAGATATTTCATGAATAATGATTTGTATGGTTAACTTATGGAAAAAATGGCTCTAAAACTAATCGTATGTCAAAGAAAATATTAAAAATATAATTCAAAATTCAAGTACCGGAAAATCGAGATTAATTAATGCAGCGATTGAAATTTATTATTTTTGCCTATTATTATTGGATAATCACGTTGCAATTTAACAAGCACTTTCATAAAAAATTGTTAGTTTTTTACGTTAGCAATAGTTTGTCGAGAGACAACGTTTGAAATTAGAGTTAAAATTACTGCTAAGAACGAAAAAATAGATTGAAATTAATCAATTTCCCAAAGGGTGGTTTATTTAGTTTTAACCTTAATTAATGGAGATCTTAGTTTTTGCAATCGCATTTTTTAACTTTGAAAGGACGAAACAACACGTTCACACGCTTCATGTCAGCATGTTAAATTATCGTAATTTCTCCGCTCGCAAAATCGAAGCATTCAAACAATAGCAAGTTTCTAATCGAAAAATTCGACCATTAACAAGGTGCTAATTTCGATAAGCTCCAAAACTTTTCCGTTTGTGAATCGTACTTTGCTTTATAAATCAGAAACACAATATATTTGAGGCAGTTCCAGAAACGCAATATATTTGAAACTTACTTAATACGAAGTGATTACAATATAATAATGAAAGGTTGCATTTTAATTTGCAACAACACTTTAAACCACTGTGAAACAATTACACGTTTTTATTTATTTTGTTTACAACAAAAAATGAAGATAGTATAGATGATGATCCCGCCTGTCAGCCTTTCTCTTCATAAATTAGAGTATTTTTCTGTATAAATTAACCACAGATATTATAATTCATGAAATATCTACGTGGTCGTTTAATAAAAGCAAAATACATTATTTTCAATCGCGGCATTCGGTCATCATTTGAAACTTATCGCCAGCATTTTTACAGATTCAATAACTTGGCTTTCGATTTTATCGAGACTATTTTCGCGAAAACATAACTCGCTTTTAGAGTCGTTTCTGCAAAACAGAGATTTCTACCTTCAGTTACAAATTAACGGAAAATATTATACTTACGTGACAACAACCAAACGTTAATCGTTTTGAAAAGCGCAGCGCGGAAGAAAAAAAGCGGACCGCGAAAGTTCAGAGCTTTTGGCGTGAGGATGCCCAGAGCGTCAGGATTCCAGGGGTGAGTTATGACGCGGACCGTAATTACTTTTTCACACCTACCCCTTTTTTTGTGTGTCAACATCCGTCATCATCTGGCGAACCTCGGCCCGATTAACACGGAATCCTAAAATTTTCATCGCTCTGTGCAGCTCCTTGACGTCGATAGTGTTCGAGTTGTCCAAATCAAACGCATCAAATACAACCTTCAAATCTCGAATTTCTTGAATTGTTAGCTGCAAGTCCCATAAAAATTGCTTTAAAATTTACTTATTAACATTCACTTACTGCAGGGCATTTCTGCGAAAAACAATTGAACAAAATCTACTCAACGTCACATTTCTTTTTAAAACTTAACCAGACGGAGACAATGTACAAAAATTATGTTGTAATGACACACGATCGTTTTTGAAAATAATGCCATGCTGTAGTCGTGCATTCAACAGATACATTCTAATAGTCAACAAAGATTGCTAGTTAAAACCAAATAGGATAGTTTTAGGTTTTACTATTTGGCTGATAATGACTCTCACATGCATAAAAGTTGTTCTTACTCACTTGTTCAAATATTTTAGCTGGTAATCTCATTCCCAAAAATTGCTTTTCATCAACTTTGTTGGTTTGCAACACTTTGAGTAGCTGTAACAATATAGTGAAAAGACTACTTGCAATCTTCTTAGCATGCTTACAAAAACTTTGGTAATTGCTCAACCCATGAAAGAAACGCTTGGTATAAAAAAACAATAATTTGAAAACCTGATGGGGTTGTTTACTGCAGTACCCACCACATTGCACCAGGCATTGTCCCAGAAATGGAAAATCAATTAGCACCGTAATGTGAAAGCAAAAGCATATTAATAGAAGAATCTAGGGGTTCCAGCCAACTGGAGATTTTTACAAAAAAGACAGATGCAGTAAGCTCTGGTAGCAAAATACAATAAAATTTTAGTGTAGATTTTTGAAGTCTTCTTAATGAAGTAATAAAAAATCAATAACGGTACACTATTTTTTCCATACTTATAAGTCAGTCTTAGAAAATTATTACATTTGGATAGAAAAGTTTCCAGCCATTCATTGTTAAATGACTGAAAATAATTTGGTTCTGAATTGATTAAGAATTAAATTGTACTATTTACAGTATAGCCAAATACATCGAACTAGCACTTGTAATATTTACACTAACAAAATACTTCCTACAAGCATTGTAGTATAAATAACTTAATATATTTAACTTGTACAATTTGCAGTATACCAAAATACTTCAACAACCACTACCAGTGAAAATAATACATACTGCTTGACCAGGAGGAGGTAGAGCCGGTACATTTGGAATCACTTCATCTGGAATTCCAAAGCTTGTGGGCTTACTCACTGAACCTGAAGACTCTGATATTGACTTTTTCTTTTTCTTAATGGGCATGTTAGTTAAAAACAAACTAAAGTTTCTAGTACAGTATTGCTTAAAACAATCTAAAAACCGAACATTAGAAAACTAACCATACAAAAAATTTTGCATTCAAATTTAGTATAAAGCAATGCAGAGTCCATACCCCATAATATTTATATGACCTTGAATTCTGCTAAAAATAAGCAGACAGCTACCAAAGCAGAACAAACTAATTTTGACACAAACATGTGAAATACCAGTCATATAATGCTTATGATAGCTACAACTCTACACACAGCACTGTCAAGATTAAATAGTCAAAAAATGTATCAAAATACCAATTTTGACCAATGCTATTTAATAAGTTTCAAAAGTATACTAAAAATTTAATAATTAGCAACCTTTAAGCAGATTTTTACTGGACACATGCCAACTCATTTTGAATTATTTACGATAAGAAAATCAGTGATTTTTTGGGTGCACGACTCACCAAAGCATAAGACGAAACACTGCTTAGCAACACTCAATGTTGCACATCCTTCTTATTTTAATATTTCACCACAAAAACTTTAAAAATTGATAATGATAACAAGTAGCGCATACACTGTTTTATTCAATCAAAACATATCACCAGTAAATAAATGTTTTATTTGATTTATGCTCTCTTCTTAATAGAATGACAGTAAAATTTGCAAAATATTAAAGTATTTACAGTACTTAACTTTAGTCGTTGAAAGTTATCAGATCTATAGCAATAGTATTCATAACCCAATACATTCCCAAGGTTTTCAAAATTGCCAGCGATCTTTTATTTTGAGCAATTATTCGATTTTGATATGCAGTGCAAGTCTGCAATATTACACTGCATCAAGAAGATCAGCTTGATCAAAATATTTTCCAACCAAACATATGATTAAGTTCAAACCATTCATTTCTCCACTATTAGGTGATACTTTAGTCCGTAATTGAGCACACTGTCTCGACAAATCTCTTAAAGTTGAAATTACAGATGGATAAAGAGGCTTTTCCAAACAAGTCATCAATGCATAAATCCATTTTCCTTGATCCCGTGAAAAGCCATAAGTTTTAAGCCATTCTACTTGATAGGCCAAATTGTATTGCACTTGTTTTGGTTCCAAACGCAGCAAAATACGCAGCATGGGAGGAAAACCATTTTCAAGTGTTGATAAATCAAGAACAGCATCTCCTTCTTCAGGTACCTGTGTGTCCTGTTTTTGAGGTTTACTTTCTTCTGCTGCTACAAGTGCATCAGATAGATCATTTACAGTATCGTCATCTATAACAACATTAGAATCAGTCATGTCATAGTCCTTTGATAAGTCAGCAGCTAATGGTTCCAGTTTGTTACCTAGACAAAAATACCTCCAATTAACTTGATCATCCCAAGATGGTAGTGGATATACAGGCAGTTTGGGTCGGCGCTTTGACTGCTTGTTTATACACTTTAATTGGGCCATATGTTTGACAAATTCTTGGCGTGAGCGACTAAAAGCTTTAACTTGATAGTTACACCATTTTTTTGTAGGAGCAAACTTGGAAGCAGCCAAAGTGCTTTGGAAAGCAGATTTGGTGGAAGGTGCTTTTTTACTTTTAAACTTAGATACATCAATGTTAGCTACCACAACATCAGGACATTGCTTAGCTTCAAGCTGAACACTTCTTAAATAATCTTCTGGATTACTTGGAAGTAGACCTCCCATAATAGAAGTATCATTTTCATATTTGCTCTGTGTCAGATCTTCATTACTGTCTGGTTTATAAAACACAGATGCTCCAGGTATATAATCATAGTTGTCTTCCGTATATAAATCTTCTCCAGTTGGTCGTTCCATTGCTATTTCAATTTTATTATAGATTGAGAAAATGGTGCCACTGTCAGTTTAATGTTTTAACGCTAACGGACAATATTATTGACCAAGCTACGTATTCCGCACCGCAGCTGATAGTCCTCAAAATAGGCACCGTATACTATATGTCAAGTTTACCCATAAGCTTAACCCACATAATTAGCCTACAAAACATTTGGTAATCAACATATGCTGATATTATAACTCGTTTAACTTGTCATTTTATGATATCTTCTTACCCCGTCTCCACACTTCTGAGTTCTGACTTCTCAAACACAGCAATCAATACTGTCAAAATATGTTGGCACAACAGTACGGACTGGTAGTGGTATTCCACCTGATATAAAGAAACTACCTTACCAAGTTAATCCTACTGCAGCACTTCTCGACCTGGGGGTTGCGACCCCCAAGGGGGTCGTGAAGGTGTTTTCCGGGGGGTTGTAAGGTTATTTATAAAATACCGGTATTTTTTTAATAGCAAAGAATTCTGAAATTGTCAAAATCTTTGCAGCGATTGTTTTTCTGTTGTGTCATAGCAAGTTGTCAACTGGTTGTAGGTCTACTATTACAAAAATTACAATAAATACTACGTGTAGCTTAGTTGGAAAGCCAAATTTGCTAGGTGATACAAGGAAATATAGCCATGTTTGAAAATTTGTCCAGTGCTATTAAAGAAGATGAATAACCTGATGAACGTTTGAATACGTTGATTACTTTACACAGCATCTTCAATCTCTTGAAACTGTGTTCACACAATATTTTTTGAGGTTAAAGAACAAGAAGCCGCATTTGCATGAAATCCCTTCTCGACTACTTTGGATGTTGGTGATGTTCCTAATGAATAACGAGACCAATCGTATGATCATTTAAATGATTCGTTCGCATGTGATTCTTTTCAGAAAATGGCACTCTCAGTTACAGTGTGCTTTGTGCAAATTCTACTCACAAGTATCCGGACTGGCTTTTCTAATATTACTTTTACTTGCTACAACATACCATGTTGTATGCCTCTGCGAGAGTGGCTTTTCAGCTCTTGCACATATCAAACACGATAGTATGAAATCGATGGCAGGTGAAGATGATACAAGATTGGCTTTATTGAGCACTAAACCTAAAACCACGAATCCCTAAATACAGTAGGCTTTGCTGTTGCTAAGTAAATCGTCACAATAACAGAAGTAAAATCGAGCAGCTATTTGATATTAAATATCTTTGAAATGTTTTTTGTGGTAAATTTTATTTATGTAAAAAGTAGAACAGGAAGGGGGTCGCTGGCTGAATGAAACTCTTAAAAGGGGTCGTGAACCACAAAAGGTTCAAAAACACTGCCTTACTGTAAATTTAATGAGCAAAAATTTTTATTTTTGAGCAAAAAATGGCGAGGCGTGGTGAAGACAATGACCATATGAAATCAGACCAACTTCGTTGGCTGGGACAATACCGGATCCAACATGAAACGATAATTTAGGCCTACCATACACTGATACAAGTATAAGCAGGCTAAAATGTTGGAATTAACATCTTTGTCTATTATTATTCAGTTATTGCAGCAATTTGATGCTATCTGCTATTAGTCTATGTTTTTACCAGATACTGCTTTCTATAATCTAATAATTAATTGTTCATTATGATGGCAATTTACTATAGCAAAGCCTGAAGCACCAAAAACAAACTGTTCTCATCTGTTTTATTAATAATTAGAAAGTGGCTGGTGTTACCTTACAGTACTGTAATAATTATCATTTGAGTTTGGGTTAGATTTTCTGTTACGATTAGTGTTAGAACTAGGGTTAAGGCAGGATAGCGATTTTCTTATTCTTAATCTTACATAGTCAATGTACCAGCAGGTTCTGCCTAATAATACTGTAAAGTGTACATAATTACCTTAAGTTGCTCACCTGAAGCCAGGGATTTTTATACAGTACGCCAACAAAATCACTGCCTCAAGCTGTCAAGCACAAATTATATATTAAGTTGTAGACCAACACAAAAAAGTTGCTCTCATTGAAATTATAATTGCTGTAAATTTCTTCAAAATTTGGATAACGCAAAATAAAGGTGAGCTGTGAGGTTTACAGTAAGCATAGTTGGAATAACTTGTTTTGGTGGTATTACCGGTATGGTATAGTCCACAGCAATTTCATCTATCCACACATAAAAAATACGAAACAAGGAACAACGCTTCAAAGTGGCATTGTTGCAATCGGTAAATCACCGTGGCGCTAAACTAGACTTATGCAACCCAAGTTGAATGGATTTCGTGCATATTAGCCGGAGCAGAGTATCAATTTTCAAAAAAAAAAATCACGAGTAGAAGCTAGCCAATAAAACTTACATGACCAACAGCAATCATGCATATTCCTCTATTGCTTTTTTCTCATACATTTGGTTTAAATGCAGTGTTTTGAAGCCACGTTGTTATGCCTAGCGAGGTCAAGTAGTAAGTGCGCGTGCCTTTCAATTGTCCCGGCTGGGTTCGAATTGCGATTAAGGGAGATGCACGATGATGAGGGTATGAGAATGGAAATGCACATAGAGATCTTTTTTTGTTTTAAACCTTGCATTAGAGTTAGGATTCGAGCAGCGATGCCAGCCTGAGAGATAGTAATTATGCAGCAGCAGCTTTTTTGCTTACGAAAGCGACATACTGTTACGCTTGATTGCGTTTGTTTTATCGGCTAGCCGCTCATAAAATCAACATGTAGATTGCATCCAGAGTGAAATTTTTGACGTGGCAAGCAATCAAGGAGAGTCATTTCAGTTATTTTTGTGCTTCTTAAATGAAGTAGCGGGGTCGGTATAAGACTCCACACTTCACCACGACCCTAACCTAGTTAATTTACTAGTGGTGCAGTAGGTAGTTTTAGGTGCAGCATGGTTTTAGTCAGTGTTGGGCATTAACTCGTTAATAACAAAGTTAAGTTTTTCATTAACGAGTTAAGAAGCTTTTGCAAGTTAACTTATTAACTATAAATTTTGTAAAACTACGATAATGTTTACGTTAATCCGTTAAATTTGTAGGCTACCGGTACAACAAAATTTACAAATTCTGATTTCTGATACTATGGTATACCACAGCAACAGAAATCAGAATGAGTACCGGTATATAATTTTTATTTCGCCCATGAAAATGGAATCATTTTATTGGGCATCAACTGCAGATTAATATCAAACTTTTTTCAAAAATTAACTTCTAACTTGCATTACTTTTGTTCTTCAGCTAGCTAATTAACTTTAACTGAGTTAAAAAATTGCTTGGAAATTCTTAGCGAATTAATTCTTGACAAAGTTAGCACGTCTTATTAACTTGCCCAACACTGGTTTTAGTTAGTTGCTATTAATTTGCACTGTTCCCCATCTAGTGTTTTCTTTTACTGGTTTTTGTTTTTTGTCATATGGTGTCCACTTGATTAATCTTTTAGTCCATCTATTATCAATTTATTCCATAGTATGTCTAGCCCAGTTCCATTTTAGCTCTTTAATTGTTTTGACAATATTTATATTGTAACTTCGTTTGTTCTTGAATCCATTTAGCTGTTTTTGTTTTTTTTTGTGTTCCCATGTGATTGCTAACATTTCCTTTTCATGGAATCTTTGTGTTAGAGATGGTGCGGTCCACAAAATTTTTGTTTGCCAACTGCACCCCACCACTGAATTCCATCCACATACCTCACTGCACCGCAAAAAGTTTGTGAACTTGTTACACCGCACTGCAAATACTACCGCAAGTCAAAATGTAATGGTTACGGTATTGCTTAACACCAATACTGTATCTTACTGTATGTAAAATTACAAACCAAACAGGTTGGCACCCAATGGTCCACTTGATGCTTGTCAAACAATACCTTAAGATAATGACTTGGTCTAAATTGTTGCTTAACTAAACAAGTCCATTAACCCAACAATTGATGATAGGTCTCAGTTTAATTTTAATTACCGTAATAAAAAATTATCCCAATCATGAATCAAACCATGGACATTACGGTATGTTTGGAATACTGAATATACAGTATCATCACTTCCACTTTAGAAGTTCCAACTGCCGAAGTTTGATGACTGCATTCATGCAAACAATAGCATTAAAAGCACAGTCACATCTGACATCACTACTAGGCTTGCCAGAGTAACTCGTGGTCATGCTTGATAAGTTACAGTGTATATAAATCTGCCCAGTAAATTTAATTGTAATTTTATACCACACAACTGACAAGTATATACATTTTAAGTTTCATATCAATTTAGCTCTAAAATTCTATAACTTGTCTTGCATAAACAACTTTAGTTTAAAGTTTCTTAAGCTTAAGGTGAAGAATTGTTACGCAAAAGTAGTTTTAACTACTGCATCTTATTTTTTGTAACCGGTATTACATATGATATGGAAATACTAACAATTATACATGAAAAAGGTGGTTTAAGGGTAGGCACTTTGTGCTTTTGCATGATCAGTCAATGAGCATCGGCATGTTGAATTTGAACCAATATTACAAGCAATTATTACCAACTATGGTATCTATATCTATTGTTGATTCAGAATGGAGAAAAACTAACAGATATAATGATAAATGAGTAATGACATCTAAACAAGGCTCCTCTTGTTAAAACAGTAGAACTCTGAGGCTACTTTACACAAGACAGTACAGGAACAGGGAATAGGCTGATAGGTTGTCGTGTGGGGTTGGGTGACTGATAGTGATATTAAGTATGATCACATAAGAAAAATTTTCAAACTATGAATCTGAAATTCCTAACTCACTGCTCAGACTACAATACTCTGGTGCTGTAGACTGGTAGACTGAAGCAGTCAATAAAATTTTGTCATGCTCTCAGCATCAGTAGGACAAACTTAAATTTCAATGCTTCAATGACAAACTTTAATTTTTATCTTAAGTAATGGATCCTTTCGTTTTTAGAAATAGCCACTACCTTGGATCTGTGATACAGTACCGGTATACATGCAACGAACTCAACAAAAGCCTCGACTTTACTACACGTAAAAAAATTAAGTATTCCTACCGTACCAGACTACTAGTTCCTGAGTCAGCCGGTAGGTTTCATTAGGCCTACCGCTACCAGTATCAACTGTGATACCAGTAGGCCAATCAGGCTACAGTAGGCTATTTGGCTTAACTCAACTTACAAGTAGTAAGGTACGGTAAGTACCGGTACCTGCTTACAGTTTGACTACAGTATATAGAAATATCACCTTATCTGTTCGTGTCTAGTGTTATGCAGTACCAGTAGGCAATGGCCTAGTGTTAACCACGACTGTACCAGGTACCCAGCTTACAGGTGCAGGCTGCATTACGAATACAATTAGATATGCACGGTACGCTTATAATTTGAAAAATAAACTTAGGCTACCCGTAAACTATGGTACCTAACAGACCTAGGCTGGCTACCAGGCTACATTGAGACTCAATTTAACAACTGAGGTAGAGTGGCTGATGGGAAATACTTTTTTTAGGACAATTAGGACGCGCGTCCTAAACGTCCAAACAAACCAATGCCAATAGGAGGGTTTCATGTGACGTCACACGCAAATTTTTGGCGCGAAAACTCAGCCAAATCTGAGTTGGCTGAATAAAATGCATTGGCTTAAATGGAGGAAAACCTCAAAATTCGGCTTTTCTCAGCCTTTAGGGCGTTTCAAATGCTCGCTTGAAAATATGTTTTGAAGGAATAGCAGACAGGCTATATCTAACCAGAAATTCGAAGGAACAATGACTGTAAGAGGCGTTTGAGGCAAAAGTTTAAAAGTAGGCCTATGGCCTACTTCGGACCAAATTGAACTTTCCAGGGCTGTTTTCTAAAGTGCATGATTTAGATTAGCCAAAAAGTTATTTTGTAGGAAAAAAATAATTGCATTGCCGTTAATATTTTATTATTTTCAGTTATCTAGCTTGTTAGATTGTCAGTCAAATTCTCAAGATTAGATAGACCTACCGGTAATCAGAAGTGAAATTTGGTCAAAGCAACCAAAATCACCAATATGAAGCTTCTCAAAAGTCAAAACAAGGCAAGATTATTTTTATACGCAGCGAATGAAATACTTAATCTGTTCAATTATATTGCAGAGCAATCAATTGTGTGCAAACTAGCCTATATCGGTAGGACAATAAATGATACCGGTACTGTATGATTATACCTAATATGATTGGATTTGAGTACATGATATTTTTGCAGAAGCTTAACACCAAGCAGTCTAGCATCTTTTGAATGCAAAGCAAGTAATTGTATCAAGGTGAAATGTTATTTCTTTCAGAAGTCATTTAGGTAAATTGGTCAATTAATTAGGCCTTATTTTTACATTTGTGGTAATTGTGATATAGGTACGCAGGTACCGGTATCCTGTATTGTATACTGTAGTTTAATTAGTTTCGTACTCTACGCATTGAGATAGATTGCTACTGGTGTGCTATCAGTCTATCACTTATTGTGATCAAGATCAATAAAGCCTGAGCTAGAGGCTAAGGCTTAATGAAGCCCTGAACTGGAGGCTAGGCATAAATCCCTGACTGCCAAGCAATTTTATTTAATTTTTAAGGGTTTTGTTTGCTTTTTTGTTTAGTCTACATGGCAAATTCTATCATCTGATATTAGAGACAATCAGTGTTTGTGAAATTTGTAATTTTGTGCATAAAAACTTTGTTTATTGATTTAAAAATATCTTTTTTAGAGTAAAGTTAAAGTTATTTTATTTGTCGCAATCATAATAATAAACGTAAGATATTAAATCGAGGGAAAAAATCAGTGTGCAATTGCTGTGACAGGGTGGCTGCGAAGGGACTTTAAGGTCTTCAAATCAGCAGGCACCCTATAGTGCATAGGCTACTTAGCCCTATCTTTTAAAGAAGGGAACCGAAAAATAAATGTGCATATGTTTCAAAATTTGTCACAATATATTACGAAGGTTTGCAATGATTTGTAATTAAAGCAAAGTAGCATGTTTATGAATCTTTGAAAATTGATTTCAGTGATGTGGCTCCGTTAGTGGGAATCACTAAGTGAAGAACCGTTTCGTTTGTTTTCCTAGTTAAATGTTAAAAAATGTTAAAAGTTTGATTGAGTAATAGAGGAATTTTATTGAGGATGGCATTGGTGCATTAAATATTTTGATAATTTATGCATTACTTCAGTGATGGGTCATATAAACAAGTTTAATCTACCTTATTTGAGCAGCTATTTATTGATTTGATATGCAGCCAATTTTGGTAGGCCGGCAGTTACAAAAATTACTAACCAGCTCACGCTTTTTCCCTAATAACCCAAAACAGCATTTGCGAGGCCAGGCTCTGCTGGACAATAAAGATGTGTGGATGTAACAAAAAATAATTTTGTTAACGTATTATCGGGAAAGAGAAAAATGTTCAAAACTGTTAGTTCATAAATCTAAACCAATTAAGAAATTACAGAGTGATGCACTAGGTGATTACTAGTCTGCTATTGTGTACTGCATTTGTACAGATTCAAAATAGAGCAACATGTTATGTTCTACTGGCAGCAGTTTTTGCAAGGGCAATTTTGCAAATTTCCAGTGCAATATCAGTATATCTTTTGCTATGACTTTTTGTAATGTGCAGGTGCCTGAACTGAAGATTCAATTGAAGCAGTGAATTGCTGTCTTTTGCTGAGCCTGTTAACTCACCTTCGTTCCTCTCGATGAAGTGAATATGCTTGTGAAGTGAAAACAATGAACTGCAGTCGTTTATCCGATCACATCATAGCCTAGTGGTTTATGCAGAATGCTGGAACTTTGAGTAGTTTGCTGTTTTGCTATTTAGTAGTGTGTGGCTTTGTGACAGTCATCAGTTCCAACGCGTTTCAAACAATTGAATGCTGAAAAATACTTTTCTATCATTATCAACATACTGGTACACAATCCAGATGCTGATATGCACAACTTGTCTGAAACCATTAGTGTTCCCGAAAAATGGCAAACAATGCTAAATCGCGCTTTTTTATTCATTACTATATCTTCAATTTTTTTATCATTATGCTGAATGGTTGCTATATTGCCAAATTTTGTTTCAATCTCGCGACCAAGTGTCAAACTCAAGGTTAAGAACCGGTTATTAGACTGAATGGTTGCTATATTGCCAAATCTTGTTTCAATCTCGCAACCAAGTGTCCAGTTCAAATTTAAGAACTGGTTCGAGCGAACAGGCTGAATAGCATGTACCATTGCCTTTAAACGTATCACACTCCATCACATCCTGAAGTAGCACATCAAGTTCTTAAAGAGATACTGCTCGAAATCGGTTTTATTGAACAAATAAGAACTATAGAGGTAATAAAAGCTACCTGTCACAAACTCACTTACACTAATGCCCCAGATGGCAAGAAGAAGCGAAGTAAGGACGGCGGGATCTTTAAAAATGCGAGCTCGTCGCTGCTGAGGTCTTCCGAATACTCATACACCTAGTTACTACCACAACGGTACATATACCCTTATTCAAATAGAATCAAAATTAAGCATAATCAGCGCAAATATAAAATATATCAAAATAATTAATTAAAAGAAATTTAGTAAAAGTAATCAAAAGTATTAATCGAAAGTACTAAGACAAACTTATGGCAACCAATTTACACTCGTACTTCAGATGCGACAAATATGCTAAAATCCAAAATTCAAAATATTCTTATTTCTGCATTCGCTAAACCAAGTTACACAACAACACTTACAGCTCGACTCGTAGACTGCCATTTACGAATAATATAATCTCGAACAAGATCATGGGGCAAAACAGCAAGACTTCAATAATTTCTTCACTCTCACAAACATTACAGTTTCTCAAATTTGTCGCTCTAGTTAAGAAATGTGGTACCGGTAGTACAAATTAGATTTAGAGAGAAAAAGAGCTCGTTATACGTAATATGATATCACCAGAACAAACTTTTATGCAACTTTAAACCACACGCTGACAAGCTTGATAATAAATGACCACGATAATAATTAGAGCAAACGTGGCAAAAACAATTCGAGAAAACAACTCATTATCATTATTATTATTATTGTGACACTACCCCAAACCTTTTTCAACAATTACGTTATTCGCGAAACTACGATTTAACCGCAGAAATCTACATAACCCCAAAGCGAACACAAGACTCTGTTTTAAAAGATTTCCAAAACACTAAAATATTGGTGAACACTATACCGTTCTGTAAAGTACATCGTTCTGTGCACACAGTTCTGTAAAGTATTTTTCATCTAACATGTGATACATTTAATTAAAATTTAACCAAGTCATGAAAAATTGTAGGTGCCTTGCCAAAACAAAAATATTGAATGATTTGACTGAACGCTTATTCAAACGCATCGAAAAGAGTATCGTTAAAATGTATCAGCAATACTGTATCCATATCCGTATCGAAATTGAGGAATATTAAAAGTATCGCGTATCGGTATTGAGTTTAGCAAAATTGAGAGTATCGCGTTTCGGTATCGCTAAACTAAAATTTGGAGGATCGCGCCAATCTTTACAGATACCGAACCATACAATGGTAGTGCCATGCAATAGCACCTCTTTCTGTTGTAAATACCGTTTGATTTTTTTGTTTGTTTTTGCTGCATTTCGTTTGTTTAGCGTAAGACGTTACTTAGGCGTATATACTTCGGCCAAGATATCCTGAATTCAATCTTACGTCGGTAGAAGTAGACTCAAAGGTTATTTTGTTCATTTAGCTTAATCCTTATTGACAGTAAATTTTCATTGAAATTATTTTATGCGCAGATGGCAGTGCTGCCGTCGAGAGTAGACTCGGCCCGGTAGCGTAGCGGGGGGGGGGGGCTATAGCCCTGCAGACTATTGGCCTGCAGACCAAAATGCACAGTAAGGAAAATACCACGTTTGTAGCTCTTTGCGACTGTTTTTTGCACTGGAATAGAACATAGACTCAAAAAATGATTTAAAGCATATTTTGAAACGTTTATTAAAGAAGGAGGGGCTAATTTGTCAAAAATAGAACTCTTAAACCAGAAAAAAACTTTGAAAAATGGCCAAAAATTGCCATTGAAAAATAGCCATTTGAAAAATGCTTAACATAAGTTACATCAAAAGATATATAAACTTAGGAACAAGGGGGAGGGAGAGGGGGGGCTATTCAGCATTAGTTAACACCAATCACTTCTCTCAAATTTCCTTCCATTAGCCGCCCTAATTATATCTTTTTCTATAAAATGTAGACAAAATAGAATATTTCTTAAGAGTTTTATTAGACTACCTGTATAGGATTTTATGATTTATCAGCTTGTAAATACAAAGTGAACTGAAACTTCAGCAAATGCAACCTCCCACATAGCCCATTTATGCAACTAGTATAATCATGTTTTTGGATCGCTAATTTCTATGCCACGTTTTAATAGCATTAATATTTATCTAAATGGACCTAAAGTTAAGTTATTTTTGCCAAAAAAATTACCTAAAATTTAGTTCTTTTTCCGAAAAACGAAATCTGCTCCCAGACCCCCAACCTCTGGCAGCTGGGGGCTTCACCTCCAGACCCTCCAAACAGCTCCCCTCATTGCTAATTCCTGGCTACTAGACCCGGCGCCCCGGGGGGGCATACCGCGGCCGTGCCCCCCCAAACGAAAATTGTGCCCCCCCAAGCGAGGACTGTGCCCCGAAGAAATTAACAGGCTTGGGGCTTCTGGAGCGCAAATCGAGGTCCAAATTAGTGTTTTTTGTGGACTGACACCAGATTCTGTGACGTTCTAAGATGAAGACCTTTTTTTTTTGGAGAACGCGTGTTTTTGGCTGGAAAAACCGCTTGAATTTCCAATTTCGGCCGGAAAACCCCTTGTAATTTCAGTGAAGACCTTTTTTTTTTGGAGATCACCTGATTTCGGCCGGAAAAACCGCTTGAATTTCCGATTTCGGCCGGAAAATCTCTTTGACGTTTTGCTCCTCACCTTGTTTATTTGATCCAGACTGGGATAAATTTCTCGTGCCCCTCTCGAATTCACACAAATAAACTTCTCGTGCCCCCAAAATTTATTTCTGCCCCCCAGTCACGCTATCCTGGCGTCGGGCCTGCTGGCTACGCACAAATTTTGAGTGGTTAGGCTCGAGTAGGATCCATTGAAAACCACGCAATTCTTCATGTTCAATAGATTTGTGATGGTCAGGATCAAAATTTAGCCGAATTTGCATCAATTCTCGATAAAAATCTTTTTTGGTTTTTTCGACTTGACTCAATTGAAGGACGAAAACCAGTTCAAATTTCATGAAGACCTTTTTTTGTTTTTGGTCTTTACTTATTTTGTGACTAAACACTGCTCAAATTTCCGCCCCGGAAAAGATTATTTTAAACGATTTTCACCAATTATTTGGCCAGAATTTGAGCCAAAGTCTACCACCTTTTTGTATGGGACAACAGCATTGCTTATGCCAGGGGTCGGTAACCTACGGCCTGCGGGCCGAATGCGACCCGCCAAGGCATTCTACCCGGCCCGCGACCTTTTATTGTCAATTGGCCGGCGACCTTTTTTCTTTTTTCAATGATAGATATGCAGCAATAAATCGCCGAAATGATTCTCATCTCCTGGCGAAAACCTTTTTTTGTAGTCTTCGCCACCGATTCGCCTTTTTTTTTTCTTTTTTGGCCTTCCCCATCAATTCGGCCGTGAAAAGGTCTGAATTTCTGGCGAAGACCTTTTTTGTTTTTGGTCTTCGCCATCAATTCGGTCGAAAAAAGGCCTGATTGTCTGGCGAAGACCTTTCTCTTTTGGTCCGCTGGAATGGTGGCGGCCCGCTGGAACGTTGTTAGGACCAGTACTTAAATTGTAGGGGGACGCGTCCCCGCATCGAGAGTTAGGCATCTCCCCATCGAAATTTGAGCGTTGGATGATCAGACGAAAAAGAGCCAGCCAGCATGAATAAATCCTGCCAATTTTGGCCGAAAATAGTACCAAATTGCGGTGAAAACCTTCTGATTTTGGGTCTTCACCTGATTTCGAGGAAAAAACACTTCAATTTTCGGCAAAGATCTTTTTTTTTGGTCTTCACTTGATTTAGGGGAAAGAAGTACAACTTGAATCAAAATTTTCACTAAATTTCATCCGCATTCCGAATGCGTTTGGTCAAGGCTGCAAAAGCGTATTCCCATGCAAAATTTTGCAATTTAAGTACTGGTTAGGACTGAATGTGGCCCACTAGTTCAAAAAATTGCCGACCCCTGGCTTAATTATACGTTACTATGCCTGTTTACTTGAAAATTTCTTTTATTCTTCGTTGGTACATTAATTTGTGACTTTAAAATGCTTTAACTTTGAAATAAACGCTACTATTTCTACTACCGGTACTGAAAAAAATTGCTTCTCAGCGGAACAGATAATTAACGAACTTCGGAATAAAGGCAAAGACCAAAAACGCCCCTCTCTTAGTTTGGGCGTGTTTTTTTTTCCGAATTTGAAGGTCCTCACTCCTAACTGTGGTTGAGTTACGCCGGGTAGCGCTGTTCCGAAACATTAAACGATATTTGCGTTAAGATCCAACTTCAACGCATAAGCTTGAGCCTTCCTAAAAATGCAGAACTTTGGTGTTCAATACCCCTTCTTTTCCCTTTAAGAGCTCTGCAATCTGCATACAACTACACCTTGGCACGAAATTGGTGTTTCGTTTTTGGTTTGCTGTAATTCACTTCCTGCTGACTAACTGCAATGATAGCATAATCAGATGGATCGAGCGCCCTCTTGCGTTCAGTTAAATCAGTACTTTCTTTTAAGAGGTCATTCTGTACAGTAAACGTAGTACCGTACATTGAGTTAAATCACAAATCAGAAATGCAAATTTGAGGAAAACTGGAATTGTTTGCTGAACTTGATTTTTTTTAATTCGTCAGTTAAAGCTAGGAAAAAACAACAAATTCAAAAATGTTTTTACCCCGTAAAACATAAAAGTCATAATTTCGTGAAACGAAATATTATGGAAGAAAGTGGAAATTGACAAAACACAAGCTTTCATTTTGGAAGCAAGTTTTGGTTAAACTTCTCATTGTGCCAGAATCGGTCAAAATGACTTTTTTGATTATGCTACTTTCAAGTTAGGTAACCTGATAAGTGCAAGCTAAAAATATATTTCCAATTCACTAAAAATGTGGGCAGGCCTGGCACCAGGATAGCGTGACTGGGGGGGGCACCAAAACTTTATTTGAATTCGAGAGAGTGGACTAAACGAAAAGTGTCCAACGCGAATATCCGCGCATCAGTGGAATAAACGAAAAGACCAAAAAAACAAAGTCTTCATCTGAAAAAGTGCCCGCATTTTCACAAATTCTGGTTTCCATCTCAAAAATCGTGCGAATTTCCACGAATTCTGAGGTGAAAAGCAAAAAATAAAGGTCTTCGTCCCAAAATATACGCGAAGTTTCATAATTTCTGGGGTGAGTCTACAAAAACAATCGGTTTTCATTGCAAAATCTACGAAAAAACAGTTCTTGCACACGAATTTCAGGGTGATAAGCAGTATTTTGGGAGTCTCAGGGCTCGATTTGCACTCCAGTAGCACCGAGCCTGTTAATTTCTTCGGGGCACAATCCTCGCTTGGGGGCACAAGCAATGATTTGGGGGCACGGCCACGGAATGCCCCCGTGGCGCTGGGCCTAAATGCGAGGCAAAGTGCACGCGAAACATTAAAAAAAGTGATTTTTATTAATGCTTTTGCTGTTTTCACATCAAGGACTCCTTTCGAAATGCGGCCCTGAATGCTGTCAATATAATAATTATAGACTTGGGTACCGGTACGCTTTTTCTTGCGTATGTTCATCGTACTATATATCCTCCTTCTAATTTTCCGATCTTTAAAATTTTAAAAGATAGTAAAACGCCGATGCCATAGCCTCTTATTTGTAATAAAGTTAAAGTTACTTTAACCAGAACTTGAACGAAAGTCAACTATCAATTATCCAAATACAATAGCATACGCGTATTAAAATCACACCAAAACAAAAACAATCAAATCAAAAATGTATTTATCATACAGTAGCAAAGATCAAACCCTTAGGTAACAGATGGTAAAAATTGACTCAGCAATAACAAAGCCATCAAGCGGGGTCCACGAGAGCAGTGGTCTTCGAGTGCACAAATACACGAACTTTTGTATGGCCTCCCTTTACGCCACTGGTAGACATTGGGTCACTCTTAGGCTGGTATCTCGTCCGTGGCCGTGCAAACAGGGGTCACCCTGGGTTGGTGGCGCCCTAGCGATTGCTCAATACAACCAAGCCTCCACACGACAGTAGGGTGCTGACTCTAGCGGGGCTCGCTCACAAGATCGGTTCTCAAAACTCGCAAATTTTAATCGCAAATCTACTGTACTACTTTAATCTACTACCAACAAAATCGATTATTTTGTAAATACGCCAGGTCCAAGACCCCATAAAAATTCTAAAGATTTCTATGATTCAAGCTTGTAGTGCATTTTAACGGCGAGGCCCTCTGAATTGTATCTAATGCTACCTCCCAACTGGAATCGTATCTAATGCTACCTCCTAAATGATTCACAGGTCAAAGTAACGCTTGGCTGAACGAAATTAGGCCTACGAAAATAAAACTAGCGACATGGCTACAATAAAAAAGCAATAGCTACGCCTACGAAATAAATTACAAAGGCTGAACCAAACAGCGGAAACTTCCTTGAAACTAAAAAAAGTTCGTTAGCCCTAACAAGACGAAATTTCCGGCAGAAAATGAGAGACAAATACACAAATTACACATGTTTGCACGTATACGAGATCTTTAGCAACGCCGTCGCGACATCATTACTGTACAAAGAATTCTCAAAATTATGACGCCAGCACTGGACTATTGGAGGCAGCTCGATCGGCTAAACGTTCATTTTCTTCCTATGAGACCAAAAAGAAGTAGCGCAAATGTCCCATCAAAACGAAGTGATTCACCATTTTTGCAGCCAATTCAGCTTTCCAATAACTGCACATAAAATATAAATGGTGACATATTACTTATGGCGCAGCATAGTAATCAGAGGTGAAGTTGAGGACACAAGGCTCGAGGCCAAGGCCAAGGACACAAAAAAATTTCAAGGCCAAGGCCAAGGACCAAGGACACAGGCGCAAGTGTTCTCCAAAAAAAAGGTCTTCAAAAAATTTTTTTCAGGCGATCTCCACTTGAGGAAAACAAAAAAAGATCTTCGCAAAGTTTCCGCGAAGTTTCTGGCGTTTTTCAACAAAATTTCAACGGTTCAAAAAATTGTGCTGTCCTCGAGCCGAGGACAGAGCAATTTTCGAGGACTTGAGGCTTCGAGGCCAAGGCCAAGGACTTCAAAATGTGTCCTAGAGGCCAAGGACGTCCTCGAGGACTCTACCTCCGATAGTAATTATAATACATTAAATCGTTTTTCTTAGGCTCAATAGCAGTAATTACACTTTTTTAAAAAACTGACAAGCCGTTAACCCAACGGTGCACAACATGCGGCCCCAGAATCATACGGTAATAGAAATCCAGGAATGGATATCGTCGTAATGGCAATACCGGAACTTCTTCCGCTATGCGGAGCTGTGCACAAAAGTAGAAGTTAATACAAAAAAATCATTCTTTAAGTCACTGAACGCATTATGTTTCAAGGCTTAACGTGGCCTATTCCGCAGTAAATCGCAAAACGGTTCACCGTAACAACTACAAGGCATAAAAATAACTGAAATAACTAGCAATGCAATCTCTCGTTAAATTAGGAGCTGTGCAATACAATCTTGGGAATGGATTTATTCGGCGTCTTGGAAAAGTGAAGTGACTTTCAGGTTGCTCAAATCGTGCAGGAAAATGCTTGAAATGCTTACCAGTTGAAACCGCTGAAGCTACACCATGCAGATAATTCTTGTTCAGAGGCATGGGAGTTGGAAAGAATTTGACATGGAAAAGGAGGTATAAGACAGAGAAATTTTTACTCAGATTCGGAATCTTAAAACACATTAGTTTTTTCAGTTTACGTGCAACGCTCAAAGCTTAATAACAGGAACGTCTGAATATTTTCAATTTTATATAACAAGCGAAAACTTTAGCAAAAAATATTTTACTGAACGTTTTAAGTCATTACTCGTCTTTTCATTTGCAGTTAGATAATCATCATTGATCAAGCCAATAACATACTTTTCACAAAAAAGCGTAGAAAAAATGGCAAAGCGGCGGTGAAAAATTGTGAGAAAAATTAACTAAAAAAATTAACTGTGACGAACTTTTTAGTGCTTCCAAAAATCAATACATAAAATTATTACCATCTGAAAGTATTGAAGCTACACCAGGCAATTATTGTTGTTGGCAAGCATGGGAAGCCTAAGGAAGTATTGGCTCAGATGCAGAACCTAAAAACATACATCAATTTATTTTGTCCACCAAACGAAGATTGCAACACTACAATTTTACTTTCCATTTAAATCAATCCATGTTTTACGCATTTTTAAATTGAACGAATGCAATAGTGTAGATTCTTTTCAAAGCTTACCATAAACAACTTCGTAGATTGATAAGAATCAGTCAATAAAGGTTAACACATTTGGGAATGCATTACTTTTCTGACTTCGTTTTGTGCTTTGCTCAAAACGATGAATCCCTGTTTCTACTGCCGACTGATCAAGCTTCATATGCCTCGATTCCTAAGTGGGAGCCTAGCCGGGATCTCCAATATTTTCAAGAGGTGATGGATGGCCTAAATTTTAAAATTATTTATCAAATATTGGTAAACTGAGAGTTTTTTTTTGATTTATTGTTTTAATAATGTAAGAAAAAGACGCTGGCATTAGTAGTTTGCAGTGAACAAGTCTGGATACCGAAATTAAGCGAAAAAAAACACGGCTCAAACATTAGCTTAGTTAGGAAAACCTCAAGCAATTTAGAAGCATTGCATATTAACATACTAAAAATAACATGCTTGGAAAAAGGCTATAGCATACTTTAGCTATCAATGGTATGCAAAAACAATTTATACGAACTTTTCGTCAAATGCTCAAAATCATTATTGTTGAAATTTTTCAAAATTAAAAAAAAAAAGACGCAACAGTGAACTATAGGTAACACTTATAACTATATTTAAAATTAAAAACCATACAGACAGTTTCACCCGTAACCAGGATCATACTCTTTTCGTTGTATCTTCACTGTCAGTTATCTTCAAAAGATGTCATTGTCAATGTAGCGAAAAAAAAGCGTAGGTAGAATATTAAAAATGATTCACCTGAAACAAAACGACGCAAAGAAACTCTAGTGTACTTTAATTTGTCGATCGTAAGATCAGCACTATAGTGTACTTTAAGTATTACGTAAGATCAACTCTAGTGTACTTTACGTGCTATTTCTAGGATATCGTTTTGGGGTAGTTGGAAACCGAAAAAAAGAAATTTTGCTGGGACCTAATTTTCCCATGACTGCATTGCAGACAATAACGGCATAAAGCCAGGCATAACGATGTCTAGATTCTTTTGTGTCCTCTACTTTACGTATCTCAAAATAAGTCAAGTTAATGTTATCACTAATAAGCAATAATAAAGAGTTTTGAATTTTTTTTCTTAAACAAACAGGTATTTGCACACCTGTCTCTAAAAAATCAAACCATGAAACGATCAAAAAGCGTTATGGATACTTGGGTCCTTTGGTAAACTGTTCCCTTAGCTCTAAATAACAGCAATAATAACAATATATGCAAATTATATCCCCCTAGAGATAACATCAACAACTGTGTTTGCATTCGACTAAGAGGCCATAGTAACATTAAAAAAAAAAACTTCACAGAAATGAACTCAGTGAACAACAGAAGTATTAAGTCTATGGTAATAAATCTGCAAAATACTGGCATAAACAGTGGTAACATCCTCAAAGGCTAAATTTAAATAATGTGCAACAATAGAAATATTATTCAAAAAAAATTTCCGTAATATTTACTGGTAATCAATATGTGATTTCTCAGTAAAAAAGAATCACTAGGACAACTGTACGCAAATAACACAAAAATAATCATATGTTAACAAATGAAAGGCAATGTGTATCTTCAACCATGATGTAACCAATTAGACAAGTCAACTTCAGCAAGTACTGTGCAAGACTCAATCAATAGCTCCACCAACTGATATCGCACAATAGCTTCAGCAACAAAGAATTACGACGTACGCAATCGACTTTAATGCACCTCATCTTTAGGTAAATCCTCCCAACAGTATATTTGTAAAGTTAGCAAAGTTTTAGTGGCATTTAAATAGCTATTTTGTTCTAAAAAATTTTAACATTAAGCAGCATCTGAAAACTTTGCGTCTCAACTCTAAACATTGCTTGTGATTCACTTCAATTGCACTAGTTTGCTCAGCATTTTTTTAGTATTGTTTCAGTTTTCAGTACCGGCATTTTCAGTACCAGCATTTTTAGTACCGGCATTTTCAGGACCGGCAATTTCCCGTACCGGCATTTTCCAGTAGCCTCCCGGCAAATTCCAATATCGGTACTACCATTTTCAGTACTGGCAGTTTCCAGTACTGGCATTTTGCAATGACCAGGCTTCACATAGGCCTAGGGCTAATTCATTCACATAAGCCTAGGGCTAACACTAAAATGCTGTAGTTGAAATATTTACAGAATTTTAACCCCAGCAATAGCCCTTACTCCAATCATAAACTTAACCTTAAGAAAGCAAACCAAAATCATAAATGTACTGAAAATTAATTATTTCGCATCTCATTCATGAAAATAATTATTTTACAGCAAACTATTCACTTGGTAAATTAAGAAAACATTGATTTTGTGGGTACCAATTATGCTGATTAATTACACACTTCTTTAAGTCATAAAAACCAGTAAGTTTTTCACTGAGGCCAGCTTTCATGGTATTACCAGTATTAGGTTGTCTTTTTTGGTGATTATAACCTAATTGTCAAAAGTTTTTAATTAAACTGAAAATGGCAATTCAATAATCGCCAAGAATGCTCTGCAAATTACTTGCTATTCTATGTACCATACAGTAACACACATTTAACTGGCGTTTTTCATGTTTCTTTTTAAGTCCACGCTGGCTATGTTTTAAATTGTTCTTAAATTTGGAGCAAAAATGAGCCTTGAGTTTTCATAGAAAAAAAAAAAAAATACAGTAAACAAAAGCATCACCAAGCCTGCTACATGATCCCTTACCTTGCTTGCTCGTTTGCTTTAAAAATAAGTTAGTGCAAACCTGCATAATATTGTGGGAAATTTTGAAACATAACCCCATTCGTTTTTCAGCTCTCTTCTTCAAAACCTAAGATACGGTACAGGCTATCATATCATGCTAGCTTGACTACAATCGATTACAAAACAGTAAACAATATCACTGAACAGATAAACTACAATATTTATTGTTTATGAAAAAAAGTCTTGCATTGTGTTGACTTTTGAGTAGCTAGGCTGGCTATTTCGGTTGCTTTGACCAAATTTCACTTTAAATGTTGAATACACCTATCCTTTTTTTGAGAATTTGACTGACAATCTAGCATGCAAGATAACTCTAAGCAATAAAATATTATCGGCAATAAAATTACTTTATACCTGCGAACAAACTTTTTGCCTGATGTAAACTATGCACTTTGAAAAGCAGCATCAAAAATTTCAATGTGATAGCAAATAGGCCATAGGCCTACTTTTAAACTTTTGCCTCAAACGCCTCGAACAGTCATTGTTCCTTCGAATTTCTGGTTAGATATAGCCCGTCTGCTATTTCTTCAAAACATATTTTCAAACGAGCATGTGAAACACCCTAAAGGCTGAGAAAAGCCGAATTTTGAGGTTTTCCTCCATTTAAGCCAATGCATTTCATTCAGCCAACTCAGATTTGGCGCGAAAAATTGACCTGAAAAGTCACGTGAATGCAATAAAATCACGTGAGTGAAACCCTCCTATACTTTTTTTAGGACGCTATCAAAAATCAACTGAAATCTAGTTTATTTAATGAATAATTACTGTACTTGTATTGGGAACGCAATTAAAATCAACAAAATTTAGTTTTTAATAATAAATTGGATGCGAATTTATACTGTAAAGTTGAAGCTCCGGTATGTACTAAAACACCTCCGTAGACGTTTTTTAGGACGCTATCAAAATCATTCGAAATCTGGTTTCTTTTAAGAAAATCATCAACCTGAAGTGATGCAAAGATCGAAGATGAATGACCAATCATCCTAAACCTGCCAACAAACAAAATTAAACACAAATCCGTGATAAATTTGTCTTAAAACACCTCCGTCCTAAAAAAAGTATTGGTTTTTTAGGACGTTTAGGACGCGCGTCCTAATCGCCCTAAGCGTCCTAAGAAAAGTATTACCTGTGGCTGATTCCTAAGATCTAATCCTCAGAAGTGATCTCATCCTCCATGCTGCAGCTGCACTGCTCTGCAAAACTACTAGAATTTTTCACGCGGCGCTGTTGGTCTGACCATGGATCCTACAATTAATAGACACGAGTTATTGCAGGATCCATGGTCTAACCGCGTACGCTGCGCTGCTACCATCGGGTAAGATTAGAATGAATGTTATCAACCTTTCCAATCACATCACGTGACCAAGCCAATTTTGATAAAAACACCCTTTTTCGTCTAAATTGAGATCGAAGGAATCGCGTACCGCGTACGCTGCGCTGCTAGTGCTACCATCACTACTTTGTGTTGTTCTTAGCTTAACACTAGATAGCGTGATGAACAATTTAAATTTAAATTATTGGACTCAAGATTGAGAGCCTTGATTGTGAAAAATGGAGGATATTGGGGAAGGCCTTTCACCTGCAATCAAAAAAAAATCAAATTTATTTTTCGAAGCTGCCTACAAATACGCTACGACAACATTGCGTATAGTAAAACATCGTAAGGAAAACATGGCAAAGCCCGGAGGCTTAAAACGTACAAAATTGTTAGCAATATTGTTGAGATAAATTACGCCATTGCTGTATGGCCATGAAACCTTTTAGCAAATAAACAAGCAATGCTTATTAGAGATGGCAACAGCGCAGCGTACGCGGCAGCGCGCTGTTGTTGGTGCACCGCGCCGCGCAGCGTGGCAACTAAAATCAGCATTACGTCACAACGTCAGCGCAGCGCCGCGAACAACAATTTTTTTACATTTTTTTTACAATTATTGCTGGTGATTTTCTCGTTATGAACTACAATGGTTTGTCTGGATGTAACTATTAGGCCTATATGAATTGAAGACAATGCATGCTACTAAAACAGTAAAAGGTGCCTTCGGTTCAAGTTTATTTTTTCAGAATTCGGAGCATCCTAGAATCGGCTATTTTGGATACAAGAAACTTAGTTTTGATTGGCTGAAAGTGTTTTTTGACACCAACAGAAAGATTTTGGTTTCGGTAGGCTAGACTAGGAAAGGTTTAAGACGTTTAAGTTTTGATTGGCTGAAAGTGTTTTTTGACACCAACAGAAAGATTTTGGTTTCGGTAGGCTAGACTAGGAAAGGTTTAAGACGTTTGGTGAGAAGATGAAACAAAAGGCAGACAAATGTAGAAGAAACAGGTTTGTGGGAAGCAATCATCAGAGTAGAGGCACAAAACAAAGCCTAGCGACACACCCACCCTGTAGGCTACGCAGTAGGCCTATGGTATTGGTACAAGCCCAAGGCTAGACAACAGTTTCTACTACACATGCGCTTGCATTTCAAAGTGACAGAGTTATTTCAGTGTATCCTATTCGTCAACAGGTCATGGCATCAAGAATTAGGCTTTCGGTCCTATGTCTGTAGCCTATCTCAGATCTGGTAGACCTATGTAGTAAAGTTCGAAGACTAGGCTACCCAAATTTCCAATGACAGAATAGCCTACGTAGTAGCAAAATTTATTCCACAATCAAACACACATGCAAACCGCAAAGGTATAATACATGGGGTAGTTTCATACAAGTGTAGTAGCTTGTGACAGCATGCAGAGCACGTGATACCTTTACCTAATATTTCATTATTTGAGCTACTGGTTCAGGATTAGTACGGTAGCCTAGTTGCATGGAATCATCAAGTAGACTGGTAGATTGTTTTTGATTGCCAAAACATGGTGCAGAAAAACTGATAGAAAGCACACACAAGGCAAACTAAACCTGAAGGCCTATAATTGAAACGACTGATCTCACGTCGCATGTTTTTTAGTTTTTACTCGGCCATTTCAAAGTTAACGAGAGCGAAGTTTCAGACTTTCCCTTGCAACTCGATAATGGTTTGGTCTAGCTATATGAAATTTTGATAGCAGTTTGAGATTCATAAGTTATTTGTGTGTGCCAAATTTCAAGGCAATGAGTCTCGTAACTTCAGGTTTAGGACCCGAAAACTACTTCAAAAGTTTGGTGTAAAAAGCGGTCTTATTCAAAAACGGCTCAAGAATGGCAAAAAATATTTCACATGGTTATATGTCGTAAGATACTCTTTCATCCCTACCTACACTTTTAGCCGCATTGAGTTTTTTTATCTTTTTTCATTTTTTGCTTTCTAAATTTTATGCACTCTTCTTCTCCTAAACCACACAACATCGATATATCTAATTTTTGAGTAAATTTGTTGAGCTGTAAATGCAATTTTGTCTCCGGAAATTTTTTTTTGAGGCTTCTCCCCAGAACCCCCCCAAAATGGATCCCTAAAAAATTAATTTTTTTATATGCTCAAGCTAGGGTGATAGTTTTTTGTTTTTGTTGGTAGATATTTAAGCAACAAATAGTTTGACATAGTATGGAGGTACCACCCCCCCAGGGGCCCCCAAATGGACTCCCCAGAAATTAGTTTTTTGAACGACTCAAGCTAGGGCATTACTTTTTTTTTTTTGTATCGGCAGATGTTTAAAAAACAAATATTATGACATGGTTTGAGAGAGCGACCCTTTTGAAAACTCTCCAAAATTATACCCATAAAATCAATTTTTTTATATGTTGTAAGCTAGAGAGCTAATTTTTTTTCAGATGTTAGTGGAAATTTAAAGGATATTTAACTTGCGGTGCGGCGCGGTGCAGCGTGAACTTAGTTGTGTTTGGATGCGGTGCGGTGCAGCATGCGGACAAGGTTTGCGGACGCAGCGCAGCATGCGGACAAGATTTGCGGACGCAGCACAGCATGCGGATGCATTTTTTGTTATCCGCGCCATCTCTAATGCTTATGTACAAAATGCACAATTATATACAGCCATAAAAACATACGTCAAGGACAATTGGCCTAACAACTGGATACAAGACACCAAAAATAAATAAATAAACAAAAAGAAAAAAGAAAAAAAAATTTTAAAACAAAAAATGGAAAACTACAAAAACCACCAAGGGAACCACAAGGGTACCAGAGATATCGCATCTCCGGCTGGGGAACCATTGCAAATCAAATGAAGAAGGATAAAACAATGTCGATCAACAAGCATTGTTTTATCCTTCTTCAAAAAATGAAAAGCTTAGTAACACCAAAAAAAATACAAATTTTTTTGTGCATAGAAAGACTTGTAGGCTACAAGACAGACTAATTTAGTATCACGAGAAAGCAATAAAACTGTTCTATGTAGTTAAAATCGTTGAATTGATACACAGTATACTTAAAATCATTATGTAGCAGTTAATATTGGTAATCACTGTTGAGCCTAGTTTTCAAATAACGTTTAAAATTGTTTTTGAAAGCACTTTGGCTCTGCATATTTCTTACAGTAAATGGTATAGAATTCCATATTTTAACTCCGCTACGCATAATTGATTGCTGGGTGACAGTTTTGGAAAAATAGGGATAATGAAGAGACTTACTATTGCGTGTAGATAATGTGTGCACTTGTTCTTTACCCTGAAATAGAGATAGGAACATATCAGGCAAACTGCGGTTTTGTAGTTCGTTTACTGTGAGAAATTTAAAGTGTTTTGTGGTTTATGAATGAAATAAATTTAGTGCAGAGTTGTTGCATTTTCTTTACTATGGCAATATTGCCATGATTCCATAACGAAGATAACTTTCAATTAGTGAATGGTAAATTTGCACAAGATTTTCAACGTTTAAGCAATATTTTAATTTCGAAATACTCCAAAAGAAGATCGTAGTTTATTTAATAGTGTTAGCATATGTGACTTCCATGAAAGATTTTCATCAATGAGTAATCCTAAAAATGAAATTCCTTGCACTTTTTCGATAGTACGAGTAATATCATTGACACATAAGGATTTATCGGTTTTAATCTTTTTCTTTTTGATTGACGTGAACACTATGAATTTTGTTTTATTTATGTTTAGTGTTAATTTATTGGCAGATAGCCAATTTGTTACTAGAACCAATTCTTTTTGTGCCACGTCATACAATGCATTAATATTCTTGTGATGCAGAAATATGTTCGTATCGTCAGCATCATGACAATGAAGCGCTGCTCATCCGAAAGATTTACTAGCAGTAAGCCGCACGTATGAGTGACTGACCAAAAAAATTTAATTAAGCACACAGAGGCGTTGGTAAGGATGGTGGCACCCGGGGCGGGATTCCGTGGTGTCACCCTTTATGATGCGACAACCTTTATAAAATTTATGTCTAAAAGTAGGTGAAGAACAAAAAAAAGGTTTTCACCGAAAATTGGGTGGGTTTTCCGCACAAAAGTTAGTGAAGACCGAAAAAAAAAAATCTTTGCCGTAATTTGAGTGCGTTTTCGGTCCAAATGAGAATGGGAACCATATAAAATAAAAAAACTCTTCATCACAAATTAGTGGAGTAATGGTTTCACATCATAAAATGGTGTCACCCCAAAATGGTGACACTCAAAACGGGCCGCCGCCCCCCCTAGAGACGCCACTGCAAGCACAAGGTATCATTTTGATCTCTTGTTGCGTTACTAACTGATTCCCAAATGCCTGAAAGTCGGATCCAGCATGTGACACAACAATTCAGCCAGTCAGCACTCTGCAATCTATAGGCCTACAGTTTATGCATAGGTGGGCACAAGTCCGTTAATGCGTTAATAGCGAAGCTAACTTTTTCATTAACTCTTTATTCTTTAATCCGTTAAAAAGTCTTTTCATGTTAACGGACTAAATTAACTTCCGTTAGGTTTTATTAACTTCCGTTAAGGTTTTTATCGTTAATATCTTGCTCCATTCGTTCATCGTACCGGTACAAACTAGTTTTATTGCACTGGTAACACTTCTTGCGCATTAGTACGAGTTTTATAGAAGAAATTGCAGAAAGGAGCTCTTTTTTGTGGCAAATAATAAGCTGCAGCCTCATAAGTTTATTAATTATCGCTGTTCGCAATTTCCACAGATTTTCCGATCGCAGCTTCGTTAGTGCATTTGAACTTATTTTTATCTTGAAGTTAGTTAAGACTGTAAAATGTAACTTTCAAAGCACAAAAAGACCACCACAGCAATAAATATTTCAAGAAGCGAGTAGAAATCTAAATTACACGCAAAATATTAACGAATTAACGGATTTTATAAACCTCCGTTAATTAAAGCTAAAAATAACGGATTAACGTTAACGGAGGTGTGAAGTTTGTTAACGGACTAGTGGTTAACGAAGCTAACGCTTTGCATTAAGTTGCCCACCTATCACTTAATGCAGTAAGTAATGCACTAGCATTGTGAAGTAGGTCATAACCTTCGAGGTCACAGGTGACAGTTTATCAAAAAACTTGGCTATCTAAATCAAATGCGGTATCTATCAAAACCGTTAACCTCAAGCGCTTCAAAACCACAAAACTTGAAGGTTACTTTGGGGAAAATTCCGCAACTTGGAATCCATCCATACTGAAAGTTTTAGCCATAGATATCAGTGGTTCAGAGACTGAGCATACCGTAAAACAATATAGGCTTTCGTAATTGGAAGCAATATAGTTTTCATTACATAGGCATAGCCAGGGGGCCCACGGGTCCCGGCCCCCTCCCCCAATTAAAATGCCACCAATGATAAAATGTGACAAAAAACCTATTGTTTTTTTACTTTCAGTTTTTTCAGCATCTTTGTGTACTACTGTACACGCGTACAACAATAATTAACTTTAATATTGGTGACCAGGGGGTCCGGACCCACCTCAATCCAATTTTTCCAACCAATTTAAATGTACAGCCGGGGTGAAATGGCAAGATTTTGTCCTAAAAGTTGCTATCTCTGGTCCTAATCTAATCTTTTTAAGAACGTAATGCAATAACCAGGGCTGGATTTACCGTACGGCCAGTGCCAGGTGTTACGAACAATAAAGTTTTCATAACCAGGTCTTGCGATATGTTTCAGTTTGCCAAACCGTTTCTCGTTAAAGCTTAATTCTTAAATTTGAAGATCTGCTAAGACTTGCCATTCAGAAACGTTTTGGTTTTTCTGCGCGACAACAATGCGGAGTATTAAAGCCAAATTCAATAACGTGTAGGAGAGCTATGCCAAACTGTCCCAATCCCTTTCTCCTTCTGACAGCTGAACACTTGATTTACTGATTTTTAATGAAATTTATTATTATTTTGAATAAAAATAATACAGAAAAAAAACGAAGTAGTCTCAAATATGATGTAAAGACCAACGCAGGGCCTTTCTTCCAATCTGCAAGACTGCTTCCTCACAGTCAATAGTCAAATTCATTGGCAAGGAGGGGGAGGAAGGGATCGCAAAACACAATTTACCCAAGTTAAGCAGCTTTTAACACGTTTCAATAAAAACTGACACTGTTCACTTGACTCATTTTTTGTCACTACTGAGCTCCCAGGTTCCAAGCAAGTTTAAATAGTTCCAAGCAGTAATAGCACGTGGTAGATTACCTTTGTCTAGCATTCAAAGGCCGGAAATTAACAAACAAAGGTTGGCAGCTGCTAATCTACAGTCGTCTCGAAAAACAAATAATGCACAAAAAGAAACCTTCTGACACAACGATTCTTAAATACGGCCTTTGTAGATGCGCTAATTAACAGCTTATTTTTAACAAAAGATAATAATTACTCAGTAAGTTAACTTAAACACCGATTATAGACAATGACAAATCATCTTTTCGATTTAAGCCACAAGATTGCGAAAACCAATAATTAATCAGACACAAATGCACAAACAAAGATTTAAAACTGGGTCTTCAGTCACTAGTTGAAAAGCAGGGCAGATTATTGTTAATGATTTAAACACCGGGAGCCCCGCGCTCAGATGGTGAGACTTTTTCTTGGTTTTCACCTATATTCGCCAGGACGATCTTGCAAGAATCTCCAAAGTGCCAGGGGCCCCGCGCAATGTAAATCCCACCCGGGCAATAACATGGTTAGTTGGCGTAACCATCAATTGTACCATTTTTCAATAACTACTCATCTTCACCTCGTCAGTTTTTACGCGACAAAATGCTTTTGAAAAAAATTAGCTCGAGAAAATGCTCATTGAACAAATTATTGAATTTGAATTAAGGAGGCCTGGGCCCCCTGGCCGTACATGTAGACCTACTCCTATAACTGGTTATTTTCACGACAAAACAAAAATTTCTGTGGAAGATCTTCGAGTGGATTATTATTTATAGCTAAAATGTTGCAGGAAGCAATGTACCTTACTTCCTCCTCCCTGAGCTAAACCACTTACAAAATTTAATACGAAAATGCAAGGTTTTAAACGTGTTTTGGACTTAAATCGCAAGTAAATGGAGGATTTAACAATTTAATGTCAAATTAAAAATCTACTTTTTTCAAATGGCTCTGAACTCTGCGAAATGTGATCCAATGGCATTAGAATAGCTTTTTTTTCAAAAAATTGCCAAGCAGCTGGGGCTTCTCCTCCAGACCCCTATAGCATCCGGCGGCTGGGGGCTCCGCCCCCAGGCAACCGTTTTTGATACGTTTGAGTTAAACTAGTTTGCTCTGCGCGTCTACCAATTTCGACATTTTCGCTTTTTATTTATGATTTAAGCCCCTTCTGATCTTGCATTCTACGATTTCTTTGCACCACAAAAGCTTTTTCTTTCGAAAATTTCTGATGATGTCATTGCATGCGATTTGCGGTTTAAACCCCTCTCTCCCCAATCAAAAATTTTGGCCACGCCTATGTTTCATTGATTATTTTTCTCCGATCTTAATGCCTTATGATTTTTCCGCAATATTTTGTCGATATGTTGCATCGCATGCAGTTAAATACACCTTTTATATTTTTTAATGTGTTAATGTCCTTTAAAGTCAGAATAAAATGATATCAATACTCGTATGCTTCAATATATGCAGTAGCTAAAAAGTAACATTTTATATTTTAATCAGAAGTGGAGTCGAGGACAAAAGACTCGAGGCTAAGGCTAAGAACACAAAAAAATCCGAGGCCAAGGCCAATGAGGGCCGACTTTCCGAGGGCAGACCATCTAGAGGCCAGGGCAGGAATGCTGGAGGCCACGGCTTTCTCCAAAAAAAACAAGGTCTTCGCGCAGAAAATCGCAAATTTTCCGTGAAATTTAGACGAAGAAAATAAAAGGTCATGACCTTGGACCATTTTTAACAAATCAAAAAAAGCGCTGTCCTCGGCCGAGGACAGAGCATTTTTGAGGACTACGAGGCTTCGAGGCCAAGGACTTTAAAATGTGTCCTCGAGGACTCTATTTCTGATTTTGATCATCACTCTTTGTTGTATTTCGCGCGGATTGATGTAATTCTTATTCCCAAAATCAATCAAGCCAAACGGAGAAAAACGTATTTACCTCCCAGAATATTGACTCTGCTGAGAAAAAATCCACACTGAAAGGGGTTGCCTCCCGAAAAATGCAAACATTTTTTGAAACTTTGCTTGAAGCTAAAGTAAGTCCTTAGTACTACACTGTCCTACAGTGCAAACTCTGTACATCAGTAAATCGATATCTTGTGATGTGCATTTTTTTCTTTTAGCTTGAAGCAAACTCTATATACCAGCTTGAAGCAATCTCTGTATACCGGCTTCAAGCAGATTATGTAAATACCGGCTTGAAGCAAATTTTGTATACCGCCTTAAAACAACTCTGTAGTCTGTAACTCTGTATACCGGCTTGAAGCAAACTCTGTTTACCGTTTTTCGGCTTAAAACAAATTCGGCTTAAAACAAATCCGTGATAAATTTGTTACAAATCAAAAAATGATAGCAACATTGCCTCAAGCAAGTAAACTTTTTCGGTATACCGGCTTGAAGCAAACGCTGTATACCGAAAAAGTTTACTTGCTTGAGGCAATGTTGCTATCATTTTTTGTTAATTTTCATTGAACACGAAACCAATAGCTTGCTTTTGCTTATAGCTTTATTATTTACAATAAGATAGGATAGACAGATCTGCAAATGCCTCGCTAAAGACACTAGGCTACTCTATTGGCCAGTTTCTCACGCGAAATACCCACAAAGTTTATATTGCATGTAGTAATTTTTAATGTATTGCATCTGCATTATTGCTTTTTCACAATACCGATATAATATCAAATAAGAACATTGCAAAGTTTTTTTTTGTTTTTGTTTTTTGTTTTTGAGTCTTTTGCAAATGTTGCACGTATCTTAAAGAACATGACTGTAAACAACATCATGTCAGGAGAGAAAAATTACGAGCAATATTAGTCAAAATTTACGTGCATTTTAACTGGAGACAGGTTCTAAGTACCATGCGCCTTAACTTTTGGTGAATATTACGTTGAAAAGACTAGAAAATTCGACGCAAAAATTGTGTAAGTTTTACTAAAATTGTTGTAACAGTTATTGGTTTAAAACATGTATTATTTTCAAGTCAATGGCAAGTAAATTATACAACAGTTCAGAAATACTTTACCTAATTTACAATAATTTATACTTGTAAAGCGCAAGTTCATTTCACAATTAAAGTCAGTAATTTTTACAGCATTTTTGTAGTATTTACAAATTAGGTATATATAAAATACGGTGCGAGTAGCACATAAAAAATAATACATCATAAACACACCATGCAGTAGAACCTGTTTCCATGAAAAAAGCATGTAAATTTTTCTTTACAGTGTAACACGATACACTAAGAAAAAACGCAAATACTCAAAACAATAAAAAACAAACGTAAAGTCAGCAACAAGTCAAAAAACACCAAAGATAGTAAAAAAAAACTCATAATTGCGCTCGATTCTTTGTGGTGCTTTAGTAACACTGGAATAAGCAAGACAATGATTTGAAGTGTTTATTCAGCTTCGGAAAGCACAGTGTAAGCATATTTTGACTTGCGAGAAAGATGCCACTCGACGTAGAAGGTGCTTTAAAAAACGTAAAATTTTTTGGCGTTTTTTACTCAAATGCACAAAATTCAGGCCTTATTCTAAAATTACATCAAAAATTCAGAAATTAGAAACCATCACAATTTTTTTCCAAAATCAGGCAAAAATACTTTTTGCGAATTGACATAAAAAAAAATAGAAATAAGGTTCCACTTGATTGACGATTGATTAAATTACATCAATTCTATGAGGTGGAAAAGGGCGATGAAATGAAACGAATCGTAGATAACTGCTTTCTATAGAGACAAAGTTCACTGGTATCTTGCATAACGCATATGACAAAAGTAACAGTACAGCCTATCACAAAAACGAGACACAAAATTGAGATGATTTTGTTTTTACATATCGATTTTCGATGCACTACGATATTTACCAACAAATGAGCAAAAGCACAAAATAACTCAAAAAGCCGCTGGACACAGACATTATCTTTTTCAATAACTTATTAGAAAATCACACCTTCTCTAATTCAATTGCATTCTTCGTGTAAGAGTAATACATGCTTTGCATAACAACACCGTCTGTACCAGGAACTTCGTCCGAAGCGTCAAATTTGCTGCTTGATATCGGCAGTTGCTCATCAACTTCAACGCCATCAGTTTGGTTCTTGGCAAAGCTGACAAAAACCTAAAGAGCGGACAATTTTAAAACCTTGTTCTTTGCCCATGAGCAGATATCACTGAAGTTCGAATGTCGTCAGTAGTGATTTTTCTCTAATAAGTTCAGCTGGTAATATAATGTCCTCTATTTTCTTTTTTTTTCCGATTTTTGCATTTTTGACCGAATTTCTGAAGTTTCTTTTCACCGCATTTTGACCACTTTCAAATTTTATTTTCATAAAGTTCAAGGGCGTCGGCAGAAAAATTTTCAGGGGGGGGGCAATAAGAATAGAGCCAGTATTAACCACTAAAGATGGAAGAATGCTTGAAATTTGGGAGGTTTAAGAAAGAGTGCGTGAAAATCCAGGGGGGGCCATGGCCCTCTCCTGCCCCCCCCCCCCCCCTTGCCGACGCCCATGATAAAGTTCATATTGTCTTTAAATCTAAGCAATCTGTGCAGTAGTTTCTGACATAAGCGTTCTTTTCTCTCGCTGGAGTCTGTGGACTGTGGAGCTTAGCACTTTCTTTCATTATCCCCTGATGAAAAGATACAAAAACTTCTACACGACTTCACTGAAACGACTTCACTGATAAAAAGATACGAAAACTTTTACTATATTTTACTGAAACGATACTGTTAATGTGATCAAAGAAACATGACTAGTAATGGGACAAACAAAAGAAAGTTATCGAATAAACTAATCAATCTGCTGCAAACAATTCCAATTTAAAAACAGCAATTCGCTGTTCGAGTTTTCGAGGTTGTAATATACAATTAGCAGTGTCGATCGTTATCTAGCTCATATGGGTTGTGTCCACTAAAAAAAAAACTTTTACGGCTTATGCCACTTTATCGTACCTCATAAAATTTGAAAAGAAAAATCAGCTTACTTCGTCCAAAGTTGTCTGACTAATGGAATAATCCTCGATATTTAATTTTTCCATGTTTTCTTCCATTTTGTTAAAAACGTCTTTTAATTTCGCTTCTTCCAACAACTGATACTGTAAAAAACACTAGAGTAAATATCAACAAATACGATGCAATAGCGGTTAATAACGATTATGGTTATAGTTAAAGGATCATCTAAATTTTAGAGCAGAGATCACCAAACTTTTTTCTCTGAGGGCCGGATTGCTGCCAAATTAACGGCTGCCGGCTGGGTGCGAATTGCGAACAAATCTACGAAAGTGTTTAGAATTTCCATTGACTTGAATCGAACTCAAATACACAATAAACTATAGATGAGAATTTGCTGAGAAGCAAGCCCTTTGAACGACCGAGGCATACTACGGAATGAGAAGTGATTTGGGGGCGCCCATATAGGGTTCCCGAAGAGATGGAACCCCCAAACTACATCAAAATATTTGTCTCTTAAATATCTACTGATATCAAAAAAACTAACGCCCAAGCTTAAGTCGTTCAAAAAATTGACTTTTGGAGGGGTGGTACCCCCAAACTATATCAAAAAATTTGTCTCTTACACATCTGCTAATATCAAAAACAAAACAAAAAAACAAAGAACTAACGCCCTAGCTTGAGCTGTTCCAAAAATTTATTTTTGAGAAGTCCATTTGAGAAGGTTCCCTGGGGCGGTACTCCCAAACTATATCATAACATTTGTCTCTAAACAGCAATGCCGATCTTTGTTGAGCATGGGGGGGATATTTTGCAATTTTTCTCCATTTTTTTCCTATTTTCAACATTGGGGGGATGAACCTCAACCACGATTTTTTTCAGGTGAGCAAATTAAGTGAAGAACAAAAAAAAAGGTTTCCACCAAAAATGGAACACTTTTTCCCCAAATTCAAGTGAAGACCTGCGCTCAGATGCACACCACAGTCAAATTATTGGAGGGGATGCAGATGAAGACCACACTCAAACTATTGGGGGGGAAACAGTCAAATTATTTATAAATCCCCCCTGGGTTTCGGCACCCCTGCTGTAAAATATCTACTGATATAAAAAAAAAAACTAATGCTCTAGCTTGAGCTGTTCAAAAAATTGATTCTGGGGGAACCATTTGGGGGGTCCTCGGGGGTTGTGGTACCCCCAATATCAAAATATTTGTCTCTTAAACATCTGGTGATATTAAAAAAACTAATGCCCTAGCTTGAGCCATTCAAAAAAATTGTTTTTAGAGGGGTCCATTTGGGGGGGTTTCCTGCGAGTGGTACTCCCAAACTATGTCAAAATATTTGTCTTTTAAATATCTACTGATAGAAAAAAAAAAAACTATCGCCCTAGTTTGAGTCGTTCAAAAAATTGATTTTGTGGGGTCCATTCGGGGGAACGCGAGGGAGGGTGGTTTAGGTACATCAAAACTAAGTCAAAATATTTGTCTCTTAAATATCTACAGATACAAAAAAAACTATCGCCTAGCTTGAGCCGTCCATAAAAATTGATTTTTGGGGTTCCATTTTGGGGAAGGGGTTCCTGGGGGAGTGGCCCCAAAAAGATTTTGGGAGACAAAATTGCGATTGCAGCTCAAAAACTTCACACAAAAATTAGATTTCGATGCTTTGTGGTTTGGGAGAAGAGCGTACAAGATTTAGGAAGAAAATAAAGGGAAATAAAAAAAAAAACTCATCTTGGCCAAAAATGGGCTGATAGGGATGGAAGGGAATGCTTAGAGATATAACCATGTGAAACATTTTTTGCCGTATTTAAGCCGTTTTTGAATAAGACCGCATTTTAAGCCAAATTTTCGGGGAGGTTTTCGGGTTTTAAAACTGAAGTCACGCGACCTATTGCCTCGAAATTTGGTACAAACATATAACTCATTAATCTCAAACTGCTGTCAAAATTTCATGCAGCTAGACCAAGCCGTTCTCGAGTTATAAGCAAAAGTCTAAAATTTCGCACTCGTTAGTTTGAAAATGGCCGGGTAAAAACAAAAAAACACGCGACGCGAGCGTTGGTCGTTCCAGTAACACAGTCAGCGGTGGTATACCAAAACTGTGATGGAAATCCATAGATTTCTGGAAAAGTTAACTCTTACTGTAATGCATTGCACGGCATCGGGTTCTTTGGTAAAACACTGTACACTTTTTTCTAAATTTGGCCCAAGATGTCTCCATTTGAGGTGGCCTAGTGCTATAAAAACAAAATTCTAAAAGCTGCCCGTTGGTGTGTTGTAAATAATAAATTTGTAGGAGCCTGTTAAAACAATGTCCAAATTCAACAAAGAATAAATTAGCTACAAACTATGAACAAATGAATTTTTTTGCTGTTTTCATGATACACTCTTTGATGTACTGTAGCTGCCTTTGTAAATATCTTTTCTCGTTTTCTTATTTTCTGCATGATTTTATAACTTGAATGAGTGACAGATTCATTTTTAGCAAATTGCTGAGTGAAGAAATCTAGCACTGCAAACTAAGTTTCATTGATTGAAATCTTTTGGCAGGTAGATTCCCTGCATAAACTTGAAATATTTTAGCAGATATTTGGCGATTTGGTCTCATAGTGATGACGAAAATTATTACTGTATTCTAAACAACGTCACTTTCGTTGCATGTCAACCAACTAGCGGTGCCATTATTGGCTTCCACAAAAAATACCACTTTTCCCATTTTCCATTAAACATCTGAGACTTTGAACTTATTTTTCTTTTTTTCGTAGTCATCTGAAGAGTACAGCATTACAACACAGCCCAAAGTTAATCATTAGTACTGGTACTGTCCCAATTATCCTGCTTAAGTTGCCTAGTTTGCTATAATCAGCCCAAATACGGAGATATTGCATTAATCAAATAATATTGTTTTCAACAACAAAGTTTGCGATGCCGTGATATCATGACTAGAAACAAAATCAAAAAATCCTTAATAGATTGCGTGTGGCTCAACACCAACGTCAGTCTTTCAAAAAAAAGTTTTAGTAACTTTTTTCGTAAGAGTTATAGTCAGGGCCACCGAGAGGGGGGGGCAGGGGGGAACAATGACCCCGGGGTTCATGGAGTTTAGGGGGCCCATGAGCTCGAGAAAAAAACGTTAAAATTTCGGTGAATACCTTTTTTTTTTTGAAGATCACATCATTTTTCGGACCAAACAGCAGCATTTTCTTCGTCTATTTTGGACTTCAAAAAACTAGAATTCCATCAGATTTGAGCTGGCCCCGGGCCCACGTTCGGCTCTCGGCGCCCCTGGTTATAGTTTACCTTTTAATTTCGTAACATGTGGTGAGCCGGATAAACTAAGCTCGCGGGAAGTAGTTCGGTGACCTCTGTTCCAGAGGAATAGGATGTAAACAAAGTGTTGGTGTCTAATGCGAGAGATAAAAGGTTAGTTTCACGTTTTTTTACCTTTTTTTTGATTAACTTGACTGCCTTTCCCATATCTGAGTTTCAAACAAAACATTGGATATTATTTCAAGCAGCACAAGGACCTTCATTATGCACAGGTACATTGTCATTAAACTTCTTTTCAGCATATTCATGATTCAGCTCTTTCGCACACAGAATCAGTAACATCGAGAATTAACAATAAAACTATACACTACAGCTTACACAAAACAATACATACCATTAGCATGTTGCAGTGGCTTTCTTTTAACATTGCACCCGGGAAGGATTCGGTGATGAAATTTTGCACGGCTTCGAAGTTTGGATTTAAGCCACCGACTTTGACAGTGATAGTGTAGCCCTCACCGTATCTGAAGATAACGGCGCGAGTTAGTAAAAAGCATTGACTTAATGCATGCAAATTATGAAACTTTTGTAAGTCTTGCGATTATAAAAGTTTTAAATTTTTTGCAAGTTGCGTGCCGGGTCCCATTTGACGCGGTCCGGAAAATATTTTTCCAAAGTGTACCCATATATTTATAATCTATCGCTTTCTCTCATTAATAAGTAAAATACGATACTTGGACAACTATAAAATAAAGTATACTTGGACAACTCGACAGCGTCGGTTCTGTGGTGTAGTGAATAACTCGCGTGTGTAACGAGTCTCACGCTCGAGTTCATTTTGCGCAGAATTTTATTCTTTTTCTGCAGAAACTTGCGTTAGAGTTAAGATTCGAGCATCATTGCCAGCCTAAGAGATATTGATGTGCTAAAACAAAGGGTACATAACGGAAATAGGGTCCGGGAATCGAACTCCAAAGCTCCTACTCCGAGGCGAGAATTCAACTCCAATCGTTAAGAGCAAGCAGTTGACTGGTAACACTTGGAACAGAAAATTGAACCAAAACTTACTTGTTCTTCAGGTGTTGCGGACTTCCAATACACTGTAGTTTTCCGTTGACCATGATAGCTAGACGAGTGCATAGGGCCTCACATTCCTCCATGCTGTGTGACGTCAGCATAATACACTGGCCCCCTCTCACTGCTTCTCTGATGCGGCTCCACAAAAATCGACGAGATAGTGGGTCCATCCCAGCAGTTGGCTCATCCTAAACACAGCGAAATACAACGATTGACAAGTTGCAGTTGTTATTGGGTAAGACAACTATATGAGTGTAATTCAAACAGTCCGATTAAAAACACAAATTTTTGCTGAATCTGTTTGCAATCTGTTAGTAGTCAGGTTGGGCCCATGTAAAGCAACTTCAGATTTATAATTGAACCAGGCTCAGCAATCCAATCATAAATCAATAAACCACTAAACATGTTATTGTATAAGTTTTTCAACTTCGCTGCCCCCAAAATAAGTTGGTTACCACAAGCACTAGGCAATAATCCCGACTTCCTACCAAAGGTTTGAATGACAAATTTATAAATGGGTCACGAAATATTTTTATAAATCTTTCGGTCTTTTATAAATCATTAGGTCTTTCGATCGGTGAAACTTCACATTGCTATGTACAACTACAGCCGACCAGCACGATCACGAATATGAAAATGTTCATGAAGAAAACGTTTGCCGAAAACGTTCTCCGAGTCAATGTTTTTCATAAACCTTAACAGAGTTGACGTTTCCCAAATAAAAAAAAGACATACATTACAGGATATTCAATCTTTGTAGTCAAATCAAATCTTTCAATTTAAACTGTGTACAGAATGTTCGTTTTTGTTTGTTGTTTTGCCTGTATTGATAGTCGGGTAGCGTGAGCACGGCAGTCTCTATCTCTATTGCAAATATGTATTTCATTGTTATGATTTTATTTTTGCCATGTCATAACGTATGTTTACGTTTTTCTTGCGCCTCCTTTTTTGGTGTTAACGTTGTAACTTGGCATTCAAAATAAAACTCAGAAAAAAATGCTCGCTATACTACGCCCAAGCGTGTAACGATTTGGTGGGGCCCATCTCTGTGTCAATGCGCCCGGGTAAAATACAGTAGCAGCTTTCGAAGAAATGTTACAGGGGCGCAAGATGTTGGCAACCCTGTGTCCATTTTGACCGGCACGAGATTTGAATCTCAGACCTCCTGCTCCAGAGACGAACGCGTGACCGCTAGGGTAATGACTACAGAAAAAAAAATTAGCCTGCTATAGGATTGGATGAGTTTTTTATTATGTATGAAGATTTTAAAAACAATTTTTGAAAATTTTACAAAAAGTTCCCCCACCAACCCAATTTTCTGACCCCACTTGCCCAAAATTTTGGGTTTTTTGGTTTGTGTTGCACAACAGCGACAATTTGCAAGCTTAAACACCCTTTAGGTGGTCGGGCCTTATGACTACACACAGTTTGAAAAAAATTTGAACGGAATTGAACAATAGGTTCAAAAGTTATGAGCAATAAAGTGCTAAACTTGTGAAATGCTGCCTCTAGCGGCAAAAATGCAAAAAGTACTATAATTGGCTTATAATAGTGTGAAATTGATGTCAAATTCTATTTTTCATGGTATAATTTGTTTAAAGCAAGTATTTCATGAATTGTTGTGACTATAGAGGAAAACATCACTTCTCTAATAATGCGATGTTGAAAAATAAACTTGAAATATTTTTAAAATTTAAATTAAACGTAATCATACATGCTAAACAGTAGCAATTGGTGTTGATGGCGGATTGCTTTAAAAAGACGACCGCTTGGGTTCAGACACGTGGCTAGCGACAAACCTCAGGGTTCATTATTAAAGGGGGGTTGCAACATATAACTGGTATTCGTAGCTTTATTTTACATGCGGAGTTATGAGAAAGAATAAAAATTCTGCAAATTTTTGTCAAAACTTTATTTTTTTAAAATTTTTTTCTTACTCCACAGAGGCTCCCATAGACATGGGCCCCCAGGTGCAGCAAATTTCTGCAAAAACGCAAACGACAAAAATGGGAAAAGTATTCAGCTAAAAACAAAAATGATACGAATAAAAGCATTGAGTTTTTGGTGAAGACGTTCTTTGGTTTGGTTTTCACCATTATCTGGCAAAAAAAAAAGCATAAAATTTACGGTAAAAACGTTTTGTTTTCTCAACCAAATTTAATAGAAAAATGCCGCAAATATATGGTGAAGCTTGCTCCCTTTGACTAAAACCACTAGTTGCGCCGTTGCCAAGGAGGCTAAAGCATTTCCAGGAAGGGTCTTGGCCCAGCCGGCTCCCCTTTGGCTACGGCCTTGAATAGAATATATCTGAAGCTGCATTCACACGGGCGGCTTTTAGCTGCGAGAATCGGCATTTTGCCTTTTTTCTTTCTCAAATCGATAAAGAAAGAAACAAGAGCAATTGAGGAAGAATTAAAAGGCAAAATGCCGATTCTAACAGCTGAAAGCAGTAGCGTAGCCATATGGGACGGGGGATTTGGCCTACCCATTGGCATGCAAAGTATGCAAAATTCCCTGTTTTTATTACTTTTTGAGACCAATTTTTGCACTAAAAGCGAAAATATCCCCCCATTGGCATTAGCAATGAGAATGTGACTACTTTGACTCTGGACTTGAACAGAATTCGGTCGCAAAACTCGATCCCAACCTGGACGAAGACCTTTTTTTTGGTCTTCTCCTAACTTTGAGCAAAAAACTGGACCAAATCCAAGTGAAGGCTTTCTTCACCTAATTTCGGGCAAAAAAACGTTCCAATTCCAAATATAAACTGTTTAAGTTTGGTTTCACACCTTTGAACACCCCCTTCCATTGCAAATTCCTGGCTAAAAGTCGCCCGTGTGAATGCAGCTTGAGAGTAATCCCTTCGTCATCCCAAGCTAAAAGAATTATCATGATTGTTAACGTCATTCAAAAGAAAGCTCATCGTACAATTCAGTTTTCTTGAAGAGTTGTAAGTGTGGTTCTATATGCAACGATATTTTGTAAAAAATCAGTCGCTCGGCAATTATTGTCACTTTTTAATGCTTTTTTTGTGCTAAAATTTAACTAAATGCTAGGCTAAAGTAAGTGTTTTTAAGGTCTGCTAGTGACGAAGTTTAAAATTTCTTTTTTTTTGCTTTTGATTGCGTGCTGCAGCGTATTTTGACTGAATTTTCAAGAGAAGAGGGAGAACAAATTTAGTGTGATGTTGCTCAACTTCGCTTAGATGTGGATCTACTTGCTAATCTGCGTACTTCAAATATTAAAAATCGTTGTACTTTCCAAAAAAGGAAACTTGTTGCTTTTGATTAGATTACCTACTAGCATTGAAGTTTGGGTATAGTTTATGATGGTGTTTTTGTGAGGAAGAAAAACAATGTAGTACGGTAGTTCACAACAATCTGCCTTAATATCCTTGATAGTTTGAAGGTGTTTGAAGTATCTTTGTGCACAAATTTGAAAAATGATCGATGGTTTTAGTTTTCTGCAGTAAACTTTTGTGAACACGATTGCAATTACATAATCAAAAATAGGACAGCGTTAAGAGTTTTACTACTCAAAATTGGAATTTGAAACTATCATAAGCTTTAACAAGTTAAAAGTATGTCAACCTAAGCACAAAAAATCGTTTATATTGCTTTTAAATGAGAAAAATTTTGGTGAAATGCTTGCTTTAATTGTTTCCTAACCATTAAAATAAAATTTGACATCAATTTCATCCTATTATAAGCCAATTATAGTACTTTTTGCATTTCTGCCGCTAGAGGCAGCATTTCACAAGTTTAGCACTTTATTGCTCATAACTTTTGAACCTATTGTTCAATTCCATTCAAACTGTGTGTAGTCATAAGGCCCGACCACCTAAAGGGTGTTTAAGCTTGCAAATTGTCGCTGTTGTGCAACACAAACCAAAAAACCCAAAATTTTGGGCAAGTGGGGTCAGAAAATTGGGTTGGTGGGGGAACTTTTTGTAAAATTTTCAAAAATTGTTTTTAAAATCTTCATACATAATAAAAAACTCATCTCATGCCATAGCAGGCAATTCAAAATTCTGCAAAAAAAATTTTAGTCATTGCCCTAGTGACCGCTCGACCAACTGGCCGGTAAATCTGTATAATATGCAACATAACCAATGTTCGACTTACTAAAAACACAACCGGAGGGCAACCGATGAACGCGATGGCGGCACTAAGTTTCCGTTTATTGCCTCCGCTATAAGTTCCAGCTGGTTTGTTGGCGTACTGCTTTAATCCAAAGTTGTTGATTCCCCAATCAGCTACTCGGTCTATATCTTCTGGCGGCACACCGCGAAGTTTGGCGTAGAATATCAAGTGTTCACGACCTAGAATAAATTTTTTGTTTTAAATCAACGATCAAATTGTTGCGTCAATAATTTCTTAAAGTTTAGATTAATTTGAGTCGACACCACCACGAAGTGTTATTATAACGGCTAGTTGGTCGAGCGGTAACGCATTAGTGTCTGGAGCGGGAGGTCTGGGGTACAAATCTCGAATTGGTCAAATCGGACTTAGTGTTGCCAACGATTCGCCAACGCCGCGATATATCTTCAAAAGGAGCTGTGTTGCCTGGGCGCAATGACGCGAGGATGGGCCCCGTAAACTCGTTACACGCTTGGGTGTAATACAACGAGTATAATGAAAGATTTGATTTGATACTTTGATTGAACAAAGTTTAATCATAACAAAAATAAAGTTAGTAGGCGAATTTGAGTCAAAAAATTGCGAGACCATTGCTTCAACAACCACAAAAGGAGTTTCGCCTAACACAGGGGTCGGCAACTTTTCCCCTTCGCGGGCCACATCCAGACCAGATCAAGCAAGGTTCTAGCGGTCCGCCACAATCTCTGAAACGAGGTCAACTCCAAACTTTTATGCATTTTTTGGCCCAATTATTGATGAAGACCGAAAAATACAAAAATAAAACAAAAGAAAGGTCTTCGCCAGAATATGAGGTACATTTCGGCGGAATTATTGGTGTAGACCAACAAAAAAAAAGATCCACGTCATAATTTGAGGTCGTTTAAGATTTTCACTTTCTAAAAGCCACATATGGGTATCACAGAAAAATGAACGAGGTGGATAAATTTATGGGACCGTAGGCCGGATTTAAGAGAATTTAAAAGGTCGCTGGCCGGATAAAATTTCTTGGCCTGCCGTAGGTTGCCGACCCTGGCCTAACACGTGATACGCGAGATTTTCTTGAAATTGGTTTCCTCATTTTTAATTTTACAGTTTGTAAATATTTTTCACCTTCTATGAAGAATGCTGGTTTTTGACTTTATGTACTGCATAAATGGTCAAGTAAAGTCAATGACCATTACAAATACGCTTAACAAACTTGCAGATAATGAACTGTAGATATTCAAATTTGAATCTTATTAACAACCAAAAAAATATATTTAAAATAACCTCAAAAATTTTTTTTATTTTGTAATGTGCAATTTTTGTGATTCAGAATTGGTACTGAAGAGGTTGCTGACTCGGCGACAGCGCCAATATTTCGATACGTGGACTACAAGGTCTTTTGCAGCCTCTCACTAGAAAGGGATCATATCGTTTGATGCTCTTAGTTGATAAAGTTTCTTTGTCTGTTTGTTGCTTCCTTTTTAAACAAAAATAAACGATGCTACTATTAATCCGACCAACTCCGTTGACGGGGAAGAACCCGGATCAACATTGAATTGATGATGAGGATGACAAATCTACACAATGATTGACTAGAACAAACGAGGCAAGAAATACAACTCTGATCATTTCATTTGACAAATCAGTACTGCTACAATTATGCAGAGTGATTTGGCTACAAAAACTGCACGTATTTTACCAACACAGTCTGTAGGCTTGCCTACTTACCAGTAAGCAGAGCGTTGAGCGCTTCAAACTGCGGGCAATATCCGGTGTTTTGTTGAACTTCTCTCAGCGAATCTAGGATGCTTTGTTTGAGGATGCTCGCATCGCCTGCTGTGGGAACAATGTCACCAGTCAGCATTTTGAACGTCGTTGTTTTTCCCGCGCCATTCACACCCAGCAAACCAAAGCATTCGCCCTCAGGAACACCAATGCAAAGCCTGAAATATGGCAAAAATTAAGCGCTTTTGATGTAAAATCTCTTATAGTTCTTGCGTTTTGAAAAAAATTCTTTTTAAAACAAAGGCTCACTAAACTCAAAAATTTGTAACAAAACTTTAATTTGTTTTAATGTACAGTACATTGTAGAGTTACGATAACGTTTAGCGATCAAGTGGATAAAGCGACCGCGACTGAAACAGTAGATTTGATTTCGATCCCCGGTATGGTCGAACTAAAGACTATAAAAATCAACACTTAGAGCTTTCCTGCTGCTTGACGTTTAGCAATAAAAGCAACAGTTGAAGCCTCCACCGTGAGCGTAGACAGGTGGGTAGGTGGCAGCACCTTGAATCGAAGACTGCAAAGTCTCCTGCCGAGGTAACTTTGCACTAAAATATTGATCATAGTGTTTTGGTGAAAATAAGATCAACACCAACCTATCAACAGCAATGAGGTTGTTTTTCGCTCCAGTTTTCGTGTAGATCTTGGTAAGGTTTTTAACTTGTAAGATGTCATGGCTTTCGCCGGACAAGATTCGCTTCTTCTCAGCCACCACATCCTCGTCGTACTCTTCTTCATTGTAAAGAGCTTTTAAATCGCTAACCATTACACTTCGGGGCTTGACAAAGAATCTAAAAAATACAATGTAGCAAAAAGTTATTCTAACTTAAAATAACAAAAGAAAATTCGATGTTGGGTAATACAGAGAATAGCGAAACTCTGTCAAGTTTTTCTCCAAGGCGGTTTTCTATCAAGCACAAAAACCACGGGCTATTTAATTGAAACTACTCGGCTCGTTTCTGCGGATGAAAGTGTGGAAGAAAAATGCCACGGTGGCCATTCCACTACAAAGTTCAATAGCAGCAATTCCATCACTACCTTACTGGCCGCAGAATGACAGGATTGGAGAGTGGTGACGGTGTTAGTAGACGAAAGATATGGTGCCAGTGCTTCCGACCCCTTCCTGGGAGACCCAACAGTCGGGTACATCCCAAGGACAGGATCTGGATCAAAAATTTAAAATGATGAACAAACAGAGATATTGTAATTCAAGTAACGTAAGATATCAATTACCTTCCTCGTCTCTTTTGTTAAAAGAGAAAGTTTACAAAAACATTGTTTTGCTGTAATATTTTGTATCGTAGGTCAGCGAACATCTACCACCAGTGCAAATAGACCAAACCAAGGCCAATACTGAGTACCTTACAAACCTGTACTGTATGAGCAGCGTGATAGCGAAAAACCCAACTCCTTGTATTGCCATCGCCATCAAATTTCGACCGACGAAGTCAAATATAAAAGGATCTCGGAATCTGTCAACACCTGAAATAGTGGAAAGGTGTCACTGGAATTTCAGAAATCAAATAAAACTAAATATGGGTTTTCAATATTTTAAGTTTTCAACTTTTCAGTTAGACTCACTAAATATGTGCTTTCAATATTTCTAACACTTCGTTGCATTTTTTCAGCAAATGAAAAAAATCAAGGATGCTGAAAATTTGCCAATAAATTCTCTAAATTCTATTGTCTCTAGAATCTATAGACTATAGAGACAAATATTGTTCTCCTATGCATTAAAAAAACATTTTTTTTGATAAAAGTTGAACCTAGTTATGACTCACGATGAAAAAAAAATTTTTAATGATATTGCGATCTGGTTTACAGCATGATTGTTAAAACTAAAAGCAGTAAACCATCAGATAAATATTACAATTGACCACAAAATATGCATAATTGCGTAATGCTACAGTATTATAAACAAATTTTCATCATTAATGAATTGGCAAATAATTTTGCGATGAAAAAGGACCACAAATTTCAAAAGAGTTGTAATGAGTGCGAATTTCACATTGCACAACTTACCAAACGAGGCGTAAGCGTCAGCGTAAGCTTGGTTCAACGCCATGTCAATTAAACCTCGCCCTAAGCAGAATTGGGGAAAGATGAGGAAAACTTGAACTAAGTAGTTGTTGATTTCTGTTAGAACGGGATCGTTCAACAACTGAAACAACAAACATTCTTTTTAGCCTCTCCCAAAAATAACTGCTTTTTTCCAACAAATTTGCCTTGTGTCGATAGAGCGTTTACTAATGAAACAGTAGACTCGGGCCCGAATTAGTTTAAGTCGAGCCAAACAGAAGACTTGGTGTTCAAAGCTTGAGAGGGGGGTGTTGTGGAGCCTCTAACTGAGTCGTGAACATGAGCAACTTGACTAGAAAGCGGCAAAATTCTTTTGCACTTTCTCGCCATGGCTAAGTGATATATTTCGTCAATAATATTCGCTAAATTTGAAGCGGTGTCTGATCATCAAAACTATGAGATGTAAATATAATTTGAGAATGGCTAGGAAAATTACAAGTTCCAACTTACTTCTAGAATGAAAGTGGCAATGCTGGTGTTGATACCGATGAAGAGATTGACACAGGTCAAAACTACGTAAGCTGTGCTCGGAACCTGCATAAAATGAAATCAATTTTAATGGGGCTTAGCATATTGTTAATTTGCCACTGTTTCGATTAGAATTTTATTTTAATCGTTTTGCGTGCTTCTGGCCTAAAGGCTACCAGCTCGGAAGCCTAGGGAAGAGCTACCAGCTCGGAAGCCTTTATATGTACCAAGATAATTCAATCAATCAGTCATAGGAGTTGAGTTAGCCTTTAGGCCAGAAGCACGCAAAACGATTAAAATATTAAAACTCTGGCCTGCAAACGTCAAAAAACATCTTAATTGATTTATTATTAGAATTTTATTTCAGATGTTTTTCTGCCAAATTTCAGATGTTTTTCAGATGTTTTCCTGCCAATCTCAATAACAGTTTAGTGTTTGCTGCTTAGCAAGTACCAATAGCTCCAAAACTTTTACTCTTTTTCCTGGTCTGAAATACGCACTGTACCACAAAAAAGGATGGCTAAGTAGCTTGTGCCCTCCAGCTGTTTTTATGCTTATTTTGTGTATGTGTTTCGCTGCTAAAGACATGTTCATTAAACCAAAATTTAACCTAAAATGGTCTTAAAATTGAGTTATTGCAAAAAACGTAAAAACCTTGCTGCTCCCAGACCCCTGTTGGCCTCCAGCGGCAGGGGGCAACGCCCCTAGACCTAAAACCTATTTTATAACTTTTGAGCCACCCCCCTTTTTGAAGTTTCTACCGACGTCACTGCTGACCATTAATTGACCAACAAATAAATCTACGATGAATAAAAGCACAAAACAAAACGCTAAGTAGTAAATTTTTCATGTAATTCTAGTCAAATATAATAGAATGTCAGTGTTCTTACTTCGAAATAAAAGCTGGCCGGATACATCATCGGAGTGATGGCAAATCCATAGAGGATAAGAAGTAGGAAAAGGCAAGGGAAATTATCAGCGGACACGTAAGCCTTCGTTTGGAAGCAGAGAAAAATGACCAGCACTATGATGGTAGGTACCATGTAGTTAATCTGGAAAGTAAAAAGTGAATTTATTTTTGCAAAAACTTTCTTTTACAATTTACATAATTATTAAATCCGAGCATGGTGGTTATGTTTGTTGAAGTGCAAAATGAAGATATTTGTGACGTCAAACGTGATGATAACGACAACTTGTTTTTTGTAACAGAACTGTGTTTAAACTAAAAAATTAACAACAAAAAAAGCAAAAATTTTGAACCATCATAGTTTTAATTGTAAAAAAGGCAGTATTTATTTTGTTAAATGTGCAATCCAAGTCCAAGACAAGAAATTAAAGTCGCTTACCATGTCCCAAAGATAAGTTGAAACCCAGTAAATAGCTTGATTGACGCCGCTGACAAACTGGAGATGCTTTGCTTTGGATGTTTTTTCATTGATCAGAAACAACACAAAACTTGCGGGTACAAACGACAGAGCAAATATGATAGAAATTGAAATCAGAGTGTTCGCAATGGATTGGGTCCTGCGAAAATAAAGTGGTGAAATTTGATTCAGAAAGTATTTCATATTTTTCACAAGGTAAAGACTCTTAATAGTGCCAGAGCCAATAAAAAATCTTCAAAAAAGCATCGCTCAACTCTCATAACAAATCAGCTCCTTTAAGTACTTAATACCACAGAAAAAAGTTATGTAAGAAAACCAAAAATATTTCAACCAATGCAAAAACTAAGCTACAAATTCAGGGTCCACGCAGCAAATCAAGGCATAAAAAGCTTTTTTAAAAAGTTGGACGGCTTTAAACATGTAAAGTTGACAAGATTATTAAAGAAAAATACTCACAGGGCAGCCAGATCGACAGTTGATTGAGTGAAGTTAAGCGGATGGTTGAAAACCACAATTCCATAGTTTTTCGGGTCCTCTCCCGCGGGAAGGGAGGAGCGCAAAGCGGCGTTGTTGAGAATATTGAGCCAGGTCGGCATGGCGTGGTACCCGTTATTATCAAACCAAACCTAAAAATGCCACAAGAGTTGATTCATTACATTTAATGCAAAAGGGCTAAAATTAACTGCGAAATAGATGAGATTCAGTTTGTTGGTATATGGCATCGTATAAGCAAAAAAGCAGTTTTCAATTGGCCCTAACAATACCAGGTTGGTATCTGTAACAAAACACCTAATTGATTGCAATTAAAACAAAAAGAAAAAGAACTGGAGTTTTGTTATTGCTATTTTTTAAAAGTCACCATGAAAAATATTTTTTTCAAATTTTGCCTTTATCAAACTATCTTCAAATACAGTCCTGCATTTAATTAAAAATGTGTTTCTTAAATACCTCCTAATACTACTAATTTTTAAACCCGGATCCCAACTCCAAGCACATTAATTTCCAAGCAAATATAAACCGCAACCAGAAACTCTCAAAAATTAAGTTCTGTTTCCAAACAGTTTTACATAAATGACACCTACTTTTGCGTTTTCCGTTCTGACAAAACTTTGAAGCAACGCAGCGGCAGTTTCGTAGTTAGCACCCAGGTTCAGGGTCTGGTTCGAATTCGCTTCTAGAAACTGCAAAATGGCAGCCACCTGTTTAGCGTTAATGGGAAGGTGGAAAGTCTCACCGATCGAAAGACCACCATATCGTTGTTGTACAAATCTGTAAAAACACGTAAAACCCTTAAAAACCCAAAAACAATCAACTTTTTGCGCTCCTCTATGGCACTATGGTCAAAACATAACGTGGAAACGAAAGCAAAAAGTGGCAAAAATTTTTCACTGCGATTAGCAGCATTAATGAGCCATAGATATCGAAAATCAAAGTCTTTATATGTACCAAGATAATTCAATCAATCAATCATATTTACAGTAGTTTGTCACAAAAATAAGAACAATAATACACGAGAGGATTAGTGATTTACTGAGTGTAGACTAGGGAGTAGTAGTAGCAGTATTCGTTTATTGCCAAGCAAAAACAAATACATAATTGCAAATTCAGCAAACATTCAAAGACACGATTTCGCACGACGAGAAGGAACAAAAAATCAAAATAAGAAGTCGTTTAATCACGCGACACGGTCGCCGAGTCTGCTCCTCCTCTTGTAAACAGAACAAAATTCAGCTGTAAGATTTCGACACTGAAAGGAAAGTTTTGTTTTGATTCTGGTTATTAGAAAAAAAAAAGAAAAAAAATTGGTAAAAAAGAGAAAAGGGAAAAAAAGGAAAAAAACACACAAACACATACAGATAGGCCAGCATTTTAATATTCATACAAGTAAATAATGGTTTCGCTTATAAACAGGTACGGGATTGCAAGAAGTAAAGTTTTAGTATCTTTGATGATGTTTTGTCACTGGAAGTTACAACTTTATCTCTTATATGTCTGGGTGAACTATTCCAAATTTTAACACCAAAACTTTTAAGTGATTGATTAGTTTTTACCAAACGATGTTCTTTGCATGTAAAAAATTTTGGAAAAAGCACTTCGGGTCGAGTACGTATGGATAGAGGACAAAGTTCTAAACATCGTTAATTGATTGCCACAAAATACTGGCAATTTATTTAAATTGACTTTTGCCATAAATTTGGCAACTTCTAATTTGTACATTTCATCGATATTTAGGACTTGTAGTTGTTCATATAATGGTTTTAGTCTAGTTTTTGTTCCAAATTTGATGCATAACGTTTTTATGATACGATTTTGTTTGACTTGTATGTAGTTCGTGTTTAATAGTTTTGGAAGAATTTCCCCAGCAAATAATTGCATATTGGAGATGAGACTATACTAAACTATAATAAGCTGACGTTAAAGTTCTTTGAGGTATATACTTGCGTAATTTATAGATGGCACCAGAAGCAGCGGATAATTTGGTTTCAATGTGACCTGATGGTCTTCGAGTCAAGCAGCAACCTATCATTCATTTGGTCAATAGTTATGCCTTAATAACTATTACATCGTCCTTTAAGTTCAAAGTTGTGTTCAACTTAACGGAATTAATTTTTTACAAAAATTTTATATCAAGTTTAATACTAAGCTATAGACAGTATCCAGAGTCTTATAGGCACAGCCAAACCTTTTATTAACAGCCTAAGACAAACTGTTTCAGAGTCGACATTCGCCTTTTATTCCTCTTCAGTATAGCTAGGACTACAGGCAGTGGCGGCTTGCCCATAGGAGCTGCAGAGCTGCAGCACCCCCAAAAAAATCGAAACTTGGTCTGGCTCCTAATTAAACATTTTTTGTTTTTTTTTCATTTTATTTTGAATGAAATGCTTGAAACTCAATTTATGTATGAAAAAATATATAAAAAATAATTGGCAACATCGCTTTGGTTCTGTGCACCTCCAAAATTTTTTCTCGCTTTAATGTTTTTATTATGACGTAAAATGTTGCAGATAGTTCTGAATAGAGCAGTTTGGCTGGTGGGTTGAGCTGCAAATTTTGCAGCTCAAGGCAAAAAAGTGAGGTAATTTCTTTGGTATTTTTGTTCTCGTTAGGCTTCAAAAACTTTGGTAAGCAGTGCTTCTTCAAGTGATTATGCGATTAAGTGAAAGGTGCTTTGAAAAGAGCTGCAGTTAGTTAATTAGGCCTATTTTAGGCTGTTAGAATAAGAGTTACAAAAACAAGAAAGTCTCTTAACTTTAAACAGCTACCTAAGTCAAGAACTGAAGAATGTTTATGCACAGATGTCAGGTTCCCGGTATAGGCTGTAGTAGTTGTCAGAGGTGGAGTCGAGGACACAAGGCTCGAGGCCAAGGCCAAGGACACAAAAAAAATCCGAGGCCAAGGCCAAGGACAGCCTTTCCGAGGACAGACCCTCTCGAGGCCAAGGACAGAAATGCTCGAGGCTAAGGCCAAGGACCAAGGACACAGCCGCAAGTGTTCTCGAAAAAAATAAGGTCTTCAAAAAAGTTTTCCAGGCAATCTCCAATTTAAAGGCGTAGCCAGAATTTTTGATTGGGGAGGCCTAAACCAGAAATCACATGCAATGACGTCATCAAAAATTTGCCTGCTTTTCACTTAACCAGGATTTTGCAAAGGGAGAGAGCCTCAACTAATATAGTTGAAAAGTGCAAATACGTAACTTTGGAGACGTTTTGAGAAAGCCAGTGTAACTCAAACGTATCACAGACGGGGGTCTGGGGGCGAAGCCCCCAGCTGTTGGGCGATTTTTTGTAATTTTTTGGTAAAAAAAGCTATTTTAATGCCATTGAATCACACTTTGCACATGTTTAGAACCATTTGAAAGCACTAGATTTTTGACATTTGAAAGCCAATTAGAAAAATTAAATTGTTTAATCCTCCTTTTAGTTGCAATTTAAGTTCAAAACACGTTTAACATCTTGCATTTTGGTGTTAAAGTTTAATTGTACGTGATTTGCTCCAGGTAGGGGGAAGTAAGGTGCATTGACTCGTGCAACATTTTAGCAGTAAATGAAAACCCACTCGAAGATTTTCCTTAGAGATTTTTGTTTTGTCATGAAAATAGCCAGTTATAGAAGTGCATGTTAGCCCAGGGGGCCCAGGCTCCCTTTACTGAAGTTTAACGATTTGTTCAATCAGCATTTTCCATGGCTAATTTTTTTAAAAAGTATTTTGTGCGTAAAAACTGACGAGGTGGAGGTAAATTTATGACTTGTTATTGAAAAATAGTGCAATAGATGGGTAGTTTCGCTTACTAACCATGTGTCAGGCGCGCAGCCAGAAATTCGCAATGGGGGGGGGGGGGCTGTTTTGGGGGTCTGGGAGCAAAGCCCCCAGCCGCCGCAGGCATGGGGGTTTGGGGGCGGAGCCCCCAGCGCTCAAAAATTTTGCATTTTTTTGCAAATACAACTTAATTTTAGAGCTATTTTAATAAAAAATAATGCTTTTAAAACGTAGCATAAAAATTACCAGCGAAACATGATTCAACTGGTTGCTTTATCGGGCTATGTGGGAAGTGGCTAATGATAACATTGTGCAGTTCTCTTGTTTACATGCTGGTAAATCATGAAATCCTATTATTAAACAAAACTCACACGGAGTAATCTATTTCGTCTGTATTTTATAAAGAAAAATAATCGGGGGGGGGGGGGCTAATGGAAAGATATTTGAGAGAAGTGATTGGCAATTAACTAACACTGAGTAGCCCCCCCCTTTATTCCTGAGTTTATAATATATTTGTTGATAAAACCTATGTTTGGCGTTTTTACACTAGCGATCAAATTTGATTGCTTATTTTTGGGCATTTTTTAAAGTTTTCATTGATTGGTGACTTTTATTTTTGACAAATTAGCCCCCCCCCTCTGAATATATGGTTCAAAAATGCCTTAAATCACTTTTTAGTCAATTCCAGCGCAAAAGACAGTCTCAGAAGAGCTAAAAACGTGGTGTTTTTCTTATTCTGCATTTTGGTTGACAGGCCAATGGGGGGGATATAGCCCCCCCGGCTACGCTACTGGCCATGTTATTGCCGAGCCTGATGTCCATCGCGCTGGGCCCCGGGCACTTTGGAGATTTTCTCAACATCTTTCTGCCAAATGTAGATGAAGACCATAAAAAGTCTTAAGATTTGAGCGCAGAGCCCTTAGCTGGTACTGCGCCATAATGTGGTAAATCCGGCCTTGGTTAATGCATTACGTTCATAAAAAGGCTAGATGTGATCCTGAGATAGCAACTTTTAGGATGAAAACTGCAGTATCCATTTCTTCCAGATTTACATTTAAATTGGCTGGCAAAAATTGATTGTAGGGGGTCCCGGTGCCCTTGGTCTTCAGTATTGTTTTTCGCTACTGGTGTAAACGAAAAACGCTAAAAAGAAACTGAAACTGAAGAAACAATAGGCTTTTTTGTCACATTTTTGTCATTGATGAAATTTCAATTGGGGGGGGAGGCCCGCTTGGCTAAGCCTACGGTCCAATTGCGCAAAATAAAAAAGGTATTTACAAACTTTCTGCGAGGTTTTTGGCGTTTTCAACAAAATTTCAACGGTTCAAAAATAGTGCTGTCCTCGAGCCGAGGACAGGGCAATTTTCGAGGACCTAAGGCTTCGAGGCCAAGGCCAAGGACTTGAGGCTTCGAGGCCAAGGCCAAGGACTTCAAAATGTGTCCTCGAGGACGTCCTCGAGGCCAAGGACGTCCTCAAGGACTCCACCTCTGGTAGTTGTAGCTTATATATTTTTATATTTTTACACAATTTTATTTATTAAGACAATTTGTCATTAACTCAGCATCAGTAATTTTTTACATTGTTCAAGTGGTACAAAAAAACAAATTTCTTTTTATATAGAAGTAGGCTAACTTAAATTGTTAAAAAACTATTAGATATCTGATGTTGGTCTATATAGCTGATTTAAAACAGGCCAGGGTTTGATGGTGATTTAATCTGTCAAACAGTCAAATGCTTGGTTAGTTCTGTTTGATGTAAAAGCCTACCTGTACAAGTCTGCAAGTTAGGGTTAAAAGTTTGGAAGTGGCTATTTTGCCTCTAGAGGCAAAATAGTGTTTTTCCTCTGTTTGGGTTGAGGTTGGGATTAGGGTTTGGGTTAGGATTAAGGCAAGGGCTATTTTGGCACTTGCGGCAAAATAGCCGTTAGTTTGACGGTTACAGATAGGTTAGAAATAGCCTAATTCTAGTAAAAGCTTTTGTCCAGTACGATTTGCCTTTCAGCATACCCTACCAAAAATAAGGAATAAAAAGTTTGTATGGTGATTTGCTCTTTGTTCAAACTAAATTCAAAGTGCTTTAAGTTTAGCTTAAATTCACAACCAAAGATTCAATAATTATCACAAAAAGCTGCAGTTATCAAAATTTTTAGAGCTACAAAACATCCTGTACCAGTATGCTTTGACAACTAAATACGATCGAAGTAATTGCCATGACATTGTCAGGTAATCTGTATTACCTATTTGGTCATTGTGCATGAACACAAATGGCAAATTTGCTGTTGATGGCTGTTGTACAATGTGAGTAACAGCCAGTGATTCCTACCTTTTTAATCTTATGGAAGAAATAGTTTCAACTAAAAGACTTTGTTATTAATTTTGTGCCAGTGCCATTATACTAACTTATAGAAGTATTGATCTTCACTGTTCACATACTGGTACTTGAGTTAATAGAGTTGCTCCTTTTGTTTTACAACTATTATTTGATTTTTAATTTTACTTGAATACGGCATTGACTCAAAAGTAACCAATTATTTATGTTATTAAGTTGTAAGGTAGCTTCAGAACAATGATATTTAGTGAAATTTTTCTCAATATAGTGAATGCGGTTTTATGATTTATTAAGAACAATGTGCCGAAAAAATTAATTATAAGCTATAGACAGTATTCAGACTCCCAGAGTCTTATAGGTACAATCAAACCTTTGATTAATAGCCTTAGACATATTGTTTCGGAATCGACATTCGTTATTTATTCGTCGTCAATATGGCTAGGACTGCAGGTATGAACATGAGTGTAAAATTTTGCCTTTCTATGCTCATATTCATACCTGTAGTCCTAGCTATACTGACAAGGAATAAAAGATGAATGTCAATTCCAAAACAGTATGTCAGAGGCTGTTAATCAAAGGTTTCATTGTACCTATAGGACTCTGGAGTCTGGATACTATCTATAGCTTATCACCAGTTTTATACTGTTGTGCGTATTTCAAATTATAGATTGTGCTGGAAAATTTGGTTTGCTTTTGCTTTAGAGTATGTATATGGAAGTGACTGTTTCATCGAAAATTTTCAAGTTAAAGACAATAAAACGAAAATGAGAAATATTCATCCGCGCTTTTTTCATTTGCTTTTCTAGGGGTCAAGATTAGGGTTTAACTTAGGGTTAAATTTGGCGATAGTTTTAGAGTAAGCATTTGAGTTTGGGTTAGATTTGAGTCAGAATTAATAAAAAAGTAGATAAAAATTTGCGGTGAAATTGAGCCTTTCAAAATACATTAATATTCTTTGAGTAATACACAAGTATGGTGCTAAAATATTGAACCGTTGTATAAGTAACAACACAAAAGCTACTCTTACTTGAGTTTGCATTATTATAAATGATACAAGATGTTTCTGTTTTACATGCTTTTTGTTTATTCAGAATTTCAGAAATAAGTTGTATGTATTCTGTAATTGTGAGTCAATTCAGTATGTGTAAATAATGTAAGCATGCTTGAATCTAAAGAAACTTTGTTTTCCAACCCTTTGGTGACAATGTTGAACTATGGAAAGTCTTGAAGATACGAGGTGAATCCAGTCATCGATGTTGATGTGCACAACAGCAGATAAAAAACTGTATGTGATGATGATTACTGCTGATCTTAACCGAAGATTTTGCATATGAAAAAGCTTTTATTGAAAATCTTAAATGTACCCTGGAAGAATCAAAAGTGAATCTTGAAAGATTACTACGTAACAAAAGATCTTATTCTAAAAGAAGATGCTATTACAATTGTTACTTATTGTGTTTCAATATGTTAGTAACAAATTGTGGATAGACTTTACGCTAATTTTAAACTGTGTGAAACCTCAGATAGTCAACCTGATTTTACTTTGTGTATGATGCTTTCAAGAATGATTCAAATCTTTAGAATAGAATGAATACCATAAGTTCTTTTGCCATTTAAGAAATGACGATTTATCCTGTCTATTTCACTCGTGATTTAACTTTGTTGATTTGTAGAGTGGCTAATATCATGGCATGCATTGGGGTGCTTTCTCCTACACACTTCTTTTTTTGAAATAAATCCTTTGATGACTTAAAATTGTAGTAATTTCACTCCACAAATTTGTCTCAGGCTCATAACATAAACAATATGGCAGTGGTTCTTCTTCACAGCTCATACCACTAGAGACATAATAATTCTGTTTCCAAACAATTCATACATTTCAGGTGGTATGAGCTGTGAATAACTGAACTGTATTGAAGAAGAACCATTGACATCATGTTTATGTTATTATCTTACAAAACCAGCTCATATTTTTCCAGACAATGTAGCAACTAATTTGGTGCTTTTATACTCTGGAAATGAAGCTATTTCTTTTTAATACAATTGTGCGTCTGTTACACATACTGTAACTTCAAAACTAATTTGCCATTACTGTAATTCCATTAACATAATGCCCATGTTGCAAGGAAGCCACAAGCACGTTCATTTTGTAACCAATATTGGGTAGCGTTGTCTTTACTTGCATTTGTGGTCTTGTGTTGATGGCATTCTTTGTTTGTAGCATTATCCTACTCGAATGAGCATGATTCATCTCCGTGAAGCTTACAGCAGTGCGTATTGCATATTGTAGCGTAGATTTAATATGTGAAGTGTTACATATTGTTCAATGTTACGTACTGCAGTGTTGATATTGCATTGTCTGTAAGTCTACTACACCCGAATCATTGTATGATTTCTTTTTGCTGTTCTTAATTTGATACTATAATTTCGTACTGCTATTTTTTATTGAAGTTGCATCATTACTAATGCTATACTTTTGTTGACAGATTTTTGCCATTTTCATTTTGCCGTATGGGTTTATGATTATGCCTTGATATTGATACTGTTATCTGAAAAAAGTGGCGTTCATCTCTTCATGTTTCTATGAAAACTAGCAATCTAGAGTAAATATTGTGCTATTTTACGAGATTTAAGAATAAAAATCTTGCTAATTTTTGTATGTCACTTTGACTAAACTAACAACTTTTAAGCTCGGTCTATCCACTGGACGTAAAATCGAGAGCGTATCCGTAGTGTATTTTAACTAACTGGCAGCTTGTACCCTGGTGAAGGCAGTCCGCCGGGCGTATCCTAATTTCTTCTAAAATAATCAAAATACGCTCGTATACTCACGATATTACGAACAGTGCAGGGCAGGCGTAAGTAATAGAGCTTACTTTCCGGCCTATAGGTAAGTTAAAATTGTAGTGTAAAGTTGTAAGTGTCACAGTGTTGGGGTAGCTTTCGTGAGGGGGGTCTGGGGGGCGAAGCCCCCCAGACGTTGGTATGGCAATACATTTGCAGCACCACCAAACATTTTTGTCACGAGCCGCCACTGACTACAGGTATGAACATGAGCGTAGAAAGGCAAAGATTCGCAAATTTAACCAGATCAAAACCGAATATCATTTTTTTGGAAAATATTAAGCAATCACAATATTGCAAAAGATATACTAGTTCAATTTAAAAGAATTTTCAATAGCATACCTTAGACAGCGTTTCGCCTAATTTTAGGGTTCTTCAGTAAAGGCGGGTTCACACAGAAGCCGTCAACGTTACCGTTCCGTCGCAGTTACGTCTAACGTCAAGGTGTTCACACAGAAAATTTTAGCGGTGACGGAAGTGATTTTCTTGATTTCGTCCGTCTTACGTTGAGTTAAAATAATTTTAACTTTACGTAAGTAACGTAAGCGAATTCGAGCATGTTTTTGGTGGTTGGGGCAAACTTTGAGCCACAAAAACTGAAAATCTTGAAAAAATAATTGGTTTTTGTTGAAAAGTAGCTTTCAGCAGGCAATGTTAAGTGCTTAGAGCGGTATGTAGTAGGCTAGGTCTAGTCATATACCGCTACTTTGTAGTATAGGTAGTGTACAGTAGCAGTGATACTGGTATCTAGTCTAGCGGTACTTCAGACTGGATTGCTTTTTTTTCTGCTTGGGAAAAGAAGAGAGAATGAGATATTGAAACTACCGGTAATTGGTACTGGGTAGGCATGTTAAATCTGAGTTGGTTGCTAGCAGCCAGTTGAGAAAGCCAATTCAATTTGGCTTTCCATGCTCTTGTTTTGGTACAATTGGCTAAAGTTCAATTTTGAACTTCAATTGACTTGACTCTTGAAAGCTGAAATTATAAACTACTGGAAGCAATCAATTTCTACAGTAGAGACCTTTCTCATGTCTGAAAGTGGCTATTTTGCCTCGAGAGGCAAAATAGTGTTTTTCCTTTGTTTGGGTTAGGGTTTGGGCTAGGGTTGGGATTAGGGTTAGGATTAGAGTTAGAGTTTGGGTTAGTTTTTGGGTTAGCATGAGGCTTATGGCTAATTTGGCATTTGCGGCAAAATAGCCGTTAGGATTATTTTGCCTCCAAATTGCAAAATAACATGGGGCTATTTTGCCTCTAGAAGCAAAATTGCCACTGCCTTTAAATAAAGTGGCCACTTTTGACCATTTTGGACACTGTATCATCAATAGCCTAGTCATGATCATATACCGTAGTGCACTGGGGTACTTTGATACTGGTCTGTGGTCATGATTATTGCCATGATGCATATAAATACTGACCAGTGATTGCTTAGCTACCAATATCATAGACTCTTAACTTTTGTTTATTTTTAGGAACTCATAAGCCTATCTATTTGTTGATTTAATAATAGTCAGGTAGAGGCTACTGGTAGTTGTTGTATCTGTATACTCTGCGGTTTGTTTTGTGTGAACGCTGAACAGTCACTGAAATGAAATTGTATGATGTTAGAATCATCTTGTATTCTTAGCAGTGGATCACTAGATGCCAAAAAAATAGCTGGTTTACTTACACAGTGTTGGTACAATGCACATACAAAGTTGGCTGTGGTTTTGAATTGCATTGAGCTTTATTTGTTTTAAGCTTAATGTGGTTTGGGGTTATAGCTACTTTAGAAAATCAACGAACCAGTACCATACAATCAAATTGGAGTGGAGAAAACATACTGTACACTGGTACAGTACTGCACAAATCAAGAGTTGAGTAGTGATAGTTTCCATACAGTTCAATTGTCGCTGCACTTCACGCATATGCTAGTACTGTACCAGTTTGTGATAGCCTACCAGTACAGTAGACCATCACTTCGCAATATAACAGATGCCGAATACGCGAGATCGATTTCTGACAGTGCACACATACCTACGGACGGTACATAGTGGTACTGAGCCTGGACCACATGGGTGTGGGTTAGGTTTTTGTGCTGCTGCACTTATGATTCTGTATGTTCTAGTACTAGTACGATAGTATGGCATATGACAGATAACAAGTGTATGATATCGGTTATCGAAAGAATTTGCGATACGGTAGCATACAAAAAAATAGACTTCTTTAAAGCGTACACATACTGTAATAGCAATTTTCGATTTGATTGCGCGATAACGATTTCTGATAATGAATGCCGTAATAAACTGCATGTGCTGCATTAGATATCTTTTTCCTCACTTTCTGACCTGCTAACTGTTGTTATCGATGTTAGTCAAAAATTGCAATCACATCAGATATTGAGAGTTGAAACATTTAAAAAAACTCAAACACTGATTTACCGCAATTTTGAGTATAAAAATTTCTAGTTCTGCAGGTTTTACCAGTACTTTTCAGTTTTTAAAGTAATTTCTGTCAGTACTTTCAGCTTTTTAAAGTCTTCTACTTCTTACATTACTCACTATTGCAGTAAGCCTACTGATTGACCAACCAAATCTGCCAAATTCCACTTTAGTACCGTACCAACCTATATCTTATCTACAGATTATTTCTGAAAAACAAAATCTAGTGATTAGGCTATTTGAATTCATATCATATTGCTTACGGTAAATTTAAATTTAAGTTCTACACCACCTTAAAATTGTTCATGCAAATCTAATTTAAATGATATACAGGGTGGGCCATAAGTAGGTATACAGCCATCGCTCAAAAGTGCTTCAAATTTTTTTTTCCATTACAGTTTTTACTTGACTTTAAGTCATATTACAGTTCCTAGTGCTGAGCAAGTAATGCAAAGTCTTTTGGAATGTGCTGCTTATTAGAAGTGAGAAGAAATTTAAAGTGTTTATACTGTGATTGCTGTATACCTACTTTTGGCCCACCCTTTACTCTAAATGCAATTACTTACTAATCACTTTTTTACTTTTGCAAAATAGACTTAAAATCTGTGATCATATCAGTACTTGACTGTTAAAGAAATTTAATTATTTAAGAAATTCAACAAATATGTAAGCTGTAACTGAACAAAAAATCTAAGCAGTTTTTTAACCCAGCAGCAGTACCATGAAAAAAATTACTTGAGCAGTACCACTGTACAACTAAGTAAAACTAAAGTTAAAACTCTTCACTTTTTTCCACAATTATCACTGATACTTGATAAATGTTTGTTGATGATTTTGGCAAGCACTTCAAAACCAGCAAGTTAACCCCACAGGATAAAGTGCATTAAATAGCCTGCACATATTATCAGTAGCTCTCAATTTAAGCATAGTTTGATGGTATATATCAGAGGTGGAGTCCTCGAGGACGTCCTTGGCCTCGAGGACACATTTTGAAGTCCTTGGCCTTGGCCTCGAAGGTCAAGTCCTTGGCCTTGGCCTCGAGGCCTCAAGTCCTCGAAAATTGGCCTGTCCTCGGCTCGAGGACAGCAGTATTTTTTGAATTGTTAAAATTTTGTGAAGCGCTTGAAAATTTTTTTGGAAAACGTTTTTTTGTGGAGATCGCTTGAAAAATTTTTGTGAAGACCTTTTTTTTTTTTTTGGAGAGCACTTGCGCTTGTGTCCTTGGTCCTTGGCCTTGGCCTCGAGCATTCCTGTCCTTGGCCTCGAGAGTGTCTGTCCTCGGAAAGGCTGTCCTTGGCCTTGGCCTCGGATTTTTTTTGTGTCCTTGGCCTTGGCCTCGGATTTTTTTTGTGTCCTTGGCCTTGGCCTCGAGCCTTGTGTCCTCGACTCCACCTCTGGTATATATAGTGATTACTGATTACAAAACCCAAACTTGATAGGCCTATTGGTTTATTACGGTGACGGATCAGTGTGAACCTCTCACGTTCAGGTTACCGTCACCGCCAAATTACGGTAGAACGCTGAACGGTGACGTAAACGCTGACGGCTTCTGTGTGAACCCGCCTTAAGGATAGCAAGGCCAAAATTACAAAAATCACCAGAGATAAATATCTCCAAAACATACATCTTTACCAATTTATCAATTAATGAATAAATTTTTACCGATCATATTATTCCTGAAATAAAATAGACTGAACTAATTAAATAGTTCACAGAGACCTCACGTCTTACAATCCTACTACGTTTGACAACACCTTAATGCTGTACCAATTATGTTTATATTACATAAATATTTACCAATCAGTTTTAGCCAAATTACATAAATCTTAACTGAAAATCTTTACCCAATAAAACTAAAGGCTATTAATTAAATCTTTACCGAATGAAAGTATATCCTATAAGTCAAATCTTTACCGGCTAATTTACAAAGCTTACTTACATCTCTCAGAAGAACGATATGCTAGCTAACCTTTACTTTCCTCAAAGCTCATCTTAAATTGCTACGTCTCCAGTAGGCTAAAAGGCTCAAAACTGGTGCCAAAATTCAGAACTAGAGCTAGACTAGGCTAACAATATCTAAAAATTAGATATGAAACGCTAGAAAAAATAGTTTGATAAAGGCATTTATACCCAAGTAGTACTTTTGGTTCTGAGCTGGTTAATTTGAAAAGTTGATTTGAACCAGATAAGTCAGATGACAATCGAAAGAACAATAATCGTTAAATTCATCATGTTTATATAATTTTTTTTTTTTCGCAAGGCGTAAAATGCTTTGTTACATATACCGATGCTTTTATGTTTTCTATTAGTTTTTCTATACCTCGGTATATAAATCTGCAGCATCCCAGCGATACAAGTTTTTACGAAGTATATGTATCTGTATAGATACAAGACTAAATCTATACAGATGGATAATCTAAATCTATATAGATACATATCTTGTAAAGCTGACGCGAGGTCCTCAAATATGGCTTGCGATGTCGCATTCTAGTCGATATTTTGTAAAAGTGCATTGGCGCTAATATGACTTACTCGTAAACAGTTTTAACTAGCCAATCGGAGATATTTTTTCCTGTCATATTGTACACCACGTCAGAGGTCTGTAGTGTGGCTAGTGGGATGTAATCACCGTCAGTAATTGAGGCTGGGCATTCTGAAACAAAACAAGAGAATTGGTTACATTGCTCTTGTCTAACCACTAACCTACAGATTACTTTCCAAGCATTACAGCACCATTAAATTTCAAACGCCAGTTTTAACTAACATTAGAACTGGTTTTGGTGAGAAAGAAGCCGGGTAAGAAAATAAACAAGATCTGGTCAAACCACTTAACCACGGCAATTCAAAACGGCTATGGTCTTCGAATGACATTGTGAAACACAAATATGGTACACCGCTGATAATTTTAGGTGTAGATTGAATTTTTTGGACTTTCTGATTGCTTGGCCTTTTTGGGTTTATTTTCTTTATTTTATTTTAGACCGATGATAACCCTATTCAGTGCCAAAATTGTTTTTTTACTTGCTTTTATTTTAATTTTGGCTGATTGTTTGTTTATTAAACCGTACTTTCTGGTAACTTTTTAGTCTATTTTTCAAACTGAATAATAGGCTTTGTGATTTAATAAAAATATCAGTAAATTTTTTCTAACTCGAACTCGCAATGACTTAAGCCCTTTTATTTACTTGCTAGAAGTACACGCGTTTCCTTTTCAGTACAGGCGCACGTGAGGGTGGTGGCATTGACATTTTGACTCGTTGATCTTGGATTGTTTTCAACACCCCAATTACCAGCTGTAAACAAATGATACATGAAGAAACTGCTAAAATACAGGATAAAATCTGGCTCTATAGCGTCCCGTGATTTAACAATCATTCTTCATCATACTCGGTGGTTATTCTCCACAACCGATCAGTGATTAAGTGGATAAAACGTCGTTTGCTACTGAAGCGGTAGACTGGAGATCGATTCCGGTTTGGGTTAAACCAAAAACTATACAAAATGGTATTTACAGCTTTCCTGCTTGACGTTCAGCATTAAAAAAACAGTGTGAAGCCTCCATCGTGTGTGGAAGACTGGTGGTAGCTTGAATCGAAAACCGAGGTCCTTTCGCTGTCTCCTGGCCAAGGCAGCATGGCAAATAAGTAACTTAAGCTATAGTGCGCTATTGGGCCAGATAGTTTGTGAATGGTAAAAGTCATAGGTGGGCAAGTTAACGCAAAACGTTAGCTTCGTTAACCACTGGTCCGTTAACAAACTTCACACCTCCGTTAACGTTAATCCGTTATTTTCAGCTTTAATTAACGGAAGTTAATAAAGTCCGTTAATCCGTTAACATTTTGCGTGCAACTTACATTTCGTTTTATTCACTCGCTTCTAGAACACGTATTGACGCTGTTAAGCTGATTGTAAGGAAATATTTATTGCTGTGGTGGCCTTTTTGTGTTTTGAAAGTAACATTTTACAGTCTAATCTAATTTCAAGATAAAAACAAGCTCAAATGCACAACGAAGCTGCATGATATTAACGATAAAAACCTTAACGGAAGTTAACAGAACTTAACGGAAGTTACTTTAGTCCGTTAACAGCACTTAACGGAAGTTAATTTAGTCCGTTAACATGAGAAAAAATTTTAACGGATTAACGAGTTAATGAAAAAGTTAGCTTCGTTATTAACGGATTAACGATTAACGGACTTGTGCCCATCTATGGTAAAAGTCAAAAAAAATGTTTTCACTATCTAACCGTACATTTGCACTTGTGCAACTATAAGCAATCAATTTGACTAACGTTTCGCCTTTTCACATAATACCAGGTCATCATTGAAGTTGACGATAGTGTAACCTTCCACACACCTCATACCCAAAGACGGGGATTCAAAAAGAGCCTGACTGGTTCTCGAAGACAAGTCGCTAGTTGGAAGATCATTGCTGAAAAAATTCCAAAATAAATAATTTACATTCAATTTCGCTTCCCACAGATTACCCTAGTGAGGATATCATCACAATTCAACTCTGCAATTCTAGTAATCTTTTTCTAAAGCGTTAGAAGAAAACTTTTTTAGCAAATCAATTTTTTTGTTATTCTCGCAGTATCACACCAAAGCGTGTAGCCTAACAAGTTTGCGAGGCCCATCTCCGCGTCATTGCACCCGGGCAACGTAGTTCCTTTCGAAGGAATGTCGCAAAGGTGGCAAGAAGTTGGCAACACTGTGTCCGATTTGACCGGCCGGAGATTTAAACCTCAGACTTCCCGCTCCAGAGACGAGCACGCGTTACCACTCGACCAACTGACCGGTAACTTTTTCTCAATCACTAATAATTTTGTATCAAATATGCGGCATTTCCTTGATTCTACGTAAATAACTTTTTAAAGCCTAGGGTTTAGATTGAAAAAACGCTCACCCTATGCAGAAAAGCAGAACCACAACCAAAAGTTTCTCACAGAAAAATGGCAATTTTGTGGTAAAGCCACCAATATTCAATAAGGTTTTACCTGTAAAAAGTTCTTGTGTTGCCATACATCCACGGTTGCAGTTCTAGAGCAGGATAGTTTCGAATTTGCGGTATAACGAGCGTGAGTGCTAGAGCAAGGACGATGAAAACAGCCGGTACAATCACTTGAGCTATTACACCTTTCTTGTTGCGTCTGCACAAAACAATAACTTTATAATAGGCACAAAACCTTTATCCAAAAAAACACCATTTCATAAAAGTTTCTATTCAAATAAGAAATCAAACTTTGATGCGTGTAAGACGCATATATCCACGCCATTTTATTTGAATTACACACCCTTCTAACCGCCAAGAGAGCACTTCTGATTTTCGAACTCTTTATCTTGAATTGTAATTATATCTTTATCCACCAAGTCGCGTTGGTCAAGAGACAGCAAAAGGATCTTTTACGTCTCCGAGTCAAGCTGCCGCCAGCCCATCTGTCTATCACATAAGGTGGAGGCTTCACACTGTCCCTTTTAACGCTGAACATCAAGCAGGGAAGCTGTGAATACCAGTTTTTATCTAGTCTTTGGTTTGACCCGACCGAGAATTGAACCCACATCTACCATTTCAGTAACAGACGCTCTATCCACTCGACCACCGATCGTTTCTTTTTTTTTGTTTTTTTTGCCCACATTTGCGAGGTTCATACGAACTTCGAACACTGCTATCAAAACAACTTTCAAATCCCTGGTTACGCACGAAGACAGAATATCATTCACCTTGCATGGTGGAATCTTTTAACCAGTAAAGCTCGGAACTGTTGCCACACCAGTTTTCTTCCGGTCACTTTGTACGACCCTTTACCCATGGACCCGTCGCTCAATCCATCGCCGACCTCAACAACGTTTCCATCAATGACGTCATCAATGAGATCTGGAGTTACGCTTTGTTGATGGCCTAAAAATTTGAAACCTGATTGCAATCGAGTTCCTGCATTTGTTCACTAGTTAGCTGTAAAATGGCTAATCCTCAATAGGTACTGTAGCTGTTCATTGTTTAACAAATTAAAAGTAGTTAATCTTAAACATAACAGGCATTTATTCAAGTAGTTAGCCAAGCCAATAAGCAACTATTTATAAAGATTCGATGCTGTTTCTCTCTATTAAGAGCTTAATCTAGTAAAATCTTGGCTGCTTTTTGCATGTACTATAACGATCATGCCATTACCAACCTTACCTAATAGGTTTAATGCGGAGTTTAAAAATATGGGACATTTTGTAGCGTAATGCTTTCATCTACATGAAATTTTCAACCAAACTGCAAAATTTTCAAACTTAAAATGTAGCTTGAAATTATGACCGAGAAGCATTGTATGATAAAGCTTCAAATAGAAAAAAGATCAAGTTACATAAAAAATGAACTAAAACACACCGTTTGCTGTAGTAGGCGGAATGATAAAAAAGTCTGAAAACAAAGCATGCAAATTTAAGCGAGTGAACATTCAAAAGTATTACGTATCAGAGCTGTTCAGTTTCAAGCATTTCTTACAGATCTGCATTTTCATACATCAAAAAAGTTGCTTGTGCTGCAAAAGGCAAAACCATAAAGCAAAAGAATGCGGCAAACATAAACGCTATGGTACATCTATTTGAAAAATGTAGATAGTAAGATAATGCTGCAGTAGAATTAAATAAAATTTAGTTGCTTTATACCATTCATGCAAATGGAATAAATTCACGTTATTACAAGCAAGTGTAAAAAAGTTTAGATTCTGATTGATAAGCATTAACTTCTCAAACTCAAAACATGATCTCAATTTTCAAATAAAAACCAATTTCAAAAATATAAAAGGCCTTGTGAAGACTGAGTGTCTGGCACTCGACTTGAAATAAAAAACTGCACCGTGCATTTAGAAACCAAAAAAAAATCATGCAAGCGAGCATGCGATCAAAGCAGATGCATATTTACTCGAGTTGATGCTGCGTTCAGTATTTCTTCTTCTGTGTCCACTGCGAGCTTGATCTTCGGTGGTATCAACCGTCTTTTGCTTGCGACGAGGAATGCAGAAGCAACCTAAATTAACATAAAATACGATTTCAGAACAATTTGCAAGCAATATTGTTTCAAATGATCCTTCATTACGAAATGACTATTTTTTAGCATGTATTTCAGTCAAATTTTGCGCATTTTAAGTTTACAAGAACGTCAACATGATATGTTCTATTCTTCTCGTGAAAATTTGAACACTTTTGGCGGCGTGCAAAAATCTTGGTTGCTTGCAGATGAAAGAAAATTATTTTTGCAATTTTTGCTGTACTTTGGAACCATCTTGCGAACTAAAATTCATTTCAAACCTCAATTTCAAAAAAATCTGAAATCTAAGATAGAGATGTCAACCGCGCAGCGTACGCGGAGGACGCGGTCGCGCCGCGCGGGTACCGCACAAAATTTTCCCTAGTTTTGCAGTGCAGGGCTGCGGACGCCGAACAGTTAGGTGCTAAGGTTTGCTGTGTCAAAATAGAAACGACTAATGAGCAAATTAAGTCATCATGCACTGAGCATTACCAGTACAGTATATTACGAATAGGCTAATATTGGTATAGTTACTTTCGCAAAATCAGCCGTTTTTCTGCTACCAGGTGATCATAGTGCCATAACTTCAAAAATTAGAACAGTTGAAGGTGGAAACAAGAAATTTAAATTGAATGGAGATAGATTGAACGCATGAAACAATACTTTGACAAATTTTGGGGGCTGCCGGTCACGTGATATGAGTTTCCAAGACCCTTACCAGAAAAGCTGATCCTCGTTCTTAACACCCGCACAGACCTAAAGTAACTGCAAGGGGAGAATAATTTTGGATTTTGAACCGCCCGGAGATGTTGTTTCAATTACCACATTCAAAATGTTAGAGTTCCGAGATTTATATTTTTTTTCTGTTTTTTCTTTTCTTTTGCAAGATTTCGTGAGCATGCTATAACCCCAAAACCACTGAATCTAGAAACTTGAAACTTGTGATGGCAATAGGTTTTTGATTGAGATTGTCTTTAGTGAAATTTGGTGGTGATAGATCATGTGGCTTGGGGGGAATGGTCACCAAACTTGTGATTGTTCCACTTATTTCAGAATTGGATTAGATTTGGCAAACACATGGGAAATAGTCAGCTACAACAACTTTTATTTTTTGTTCAGTGTTGAGAGAGGGTTTGGGCAAAAGTGCTTTAGAGCAAATTATTCCTAATATACCAGCTCTTTCCAGCTCCGTGAAAGTTTGTTGATAGGATTCCATGCAAATAAGCACTGAGTTATTCGAACACTAGTATTCAAATAAGCTCTGCTTTATCAGATTATGACTCTTCAGTATTGGTGCTTCACCAGCGAATCATCAAATTCATGCGATATATTGTTTGTGGTCATATTTTTGGTATTTTGCTTTTATGCGGTGCAGCGCGAATGCAGTGCAGTGTTTGCAAATGTTTTGCGGTGCGGTGCAGTGAGCGGACTGAATGAACCCTAACGGTGCGGGCGTAGTCCAGTAAAAGTGTACCCGCGACATCTCTAATCTAAGAAAACATCAGTTTAGTGTTGTAAGTACGAGGATCTTATTTTAGATTAGAAATCAGCCAGCCCAGGATTTGAACCCAAATCTTCTGTATCATATATTACTTCTAACTAATAATTAAAAGTAATTATGAAAGCAGCCTGAATTGGTATTAACATCTCTTACATTTTGTTTTTTCTTCTTGTCCTTCGTCATAGCTCTGTTCGGCAACATTGAGGAAAATCTCTTCCAAACTTGTATCAGTGAGCCCGTAGGTTAGGTTGTTCTGGTCCAGTTTGGTGAACAGTTCGCTGAATCTAAACACAAGTTGAAACTTTGACCGCCAGTTACAAATCGAAATCGCATTTTAAAAATATTTTACCTTGGTTATAGTTACTTGAATGATCAGACAAGATAAGATGGGAAATTGCAACAAGTCACTTTACACTACATTTCAAAGTCACTGCTTCGCCCCCAGCAAGAAATTAACCAAAATCATCTGCTTCAGACACTTCATTAACAAGGCTATCACAGGCAAAATCTTAAATCAAATATTAGCAGATTTTCCAAACTTACTTTCCGTCACTCTGAGCAAGGTACGGCAAAACGAACGTTACTTCTCTCGGGTTTTCTTCGTGGATCTTCGATTTTGGAACCGTTCGCAAAACCAAGTTTGTTATTTGAGCAGAGAGGGCTGCATCTACAAGTACACTTTAAAATTGAATAATACTATCCATACAGTATTTGAGATCAAAAGTTGAAAACTGAATCTATTTGAACTGCGTTTAAGGCCATAATATTGCTTAATTTAGAAGCTTAACAGCAAAAAAAAAAAAAGAAAAAAAACTAGTTTGATATAGTAAAGAGGAAAAGCTACAAATATCGATATCAAAAGCTCACCGTTCAAATTGTAAACTACTCCAGGATCACCGTTTTGATCCGATAGAGATGAAAAAGAAGACGCAGAGGAAATGTTCGCCGATTCAAAACCTTCATCCGATGCCTGAAAAAAAATTATCCAAACAGAATGTTACTTCATTGATTTAACGCGACAGAGATCGAAAGTCTCAGAATGTTGAAATAGTTGTTTCGCAAATAGCTTTGCTTGGATGACGGAATATACCCCACCCTGGCAGAAAACCTTTAGAGAGAAGAGGCCATATCCACATCCATCGAAGAATGGGAACTCTATCTCAACCCAACATTTGCTGCTTCCAACTCACAAACACTTAAATAACACAAAACTCATATGGATTATGTACAATTTACAAGGGAAGGACAGAGAGACTGCGAAAGGACCGTTAGGTCTTCGAGTCAAGCAGCCACTCTATATTGGTAGGCAATTAGTCAGTGTAGATGTCACTGATAGCATGAAATGTCACTAATAGCATTTAGATGTCACTTATTCGAATGAAAGCTAATAGTGCTTAGATGTCACTAATAGCATTTAGATCCTGTGGCCCCTATCTCCATACAGGAGGCCACGGGATTATTCGTCCTTTACAACCCGTTGGTTGAAAAATGTCATTGTCGTTTCCGTAAAAGCACGGTGTGCAAATAGTTTTTGTTGCCAAATTAGAAGAAAGGGGATTTTATTGAAGTTTTTAATTCTATTTAAACCACTAACCTTCCAGATACGTGTTAATTATGAACAAACGAATACGCAAGTTCACTAATTATTTTCAAGTCGCAACACATTAGCAGTTACGTACCTTGTCTTTGAAGCTTCCGCTGTTGTTCTTCGGCAGATCTACGTTTCCAACTAATTCTTTTCCCTACTCATTTTTCTTCGCCACGGTCAAGTAGTATCCCACGCCGAACGAGCTTTTTAAAAACAGCGACGATCCGCAACACTTGAGGCTTCCCTGTGGAACAGAACAAGTAGCTAATAAATGCAAATAGAAGGCGAATTTAGCTTGTTTTTGAGTAACGCCATATACACTGAAAAGCGCAAGTTTTAAGGTATGCCGAGTGGGCAAAGAAATTCTGTTTTTAGTTGAATAAACGTCACAACATCTGCTTTGAAACTTACAAAAAAAGTGTCTTTCAAATTGGAATATTAATTATTTGTTGGTAAACTTGTTATCTCACGTGTGATATGATGGCAATCCGGTCTCCTAGCAAGTCGGCTTCATCCATGTGATGTGTGGAGAGGATGATGGTTCGATCTGTGCGGTATCGAAGCAGCAAATCCCAGATACCACGACGAGCGTAAGGATCAATTCCTAAAAAATACGTACTGCTATTGCACTTTTGACTTAACAAAGCTAAAAAAAAATAAAAGCATTAAGTATTTCTAAAATCCATTGGCTTAACTGGTATTTGAAAACTCTAAATTCTAATCTTTTCTATTCAAATGAACAAATTGAACTTTATGGTTGGCTCAGAAACAATTTCAATGAGGCATCTTACATCTCGCACTTGAAACATCTGTAACAAGAAAGTTAAGCTCTAAAATTGTAACTAATTTACGAACTTAAACTTGGCAAAAGCTCCGAATCACAGTACCTGCTGTGGGCTCGTCAAGAATAACACATTTTGAACCGCCGACAAAAGCAACGGCCACCGACAACTTTCTCTTCATCCCACCAGACAGATGTTTGGACACCTCGTCTTTCTTGTGGGAAAGTCCCACGTCGTTGAGCATTTCCTCTATTTCGTTTTTGTCCTGCGACACACTACCGACAGCTCGTTTTAGTCCAGCGTAAAATTGGAGATGCTCCAAGACGGTGAGACTGAAAAAAAGATGAATTTTGGGCTGACTGCTGTGCTGTCTGCGTTACGTAAATTTCCTACTGCGCTCCAATCCACAAAGGAATTGGATTTCAAATACCACCACACTGCAATATTGCTGGATGGGTGAAAATCACTTAACAAATAGAAATGAGTCAATCGTGGAGATGAATTTTGAATTTACGTGACGTTAATTCAATGCTTTCATTGACCAACTGCAAGGCGTCGTAACTTAGTTCGTCAAGCATCGGAATAATTAGTGAAAGGTTGCTGATCCTCGGTTCAATTCCCGAACTTGTCATTCGTCGTTGTTTGTGCCCTTGGGAAAAATAATTAACGCTTAATCCCCATTTGAGCAAAAATTTACCCACCACGGTAGCCCAGCCTGACGGGACTTACAACAGAACCTAAAATGGTGGTTTCATGCTTAGCAATTTTAATTGGTGAGATTAGATAGACGCAAAGTGCCTAGTTCATATAAAAAAATACAGCGGCCCATTCGGAGTCCATTTTCATTTATGCACTACTCAACAATGTACACCTACTCGCCAAAGAGCACGTTGTGTTGCGGGCAAAAGCCAAGTTGTCTTCGAATTCGGTCGATTTGATGTCTGATGTCACTTCCGTAAATAGTGGCCGTACCGGAAGAGGGTGTGAAAAGTCCTGTGAGCATGGACATGGTCGTGGTTTTTCCCGCTCCGTTGTGGCCCAGAAAAGACGTGATCTGGCCTTCGTAGAAGTTGAGGGACAAATCGTTGACAGCCACCTTCCCGGTGCTGAAATAATCAAATTAACTAATCCTTAATATTTAAAACAAAATTACGTAATGCCAGAAGGTCAACGATTCTCGATGCAATGACGTCAATGACTTGACAAATAAGAGATTCTAAAAGTATAAACACCAAACAACGGAAAATTTGATGAAAAATGCCTATTTTGTCGGATATTCGAGCTATACCGGTACTGTTGTTCTAACGCAAACTTGACGTTTGAAAAACAAAAATTTGAATAGCCTTTTTTTCTTTCTTTTCAGTATCTTCTCAGATGGCATAGACTATTCGCGTAATCAATCGGCAAACATTTAAGACACAAACAATGGCTAAAGGTAACACTTCTCATATATCACGTCACAATTTTTGTCTGTGAGGAAAACAAATTGAGTAAACTTGTAATTTATAACCTGGTTAACTCAATTACCCCATCTTTCCTAAGCGCAACCGATTCGATGCCATTTGCTACCAGTTAGGAGAGATTAAAACCTTTGTCAACTTGGACGTAGCGCTTTTATCAGTATCGAAGATCTGGCTGTATGACCTGGGTTAACTCGCACCCTCGCTAAGTTATTGCATTCTTGGATTAGGCCCTTTACGGTAATTATCTCTGCTTGGTGGTTATTATTTTTACTTGTTAATTTCATGCATAAGCGGCAAGCATAAACAGCATGAAGCAAGATCTATAGTAAGCAACGCAATAAATCAATATAAATGAAGACCAACAAGCATGACCAAAAGGCAATTAAAAATTATGCAAAAGGAAATAGCAAATTGTTGTAATTGACATAAACATTTGATTCATAAAAGATGCCAGATATCATTAGAGAGTTCATTAAACTGCTGAAAAATCTTCGGCAACGTTGGATAAAAGAAAATGTAGTTTTGCGTAAAATAGCATCAAATGTATTGATAAAATTTTGAAATTTTATGAATAAGCAGCAAATTTAATTTGGATTCAAGCCAAAACCAACCTTAAAAATATGAAAATGGTCAACTTCTTAAAAGAGAGCAAGGATTCGACCACAAGATAACGACTCTGTTTCCTCGTCCAGGAGGACAGAAATGCAATCAATCGGATCGAAATGTGGAAGATTTGAACTGCAAGTCATGTTTGAATTGAGGCTAACTGATAGTAACAGTTGCTTGTGACGTCATCTTGAAATCAACGTAATCAAGATCGACACTTACTCGTAAACTTTCTTCAACATGTGAAGCGACACGCCCAATGTTAAGTGCTTCGGTTCCGCTTCCAACTTTACTCCCAGAGCTTGTTCGTCATTATGATACGCTTCGTCATCTTGTGACGTCATATTCGAAGACGTTCCGCACCAGTAATCACGCTGAACCAAGAAGTACCAACGTTTTGGTACACCGTAAGTTCCAGGGAAAACATTTTCAATGTACCTAAAAATGTGATAAATAATGGTAGAAGTGCTTGCGAAAATTAAAAAATATCATTAATTTCAAGGCACATTGTTTTTAATTAAAGTTTATAGCTTTGTTGCACTAACTAAACATAATTTTTTTTTACTTTTATGCCTATTTTTTTTGTTTTTTTTCTTTCTACGTTCTGTTCCTGTAAAAAAAACGTAGAAATGTACAAAATATTTTTTGATTAATAGCAATGTTTTAAATTGTATGTATGGATATCGTACTACTGCACATTTAGTCTTTAAACCTTGAAATATCAATTTAAAAATTTTATGAACATCCAGCCAAATGTAACCGATTTTTCCAAAAGCATAATTTTACAAAGAAAAAGAACAGGAAAGTTAGACAATCGGATTTCTTGAAAACTAACATGCAGCAATTTTTTTAAAGTTGGCTTTTTGTAAAGTCCCAGTAAGGCACTGCATTTTCAAGTTAATGGGTGAAAAAAGGAAGACCGGTAAAGAGATGAAAAGAAGAGCTGGAATCTGATATGTTTGCCAGACGTTTGCTAAAGTTGGTTGGATGCACAAAATTGTGCAAGATGGAGACTAGGCTGCAAAAACCGGCTGACCTCTGTGTGCGGAGAAAATCTGTTGGGCTCCAGAAATAGAAGAAAGACACGCACTGCTGGAGCAAAATGATGATGATGAAGTTTCAGTTTTTGTCTAGTCTTTTTGTCAAGATTTCTACATCACCACAAAATACAACAGTACATTTCTGATCAACTTAAACTTACCAAGCCAACAACATGTAAATGACAGCGTCTACGAGCATCATTATCAAAGTGATAACAAAACTGATGTCATCATTTGGGTCAGGACTCGAGTTCCAATTAAAAAACTGAATCCCATCGCCAGACATTTCGTACTGAGATATGTAGTTCGCTCCGTAACCGAAAGCCACATTGGAGAGCAGGCACTAAAAAATGCGGCTTTATTGGCTGGACTAACTGTTCATTTTAAAACTTTAAGCAAAGTTGAAACTATAGAGGTTAATCAATATTTAATTTGTTAACAATTTATATATAACCACGCAAATCTAGGTTTTTTTTTCGGTCATTGACTTAAATGTTTAGTAAGTGATCGAAAATAAATTATCCAATTCGGTCAAAATGATTGAAAAAATTACTAGGATTTTAAATTCAAGAGCTAAAGTCGCGTTTGCAATGATGAACATACAGTAATATAGCCGCAATAAATTCTAAAATGGTAAAAAAATACGTCCAAAGTCGGTTATTTGACGGAAATTTCTGAGCGAAAAAATAAACCAGACGCAAATGCATTAGAAAACACAGTATACCCAAAATAACTTGGTTTAGAGTATTTTACTTACGGCTATGATTTTTGTTGTTAGCGTCATATTGTCCTCAAAAGCATAAACCAAGTTGTATGGGAGGAAAAGAAGGAAAAAGATTATTCCACCACAAGCGGCAGCCAGGTTCGCCCTGTCACATGAAAAGTTGTCTTATACACACGGTAGAAACTTTTTTTTATATATCAAGAACAGGTTAAGGCTTACTTAACTACAAAAGTTACAAATGCAAATGGTAGACTCGGGTTCAATTTCTGGCCGGGTAAAAATAAAAACTATAAAACATGATATTCACAGCTTTCCTGCTTGACGTTCAGCATTAAAGGGTCAGTGTGAAGCCTCCACGTGTGTGGTAGACAGGTGGGCAGGTGACAGCTTGACTCGAAGATCGAAAGTTGCTTTCGCTGTCTCCTGGCCAAGTCAACTTGATGAATAAAACGTAACAACAATTACAATTTAAGACTTTTTCTAACATTTGACGTTAATGGAACATGACACAAAAAGAGAGTGAGGAAATGTCTTTTTTCACAAAGAAATTTTTGACTTCAAATACAGCTCTCCGAAAATGTGAATATTATATGAGTTCAAGTAATGTCAGTGCTCGAAGCTGTGAATTACAAGTCGATTGAGATAACCAATTAAACATTCATTTAAACTCAAATAATCACAAAAAATACCGGCGAAAAGTTTACATTTGCATGGGCAAAACTTAAAAACAGAGTGGCAGTGATATCTAAAACCACTACATGATCAGTTTTCACGGTATTTTAAGACTGCGGCAGATATACAGCTACGTCAAGGTTGAGTAAAATAACCGTATCTTGTAGCAAAAATGAAGAAAAGCAATTTTGAGAATAGGGCAAAAATTAATCTAAGCTAGCGAAATCCATCACCACAAGTAGGTCACTTCTCAGTGACCCATTATGTTTTGTTTAACATGAAGGTACATATCAAAACCTGCGGATAACGCTGAAATTGCTATTGCCCTATGTTGTATAAGATTTGATAATTTTATGTGCATTTTTGTCGCCTGATGAGACCCTTGAGCAAGGTGGAAACGCGTCGCGATAGCTCACTCGCTGATTGTGTGCTTTTGTAAAAAAAGCAAACTATGCTCCTTACTTTTTTTCTGATTAGTAATGTTCAGTTAATAGCAATTTTACCTTGAAAAGAAGCAGCTGATGAGAAAGCAGAGAGTGATTGTGGCAATTGAGAAACATAAAAGCCACAGAAACACAATGAACATGTTGCTGAAAGGTGTGATTTCCCCAACCTGTAACAATTGAAGATTTTTTAAAAATATTCCCTTCTAATCAACGGCCTCAGGGCCAGAATTAATGCAAATGTTGATGAAAAACTCAGTATTGCTGTATATCTTAAACGTGCCAAATTATATTTTAAAAAACTGGTTAATTGATCTGGCCTTCATCTCTGAAGCATTAAGTCTGAGGTTCAAATCTTGGACTGGCTAAATCGGACACAGTATTGCCAACGGCTCGCCGCCGCTGCAATATTTCTTCAAAAGGAGCTGTGTTGGCCGCAGATGCAATGACGCGGAGATGGGCCCTTGAATTCATTACAAGCTTTGCCGTAATACAGTGATTATAAAAAAAGACTTGATTTTTTTGATTTAAGTAATTTTAAAAAGCGACGAAATATTTTGTTTTCCATTAAATTACTTTTGACGTACAAAAAAGCACCCTACTTTCTAATTGCATTAAAGCTATTTCTTTCACAAAATTATAAAAATTTCATAATCAGTCACTCCAGTCAGACTCCAGTTCGTATACTGACAATTTTCAGGCACATTAAGCATACGTAAAAAAGAAAATTAATAGCCATGAAGAAGATGCTAGATGCCGAGATATTTTCCCGTATTAAGTTTCGCCAATATTTCCCTGATTCTGAAAGCGCATTGCAAGTTTTTCCATGACAAACCATTTCCATGAACGAAAACATAATGCTTGATCAAAAGAACTGTGCTGGACCCTCGTTTACAAACAGAAGTTTCAAAAATTAGCACTTCTGTAGGGAGATATATTCTTTCTTGTTTGTTTTTCATTAGAAAACCTCCCTCCTGCTTAAAGAATTCTCATTAACTAGCTCTTCATAAGAAAAGAATACTACGCAGCCTATGTTTTCCGTCTCATTTACCCTAAGTACAATGAGCAAGAGAATAATGGAGCAAATCATTATGGTAAGCGAATCGATAAACCACGCCACCCAGTGGACTCCATTGCTGAGCCCCATCATCTTCATAACCTAAACACAAGGAAAGCATACTCAGCGATAATCGAAAAGTATCATATGACGTAAGAGCAGATAACTACGTATTACGTCCACGTTTAATTCAAAACCTACTGTATAAAAGATTTTTTTGCTTATTCATGAACAAAAACGGTTTTTATAATGGCTTTTGACCAACTTTGAAGCTGTTTTTTACTAATTTTTGCAGACAAAAGATTAATCAACCAACAGTGCTTACGTGCGAACATTTCAACTGAAAACTGACCGATACAATTCATTAAAGATGCAAAATTAACTTAACAATACTGAAGTTTCTTCATACAATAAAAAAAGTAATTAAAAATTCTCGTCGTAAATGTCCAAAATTGTTTAGGTATAATGTCTTCTTTTTTAAATTATTTTTAATAAGATTTCATTTTTAAAGTTCAAACCTTGCAAAAGCGTTGAACAACTGATATACCAAAATACGTAAGCTTCTGTACGTTTTTTCTTTTATTTACAAAGCAGTTTTAATCTATTCCCACTTGAATTTATCTAATAACCTACTCCATATTGTAACTTACAACATATTGCAAACGACAACAGCTTTTAAGTATGTAAAGCCACTTTTAAATTCGTGAAAAATTCAAATTCACCTCTTTTAAACGTTGCTCCTTCTCGTAGACAATATTTTTGATGATAATGCACACGGAATATATCCAAGCCAACGTAAGTAGTAGAGACAGCATCACAGCCAGATATTCCAGAAAACTACTCAAGAAACAAATTTATACGTGACCGGTGTAAAATTGAAAGTATGGCTAGCGAGGAACATGGACATGCCCCGAAAACACAAGGGAGCCAAACTTCGACTTTGTAAAATCTAATATACCGGTACAAATAAAATTAAAAAACAACTCGAATTTGGTAATATGTAAACAAAACATGTTATTCTGCAGAAGTTTTCTGGAATGCTGCTTTTAGGACCGCGCACCATTTACAATCAATCCGGAGTTGTAAGTCGAGCCGGGCTTTTCGGGTCGGGTTCGGGCCGGGTTCGAGCCTAAAGTTGACAAAATTTCGGGCTTAATTACGGCCTAAGACATGAACCTCCCTACTGCTTAAAGAATTCTCATTAACTAGTCTTAGGTGCACAAAAATATAATCAAAATAACTTGGCGGCACTGCTAAATTTTTCAGACCCAAGTTAACTTTCGTTTTTTTCTGGCATGATTTGGGCTTTAAATTAGTTTTCAGGATCGGGCTGGGTTCGAGCTTATATTTTTGGGTTCGGGCCGGGTTCGGGCCTGAACTAGTCGGCCCGTTTACAACTCTGCATCAATCGCAAATAAATTTAATTATTCTCGAAGAAAGCTCACAGTTAATTGACGCGGCAAAACGCTTTGATTTTCATGCAGGAAAGCTCGGAAAGACTATTCTAATCGAACATGTTTCAGCCAATCTACTGCATATTTCATGCAGAAGCCGCTAAGTTCAAAAGTAGTTACACGAAATAATCTAAATCTTGTAAAAACGATCAAGAATAAAATGCTTCTGCTGTGACTCCAAAAATACACCGCTTGATGTTGAAAAGGGCTTTGGCAACTTTTTCTTTTCGTAAAGATTGCATAGGCCAAACGGTCAAATTTAGAAAAGCCCAGCAATTTGAAACAATCTCTTCTAAATCTAATGCCTTTTTACATATTTTTTACATGAGGCTATGTTGGAAATAATATACGTATTTGGTTACAGTCAGTCAGATGCAAGTACATGAAAAGTTTGGCAAAGGATACACTTTAAAAGCTTAGCTTTTGAAACGAAAAATTCTTCAAAGTATACCAGTCTAACAGAATAATTCGAATTACAGGACTGAATAATGTAATAACAAAAAATAGTAAGTTCCACAACAAACACAAAAAATTATGGTACTAATAGCTTCAAAATAGCATGAAAAGTTCAAGCGGAGCAGAATTACAGGTCAATATGATTGCTCAAATATGCAATACCGCTATAAACTCGCTTCTCACTCGCCTTCAGTAAAACAGGGGTATGGAAACTCCTGCAAGTATACCCCAAGGAATCTTTCCGGGTCTATTGAAGACTCGTTATCGGAATAGTGAGCTTGAACCAAATTAATGATTCCACTGTCCAAGATATCTTGAAAGAATAAAAAAAAACGCCATAATAATAAGCCATTTCATTGTCGGTGGCATCAACGCTCGCGTATAGTTTCCAGCAGATAAGCAGAAAAAAGAATGTAAATGCATACGACTAGTACATTTCATGCGTATAGGAAGTTGCCACGTGTTCGCGTAATATACGAGTCAAAAAGCAAAAGCAGTTTGGAATTCAGTTGAACTTTTTTCAACTGACAGAAGAATTTTAATTTTTCGTCAGGACGAAATGAAATTTTTTACTGTAAGACCATACTAAGTGGAACTCTCTTTTGTTATTGCTCTCAATCCGAGACCTTATATGATGAATTTTTGCGCAAACTACAAATCGACAATTTCGTTTCCCTAAAGCGAAACTGCTTTCGGGCTGTGAAAATTTGTCCTGAAAACTGTTCAACTAAACGAAATAATGAATACTGCGTTTGCGGTTAAGATTCTGCTTGTAAATAATCACCTGTCCCGGGTATAGCACGGGTAAGGAAACTGTTGCATATGTTTTCCAAGAAAATTCTCGAATTCGTTCGAAACGCCCGAGTCATTGAGCTTGATGCGGATAATAGAATTCTCAATCATATCTTGGATATGAATAAAGCCGTTCACATAGTACTTCAATCTATCAAAGCGGTCCTCGGCACCGGGTCTCCAGAAGCTGAAAATCACACAGCAATCGATGAAGCATGCAAACTACCAAACACACTCTACCTTCTTACATGAGGCTTGAAATGGTGTTCATGAAAAAAATCAACCCCATTTCGTCACAAAAGATATCGCGGTTGTTATGAATACTTTTATATGGTAAAACTACTCGTGATACAAGTTTCTGTGATGCAATAGCCAATATTTATGATGAAATGCTGTTGAAGTTTTTCATCAACACCATTGCGAAATCTCATATAAAAAGATGGACTGATTGCAAAAAAACGAAAAGTTTCAATCAAAATTTTATTGAAGATTTTTGATGCTAGTTTTAACTGTGTTTCTGCAAGTTTTCACGTATTTTTGGCGGCCAGTCAAGCAGAAATTATTTCATTCTAAGAAAATAACGATACCAGTATTCATAAACAACATGCTGAAAATTGTTGATCGTTTTAGGTCAAACCAGGTGCGAAAAAGTCATTGGTGGGCACAAATTTGTTAATCGTTAATCCATTAATAACGAAACTAACTTTTTTTTTAAGTTGTTAATCCGCTAAAAAGTTTTTTGTGCTAACGGACTAAATTAACTTACATTAAGGTTTTCATCGTTAATTTCTTGCGACATTTATTCATCGTACCGGTACAAACCAATTTGCACTGGTTACACTTGTCGCGTATTAGTGCGATTTTTATAGAAAAAGCGAAGAAAGTAGCTCTTTTTTGGGGCCTCATAGGTCTATTAATTATCGCGGTTCGCAATTTCCGAAGTTTTCTGATCGCAGTTTCGTTAGTGCACGTGAACCTATTTCTACCTTGAAATTAGGTTACACTGTAAAATGTAACTTTAAAAACACAAAAAAACTACCATAGCAATAAATTTTTCCTTACAATTGGCTCAACGGTAGTATTACGTGTTCTAGAAGGGAGTGAACAAAAAGAAATGTAAGTTACACTCAAAATGTTAACGAATTAACGGACTTCATTAATTTCTGTTAATTAAAGCTGAAAATAACCAGTTAATTTTAACGAAGGTATAAAGTTTTTCGTTAACGGCCTAGTGGTTAACGAAGCTAGCGTTTTGCATTAACTCGCCAACCTATGGAAAAAGTACTAGGGTCAAAAGGTAGAAAGCAAGCTTTATTTGTCAGGGGCTAAAGCTCATTCTAAAGGGTGTGTAATGAAATTTATCCATGCCTTGTACACTTAAACCTTAAAGCATTGTTTTGACGTAGTCCTAGAAGGTGGGGATCACCTCATATCGATATAGTACATAGTACAGGCTATACTGTTGTATACCTTTTTACCACTAATGCTACGCCAAAATGCCAATGCAGAATCCAATAGTGATATTAAAATACAATACTATATACCTCCAAACAAAGCAAATCGATGATTTACAGAAGTAATGGTAACTACATACATTCAATCACAGCATTAAACAAAATACAGTATGAAAAATACGCATCATGTCAAATTAGCTTTCATTTGGAAATAGTGCTGAATATTTTCTAATACAAACAGTTGCTTAATCCATGCAACTGTTTTTAAAGCGACTGAATTTTTAGTAGCTTACACAAATTTTACAAGAGCATCACCACAATCCAAGTATTCAAATAGCTTTTACAAAACCAAATGATAACAAATCAATAACGTACTTGTGAACTGTCGTTGATTATTAGACTGCTGAAGTTCATAAGTAAAACCGATCAGTGGTCAAGTGGATAGAGCGTCTACTACTGCAACGCTAGACACGGATTCGATTGCTAGTCGGGTCAAACCAAAGACCATGAAAATTGGTATGGACAGCTTCCCTGCTTGACGTTCAGCTATTAAAAGGGACAGAGTGAAGCCTCCACTGTGTGTGGTAGACAGGTGGGCAGGTTGCAGCTTGACTCAAAGACTAAAACGTCCCTTCGTTGTCTTCTGGTCAAGGCAACTTGGTGAGTGAATATGTAATTGAATTGCAATTACATTAATGACACGAACGAAACGTATTGTTTCATTTTTTTAAACAGTTTATCAATGAATACGTACTGTCGTCGCACAGAGGTGGTTCTTGTGACGTATCCGGCATCTTGACGAATTTTGTAGCTCACAACATTGGGCAAGGTGTCGGTATTATCTGAAGGACTAATAAACACAACACCTGAAAAGAGTTCAATGCAATGAGTAAGAAATAGGCTATAAAGTTTGTCACCACACATTTCAAATTAACAACGTTATACACAACGCAATAATCCCAAAAATTCTACGCAGCTAAGGACGTAAATCCAGCAAATAAATTAGGTTTCTAAATTTAATCATAGAACTTAATTACAGCATTACTTTTTGCGTAAAAAAAGTGTGGAAGATATGTAGCTATCGACTAGTTTTTTTAAATCTGCAAACACCGTTGTTTAAGTTAATTTATTTATCACTACACTGGGGCTTATTAAATGCATAAGCATTGAGCAAACACACAATTATCAGTATCATGAGCACTTACTTCCCCATAGAGTTTTGTTGGCAGCCAGAAGAAGGGAATAATCAACCAACTCACTTTCGGTGTAGAATCCGACAAATTTATTCAACTCAAAGCATTGTAAAATCTGAAAAATAAAAGTAATGAAGGCATATGATTATAAGTATACCGGTATGCAATGTAGACCATGTATCAAAGAAACTTATCTTCAAGGCCGATCAAAAATCTCAGACCTTTGCACGAAATTTCAAAACTTGAAAGCATACTGGTAAGTACCTAAAACATCATATACCAGCAGAAAACAATAAAATACAAAAGCCAAAAATTTTAGCACAAAGTCAAAGCTCCACGCCCTTTCACATTCAAATTTCCTATTGTGTCAACGCCAGTAGTCGAGTCGTATTGATGGCAGTCCGTTAGAAAGACAATATAATTGTATTACTTTTGTTTAATTTTCAAGGTTAGGTTCCCAATAACTTTGATGACAGGATAAACGGATAAATACTGTCTGTTAGAGCGAAATCTTGAAATTCTTAGCTAAGCACTTAGGCGATTTTCGGCAACAATACAGGCCGGTTATGCTATATCTCAAACTTAAGTTAAAGCTTTACTGTAAAATCAAAAAAGGTTATGATAAATAGAGCAGAAATTTGAAAAACAGCTACTACATATATTAATCGTTCCGATTAGCGGTAGAGTGGATTGAAAGTTGTAACGATAGACTCGGGTTCAATTCCCGGTCGCGTCAAATCAAAGACTAAAAATTGATATTCACGGCTTCTCTGTTTTCATGTTCAGCAATAAAAAGTGAGAGTATGAAGCCTCCGTCGTCTGTGGTAAACAAGTGACATTTGAACTCGAAAACCGCAAAGTGCCCTTCGCTGTCTTCTGGCCAAGGCAACCTGCTGGTAAATAAAGGTGTTATTACAATTACTTCTTACGTTTGTTAATGTTATAATGATCCCATCAAACTGGCGATAAAGATCTTTCCATGTAGTTACATTATCATTAGGATTATCGTTATTCGACAAAAAATCGCGCAATTGTTGGAGAGTGGCGACTGGTACGTTGAGTTGTGTGGTCAAAAGGTTGAGTGTGACGTCATTTTCCAATGCATTCTTAATATAACAAAACCGGTTATGCATGAGAAAAGTATCAGCAATTCCTGCATAACTATGGTGTCTCGAAAATTCAGGGAAAACTCCTCTACGTATAACTTTGATTTTAAGTTGTAACAAGAGCTAAAAAAAAACATGAAGAATTCTGAAATAGTCGATTGCTCTCTAGCTGCCTCCTGGATAATACAACTTAATAAAGAATTATGTAATTACACTCTTTTCTTCTTCAAAAATTTATCTATACATTATTCTTTTCTTTTTCATGCAATAATGTAACGAAATAATAATTTTGAAATTTAAGAAAAAACCAGCAAATCAATGCACATTAATAGCCATCTTATCACAGATTTGAGATTTGCTACCATTTGTATGCTAATACGTTTGTAATGTAAAGCATTTACTCGTAATATTTGAATGATAAATCCACTTTCCAAAGTTTGATACAAGTTGGGACCAATGTTAGATTGCCAATTTTCACCAACACTTTGCAAAAAACCAAGACTTTCAAATGTAGCGTTAGCACGAGTCATAATTTTTCTAACCAATTCGGTATTAGGAGAATAAGCAATTTTTCCTGCAAGATAGAATCAAAAATGTCAATATAGGGCAAATAAATCGAATTTTCGATTGAAGCTGTTTGCAAAAGTAGGGAAATCAGCGATTAGCCGAGTAGGAACTCAAAAAAACTTGCACTGGTCTGCCAGGTACAACACTTGCAACATCAATGATGTCGACGATTAGTTTTCTTGCCCATCGCATGATTGGTGAGCCCAAGCACTATGTGGTAAAAACGGAGTTTTCTGTCCAAGGCCCACACTGGTGTTGTCCGGCGAAGTTATGAAGTTATTTTATACTACGTCAGGCAGACGTGTATGTTCTCGAGGGGGGAGAAGCATCGCAACTGGTTCGTGATTTCTTTACTTTAAACGAGAGCTAAACAAGTTATAAAGTGTGGCAAAATCCCTCTTGGTTTAACAAACTCGTATCTAGTGTAGCTTCTTAAATCGTCGTCGAAACAGAGTGAATGAATTCATTTTTAAAAACAAGTGCCTACCTAATAGCAATGGCTTGGCAGTGTCCCAGAAAAATCGAAACTGGTCGTTGTTTTCAAAATAGTCGATGAAACTTGAGCAGAAATTGTCGTCGCTGAAACATTCATAACATCAAGTGTTGAAAGGACATTGTACTATAACTTTTGAATTTTAACACGAAATACTAAAAAATAATTGATTGCCAACGTTTCTGTCTCGTTTTTTCATAGTTTACCACCCTAATCAAGACTCCAAATGGTTTGACGTAAAATATGTTTAATGGAAGCATTTTGACTTTACGGGAAAAAATTTGGCTGTGGCAACATGAGGCAGCATCATATTTGTATACGTGGTTTTCAACTGACTTAGTTATCTGGTAGGTCCTAGGGTGAGGATGTGTTTTTACCAGGCTTCTGCTTTGGTTTTGGCGAAAAAGGAGTGTTTTTAAAAGTAAAATTAGGTATATTGGTTTGAATTTTCTTCTCTTAGCACTAAGATATATGATTTGGTGCACCCAAAAAAAACTTTGAAAAATAAACCTAAGCCGATTGGATAACATTAATAATTTTATCTTTTGTCACATAGATCAAAAAGTGTACAAATTATCACAACCAAAGCCAAGTATTGGTTTTGTAACTTACATACCGCCAGGCGCGTAGCCAGGATTTGAAAAGAGGGGGGGCTTTTTTGAAAGAGTGAGACAACTGCAAGCAACCTTGACCCGAATTTTTTCATTGTTTTTGGATCAAAATCACACGGTTTATCCGAAATTGAGAGGATTTTTCGGCCAAAATCAAAAATTCAAACGGTTTTTCCGCCCAAAAACAGGTGATCTCCAAAAAAAAAAAAAAGGTCTTCACAGAAATTGAGGAGGATTTTTCGGCCAAAATCGGAAATTCAAACGGTTTTTCAGCCCATAACAAAAAAAAGGTCATCACCAAAATTGAGAAGCATTATTCGGCCAAAATCGGAAATATAAATGGGTTTTCAGGCCGAACCGCAGCATCTGCTTCACAACTTCGGTACCCAAATTCCTTTGGGGGGAGTGTTTCCATTTTTCACCAAAAATCGGCCTCAAAATCACCAAAAAACGTGCCATTTTGCATACTTAACAGGCCAATGGGGAGGGGCTCGAGCCACCCCCCCTGGCTACGCTACCTCATACCGCAGTCTCAAATACTTGGGCACAGAGCTATCTTAATTTCCACTTTATAAACCCCTAATTAATATATCGAGGGTAAAACCCAAATGAGCCCAGTTGATTAATAGGTACTGTACTGTGACAATTAGAGTGGTTGCTTGACGTAATGACCGCGAGGTCCTTTCGCAACTTCCTGTCGCAATTCTAATCAATTTTTATGACTGCCAATATATAGTAACGGAGCGACTAAATAAAATTCGTCTTGTCCTGCAATACGAAATCTCAAAAAGTGGTGTAGATATATGGTGTAGATTATAGCATTAAGATAACGTACATGACCAACGGACCCATTAAAAAAAAATGGACGCCTACATTTGCCAAAATTTGAAAAATTTTGAGATATAGCACACAAACAAACTTCTTTCATTAAAGGGATTGTGACATGTTTTTTCGGGTATAATAGAAAGTAAGCGTCAAACAAAACAAATTTTCACATTGACATATACTATTCCCTACCCCGCTTGTAATTTTAGTCTGCTTCAGAGTTCAAATTAAATGAAACCTTTCATTGTACTCGCTGTATTACTCCGCGTCATTGCGCCCGGGCAACTCGAACAAATATCGCAGCGGTGGCGAGCCGTTGGCAACACTGTGTCCGAGTTGAGCCCCGAGATTTGAACTTCAGACCTCCCGCTCCAGAGACGAACGCGTTACAGCTTGACCAACTGGCTGGTCATTTTGCTGCTAAAGCTGGTATTGTTCTTAATTTGTTTTTAAATTTTGAGCAAAAGTAAGCCTTGTGTTCTCATAAAAAAAGTATAATACGTAATATAGTAAGTGGTAAAGCTTTGATAAGTCTGGTCGGATGTAATCACTATTCTGAGTTGCCGTCCTAAACAAATAAGTGGGTAAGCTATATCCAACAGTATCGATAAGAATGGTTTTGTTGTGTCCAAAGTAAAATGGTATTTTCCAAATTTTTTTGCGATTTTCGGACGGTGTCAGGCGAATACCAGGTTTTCGCCAGACTTTTGTCTCATTTTTGCGTAATCTAAGGTAGGGATTACCAAGAACTAATAATAAGTTGGGATAATAGTAAAGCAAAACCAGTGCCGTCTCTAGAGCAAACGAAGTGGGGAGCATTATAGCCGAAGGTTTGGGGGTACTAAAATAGACTGAACTTTGTACATAAAAACTGATATTGTACGGCTATAAATCGTGGGCAATTTTTTAAATTCTGTATTCATGGTTAAAAAAGAGTCATATAAGGCGGGCAGCGTTTCTTTAGCTCGTTTCGTCTGCGTCCCATAATTGCTTGAAAAATCTATTTGTATCAGGGAATGCTACAAAACGTGGAACGAGGATTTTGCAAAAAGTGGGCGTAAAAATTGTCTAATTTAAGACCAGTGCTGAACAAACTGATGCAACTCAAGCATGTTACAGACGAGGGCCTGGGGGCTAAGCCCCCACTCGCTGGGCGATTTTTGCAATTTTGCGGCAAAAAATACCGATTTTGAGTTTATCGCCATTCTAATCACATTTCGCACGTTTTTGAAGCCATATAAATAACTAAATTGCTAAAATTCAGAAGTCATTTGAAACAATTAAGTCGCCTAGCTCCTCAAGTCCTCCTCCCCTTACTTCAGGCCAAGTCCAAAAAACGTTTAAACGCTCGTATTTTGGGGTTAAATTTTCTAAGTGACTTGCCTAAGGGGGACTACAGTTTCCTTAACCTCTTCCCCTCTAGTTGTGCCACTGAATGCGACCTAAAAATCTTGAGTGTGCTTTAAAAAAAAACAAAAACAGCTGATCGTTAAAAAAATGCTTTCACGTATTGTTGCGGGTCATAATCATTTACGAAGTACCTGTAACGATTCTGTAGGCTAACATCTTTCTTCGACGACACACCCGTAGAGGCGCGTTAATAAGACGGATTATTGCGTCACATTTATGTACATTGTACAGCAGTTGGTTGCCAGCAATTTCGCAAAGAATCGGGAAAAGGTCAACGAGAATTTATGTTTTGGACATTATTATTCCTTTTTCCTTCATTGTCTCTTGTCTTGTCGGGCGTGATATTCCAAAAACAGTTGTTTTTTTTAGTAAACCGAAATGGGGGGCACAAGCAGCCGTTAAGAGGGGCACGGCCCTCCTGCCCCCCCCCTCCCCCCCCCTAGAGAGGTACAGGGCAAAACATGAAATCTACTATGTCGTACTTTAAAAAAAGATTGTTAGGATGAGTCTCGTCTTAGTCTAGTCGCAAAACAACATCTGGTAATTTGGACGAAAATTTTTGTTCGCAATTGAGCATGTCATAATTCCTTTAAAATCAAATTTTCAGTTTTTCGTTAAATATTTTCAGCTTTCATCTTGCAAAAGCTAACATTAAGAAGCTATCAGTAAAGCGACACAGCTAAATTACCTTTAAAATTTTGAAGATACATCTACTAAATGCAAATTTGCTATCCTGCTAACGTATTTCTTTAGTATTAGTCATAGTCCAAAAAACATTTTCAGAAAAGCAGTGCTTACTTAGTATTCACACCTCCGGTCTTTCTAGCATATTCACCACTAAAAATGCTGTTCAAACCCGCAGTTGATGGCGTTGCATACGGATGTCCACAAAAATCCTGACGAAATACACAACTGTTATTATCAATTAGTTTCAAGTGACTGATTCCTATGCAAAAGAGAAGAAATTTATTTTACCATTCGAATACTTCCGATGAATGGAGTGATTGTTTTATGACGCAATATAGTCCACTTTTAATATGGAAAAGCTAGTTAAAATGGTCTGCTTGTAGGAAGTGGTAAAGAAAAAGTATGGGTATTGGGTAATTAGCTAGCCTGACCTCCCATACCGGTTTACAGCAAGTAAAGCGTCGGATTTACTGATCGAAAAGTTGTTGCCTCACGAAACGATTCCTGAACTGGCCAAGCGTCGTTGTGTCCTAGAGAAAGTTCACTAAAGGTGAATTTACACAGTATCCGTTTTTCGTACGTTTTCGTCCGTTTTTTTACGTTTTTGCTTCTCTTTGACAAAGTATGCGCTTTTTCATCCGCATTTTCATGTGCCCATATCCGCACTAACCAGACAGTCTCATACTGGACAAAAGTTTTCCGAAAAAAATTTTTTGCAAAGGGGTACAGCTCTATTTTGAAATATCGCTCTTATCGTTCATACAAAAAATTTTTGAACAAAATTTTTATCTATATATAACAGTCTACTTAGTGCGTATATGGACTTATAAAAATGCGGATGAAAAAGCGCATACTTTTTCAAGAAGAAGCAAAAACGTAAAAAAACGGACGAAAACGTACGAAAAACGGATACTGTGTAAATTCACCTTAAAAGCTTATTTCCCATTGAAGTCATGCAACCTACTGAGGTCCAATTAGACGAAGGACTTGCAAATACAACCCAAAAGAGTATTTTGGTGTGGCTCGACAGACCCAGAGCGTAGCGTTCATACGGCTGAATAAATAAATAAACGAGAATTAAAAGTCAGTTTTTTAACGGTAACAGCTTCTACCACTTACGCTAAACGAAAACGATGAGTTGAGACCACTCAGTGAAGATAGATCAACGGCTTGGAAAAGCGGTACAGCTTGTAGAACTCCCGTGGGCAGTTGCAGGCCTTGCACCAAATTCGTAGCTTGCGTTATTTGATCGCTTATGGCTTGGTCTGGAGTTATCGTCTGAAACACAAAGCGTATATTTGATTGGCTTAGCTATTGAAAACGTGATTGCTTGATGACGAAACAAAATGTTAATGCAGAATTGTATGGTATTGTTTTTGGTCGCAATAAACAATAATAAAAAAGATAAGACCGGGTAATAATGGGTTATACATTGCACCCAGTACTCTAGTGATGCCGAACGATGGCTCGTCTTGAAGAATAGGATCCCAGCTTCGATTTTTGTGTTATGGACTCTTTACCAAGCGAAGGCATGCAAACCTTCAAAAATCATTTCACACAGAATTAACAATATCAAGTATATTTTTCACGTCATCTACATCTACAGATAAAACAGTAAAATACAATGTTTCAGGACCACAACGCCTTCATTAATCATCGAACTAAAAATTTGAATAATAGGCTATATTGTAATTGGAATTACATTTTATACACCAAGTTGCCTAGGCCAGAAGAAAGCGAAGGGACCTTCTGGTCTTCGAATCAAGGTGCCATGAACCACCTGCCCTCCTGTTTATCACACATACACCGTGTAGGCCTTACATTGTCCCTTATAAAGCTGAACATCAAATAGGCAAGCTGTGAATGGCAGTTTTTATAGTCTTCGGTTTGACCTGACCGGGAATCGAAACCGAGTCTCCCGTTTTAGAAACAGATGTTCTATCCACTCGAGAACTGATCGGTTGACTATAACACCATTCACTGTTTTAGGTGTGAAGAATCGAAGAACTTTAAACGAAGCAACGAAAAACTGTCGCACACTATTTATCCTTACCGCTGGATTGTTAGTCAAAATGGCAGTAATCAAATCAGCTTGAGATATAGTTTGACCTGAAAAGGGAAAATAAAACATCTTCATAACAGTTTTCATTGAGTTTGAATTTTCCAGCGAACGTAATTCAGTACCAACTCATGGTTTCCTTTTATTTGAAATTGCTGATAAGCGATCAGCTAGACAAATAACATTTAAACAAAGTTGTCGTTTTTGCTTTTCACGTTCGATTTCGAGTTCGATCTACTTTTAACGCAATTTATGAAAAAAATTGGTACAAAAGAGAAACATTACATGACACCAGGGCCTCAGAGAGAAAATTTTCTGGGGGGTACGAAGGTCGATACCGGGCCTCCAAGCCTTGTCGTGGCCCATACCGTTAAGTCATTTTTTGTCCGATGGGTGTAGATCTTCATTTAAAAGTGAGGGGATAACGATATTCGCATACAAGTAGGACCTATGAAAAATACAGCTAGACATAAAATTGGTTTAAATCCAGCTGCGGAGTTTGGGGGAGCGCTGTGAGCTCCTCCAGCGGGCTCCGGGGCAGAGCCCCGGAAGCTTTAGCACTTTTTATGTTTCTCAAGGGTAAAATACAGCATTTGATCAACATCCCAGCACCAAACTTGTTTAAATTGACAAGCAGAAAACGTGATATACATGAAAGAAACTATGTGAAGCGGGGAATGATGACATTGACACAATATTATACAGTACATTATAGTGACTTTAATACTGCAAATCCAAATATTGTACTGGTAAAAGTTTTAAGAAGTCATCAGCAATCATAAACTTCACAAACCCAAATACCTATTAAAGTTACCTAAGAGGGTTAGTTACTTAATGAGAGCAGTATAGTATGTGTAGAGTGAGTTATTTAATGATAGTAGTATAGTATGTCAACTTTGACTCCGCTCTCTGAGGTTGAAATGCTTTTGGATCTCTGGAAATGTGGGCCCTCGTTCATTCCCAGAGATGAGTTACTTAATGATAGTAGTATAGTATGTCAACTTTGACTCTGCTCTCTGAGGTTGAATTGCTTTTGGATCTCTGGAAATGTGGGCCCTCGTATATTGTTATATCGTAGAATTACGGCTCTCAAGTTAGAAAAATGTAACAAAACGTTAATTTCGGTGCAAGTATATAGCTTTTGATACAGTTTCCTCTTTTTTCAATCAAATCGGCCACTATTGGATGCCCTAAAGGCTGTGTAGCAAAAATAGCTACCAATTACCAGTACTGAATAGGCTCACTGATGTTTTTGCCGTAGACAAGTTTGATTACGGTGTTATGGTGCGATACCAAAACTTAACGCGGAAACCTGAACTCTTCCGGGCCCCTTGAGCCCGGGCCCGGGTACGATGTACCTCCTGAACCCACCTCTCGCAGGCCCTGCATGACACTATCGTATGATTTGTGATCTGCCACAAGTTAATCACATAGTATGATTATTTAATTATTATTTTTTTAAACCATCATCGGTAACAGGTAAACTGAAGTAATAAATATACTGCCTATCATAGCACCGTACCTGAATTGCTCAAAGCGGTAGCTATGTCTTGTGTGAGAGTGGTCAAAATTTGTAAATCATTGGCCGTTTGATTCAAGCCCGTTGTTGTTGAATCAGATGTCAATAAAGTCGTTAATTGAGCAATGGCTAGAGGGCTAAAAAAGAAAAAAATCAGTCAATCCTTCAACCAGCGCCGCAACTTAAACGCTGTTCTAGGGGGGCAAAATTTCTTTCTGGGGGGCCAAAATTTTTGGGTTGGTTGATCTCAAAAAAAAAAAGGTCATCGCGCCAAATTGGTCTAATTTTCTTCTAGTTCTCTGTCGATCTCCAATAAAAAAAAGCCACCATCTTGAAAATGCCGCAAGGGTAAGGGGAGTTTGGGGGGCATGCTGAGGAGTTTGGGGGGGCGAAATTTTTGTTTGGGGGGCGCCACCCTCCTTGCCCCTCCTTAGTTGCGGTCCTGCCTTCAACTTCAAGAGATATTGAACCTAAAGTTTAAAAAAATATTCGGTATGCAAAAGCGCATCACCGATGGGGAGTCACAGAAAGGTCAGAGAGTAAACCAGGTGGCGAAGTTCTTGTGATTTCTTAGAATAGCCTTTTTAACGCCATTCAGAAGAAATTTTACTCGTTTTGGGAGCCATTTGGAAGAATTAAATTGCAATGCCCATTCAACCCCACCCTTATTAGTCAAAAAAAATTTAAAAACAAAGACTCAAAATTTGCAATATTGGGTTTTTGTTTTTAATTAGTCTTTGTTTTAATTTTAATTTGGGTCTTTGTTTTTAATACTTACAAAGACCCAAAATTGTAATTTTGGGTCTTTGTAACTACTGTAGGCAGAGGACGGGAAAGGTTCATCGCCCTTAATCTTCCTGATTGCGCTACTGATATAGCCGTAGCTACTGGAACCTAGAGGCATTAGACAATGTCAGGCTCTTCGTTCATACTTTATGTGAGAATTGCAAAAAAATTGTAATTTTAATATCAGCAGTAACAGGTACTATACGTAAAAACAAATCTTGTTTTTACTTACTCAATTGATGAGGTGTTTAAGGTAGCTTGATCGTTTATTTGACCCGGGATTTCTGAAGGAACTTCGGTTTGAAAACATGGATTTTGCAAATCACATACCAAGCTCTTAACCCAAGGGAGCACACCAGCAGATGGCAAAGCTCGTGCCAGATAATGACCTAAAATCGTATAATGTGATCTAGCACCACTAGTAAAAGCACAAATAAGTTTCGGGAAATTCATGCTTCTTAACGTCCTTCATAGACAAAAACGCCAAATTTCAAAGTCAGAAACCTTAGTGCATCATTCTTATTTGCGTATATCCAATACGGCAAAATCAAAAATTGCATTTTTCTACGTTCGACATATTTTGTTAGTAAGCAAAGGTTGTGGTCGCTACAACAAAAAAACGTTTGTAAATAACAGATTGGTGCAATTTGACGATATTGAAAAAGGTATGCAGTAAAAAGCATCAAATGGCCTTGAAAGTTTCTACGATAGCAAAGTTTTTAAGATTTCTAGTCTTTGGTGTGAGTACTGAGTAGCCTACAAAGTTTGTTGGCAATAGAAACATCAAGCATGCATCGCATGGTTGCATGCAAGTGTAAAATGCGTGAAGTCAATTTTCATGCGATATCAAAAACGTAGACATCGAAGAACTAGTCCAATACTTACATTCATGCACTGTTTTAACGAGCTGACTTTTCCGTATCCCAACCAAAATGGCAAACAAGAATACGGGCCATAATATTTCAATTACTGTCCTCAGCTGAAAGATAAATTTCGATCATTAAAAGTAGTCAAATAAAAGAGAAGAAATTATTTTAGCATCAATTTTCGACTGTCGAATTTGATGAATATCAACACATGGTTGGTTGGAAATATTCGCCTCTTTCTAAAGCAAGGAGCAACAAATTGTAACATGGTAGAACCCGGAAATACGGGATAGAAGCTGGAAAAAATAACCCTTTTAACACTACCCAAAGTAGGGCTGTTATCAAATAAACAAATATTTGATTATTTGAAATTTGAAATTATTTGAAAAATCATCAAGTAATTTCATACCTAGTTTCAAACATTCAAATAATATCATTTCTTATGGCTGAATATGTTTTTTCTCAAAAAGGTGACTTATTTCATCTAGGCTGGTGACGTGTCGACTGCTGTATTTCGCAGAATTGAATCAAGACGAAATAAGAACATTTGTGGTTTAATAAGATATCTTGAATCGCCACAAAACTATGATCAAATTTTTCAGCAGTTTCGACTGGAATACCCAAAAAAGAAAGAACTTCTCCAAGTCGCCAGAGACTTGTTTGTGAGGTTGTTCCCAAATGAATCCACAGAAGAAACTAATGCTGAATGTTACCAGCCCCCAGTTAAAAAAACAAAGGCAGCAGAATGGAATATTCTTTCCAAACATTCTGGCGTTGGTTCAACTGCCATTCAAACACCCCATATTTTGAATCATATCAAGAAAGAAATGATGGTTTCTGAAGCCACCCAAAAATGCCCAAAAGCTCTCAAAAGATTGAAAATTTGTCTAGATACATTTCAACCATCTTCACTAAAAGCTGAAAGACACTTTTGTGCTGCTGGACTGTTGATTACAAATTTGAGAGCTTGGATGAGTGACTACCTGATTAATTTATTGTGCTTCATGAGCTCCAACTTGAATCAATAAAAATTGTTTGATTTATTTGATTATTTGATTTGAAAATCCCAAAAATGTTTATTGTTAGATAATTTAAAAAACCCTTATTTGATAACAGCCCTTACCAAAGAAAGGTACATCCATTTCCAGATAGGTGGCCACCATTCATGGGTAACTATCGGTCATCTTTTACCACCCATGTGATAGAAACTTTTATATCGGTAAGAAATTCTAACATTGGCTCGGCGGCTTTTCAACGAAATGTATATACCATGTTGTTACAATCTACCACTTTTTTCTCTTTATTTTGGCTATTTAGAAGCATTGTCCAGGTGGCTTGAAATACAAAAAGAAAGAGTGCACTTCGAAAACATGTCACCGGTTGTTCATAAAAACCTCTCTCATTCAAACAGGATTTTATCAGATTGACAATATCGAGTATAATGAAAGCTTACCCAATGCCTTTTCCTGAGAATGAAATTTTTCCACAAGAGAAGTCGAAGTTGTTGAAAGAACATGATTTTATCAGCACCTATTACCTACGTAGTTCAATTTACATTTCAACAACAAACATTTTAACACAGTGACAGAGCAAGGGACCTAAAATAACAAAATAATGCAATGTAAAAAATAAGAGTACAAGTATATTATTGCTCAAACACCGTATAAAGTTGTCACGAACTGCTTTTTTTGCTGTTGTAAAAAAATTCTTTATTTTTTTGAGATAGCAGCTGAGATCAGAATTTATCACAACGAATTTTACGTATACTACACTTATGCATTACTACAACAACATTGCCAATACACTAACAATATTTGCAAAAAATTATTGTAATACTGAAAGCAAAACACACAACAACATTTAGAACAGGAACGCAATCGGCGCTGATGGTGCACATAATTAATTTGCGTCATAACAATCAACTATAAATATACTAGAGAAAAAAGGAACCCGATTAAGAACGTAGTACAGGCCTGCAGAGCATACGGCCTACGGGCGGCATGGGGCCAGCGAAACCTTTTATTGCGGCCCTCGAAATGATTTCATGTAATCTCAACATAGGTGGGCACAAGTCCGTTAATCGTTAATAACAAAGCTAACTTTTTCATTAACTCGTTAATCCGTTAAAAAGTTTTTTCATGTTAACGGACTAAATTAACTTCCGTTAAGTTCTGTTAACGGACTAAATTAACTTCCGTTAAGTTCTGTTAACTTTCGTTAAGGTTTTTATCGTTAATATCTTACGCCATTCATTCATCGTACCGGTACAAACCAGATTGAACTGCTAACACTTGTTGCGTATTAGCACGAGTTTTACAGAAGAGAGCGAAGAAAGGAGCTCTTTTTTGTGGAAAATAATAAGCTGCAGCCTCGCAGGTCTATTAATTATCGCTGTTCACAATTTCCAAAGATTTTCCGATCGCAGCTTCGTTAGTGCATTTGAACTTATTTTTATCTTGAAATTAGATTAGATCGTGAAATGTAACTTCCAAAACACAAAAAGACCACTACAGCAATAAATATTTCCTTACAATCAGCTCAACAACGTCAATACGTGTTGTAGAAGTGAGTGAATAAAACGAAATGTAAATTACACGTAAAATGTTAACGAGTTAACAGACTTTATTAACTTCCGTTAATTAAAGCTGAAAATAACGGATTAACGTTAACGGAGGTGTGAAGTTTGTTAACGGACTACTGTAGTGGTTAACGAAGCTAACGTTTTGCACTAACTTGCCCTCCTATGGATCTCAAGCATCTTTTAAGCAATCCTTATTAGTCGTATTGTGACGTGGTCTGATACAATTGTGTGTATGTGCATAAAACTGGAATGAGCTTGTTGCCAGCCAAAGGCGTAACATTTTATTTGAAAACTTTATTGTTGGGATTTGTGTTCACTGTTGATAATATTGTCAATACTTGCAATTTACCTTACACTTTGATAATTTGCTATGATTTGTCACTGCCGAGAAATGGTTATTATTTCTAAAAAATAGCCTGCAACGGTTACAACCCTAATAAAAGATGAATCGAACAGCAATGATGTTTTTCCAGCCAAAAAGTATCAAAAAACAACAATTAGATGTTTTAGCATGCAGGACTGCAGGTAAAGAGGTAACAGTTGTTTTTTACTTTTCTACGATCACAGGAAGTTTTGCCGTAACGGTGGTAGCTACAACAGCGAAAGCACGCCGCCCGCGACAAGTAGGTTTGTGTTGTAATGGCCCTTCTACTGCAGCGAGTTGTGCAGGTCTGACGTAGCTGTACGACATGTACGTTCAGATCCTTTTCATTTACCATTAAAAATTTAATTTTTTTTTACTTTCATCCAAATTTTTATCCCAAACTTATCGAGCTTGGAATGAACCATCAATCATACAGTGAACTCCGCGCAACATGCGCTTTTGTACAAGTCTGTTTAGTTTAGTCCGCATATAGGTGAATTTACACAGTATCCGTTTTTCGTACGTTTTCGTCCGTTTTTTTACGTTTTTGCTTCTCCTTGACAAAGTATGCGCTTTTTCATCCGCATTTTTATGTGTCCATATCCGCGCTAACCAGACAGTCACATACTGGACAAAAGTTTTCTAAAAAAATTTTTTTGTAAAGGAGTACAGCTCTATTTCAAAATATCGCTCTTATCGTTCATACAAAAAATTTTTGAACAAAATTTTTATCTATATATAACAGTCTACTTAGTGCGTATATGGACTTACAAAAATGCGGATGAAAAAGCGCATACTTTTTCAAGGAGAAGTAAAAACGTAAAAAAACGGACGAAAACGTACGAAAAACGGATACTGTGTAAATTCACCTTATACCCGTAATTCTTTTGAGTAAACAGAAGAACTTGATCGAACTCTAAATACTAAACGATTTTTTGCGTCAAAGCCGTTACACGTCGCTGTACCAAAATACAAAAGCTTAGAATTTAAAACAACACTGAAACGCTGAATTCGAATCAAGCTACTGTAGCTTTCACTACAACTGATGCGCTCAAAATATAAATTGCTATGCTGTTCTAATCAACCTAAAGGCTCTCAATTCAGACTTAAAATTCTTTTCAACTCTATCTCATGCTTAATTGAATTCGTAGTTTTGGGTCTTATCTTCAAGCTTGAGTAACGTGGTCTTGCACTAAAACGAGCTTAAATAATCTTTTACCTCTACGTCAAGCGAGCAAATGTGTTTGAAAGCGACATACAAGACAGGAAATATTACTTAAAGGCCAACCCAGTAGATTACCACTGTATTAAAACATTAAATATCAAAACCTCCAAATTTTTTGAGGGAAAATGAGCGAAAAAAGTTTCCGATTTGAAAGCCCTTTTAAAACTTATAAAATCCAACAGTCTTTTTCACCCGTAAATAGACTCATTAGGGGTAAATTTATTCTGAAATTCTTATTCTATTTGAATAGAAAATCTTATTCTACTGTATTTGAATAAGATTTACCCCTGATGATCCCATTTACGGGTGAAAAAGACTGTTGGGTCTCAGAGGTTTAATTTTCAATGTGTTAATACTGTAGAAATCATCTGGGGTATTTGCACTAGCTCTTTGTTACCGAGCATTTTTTAAAATCCTGATATCAACCACGGACTAAAAGCTAGCCCTATAGTTAAAGTACAATGAATTCTAAATTGCTTCCATGTAAAGAAACTGCTTTCATAAGTAAATAATGGCGTATTATGTGCAACGTAATATGATCCCACCATTCTTTTGTCCAAATGCCCAAAATCAGTGCTGGGCACTTACGCAAAACGGCCCGCCAACCCACAATTTGCGGACTCAAGGTTTGAATTTTCGGATTTGCAAACCGATTTTTTACCGCAAACATTTGCGATAAAAAATTTGAAATTTGCCGCAAATACGCAAAACATTAATATCGCTGGGATCGTTTCTTTGCAATTTCATAAAAAAAGTTTTTGAAAAAACACTTTTCCAAAAAGCTAATGCGAATGCAATTTCCAACATTTTTACAAACTTCACGAGCTATGTTAGTCATATTGACAAACTTTTGAGGGGTAAACTACTACCGTACATTGATTTTGTTGATTTTTGCCAGCGAGTGACCTCTTAGCCTCAAAATATCCTCACTGCTTCTGGCCACGTGAAGCGATGCAATCAATTCATTTGGGTGTATGAAACGCTACGGTGTTACACACGAGAAACTTTTTGAGTGATTTGATGATAATAATTTGAGTGACTATCATATTTAAATAGATTTCGAAACGTTGCAAAAAAAAGAATAGGGGAAAAAAAAGATCGCAGAGAAAATGAGCTAAGTTTTAGTTTCAAGCGTATTATCCTATTGTGATCATAAAATTCAAACTAAGAGCTGTTTTAAATCAAAATTAATACCTGTAGCCTACCATTACTAATTAACTATGTCGTAAGTAGTTTGAAAGGTTTTAAAGAACTGTTCTTCACTAAAGCTAGGATAGAAGTTTAAGCATTAGAGAATTTCATGTGAGAGTGACCAATTAATCAGAACATTTTTTAGAACAATTTAAAAATTTTTGCAGCGGCAAATAGTAGCATAAAAGCAACTTCAACTGCAATTTTCACGTTTGAACCATTTTATTTTCATTTTTAGTCTGCAAATTACCATTTGTGATGAAAGGGCGGAAAGCAGTGGCGTGACCAGTGGGGCTAAGGGGGCTTCAGCCCCTTCCCCCTTAGCCAAGGTAGCTACAAAGTTTATCTCAAAATTGCAAGCTTTTAAATATCGTATGGACTAGACCTGTAAGTTAAGGGGGCTTGAAGAGGCTGGGCAAATTAATTCTTTAACTGGTTTTCATATAAAGAAATTTAGTTCTTTCTAAAGTTTTCACAGAGATACGAAATTTGATTCGAATGGCGCTGAAATAACTACTTTTTCTGAAAAATTACAAAAATCGCCCAGAGGCCGGGGGCTTTGCCCCTAGATTCCCGTCTGTAACACATGTGAGTTGCACCAGTTTGCTCAGCACGTTGCCCAATGGAGACGCAAAAACGCAAGTTTGTGCGACTAAGTCCGTATTACACAGTGCGTAATATCAGTACGTGCTTATTTGTGGTTTAGCTCAAAAAAGCTCACGAGCTTATGTGGTTTAGCTCAAAAAAAAATCGGTACGCCCAGTAGCGTAGCCAGGGGGTTGGGCGGGGGAGCTATTGAGCCCCCCCCCATTGACCTGCAGAGTATGCAAAATACCACGTTTTTAGCCTGGCCCGTAGCCAGAAATTTGCAATGGGTGGGCTATTTTCGGGGTTTGGGGGCAAAGCTCCCAGCCGCCGGAGGCACAAAAGTTTGGCATTTTTTTGCAAAAATAACTTAATTTTAGTTCTATTTTAATAAAAAATAATGCTTTTACAACATAGCATAGAAATTGGCAGCGCAACATGATTCAACCCGTTGCATTAATGGGGCTGTGTTGGAGGTTGCTAATGATAACATTGCAGTTCTCCTGTTTACTTGCTGGTAAATCATAAAATCCTATTATTCAATAAAACTCACACGAAGTAATCTATTTCGTCTATATTTTATAAAGAAAAATAATTGGGAGGGGGCTAATGGAAAGATATTTGAGAGAAGTGATTGGAAATTAAGTAATACTAAATAGCCCCCCTCCCTTATTCCTGGGTTTATAATATAGTTGTTGATATAACCTATGTATGGCGTTTTTACGCTAGCGATGAAATTTGATTGTTTATTTTTGGGCATTTTCAAAGTTTTCATTGATTTGTGACTTTATTTTTGACAAATTGCCCCCCCCCCCCCATCCTCAATGTATGTTTCAAAAGATGCTTTAAATCACTTTTTAGTCCATTCCAGCGCATAAAACAGTCGCAGAAGAGCTAAAAACGTGGTATTTTCCTTATTCTGCGTTTTGGTTGACAGGCCAATGGGGGGCTATAGCCCCTCCGACCCCCCCTCTGGCTACGCTACTGTTTTTAGCACTTCTGAGGCCAATTTTTGTACCAAAAGCAAAAATAACCCCCGCCATATTGACATCGGCAATGAGAAATAGTCTATTTGGACTTTGGTTTTGAAGTAATTTTGTCCAGAAAAATTGCTTCTTAGCCTGGGTAAAGACCTTCATTTTTTTTGGTCTTCACGTTATTTCGTGCACAAACACCGCTCCAATTTTGGGTCAAGATCGTTTTAGGTTGATTTTTACCTCCGAAAAAGCCACCCCCTTCCATTTCCAATTTCTGGGTACGCGCCTGGTACGCCCGGCGTATCGCTTTACCAGCGAAGAAGCTGCCAGTTGGTGAAAACAAACAACGGTTATGCCATACGCTCACGATTTTGCACTCAGTATAGACCGGCTCTAAAGAGTTTTCACAGTTCCCTAATCAATAAAGTTCCGTGTATCTCTGTTCTATCCTGTATGACAAGTTCAAGCATGTAAATCTACTAAATCAACTAAAGATTTTCAACTCAACGAACGTACTCTAATTAGAACTTAGAAGAAGAGATAGGAGGTACTGGAAAGTGCACGAGCTCACGCTCTTCCAAGTCTCCAAGCACCCGAGTATGCGTTAAAGCAGCGGCTTGCAGCCGTAATCGAACTCCGGTCGCAGTTTTGTTTGAGCAATAAATCTGCTTGCATTATTTTCTGCTCAGCCATTCTTCTAACGCGTATATTATTTAACGTACAAGAACAAGATGTTAAATAAATTGAAAAAAACTGCGGGTGTTTATTATGGGTCTATAGCCTACGAGGGAGGAATGAAGCGTTATTACTGCAAAAGGCCTCCTTTTCATCAAACGAGATGGGAGCTTGCGGAGAAGCAAGCCCATTGAACGACGGACGCATGTTGAATAATACGATTCTCAAAAAAATTTTTCGCTTTCCCGTTAAGAGAGCAATTAATTTTTTTTTTCTTTTTTCTTGCTGGGCTTCTCAAGAGGTTTTGCAATTTCAAACGGAGTCAAAATATACATACTTTTAATTTGAGCTAAAACAGTTTTTTTTCTCGATATCTTTTTTTTATTTTTGAAAATCTCGTTATTTGGCATGCTTGGGTTAATTGTTCAATGGGCTTGCTTCTCAGCAAGCTCCCATCTACTTAAACGATTGATATTGCAGTAATTGTTCTGCAAAGAAATCAAACGCAGCCTAAGTTGGAAAAAGATTTTTGATGGTCGCGAAATGACTTATTGTACGAAAATGGCACATAGAAAATCATTTTCAAAATACGATAAATTTATTACTACAATTTAAGCCAAAAAGTGATGTATTGCAGACTTTTTTAATTCAGTGTTTTTTTGTGTGAAATCTGTAGTGAGTTTAGGAAAAGAGCCTGCGGCAGAGCAAAGGAATACTTGCCCCATGCCCAAGCCAAGTAGGAAAGTTAAGCTACACTGCGTCAGAATTTCGCGCCAACCTAAATTTGCCAAACTTAGCCAAAATTTGTGCCCAGGTGTACCAAAATCCAAGGGGAATGGGGGATATTTTCCCCCCAATAATTTGACTGCATCCTCCCCAATAATTTGACTCTGGTCTGCATCTGAGCGCTGGATGATGTTTGGACCTTTTTTTGGTCTTCACGAGATTCCAGGAAAAAAAACTCTTGAATTTTTGGTGAAGACCTTTTTTTTGGGTCTTCACCTGAATTCGAAGAAAAAAAAACTCTTCAATTTCAATGAAGACCTTTTTTTGGGGGGTTCTTCACTTAATTTGCGTACCTGAAACAAATCGTGGCCGAGTTTCATCCCCCCAACGTTGAAGATGAGGCAAAATTGGGGTAAAATTGCAAATTATCCCCCCAATGCTCAACAAAGATCGGCACCCCTGTTTGCGCCGCGCTTAACAAAGTACGAGAAGCGCGCCGATTAGGCAAATACAATTTACTTTCAGAATTTGAGCATTCTTCTCGCTTTTCAACCTAATCTCCAAAAAATAATAAAAAAGGTCTTCATTTTTCAAGTACTGCGAATTTTGAAGAGATTCTTACATCCACGCTGTAATTTACATTAATCAAAGTCCATTAACTCCATACAATTAGGGATGTGGAAGCGGAAGCTGGAAGCGGAAGCGGTGGAAGCGATTAATTTTTTGTGGAAGCGGAAGCACTTTGATGAAAGAGGTTGGATGCGGAAGCGAAAGCGTTGAAAAGGAGCTGGAAGCGGAAGTATTTTTTCAAAATCAGGCGCTTCCGGATTTTCAAACTGGCTACAGTCGTTGGGGTAAAATGTAACAATAATAATTATAATATAGAATCGACAAACAGGGCATGGTATGGAATGGAACAGAAATTTCGGTATGGAATATGCCTGAATGGAATGGAAGATTTCTAGAATACAATGGAAGACAATCTTCAATACTTCCATACCAATTACATACGAGGTGTGCTTGAAAAGTAACGGGACTGTGTAGCGAGCACGCTGCACGAACAACTTTTATCGCAGAGAAAAAACATTGCTTTGTGTGATGTCACAATGTCTTATGGTTTCGAAAACCAAATTTCAGCATTCTGTTACAACTACATTCTTTTTTGCACGTGTTTCTGTCAAGGCACTTTCTTTGTGACCGTTTTGTGAAAATTAGATAAAATTAAGAATTTTGGGCTTTTTTTCTTTGGTGCGAAGGATTAGCGTCGAACAACGAATCAATCTCAAACTTCTTGTCCGTCTTGGAAAAACTCCAACTAAAGCACTAAAGTTGCTTCAAGAAGTCTATGGTCATCATCATCATCATATTTATTTATTTACCTGGTGACGTCATATCACAAGAAAAAAACTGCAACTTCCTCTAGGTCTATCACCAAAGCATCGAAATATGCAATTCCTTTAAAACCAACACACAAACTTGCAGAGTCAAAGCGATATTTAGTCACTTGGTGAGGAGACAGCGAAGGACCGAAAGGTCATCTAAGTCTACTGCCACCGCACCAAGTTAAGGTTAAAAAAGCAGCTTCTAGATTTTCTCAGTCTGCTACTTTCTATGATAAAAAATTTTACGCAAAATTAAAGCAAAGTGTTGCAAAGATATGTACACTTTGTACAGTGTATAGTGATGACGCGATGTCAAGAACTCGTCTTTTTGAGTGGTACAGGAGGTTCAAAGATGAAAGAGAGGAAGTATTCTACACGAGTATCCTACCAGGTTTGCTTGTAACGATAACTGGGGCAGTAAATTTTCGATGTATTAAATCCACTACGCAAAGATCAATAAAATTCACTGGTTGTAAACTATGAAATGAACTGCCTTCTGAGATTAAATCTATAAATGAATCTAGTTAAAAATCTTTCTGTAAAAAAATCAAAGTTTTACTAAAATAACATCCTCAACTTTCTATTGGTATTCGATGCGAAATCATTTATTGCGCCATGTTCTGTTGCTTATTTTAATGATTACTTTTTATCGTGTGGTTTGCTTTTGTAATTTACAATGTATATACTCTGTACATATATCGTTACATCCGAATATATTTGCTTTTCGTACTATTATTGAATTATTAAATAATGTATCTTGCTCTAAGTAAATTACTTAACTATCACTCACACTTTGTATTTATTACGTCGTCCGATTGTGAGAGGCTGCAGACAGGGCCTTAGATAGAAATTTTTGCAGGGGGTACGAAGATCGACGCCGGGCCCCCAAAATTTAGTGAAATTAAATCAAGAAAGGTCTTCACTCAAATTTGGTCCCGATTTTTGCCCAAAATTAGGTGAAGACCAAAAAAAAAAAAGGTCCACACTCAAATTTGGTCCTGTTGGTCCAAAACTTGACGTGACAACCTTTACTCTTCCGGGCCCCCCTAGACCCGGGTACGATGTACCCCCTGAACCCCTCTCTCGCAGGCCCTGGCTGCAGACTCGATGACTGCGCCGTTTCTTTCCGGATACGGATATTTGGTCCCTTCGCAGCCTCTCACAGGAAAGATCATAACACTGTGTATCTTTTGTAAATTTTTTTTTTCTTTTTTTTTCCTTTTTTTTTCCTGCTTTAGTGTGTTCTGTGTCTTTCTACACAAAAATAAACAAATGAATGGAAGATGATCACAGGAGTGGGAAGCCATCCACTAGCAGAAAGGATGAAAATGTTGAGAGTTGGAGACAAAAGGGCGTGGAGCAAACGCCGTTTTACTGTTAGAATGATAGCAGATGAGCGGGGTATGAATAGTGAGAGGCAGAGGTGGAGTCGAGGACACAAGGCTCGAGGCCAAAGACAGACCCTTTCGAGGCCAAGGACCAAGGACACCGATGCAAGTGTTCTCCAAAAAAAAAAAAAAAAAAAAGGTCTTCAAAAATTTTTTTCAGGTGATTTCAAAAAAAAGGTCTTCAAAAAGTTTATTCAGGCCAAAAAGATCTTCAAATATTTTTTTCAGGCAATCTCTACTTGAAGAAACAAAAAAAAAGGTTTTTGCAAATTTTCCGCAAGGTTTCTGGCGTTTTCCAACGAAATTTCAACGGTTCTAAATTAGTGCTGTCCTCGAGCCGAGGACTTGAGGCTTCCAGGCCAAGGACTTCAAAATGTGTCCTCGAGGCCAAAGACGTCCTCGAGGACTCCACCTCTTGTGAGAGGGTATGGAGGATCATTCGGAAGATCTGGGGATGAGGAAGATCTGTGCAAAAATGGTACCAAAGTTGCTGAATGTAGGACAAAAGGAGCGGCGTGTGCAAGTGTGTCAAGACATTTTGGAGCAACTCGAAACTGAACCCAACTTGCTGAAAAGAGTTGTTACTGGCGATGAGTCATGGATCTTTCGAGTACGATCCACTCACCAAACGGCAGAGCCTTGAATGGTAGAGCGCATTGTCACCAAGACCCAAAAAAGCGAAGGTGTTCAAGTCCAAAACCAGGTGATGCTGATCGCTTTTTTTGATGTCCATGGAATTGTCCACGCAGAATTTTTGCCACTAGGCCAAACTATTAATCAGCACGTCTACAAAAACATCTTGCAACGTCTGACGCGCTCAGTGATAGAGAAAAAAAGAGAACGGTGGGAAACGAGGTCATGGCTGCTTCATTATGACAATGCTCCAGCCCATAATACCTAGAGAATTTGGGAGTCTCTTGCCAAAAATAACATTGCTGTACTGGAGCAACCAGCCCACTCTCCAGATTTGGCCCTTGGTGACTTTTTTTTGTTTTCCAAACTCAAGCAAGTCATCAAAGGAACTCGTTTTTAAGATTCAGAAGCCATTAAAACACCCGTGACGAGAGAGCTGCGAGCGATCCCGGAGGAATCCTTCCAGGAGTGCGTGAAAGCGTGGCAGAAGAGATTGGAAGAGTGCATTCGAGCCCAAGGAGATTACTTTGAAGGCGACATGTTGTGAAATTTACTTGTCAAATAAAATAAAACATTTATAAACCCAGTAGCGTACGCAGGATTTTCGGAAGTGGGGGGACAGGAAATTCAGAAAATTTGAGAACAATGAAGACCAGAATGAAAATTTTCCAGCCCAAAACCAAGTCTGTTTTCCTGCCCAAACTTAGGTGAAGACCAAAAAAAAAAAAAAAAAAAGGTCTTCGCTCAAATTTAGTCCAACTTTTGGCCCACAAAAAGGTCTTCGCCCACCGTTTCTGTGCTCAAACCTTCTGCCCAAGTTACAAAGGGGGGCCTTGCCACAATTTTTATACTATCCTGGCGACCCAAAAAGGGGGGCCATGGCCCAATGGCCCCCCCTAAATACGCCCCTGCATAGACCCAGTCCCGTTAGTTTTCAAACACACCCCGTCCTAGATTTTGTGCATAGTATTTACAGAAAAATTCTTACTGATGTCGGGTGGTGATAAATAATATTGTCACAGAAGTATGCAACTTCAATATCTACGCGTATTATTTGTCGACAAATCGCAGTACTTTGGTTGTTTATATTGCGCAAAAAGTGTACGTATTGCATCATTGTAAGAACATTGCAATTTGCAGCATTGATGTTATAGTTGACGACTTTGACAGGTTTGACTTGTTGTTGTTTTTTTTTTTATTTGAGATTGACAATTTGTCAAGTCCTAAATTTTGTTTTCTTACATCGTCACGAAGACTAGTAGTTGGTAATTTATTCCCGTTTTAGCTTAATTTTATTTATATGTTTAGCTTTTCAGCTCACAATTATTCTTTTTGGAGTTAAAGCTTGTTATTTCTATTACGGTAAATGTTTTTTAGCAGTTTGGTTATGACAAATTTTATAGTTGATATGAGAGCAAACTTTACGGTAATCATTAAACCATAGGCGTAACCAGGGGGCCCTCTGCCTCCCCTCCCCCAATTGAAATGCTGCCAATGATAAAAATGATGACACAAAGCCTATTTTTTCAGTCTTTTTAAGCAGTTTTTGGGCGCAACAGTACATGCGTCCAACAGCAACTTGTAATAACCTAATACTGACAACTAGGAGCCAGGGCCCTCTCAATTTCAATTTAAATGTCCAAGCCGGGAGAAATTCAGCGTTTTTGTTTTAAAAGGTGAATCTCAGGCATTCATCTAACTTTTTTAAGCAATAATATGTTTTAGGCCCCCAGCTGACTTTTATATTGCAATAACATGATTAGTAACCAGTTATTGCCTCTAATGTACCAACTTAAAATAACTTTAAATTCCACCTTTACCTCCTACCAACTTTAGATAACAATCCGCCTCCATCTCGTCAGCTTTCACGCGACAAAATGCTTTTGAAAAAAACTTAGCAAGGGGGAATGCTTATAAAACAAATTATTAAAGTGAATTAAGGGTGCCTGGGTTCCTGGTTGTACATATTCCCAAAGGTGGGCAAGTTAATGCAAAATGTTAGCTTCGTTAACCACTAGTCCGTTAACAAACTTCACACCTCCGTTAACGTTAATCCGTTATTTTTAGCTTTAATTAACGGAAGTTAATAAAGTCCGCTAATCCGTTAACATTTTGCGTGTAATTTACATTTCTTTTTATTCACTCGCTTCTACAACACGTATTGACGCTGTCGAGCTGATTGTAAGGAAATATTTATTGCTATGGTGGTCTTTTTGTGTTTTGGAAGTTACATTTTACAGTCTAATGTAATTTCAAGATAAAAATAAGTTTAAATGCACAACGGAGTTGCGATCAGAAAATCTTTGGAAATTGCGAACAGCGATAATTAATAGACCTGCGAGGCTGCAGCTTATGATTTTCCACAAAAAAGAGCTCCTTTCTTCGCTCTCTTCTGTAAAACTCGTGCTAATACGCAACAAGTGTTAGCAGTTCAAGCTGGTTTGTGCCGGTACGATGAATGAATGCGGCAAGATATTAACGATAAAAACCTTAACGGAAGTTAACAGAACTTAACGGAAGTTAATTTAGTCCGTTAACAGAACTTAACGGAAGTTAATTAAGCTCGTTAACATGAAAAAACATTTTAACGGATTAACGAGTTAATGAAAAAGTTAGCTTCGTTATTAACGGATCAACGATTAACGGACTTGTGCCCACCTTTGCCATAGGTGGGCAAGTTAATGCAAAACGTTAGCTTCGTTAACCACTAGTCCGTTAACAAACTTCACACCTCCGTTAACGTTAATCCGTTATTTTCAGCTTTAATTAACGGAAGTTAATAAAGTCCGCTAATCCGTTAACATTTTACGTGTAATTTACATTTCGTTTTATTCACTCGCTTCTAGAACACGTATTGACGTTGTTGAGCTGATTGTAAGGAAATATTTATTGCTATGGTGGTCTTTTTGTGTTTTGAAAGTTACATTTTACAGTCTAATGTAATTTCAAGATTAAAACAAGTTCAAATGCACAACGAAGCTGCAAGATTTTAACGATAAAAACCTTAACGGAAGTTAACAGAACTTAACGGAAGTTAATTTAGTCCGTTAACAGCGCTTAACGGAAGTTAATTTAGTCTGTTAACATGAAAAAACTTTTTAACGGATTAACGACATAGGTGGGCAAGTTAATGCAAAACGTTAGCTTCGTTAACCACTAGTCCGTTAACAAACTTCACACCTTCGTTAACGTTAATCCGTTATTTTCAGGTTTAATTAACGGAAGTTAATAAAGTCCGTTAATCCGTTAACATTTTGCGTGTAATTTACATTTCTTTATGTTCACTCGCTTCTAGAACACGTATTGACGTTGTTGAGCTGATTGTAAGGAAATATTTATTGCAATGGTGGTCTTTTTGTGTTTTGAAAGTTACATTTTACAGTCTAACTTAATTTCAAGGTAAAAACAAGTTCAAATGCACAACGAAGCTGCAAGATATTAACGATAAAAACCTTAACGGAAGTTAACAAAACTTAAAGGAAGTTAATTTAGTCCGTTAACAGCACTTAACGGAAGTTAATTTGGTCCGTTAACATGAAAAAACTTTTTAACGGATTAACGAATTCAAAAAAAAGTTAGCTTCATTATTAACGGATTAACGATTAACGGACTTGTGCCCATCTATGATTAACGAGTTAGTGAAAACGTTAGCTTCGTTATTAACGGATTAACGAACTTGTGCCCACCTATGCTGAAAACGTTTAGCACACCGGAATGGACAAAAGAATGATTTTAAGCAGCTTTTGAAACATTTATTTTAGAGGAAAAGGAAGCGCTAATTTACCAAAAAAAATAACCTACAAATTACTAAAAACATTACAAAATGCCAAAACTAAGCAATCATTTTGATTGCTTGTTGGAACATGCTGAATATAGGTTAACTTATATCAAAAAAAGATATGAGCTTAGGAAAAGGGGGGTGGCTATTTGATATTAGTTGATTACCAATCCTTTCGACTTATATACCGTTTCATTAGCCCTTCCCCCTTTCCCAAATGATCTTTCTCGATTAAATATAGACGAAATGGATTACTCCTTGCGAGTTTCATCGAACTATGAGATTTTATAATTTAACAGCTTGTTATTAGGAAAACTGAAATTTTACCATTAGCCACCTCCCACATAGCCATGCTCATTTATGCAGCCCAGTTTAATCATGTTTTTACACTACTAATTTCTATGCCACGTTTCCAAAGGATTAATTTTTGTCAAAATATAGACCTAAAATTTAGTTATTTTTGCCAAAAAAATGCAAAATTTTTAAGCGCTGAGGGCTCCGCCCCCAGACCTTCGCGCCTACGACTGCTGGAGGCGTTGTTTTCCAACCTCCAGTCTTTGGCAAATGGGATGTGTCCCAGATCCCTGAAACACTCCTCCATTGTACATTTCTAGCTGCGCGTCTGAATTTAATCTTGTTTTTGTACTTCTAAATTTTATGCCATGTTTTGAAAGCATTAATTTTTATCAAAGTTAACTAAAAATTAAGATATTTTTGAAACACAATACAAGTTTTTTGAGTGCGGGAGCTCCGCTCCTAGATCTCCGAAATGCCCCTTTTCCCATTGCATATTTTTGGTTACGTGTCTGTTATGAGACATATGCTGCTCATACTTCCATGTTTTAGAATCTTACAATGAGAAGTTCTTGAGCTAGTCAAATAACAACCGCTATCTACAGTAATAATGAAGAGGTACCACTATCTTTCAAATATAGCATTTTGCAGATTACTATACATTATGAAGGGTGACACCACGAAATTCCGCCCCAGGTGTCACCATCCTTAGCGACGCCACTGGTTTTTGGACTTAAATATTGCACCAAAAATAAGGGGCTTTAGCGCCGCGCCAAAACTAATTTTGTGTTTTCTGCACCAATTTGCTACAGAGGTAGAACTACATTTTGAGCACAAAAAGTGCACATGTGCACTTTCAAGGTGCACATGTGCACTTTGAAAGTGCACATAAAAGTGCACATGTGCATGTGCACTTATGATGTGCACATGTGCACGTGCACTTATGATGTGCACATGTGCACGTACACTTATGATGTGCACATTTGCACGTGCACTTATGATGTGCACATTTGCACGTGCACATTTGTACGTGCACCTTTGCAGGTGCACATGTGCACATATGCACGTGCACTTATGATGTGCACTTATGATGTACACATGTGCACCAGACAAGTGCACTTGTGAACCAGAGGAGTGCACGTCTTCCAACGTGCATACCTGAAGAGAGTAGACTGTTTGCTGAGCTGAAGCGTCTCGCGTGCAAGACTGAAGCATCTCGCGTGCACAAGTGCACGTGCACAGTTTGCCCGCTTTAAAACAGAGGTAGCTTTGGCAGTGTTGCAGGATGATATTGTAAGACTAGCGTAGAGGATGAGAGATTAAGAAAAGTAGTTACTGTGAAACAAAAAGCAAAGACTAAAGAAACAGAAAGCAAAGATATCAGAAACAAAAAACGCATAATTTTTGCTGTATTGATCATTAAATGAAACTTGTGAGTGGAAAAACTATCATTAATCATACTGTAAAGGATATAAATAATACACTTTTCGGTTAATTATAAAGAGCAATATAGCATAAGAGACACGAAACAATGTAAGCTTTGGCAGACTCAACGAGAGCAAAAGTAAAGTTTAAAGATTCTACCTCTGACCTATATAATACATCGATAGCATGTAAGCAAAAAGCATAGAAAAAGTACTAATCGATAGAAAAAATTAAAAGCAAAGCATCTGTGATAATCGATAACAAAAAAGCAAAGAATGTAGTATCGATTGCTAATTGATATTACCAGCCCTGCAAGTAGGTGTACAGGCCTAGATGATTCATGCATGTTGAGTTCACAATCAAGTGATTTTTTTCATCTGGAACTGCAGGAGAGCAGCATTTCAATTTGTTGTCATACTGGTACCAGTACTTCTAAGCATAGCCTAGGTGGGCACCAATTCATTAATTTGTCAATAACCTGATGAGATAACGCCTAACAAATCTTGACTTTTTCATTAACTATGGTAGTTACTGGTAATTTGTTAAAAAGTTTGTTTTTTTCTTCACAAACTAAATTATTATAAGTTAACAGACTACACTTAACTAACTAAAATGCACGCTAATTTGATGACAATTGTTCATTAACTAAGTTTTGTTAACAAGGTTTTCATTGTTAATTTCTTGCACGGTTCATTCATTGTAGCGGTTTAAACCAGTTTGCTCTTGTAACACTTATTGTCTGGTTGTTGCCTTGCTCTTAGCACAAGTTTTATAGATCTATATATGTGTATGTAGCGCCACAAAAGGTGTGTGCCTAAGAACGTGCACAGTTAAAAGGCAAGATACTACATAAAAATCAACCAAAGAAAGCATTAAACCACTACTTTGTTATTACCTGACTGGTTTAATTTCAGATATTACTTGAAACAACCAGCAACAACAATTCAATAATAGCCTAATCATAAGAATAATTGAGTGGTTTATACGCTTAACATAAACTGCATGCATTAGCTTAAAACTATTGCTAGACAGTTACTCAAAGCAGTTGAAAAAACCATTAAAAAAACCATGCATCTACAAAAAAACAAAAATTATGCATTCTAAAACAATAAGCTGCGGCCCCATAGGTCTATTCATTATCGCTGTTACCAACTTTCAAAGATTTTTCGATTGCAGCTTCGTTAGTGCATATGAACAATGTAACATCCAAAATACAAAAGGACCACCATAGCAATAAATTTTTTTTACAATCAGCTTGACAGTGTCATTACAGGATTATGTGTTATAGAAGTGAGTGAATAAAAAGAAATGTAAATTACACTCAAAATGTTAACAAGTTAACAAACTTCCTTAGCTTCCATTAATTAAAGTTTAAATTAATTTTAACAAAGGAATAAAGTCTACTAATAGACTAGTGGTTAACAAAGCTAATGTGCTGCATTAACTTGCCCACCTATGGTTTTAAGTTAACTTTTTGGATCAAATTAAAATTTCCAATGAATATGGAAGTTTGTCAACATGCTTCATTTCTAACTTTATAGTCGTTTTAATGATGAGTCCCCAAATAACAAAATCACTTGATGAGTAGAGCAAGTCACACATGTGTCAAAGTAGGCTATTCAAACGAAAAAGTAACTGGCATTGGTATGTCAGTATGTGGCAGGAATATGAATTCTGTTACCGGTAGTGATTTTGATTCTGGTGATTTGATAAAGTTAACTTTCTATTATGGAGAAAAGATTACAGACTGCAACAATGTCATTTCTCGATCTGTAGAAAAGCGACAATGTCTATTATGCAGTCAGACATTTGATATATCCGTTAGCATGAAGATGCAGTGAAGCAGCACATCAGCAAAAAACATTTTGCATGTGCTGTATTTTTTGTTTTCAATGAAAAGAAAGGTAAGTTATTTGCTACAATCATTTTGGCTTTTCATTACTTGCAAATAATTTTTAAAACAGTTTTTTACCTTTTCAATGTGGTTGAAGTCGCCAAATTTTTTAAATTCTGCTTAAATGTAACCTAATTTTAATTGAAATTTTTATTCCACGCAACCCCAAATTGTAATCTAAATCTTTTCAGTGCGTAAAATGTAAATGTATGTCTAATCAATTGCTTTCTCAACGTGTATAGCATATGAATAGGTCCTATAAAACTAAGGCTGTTACTACCAATTTCTTTCATGCATTTGTGTGGTGTTCTAATTACGAAGCTGTTCGTTTCCTTCTAGTTAAGCTGCGCTTTGTTCATAATTGTAAGCGCTTTATTCAGATGATATTACAGTACTAAAACATAAGCATTGTGTATATCTTGTCGACCATTGTCCATTTGCGAATCTTGATTCAAATTGAATCCAAATTTGAAATGATGTGGAATCTTTTTTGATACTGCTGATTCAAAATAGAACAAAAAAATAATGCAATGCATAGTTTAAGCAATTGATTTTAGACTCAAAGTTAAGCGCTCAACTGCATTGTGATGCGGTTGCAAAACAATGTGATGCATACATGCTAAACTGCACTTACACAATAATTGCTCAACGATACATACACTCGTTAAAGCGGCATGCACAAATTTTGCACATGCATTCTCACTTTATCGGCAATGGCTATTGGTTGTTTCTTGACAATAGCCATGCATATTGTATGTTTTTAAATACAATTGTGTATGCAGTTGATCATGATTTGCAGCATAGGGCTCGATTCATTTGTCTATAAAAATAAAATTCGAAACAAGAATTCGGAATTCTGGATTCGACATTTGTGATTCAGAGTTGATTCAGAATTACCTGAGATTCGGATATGGCCATTCTTATTGAGAACAGCTGAATGTTTTTTGTCAGGGGCGAGATTTTCACTGTTATTTTAAGACTGTGAAAAAATTAAACAAAAAAGAGCATATGGCAATTTTGATTTTGCAGTATATTCCTCACTTAATAGGTTAAAAAAGAAAATAAAAATTGCAAAGATGTATATTGTGCTTTATGTTTCATTCTCTTTAACTTAAAATTTTCTATTGAAATAGTCACTCCCGAAGTATTTATGACATTGCCTTATATTTTAGAGCAATACTGGTACTTGATTGTTTTATATTTGTAATTCATTGGATTTATTCAAGTATAAATCGCATTCCTGTATTTGACATAAAAAACAGTACAACATTTATTAAGATCATTTATTGCAATCACATAACGCTTGTCTGAAAGAGCCGGGAGAATTCTATGTTGAAAATATTCGGCATTACTGGTCTAGAGAAAAAATATTGGTTAGAAATAGAAGAAAAACGGGAAGAAGTAGAAAATTTAAATTTGGTGAGAATGCACTTTAGGCGTTTTGGTCAACAATGAAAAGCTTGATTTGAATGCCTTATTAAATTATTAAGATTTTCTATAAGCAATAATTTTTTCCAAAATGGGTTTAAAATGTTTATCTTATAGATTTATTATTTTTTTCAGCAAAGAGAGCTAGAGTTGCAAAAGCTTTAACATCTGCATCTGCTACAACCGTGGGTAGTCAGTTACTTACTAGCACCGTTTTGGCTCCTTCTCCTGCGAGTATTATTGCTGCTCCGACCATTTCCACCATTGTCTCACTTCCGCCCCCCTACGCCGCCATCACAGCTCCAACTACCATAGCAGCTCGAACCCCTTCAACTAATGCCACAGCTCCAACCCCCTCCACCATGATCACGGTTCCAACCCCCTCAACTAATGCCACGGCTCCAACTCCCTCCACCATGATCACGGTTCCAACCCCCTCAACTAATGCCACGACTCCAACCCCCTCCACCATGATCATGGTTCCAACCCCCTCAACTAATGCCACGACTCCAAATCCCTCCACCACGATTACGGTTCCAACCCCCTCAACTAATGCCACCACTCTAACCCCCTCCACCATGATTACGGTTCCAAGCTCCTCCACCATCACGGCGTCAACCCCCGTCTCTGTCGCGGCTCCAACCATTATCACGTCTTCAACCCATTCCACCAGCATCACGGCTTCAACTCCCTTCACCGTCAAGGATTCGACGAAAACGTCGGGCACGAAAGCAGTGGGTACCAATTTTAAACTTTACCTAAGAAGTCTAGTAGAACAGAATAACAGTAGAACTTGTTTAGCGGTTTAACGTATCTATTAAATTGATATACAATTATCGATTAAAAATTTTTGCTTTGGCTACAGTAAGCTTAAGACGCATACAGGTGTACATTACAATAATAAGTTCATTGTTGAAATTCTTATTAACAGGTTTTGGATTTATGGAAAGTCATTCCAAACGATCTGTACGTGGCTAGTATGGATACAGAATCGGGACGTTTCTTACTTCCGCATGCTTCGTTTTGTTTGCTGAGCCAAAATCAATGGCTAGACGATGCGGTATGTATGCATTGAGCTGCACTTTATTCCAGTGGTTAAGTGTATTGGTTAAAAATGTTCAAAGTAAGTTTTGATTGATTGATCCATATTTATCCTCCACTGTCGAGGAATCGACGGTTTCACTTTTTATTTTGGGCGAATTATCCTCATCCGCGTAGTAGTTGACAGTGTTTCAAGCCTCCCGGTTGATGTTCGACTCCTTCTACTAAATTTCTTGCTTCTTCAAATCCACTATTAACAGAGATAATTATCGTAAAGCGCCTTGTTCAAGGACGCAAGAACTTGACCTGGGTGCGCGGTGAAGGGATAAGTTATGTATTTTTTTAGTGTCAACGCTTCAATTTGCTTGTTTGATTTAATTTTTGTTTCCATTGATCAAGATTGTTTAAGTGTTCAGTGCTCATTCCAGTTGTGCCAAGTAAAAGATAGTACCGAACTCGTTTTTTAAATCGTATACTAGGAAGAGTGGAAACCAGCAAACGGGGTGTCATTCTACGATTATAGTGTAGAATGTACAACGACTAGACATCGACTAGACATCTTAGGTACAGTAAAGTGACTGCACAAGTAAAATGCTTGTACTTGTACCCCCTCACGTGAAAACACTTCTACTTGTGGTCAAGCGCTTATGTTTGTGTTTTTACTTGTTACAGCTCATCAATTATATCCTGAAAATGGTGACACGTCACCGCAAGGATATATTTTTAATGGACTCACACTTGTGCAACTCCATCATTCACGTATCGGCGAGTTTGAGGAGGCAATGCTTGTCGTGGGTAAGAACACGTTATCAGTATTTTAAGAAGAGAATTATAGGAGAGGCTTCTTATCATTTATCATTGTAATTAATAAGTTTTAATTTATTTTCTTAAATTGGCTATCCAATGGAAGGTTAAAACGCTAATTTGATGTTGACATGTTGTGTACATAATGGGCTGAAATATTGTTGTAGGCGCACGTGTAGTGGTGAATGGCGATAGTTCTGTGGTGTACTGTTAACCCTGGGGTGTCGGATGGGGGGCGTCGAGAAATTCCGCGAAGGCGTTCTTGTCATCTGCGGTTTTTGAGAGAATGAAATGGACATAGCATAGAGATAGAGAATTAGGATTTTTTTGCTACATTGCAAGCCAATAAATAAGCACCTGTATAATTCAGAAAATAAAATCTCTAATGTTTATGTTTGTTTTGTAGGCAGATTTTTCTACCATTCGATTTATTTTGGCTCCGTACAATAAAAACTCGAATCATTGGAATCTCGTGGTGAGTATTGTGTTAGCGGCAAGTTTTATTCTTTATGTGCCACTACATGTTTAGTTTCCATCACTAGTTCCATCACTACTGCAGCGGCAGCTTCGAAAAGAGCCGCTAGTACAGCGAGAACAAGCATTGAAGAAATGCTGCAATGTCTACATTATGTGTCTTTTGCTCGCTCCAAATAAAGCTTTGCAAAATTTTGTATAAAAGTGGTCCCTCCAAACAAAAACGAATCGTTTCCGATGAAGCAAAGTTAGCTAAATGATACTTGTGCTCTACCTTATCACTGCAAACTTCACTATTGCAGTCGCCACTCGGCACTCATCATGCATTATACATTATAATACAAAACTACCGTACTTATTGTACCTTAATGTTCATAAGATCGTCAATGCTTATTACTCAATTTTTCAGATTTTATCTGCTGACTCTTCCCAGTTAGTTCTAATCGAACCGTTTGGCCCAAATCCAGCACTTGCCCAAACTGCCTGCGAAGCATTCAGGTATTCTAGACGTTTACTCTTTCACTCACGGACTGATAGCAGGCGTCGGTTACGTATTCAAGCAGCTTGTTTTTTTTTCCAATACTTTGAATGTAATCTGAATCAGAGTTGTAAGTCGGGTCGGGTTTAATGTACGTAGTTTCCTTGTGATTTTGCTTTTCAGATGCTATTTAAGCGTAATTAGAATAACTGCTGCACCAAACCAATTGGTTTAAGCACCAATGCGATTATGTCACGATTTATCAGCAATGAGTAGTTTTATGTTCACCGTATACGAGCAATAGCCATAACCATTTACATTTTGGCTTCAAAATCACTTTTCTGGTTCGGAGCTATACTTGTCGGTTCCTTCCCAACTGTAATCTGAGTATTTTGGGGGGAACTGGAAGCACGAATGCTTAACCTTTGACGCTTCTCGACGTAAACCAGGGGTGCGCCGCACAACCTGTGGCCGTAAAAGGAGTTTTTGGGGATCTAGCATTTTGGAGATTTATGATTGAATAAATTCTTCACACTTGAAAAGTTGACTTTTTCATTTGTTAGCATGTGTAGTTAAATTGTAAGGCTTGAAACGTAAATTCGTAAAAAATGACCTTATTTAGTGGTGGCCGTAAGTGCATTTATAAGATGTTTTGCGGCCGGCAGGAGTGAAAAGGTACTGCACCCATGAGTTAAACCATATTTTTATGTTGTAACTTGTGCATTTCGTGACTAAGAAGTTACGTTTATCAGCTTGAGAGTATTGTTTGACTTTTCAGCTTTTATTTCGACAATATATGTACGGCCAAAAACAACATAATGAAAGGCATCGCTTGGAAGTCGGCTAACTTCATTCACCCTTACCAAACCGACTCATTTAACTGCGGGGTGTTTGTCTTGAAGGTTAGTGTAAACTGCAGAGTATATCGTTTAGGGTTATTCAAAAAAACTTTTTTCAAATTTAACCCATTACCCACGCAAATTGTTAGGTTGGTAATAAAAGCCCCACATACCAAATTTCAGCTCATTTGGTTCACAGGGAAAGTAGGGCATGCAATTTGAATTTTCGTCCAAAAATATGGATTTTTTGCTCTCTTTAGCACTAAGTTTTTCAATCAAAGAACCTCGTATCTAAGCTTTTTTTGTTTATTATTGCTCAAATTGCATTTTAGACCCAGTCTAAACCAGTTTGCGGTGTTGGTTTTGAAAATTTATAAACAAAAAATATCCTGTTTTTGTGCTATTTTGACTATAAAATATGTTAAGGTACTTATGCCATCTTAACTTCTTTCTAACACCAATACTGCCCTAGTAACCACTGCATGAAATGAGAAAAAGACCGAATTCTACCTAGAAACTCATTTTTCGTCCCTCTTTAAGTCCAAGCAATGATATAAATCAACTTATTGAAACTATGTTGGTCAAGTTCAACCCGTATAATTTATCATTACAATCACAACTGCTATAATGTGAGTCAACAACCAGCAGTTGATGAAGTTTCAAACATTGTTTTTTCGCGGTGCAGCATTAAACTGATTTAGACTGGGTCTAATATGTAATTTGAGCAATATTAAATACGAAAAAAGCTTAGATTCGAGGTATTTTGACTGAACAAATTAGTGCTAAAGAGGACAAAAATTTATATTTTTCGACGGAAATTCAAAATTTCAAATTGCATGCCCTCCTTTCCCTGTGAACGGAATAAGCTGAAATTTGGTATGTGCTAACAATTTGAGAGGTAATGGGTTAAATTTGAAAAAAAAATTTTTGAGGAACCCTAATATCTTTATGTGATAATGTTTGTACTAGGTTTGTGATAATGTTCAATGGTCCTTACAAGTGCCATTTAAGATTTATTTTTGTTTTGGAAATAACAATAATTTCCTACAAAAACAGTTTACTGTGACAGTCCTCGCAGGTTGCAGTTAGCTGCGAAACAAGCGACCTAATGCAAATTTGAATTTGGTAGATTTAAATAATTACCTTTTTCACGATCTTTTTTTAGTCATGCTCATTCTTTTTTCTGTACCTTGTTTTGCTTTAGGTTTTGGTTAACATTTGTAACTTAAAGTAATAAAACTTGTGAGTTTTTTCTGCTAATTGTAAAGCAGAAACTTATTGTTAAGCAAAAGCACATATTGCAAAAAACAGTCTGGGGTGTTTGAGTTTCATTTGTAACTCTTCATTGCTATTACAGTGATCTTCAAGCATCTCTTGAATGTTTTAGGTCGCTTAATTGAGCCATTTTCTAAATCTTAGTTACAGTTCTTTGCTGTCTCTGTTTGAAATTGTTTTAATTCAGTTTGCTTGGTTGCAAGGAACAAGTTGCCGGCAATTTTGTTTGTTTTTTTCAGATTGCCGAAATAGTTGCCAAGAAATTGCCTACATTTGATTTGGTAGTGAATTTCAAGACATCGTCCGAAGATTTGGCAAAGCATCGCGTGCAATTTGGGAAAAAGATTTTGCAGCAATCTGGTATACTACGGGTGTTCGTTATTGGTAGTGTTTTAATTAAGATGAAAGCAAACGCTATTATTCGTGCCATATCTTGTTTCCTTAATACAGACAGACACTTGTTATTGTTAACTATAACAATACGCAAAAAATAATTTTTTGAAAGTTGAAAATAACTTATAAAAAGTATGAAGTCAACAAAGGAGCTGTGAAGTGACCTTTGAGGGGTCTTTGAGTGCTTAATGTTGTTTCCATACTAGCGCTTGGCTTATGTTGCTGTCAATAGTACTGAAAATTAGTTGTAATAAATAGTTATTAGTCGACAATAGTTTAGGTGCAGCGATAGCAGGTTAATAAAGCTAGAGTGACATTTTTATTTCAGTTGGCGGATGTATGCATTGCTTCTTCTAATCATTAAATCTTTTACCTGGTCATGTAGAAAAAGATTTTAATCGCATTGTCGATACAGTTACGTTCAAAATGCCATAATAAGCAAAATAATCAGAGGCCGCGTAATGTTATAATGTACATTGTACAATACATAACGAAAAGTTAAGAATGAAAAAAAAATTAACGGCGGACATTTTGTTACAGACAAAATGCGCAACTTATGCATAGTGTGTGCAACGGATAACACTGACAATAATTGGGTGAGTCAACAAATAAAATGGAACTTTTTCTTGCAATTTGTTTGGGTTGTACACTTTGTTTCAGTTAGAAAGTTGTTGTAGGATATTTATTGAAAATAACAACACTATAACAATAAGTTGCGAAGAGGATGTTAGTTTTTTGAAAAATGTTTTGTCAGAAAATACAATATCGATAATAATTAGATGTATTGATTAATAATAGTCATAAATGCACGTTGATGTAGTGAACACCACCAAACTAAGTTATCACGTTGTTTCCAAATACCTTGTGAGAACTTCTTACTTTTATAATAATCAATTCGCATGATTAATTCATTCTTGTATCTGAATCAAGCTATGATGTCTGGTCCAGAGCTTGGGGTGTGGGTACTGTTGGGTGTCCGCTCTCCCACACCTCGGAAGGCGTCAGGTAGCAGCACTGTCATCTGCGTCTGTTTGACCACACCAACACAGAACACTTGTTGATTCAATTTACTAGAGGGTTGGACTCTGACACGGACAGACAACATTTGTAAAAACTTTGCGTTAGTGCTTTGCTAGGACACTACGACGCACTGGGGGCCTGCAAGGTTTCGATCACTAACTAGACGCTATATCACCTCAGCTATCGCCACCACTTCTCATAATCCTTTTTTAGGTTGGTTGCGACATTTGCTCTCGGTGGTTTCACGCGAAGTGCGCTAATCTAACCGCTGAAAAAACAAAAAATTTTTGGATGTGCCCTATGCACGAATATAAATAGGCTTAGAAAGCATCCAAATAAAATATTGTTACTCACCCCCAATTTTATTGCGGTGTGCCCATTTTAGGGATACACTGTATACATTTATTTAGGGATACACTGTACACGAGTATAATCCTCGAGAGTGTATAATTTTATTGTTTGGCATTCCTTGCCAATTTCGGATTGGCGGAAACGCATGCTTAACTTTTTGTAAGACTAATTATGGTTTTAAAATGTCTTACAGTTATGATTTAATTTTGCTCAATTTATGTAAAATGTTTTTTACGCTATAGACAGTATACAGAGTCTTATAGACACAATCAAACCTTTGATGAACAGCCTAAAACATACTGTTTCGGAATCGACATTCGTCTTTTATTCCTCGTCAGTATAGCCATGACTACCGGTATGAACACTTGATCTGCTAAAAAATGGTTTTGCCATAACTTGATTGTGCCTATAAGACTGTAGACTGTCTATAGCTTATTATTAATTTTCTCAGTACATTGTTTTTTACACTGTTTCTCGAAATCTTGCAACAGCGCATTTTTACCTAGTCCTTTTTTTAACTATTTGTATGATTAATGGTGCACAAATTTTTGACCTCATATGTGTTATTTTTTACCTGTTTAAGCTTAAATGCAATTTTAGAACAGTGCTTAGGCGTCCCCCCTCTAAAACGATAGCGTTGTTGACGCTTAGACGAAAAAGTGGCTATTAATTCCAATAAATCCCAAATCCCAGCCGAAGATACTACCAAAATGCGTTAAAGACCTTTTTTTTCGGTCTTCACTCAAAATTGGGGGCCAAATCTGTACCAAAAAAAAAAAACTTTGAATTTTTACTGACTTTCGGGCAAAATTTCACCAAGTTACTGCCTTGTTCCGAATGCGTCTCGTCATGGCTGCAAAAGCGTCTCCCCATGCAATATTTTACAGTTTAAATGCTGTTTTAAAATTCTTAAGGTTTTTAGACTTTAGTGTGCGATTTTCTACACAATTTTAGTGGCTTCTTTTTCGAAACACATGATCTGCTAAAAAAATGGTGTTACCATACCTTGCCTAGTTTATCGTACTCATCGCAATTCATTGTACTTGTAAACACTAAATACTGCCCCTTGTAATTTTATATAGGCATGCAATTGTTGCAAAACTGCATTTCTGTGTTATAGGTAATGTTCATTGCGCAAAGGAGGACTCACACTTCTTTGGATTGAGTGGAAGTCTCCATAAGTTGGACCATGTTTCTAGGACAGTGAGGGAGGATTGGACAACAGAGGAGGCTTTGAGCGGGTCTGGGGAGGAGGACCAGATGGCCAGATCGTCAGCATACAGGGAGACATGGGCAGCCCGAGGTAAATCCTTAGTGATGTCATCAACAAACAGAATGAAGAGGACTGGACCAAGCACCGAGCCCTGGGGGACCCCACGTCTGATGCGGAAGGAGCAGCTGTGGGAACCACCAACCTGGACTTTAGCTCTACGATCAGAATGGAAGGAGCGTACCCAAAGAACGAAGCAAGGGGGGAGTTTGAGCGAAAGCAGTTTGTGAAAAAGAGCAGAGTGCCAGACCGAGTCGAAAGCCTTGGAGAAGTCAACAGAAGCCAAAATGGTTCGGTCTGGCGGTTTTTTCTTTTGGAAGCCGTCCCAGATTGATTGAGACAGAGTTAGAATTTGGTCAAGGGGTGACCTACCAGGACAAAAGCCGGCCTGGCATGTGGAGAGATGATTCGATTCTAGGTGAAAAGTTAGGCGAGAAAGAATCAAGCGCTCAAAAAGCTTGGAAATGCAGGAGGTGAGGGAAATGGGGCGGAAAGAGGACGGAGAGGAAATGGGTTTTCCAGGTTTATGAATGGGGATAATAGTGGTAGGTTTCCAACAAGAGGGAAGGTGTGAGAGTGCCAGGACCTGTTGAAAAGAGAAAGAAGGAGGAGTTGTGCTGGCTCATGCAGGTGCTTTAGTAAAGGTTAGGCAATCTGGTCAGGCCCAGACGCAGTGGAAGAGGAGAGATTGCTGATGGCAGTGGAGAGCTCAGTCAAGGAGAAGGGGGAGCAGAAAGAACTATGAAGGGAAGAAGCATCCTCACAGCTAGCTTTCCGGAGTTCATTCATGAACTGTCGTTCAGCTCTGCGCGAGGAACGGGGTGTCGCTTGAGATAGATGTGAGCGAAGATAAGAGGCATAGTGGTTAGCAGTGTCAAGAGGGGAAGCGCAATTGGGAAAAGAAGGGTCTTGGGAGGTGTTCTTTTTGCCCGAGATGGCATTGAGAAGCCTGAAGACAGCACGAGGATCAGAACGGGGAGACAGATTAGAACAGGTGGCTTGCCAGATTGCAGATTTGGCTCTAGAAATGACTGAGGACGCCCTACGAAAAGCATCTATGTATCTGAGGCGGTGCGACTCAGATCGGTGTGCCACGGAGCGGGCCCTTCGTCGTTCCCGCACTGCAGATTCCGCTTCCTGGGACCACCAGGCTTTGGGGGAACGACCAAGGCGGCCAAAGGGGATAGAGGCCTTGGTAGCTTCGACTAAGAAGAGGGAAAAGGAGTGGGCAGCCTGGTGGATGTTGAGTGCATCAAAATCAAAAGAGGGAAGGTGCTCAGCAATATAAGATTGGTAAACATCCCAACTAGTCTTTTTGTAGTTGAATTTGGGGGGACGAGTGTTTGGGTGACGAACTGGAGAGAGGGGGAGGACAATTTCAATGGGGAGATGGTCCGAGCCAAGGCCAGGGAGAGTGCGCCACTCACAGCGGGGAGCGAGAGACGCAGGAGCTAACGAGATATCAGGGGAAGAACGGCTCCCAGTGGAATGGTGAAGGAGCGTGGGAGAGGCGGGGTCGTTCAGAATTTCCAGACCGGAGGAAGTGATCCAGCGAAACAGGTCATTTCCGAGCGGGTTAGGGGGAATGAGTCTGTCCCATGTTGGGTGGTGAGCATTGAAGTCTTCGTGGATAAAAGTGTCAGGGGAGTTAGGAAGGATGTCAGGATAGAAGGTCCTGGTGCGAGAGTCAGAAGGAGTGTTTCTGATGGAAGGGGAGTAGAGGTTAAGAAATTGTAGAGGAGAGTGGTTGGAGAGAAGGACTGTAACACAGGTGTAGTCTGAGTAGGGGTCCTGGGAAGACAGACAGGAGACAGAAACAGGAGAGAAAGCCAGGTCAGAGTGGATGAGAGTGAAGACACCACCACCAGTGTTATGAGTACCGGAGGAAACAGGGCCTTGTCTACCGAATGTCCGATCCGTGCGGAGGGTATAATAACCAGGGATTTGAAACTTTTTGGTTGACGAAAGATGTTTTTTTTGGAGGAAAATGAGGTCATAATGGTTGCCAGAAAGAAAGGCGATTAGTTCAGCAACCAGGGCTGGGTCGTCAGTTTCGACGGTCTTTACCAGTTTATTGAACATACTATTGGCCCGCAAGCTTTTCCGCAAACCTTTAGACACCTGTCGCAGACAAACTGTGTTACGTGATGCAGCATACCTCCAGCAAAAATCTCCGCTATCAAAAAATGTCACAGGTAAGAAAATTAGCTGCGATTGTATGTGTGAATTGTTTCTGCTTTGTGCAATGCTTGCCTTCGTATGTTTTCTGAATAAAAAATTTCTTTCAAATTCAATGTTACTAGTGTTCTGTGAAAAACGATTGGTTAACCAACTTAGCCGAGAACAGAAGGCATGGGCTCGATTCTTGTGAATTCTAACAAAAAACGATACTCGAGCTGCTTTAAAGGCGCGCCTCCACTTCATCGCGAAAATCTTCTGCATTGTACGCCATGGAAACAGGGTTGGTTAGTAAGCCGTTTGCAATAAACAGATTCTGGCAAAAGACACCACGATCCAAACAGTACTCGGATTTCACACTAAGTGAACGTAGATGACACAGTTTTATTAATTTTTTTGTTCTTGACCACGACAACACTAGCGAATGCCTAGCAACACAATAACAACACGGAAGTCAGGAGAAGGAAGCAGCGACACAACGTCAGACGTTATACAGACAAAAAATCTATTTTTATTTGCATGGTTGGTTCACTTGCCACTTGAAGTATGCACAACGTAGGCCTAATCAATCACACTCATTTACAAGCACATGCATGCACACAAGATCTAAGTCAATGTAACGGCTGGTCGGGCTGGAGTAGCTGTTCAAATAATTGATAAAAAGGAACCAGAAGAGGTACTGACCAGTGCGAGGCCAGGCACGGTTGCGTAGGTGGTAAATGGGTGGCGCAGTCTGCCCAAGACTAGCTCAACGGAGCATGATGAGAAAAGAAAAACCACCCTCAAAATAAAACCTCACCGGGTCCGGAAAGCATTTCAAGTAGTAGTTGATCCTGGTATTAAGATAAAGACAAATTTTGTAATCAACGCATATGCATACAACAACAGTTAGTCACACCATCCACACTGCGTCTAAATGGCAGGGCCGCAGCTACGGAGAAAAGGGGGCGGCGCCCCCTAAACAAAAATTCCACCCCCCACAATGCCCACCCAAAACTCCCCATTCCCTGGGGGCAGATTCAAGATGGTGGCTTTTTTTTGGAAACCGACAGAAAACTAGTAGACAAGTAGAACAATTTGGCGAGATGACTTTTAGTTTTTGAACATCAATAGAGAATTCGGACCACAGTAGGCCAACCCAAAAATTTCGGTCCCCCTATGAACAACGTTCTAGTTGCGGCACTGCTAAATGGATAGCTAATACAAAAGTACTTCGAGATTACACATCTTTTAATGCCAGCATACGCAGCGAAACGCCAAGCAATGAGCCTAAAGCTCAAAGAACAAATACATTATACATCTACTTGGTAAAACTGCCGACTGAATACGTACGCTCAATTGCTAAAGTATGTCTTAGTGAGTGATGTGTAGATTATGGGTACTACCAAACTGGAGTAGCATACAGTCAGTACTTATGTAGGGAGGACGCGTCCTCCCATCGAGATTTGAGCACTGGATGATCAGACGAAAAAGAGCCAGCCAACATGAATAAATTCCGTCAACTTATAATAACGCTATACAACCATTGGGATATAACGGTATTGTGCAGTATAAGAAAATAACAGGTCCAGCAATATTTTTCAATTATGATTACTAAACAATGTGTGTTTTGTATTTAGGATAATCAGAGGCTATGTTGCCGGAACGCCGTTCTCGTAAAAGATTGTGAGTCAGAACAGCCTGGATCTTTCTTAGATGAAAGTCTTGAAAACAGCATTCCGATAACACAACTACTTTCACCACAGCTAATCATTGAAAATAGCCTTATAAGCTAACAAAAATAACAAATTAATCCACCTGTCAATAATTAGTGCAGCAATTTAGTTAATTAAATATTCCATTTGAATGAGATTGAAAATGACTTTAGGTAAAAAAGTCTCGATTTCACCTTTGCTCTTTTTTTTTTTTTTGTCACATATTTTAATTTACTCATAAAATAGTAAATGTCACAAAAAGAAAAGGTTTAAGATGTACAACAGACCAGGTTACCCTACCCTAACATCTTAAAGCCCCCTCCTGCTTTAGGCAAATACTTTCAAATTACCGCTGTTGTATATTGTCGTTCTTGGTCTGTAACAAACATCCACCATTTGAATAAATTTTTAGCCTCGCTTGAAATCGAGCTTTAAGTTGCTCCAGTCAAGCACAGTATAACCAAGAAACAGGAAACATGAAGTAAGTTAAATCAGATTTTGTTTCTGTCCAGATATCATCAGTGGTGTCCAGAATCCAACCAGAAAGCCTGTTAAGCCATCTGCTGATTTTCAAAGAGATTACATGCAGCCCTAGAATGATTGAATAACAGATTGAATAACAGCTGACCAGACTGTAGACTACAATACATACAAAACAAGATATGACAAAAATAATTCGTGGAAAAATTCAAAAACAAGTAACTTTAGCTTTTCCATTTACAACTCATAAAATACTGAAGCAGTAAAATATTTGAAAATAAACATGGATTATGTAACATGCACAAAAGCAATAAATATGCGGCAGCTAAAAACAAACTTTACATAAAGCTATTAAGTTGCTCCTCAAAGCACTGCAATTCGTAGAGACAAGCAGGTAACGGTCTATTACGTTCAAAGCAAATTTCAAAATAATAATAATAATAATACTGCAGGTGATCTCAAAGTCACGGGCAGATTTTTTATTGAATATCAACAAAACTATTAACGATATAAAAACATATCTGATGATATTCTGAAAGTTTACATTACAATCGAAATTTTTCATTGAATGTTGAAAAATATTTAATGTGAGCACCATTGATAACACAGCACAAAGCAAGCCGCAAGCCTAGTTTCTTGCCAAATGCGTTTCAGTATTACGTTGTCAATGGTTGCAACAGCTTTCTTACTCAGCATTTCAGCTCATTTTGTCTCTTGGAAGGAGAGGCACATAGACGAGTGTTTATAAGTCTCTACAAAAAAAAATTGCAGTGAGTGAGATCTGGGTGGCCACGGCGTAAAAACGTAATCATCTTGCATAAAATGTCTAATCCATCTCTCTGGCAGTGCTGCATTCAGAAACTGTGCAACCCTGAGACTCCAGGGTAGCGGCACCCATTTTTTCGAAAGTGAAGTCATCCAACTTTTTCTCGCTCAAGTTACTGGTATCGATTGACCAGTTTTGAAACATGTTAACTGTTGAGGCATGCCTCACCATTGGCAGGTGCTCTTTCAATGAAGAATGGCTTGTAGACAGCTTTCTTGAACTGGTAGCACAAAACACAGTCACCTTAGAGGAATCTAGCTGATGCTGAAGAATTTCAAGTGAATTTTTATCACCGATACCCCAATTGCGAGAGTTGTGCTAGTTAATTTTGCCCTTTACAAAAAAAAAGTCACCTCATTGCTAAAAATATCCAGCCATCAAACCCATCATTATCCATCTTCTCTTGCATTGCAATGTCACAACCAAGCAGGTTTAACAAGCTGGTTTATCAATGGCCTTCAGCTATCAAATTAACTGTAGCTCTTGTAGGCATCATCTACAATTGTCTTTTTAAGGCATGCAAAACAGTAGCTGTAGGAAGCTCAAGTTTCTTTCGAGCTCCTCTGAACAATTTACTAGAGTTTCACTTGAAAGCAGTTCAAGCATGTTTAATCACATCTTCTGAAGCTAAGAAGCATAAGCACCTATTTTTCATGAATTTATCATGCCATTGCAATATGGACTTCGTTTCAGGTGCCTCTTCTAAATTTTATGCAAATCGCATATTGAACAAGTGTCAAACTGTCCATGACTCCATTGTTTTTAAATTCAAGCATGCACAGAGCCTTTCTAGGTTCTGTCAATGGAAAGAACACTTTTAAAGTATGATTTTTAAAGCTTTGTTGGATACACTACATATTATTGGATCTGAAAAGAAACAAAGAAAATTACAAATTTAGCTTTAAAATAGTACCAGTTTCATCTTATTGCCATTTATAGACTATCAGCTAAAAGGACTTGAAAAGTGCACCAGATCTCAGAAACACTTTTCGTAGACTCTTACTCAATACAAGAGATGATACTTTAAAACAACTTTTAGCGAATTGAAAGGACTTGGCTGTGTGCTTTCTAAAGGTAAATGAACTGATAAATACTGCTTTGTCTCACGTCTTTAAGATACCAAGTATAAAGCAGTAAGGTAGCATAATGTTTAGTGTTGTTCCTGTAGTTGAGATCTGCATATGATATTTAATATTTATTCCCCTGTCACCAAACAGGAGCAGAGTTTTGTTTAATGGATTATCCACACACTTTTTGTTACCTTAAGTACTGGGAAACTTTGTTCAAAAAAGCTGACAAGTTGAACTTTGCTTTAAATTCACAATCCCAAAAAATAGTACTGTAACAGCTGAGAACTTTGACACGATAATCAATGAAATGAATCTTATGCAGTTAGGTATATCTTGTCAATCACTTTGACTATATTGCATTTATTTTAATGCTCAGTTGCCTTTTTGCTGATTTTGTGAATCATGGACTGGTGTAAATAAATTTTTTTCTTTACGAATCATCAGCATTACATGCTCTTACGCTAAATATGGTAAGGCTTTTTTATTGTCTTGAATTGCCTATTGAAGCAGCTTTACAAATTACAATAACATTTTGACTGTTTACCTTAACATTTCTGATTTCAGATTTAATATTAAGGTCTGAGGAAATGTATTGCTACGAGTGTACCAGGTGGAACAGTTGTGCTACAAAACAAGGAAGTGGGTTATGTTACCTAATGGCGGCCCAAACCAAAAAGATCATTTTTAAGGAAGCAAAGAGTGAAGCCTGCTCCTTAGCCCATTTAAAATAACAGTTGAGTGCTTTAGCTATATAGTTTATAACTTAAAATATACAGCATGCATTAGTAAAAACTAATCCAGACAGTTGCTTAAAGCAGTTGAAGATGAAAAAAATCACACACCTACAAAATCAGATTGACAGCGCAAAGCAATTAACATAAGTATTATAAATAAGCTTATTCGTACAGCCTAAATTCAGTGCTTTTATTCACAAAAATATTCAGTAATACTCAATTCAAAAATCACAAGGGATAATTTCATGCAGCAAGAGTATGATCAGAGGGCAATACAATTCTACAGGTGAAAAACAAATGTCACGACTTAGTTAAAGCTTGCTAATGACTAACACTCAGCACTGTAAAACATTGCCATATGGTAATTTAAAATAATATATCTTCAGTTTGTATTTAAAAGTATTTCAATGATTCAGTTTTGTATATATACAGTGTGATGTTATAAGAATATCAAAGTTTGTTCACTGTGCCAACCATTTTGGTATATACAGGTATAATTTTTACGGAATCTGCATTATTGTTGTTGTGCATTCTTATTCTCCTGTCACCGAACAGTGTCAGATGCTAACTTATTGGACGATCAGCACACTTTTTATTACATTGACTGCTTCGTGATTGGAGAAATCCGCACCTGCTTAGGAGTTTCTGACAATCCAATGTTCCTGTTGGTATCTTTGAATTCTTGTCCACTGAATTTGTTGCTTGTTCAAAGCCACCAAGCAGAGATAATCATCGTAAAGCGTCTTATCTTAGGATGCTACAGTGTGACCAGGATGCAAGTTGAACAACGATCATTCGATTAGAGTCACCATAAAAACGACACCTTTAACCTCTCGGCCAACCAACCAATCTTTCCCTCGAAAGAAAAGCAATAAATGTAACTGGTTCTGTGATTTGGGCCAAAATTCCCCCATCCCTCAAAAAATATCCTCAAAAAACATTTGCAAAAAAACCTTAAGGACCATTTCAGATTTAATCTCAAAAAAGCTAGGTACTATCACAACTTAATAATGATATGATAAAGTTGAAATGTACCGGTATATACCGGCAGACGAAATTATTATGATGCCAATATGAAAAGTGCTTTTTTATTCTTATTTTTGGGACTATGATAGTGTTTACTGAAAATGCCAACTACACATTTTTGCTGCTTTCCTGTGCCAAAAATTGTAAAATGTTACAAACTTAAGTTGATCAAAATGTTGTACAGTAAGTCAGTAACTATGTAAGTGCTGATGTTATGTTGCTTTTTTCTTTTGCTGTTTTACAGTAGCATTGATGTTTAAAGACCGTACTATAGTCACTTTCACTGCTTCCATGCCAAACACGGCAAAAAAAATAAACTGAACGCTGCCGATTATGATTAATGATGATGACTAAGCAACAAATTACAATTGCAAACCAGCACAGAGCATTAACACTGTACAGTACTGTACTCATCTCGACCAACACCAACCTACAGTTAATCTGTATTAGAGTGTAAGTGGCTGCTTAACAAGTTTGAAACAAATCTTTGAGATACCATCATCTGATGTTGTTGTTATGGTGAAATAGTCTACAGATTTTTAAAACGAATCTGATTGCTCTAGATTTTTTCGATTACAGTCTGCTCTGAGATCAACTTCGGGTATAACTTTGAGGAGTTGAAGCTAAAATATCAAACTTAGATTAGAGCTACCGGTAGGTTATCTTTTTTGTTTTTATTCTTATTAAATTGCAACTAACACTAAACCAGAAACAAAAGCTTTCTTTTAAGTATAAGATACTAACCTAAAATACTTGTTTAGTGCCCAGTAGCCTAATGCTTGTTTAGCAAGCTAAATTAAGCTGCATCAGTGCATTGTTATGAAAACAAGCTCATATACATAGGCCTACTGCTAACCATTTACGTAGACCTACCAGAACTAGCCTAACTACTGAGTGGTAACTGCGTTTGGCCATCATTATCAAAGCTATGGGTATTGTTTTTTTCCCTACCACTACCCAGGGTACTCGTATCTCATATCTATAGTCTGTTAACAGATTAATAAACTAGTCTACCACCTATAACCAATCTTTTCTCTTCAAAAGGTTTTGAGCACTTCAAAATTTGCACTTGTGCACGCGAGAAGTTCCAGCTGATCTGGGATAACTGGTAATGCAACTGAACGTGCACTCCTAAGAGTGCATGTTAACTTTTGCACGCGAGACGCTCCAGATGATAACAAGTACTTTTGGTACCATTCTGATACTCCAATAGGGACGTGCACGTGAAAGTGCACATCATAGGTGCACGTGCACATGTGCACATTTATGTGCACTTTTAAAGTGCACATCATAAGTGCACGTGCACATGTGCACATTTATGTGCACTTTTAAAGTGCACATTATAAGTGCATGTGCACATGTGCACATTTATGTGCACTTTGAAAGTGCACATGTGCACTTTGAAAGTGCACATGTGCACTTCAAAGGTGCATATGTGCACTTTTATAGTGCACATGTGCACTTTTTGTGCTCAAAATCTAATTCTACCTCTTCTCCCAATTTGGCGCAATATTTTGTGAAGCTGTAATGCTATGAGCGAGGAAAGTGGAAACGCAAAGCGCATAATGCGAACTTTCTAATGGTGTACTTACGGGTCGATGGAAAATGACGGTACTGCAAATGCCGGTACTGGAAATTGCCGGTACTGGAAAATGCCAGTACTGGAAAATGACGGTACTGGAAAATGCCGGTACTGGAAAATGACGGTACTGGAAAATGACGGTACTGGAAAATGCCGGTACTGGAAATTGCCAGTACTGGAAAATGCCGGTACTGGAAAATGCCGGTACTGGAAATTGCTGGTACTGGAAAATGCCGGTACTGGAAAATGACAGTACTGGAAAATGCCGGTACTGGAAAATGCCGGTTCTAGAAAATGCCGGTACTGGAAAATGACAGTACTGGAAAATGCCGGTACTGGAAAATGACGGTACTGAAAATGCCGGTACTGGAAAATGCCGGTACTAGAAAATGCCGGTACTGGAAAATGCCAGTACTGGAAAATGCCGGTATAATGCGAAGGCTAGGCCTATAAAAATTAGCTAGGCCTATAAAAATTCTTGCAGTGAAAAAATCAGCCTGTGTTGGAAATGGACTGAGAGAAATTTGAAATCTGGAGGTAGGCTGAAAGGTATATTGAGTAGGAGGCCTAGAATTAGTAGGCTAAGAGTAAGCAAAATTACAATAGGCCTACTGTAATTCGGTAGAGGTTAGGACCACAATATACACAGTTGCCTGTAAATGTGGTTAGGGTCAGCAAGGATACCCAGCCATGCCGGCACAACATAAATTTTTGCCTGGTTGAGTTGCATGCAGTCAGGCAGTATCTACTTTTACCGTTTTGCTTTTCAATCAGATAGGCCTACTTTTAAACTAGATACTGTAAACTATTATAACTTTTTAACTCAACACCATGTTTCGACATTTTTTTGTGAGTGAGGGCTACTGCAATATTTTGTCTACAGTATTGATAACATGTATGTATCAGGCTATTTTTTGGTGTTCTGCTCTTTCGCAGTATTGCTATCATGTCTTTTTAGTTTTAAATGTTAACTGTATTTGTGGTGTATCGTATTTAATAAGATTTTACTGCTACTATTGGTATTGTTTCATGTTAGTGATATTTAAATTTGCTACTGGTACTTAAATTTGTTAACATTTTTCTCATTGAAGTTTTTATCATCATAAATTGCATGTTTCAATGCCTAGCTAATAGACCTAGATGAAGTTGCAGTTTTTTCTTGTGATATGACATCACTTGGTAAATACATAAGTATGATGATGATGATGAGATTAGGGTAGCATACAGGCCTATGTTGATTTGGATAAAAATTTTGTTAGTTGGTGTCTTAGTCTCTTTGTCATAACGAAATGCATGGGCATGACAGTTACATGCCGGCACCACTATCAGCAACATGAACTTATGTCTGATGTACTACTGACAAGTAACCTACCACACCAGATTATAAGCCATCTGCAAAGCAAATTTCATTTTAAACAGTAAATAAGCAGTTTGCAGTATATTCGAGATCTACATATTTAAAGCAATCTATCAAAAAACTTGATTTACTGTAGTTTATACAAGAAGGAAATTCAATTTTTTTGGAAAAATTTTAAGTAATTTACAGTTTAGGTTTGCATTATTATAGCCTAGTCTGAAAAATAGTAAACTATTAGAACTGCTGTAAATACTGTAACATATAATAGTCTGCCATGCTGACAACAAAAAGTTGTAGTGTAGCTGACAATAGCTGATATGGTGCTCTGAAATATTTGCAGTAGGCTATCAATAATGGCTTCATTTTCATAGGCTAGTAGAAATCATGCTTATTTCAACAGACTACATACCGGTAAAGCACACTTACCGTACCAAACAAACAAACTACATAAAAATTCAACAAAGCTGCAATAATTCCAATTTAAATCATAAAAAAGAGAGTAGGTCATAACCTTATCCATTCATAAGGCACATCCGAGTATAGGGCTCAATAATGTTCAATTTTTTAGAAATTTTGAGTAATTAGATGTCCTATATTAGCCTACTACCAGCTACCACAATCTGAACAATGAAAATTTTTGCATTGGCAACACTGCGGTACTGGCATTTCCCAGTACTGTCATTTTCCAGTACCGGCATTTTCCAGTACCGTCATTTTCCAGTACTGTCATTTTCCAGTACCGGCAATTTCCAGTACTGTCATTTTCCAGTACCGGCATTTTCAGTACCGGCATTTTCCAGTACTGGCATTTTCCCAGGGTTGGGAATCGATACTCTAAAATGTAAAGATTTAATCGATATTCGATAGTTCATCAAAAAGTAAAGAATAATTCGATTTCGATGGCACTTCAAAAAAGTAAAGAATAAAGAATACCATAATCGATATTCGATTCCGGGTATTTGGGAAAATGATAGATGAAGAGCGATGGAACATGCAGACGCTTTTCGCTCACTTTAGCAATAAGCATCAAAGTATCGGAGTTCCTTGCTCAAATCTCAATCAAAGCAGTCAGACAAACAACAGAAAACGAGCCAATTACAGCTTCCACATCATAATAAAATATGGAAGACAATAAATGGTTTCAGCTGTCTAAAACCAAGAAATGCAAGTGGTAAATGTAACAATTAAGCTATCAAAGCAAATCTACTCACCAGAAATCAACTTACTAACGTTAAACTGAATCGCAAACTTCTTCCTTTTTGCTGCTATTTGGCTACTCTGAAAAAAAAATCGAATATCGTTTTAACCTGGAAAAACTAAAGAAAACAGCATATTCGATACTCATTCCAAAAAGTAAAGGATCTGGTGTATTCGATTGAAAAAAAGTAAGGAATATCGCAATCGAATATCGATTACAATCGATTTTTCCCAACCCTGCATTTTCCAGTACTGTCATTTTCCAGTACCGGCAATTTCCAGTACCGGCATTTTCCAGTACCGGCATTTTCCAGTACCGGCATTTTCCAGTACCGGCAATTTCCAGTACCGGCATTTTCCAGTACCGGCATTTTCCAGTACCGGCATTTCCAGTACCGGCAATTTCCAGTACTGTCATTTTCCAGTACCGGCATTTTCCAGTACCATCATTTTCCAGTACTGGCATTTTCCAGTACCGGCATTTTCCAGTACTGTCATTTTCCAGTACCGGCATTTTCCAGTACCGGCAATTTCCAGTACCGTCATTTTCCAGTACCGTCATTTTCCAGTACCGGCATTTGCAGTACCGGCATTTTCCAGGACACCGTACTTACAGTACTTCACAATATCATCCATCCCCCATACTGTCCAGTGCCCAAGGCATACTGTTGGCATACCACGCTGGGTTTTTGTAGGCTATTCAGTATGGGGAATTTTATTGCATACTTTGGTAATTACCAGTACCGGTAGCCTACCGTACTTAGTTGTAGTGTAGGTATTTTGTAGTGTGCTAGGCTAGTTGTTGATGGGCTTAAATGAGAAATGAGCATACATACGTTTTTTCAGATTGTAAAGACGCTGGTTAGCGTTACAGGTTAAGTGAAAGCCTACAGTGTCGCTAGTGACTGACTAGGCCTACTGGGTGGCATTTGTTATTTTTGATTATGGATAATTCTGATAAGCCTAAGCCAGTTAAAAACTCCCATAGCCATTCTGTCACTATTAGCAGTTCAGCTGAAAAGCTGGTTAAAGAGATTGGGCTTAATTATCGCAAGAGCAATTACCTTCATCGTGGTTCTCGGGCATCCAAGAAGTATAAAGCAGTACTTAATGAAACAAAAAAAAGAAAACCACTTGTTATAAGCTTGCCTAATAGTCTAGTGAAGAAGCAAAAACTCAAGTCAGTTCATAAAAGTGCCAGCAACAACTTTCCGGATAATGCTGCTAGTAGTAATAACAGTACTTTAAACAATGATGGAAAAGCTACACAAAGTTTTCTGGAACAAAATTCTAATCTGCCCATGCCACAACCTCTGGTACCGGTGGTACCTGATTCTATGTCTAACATTAACAACAGTAGCATTCTTTCAAAGTCTGAAAACATTGATTTGGATTCATTTCCATCTGGTGAAGCTGAAGAAGTACCAGTAGTTTCACTTTCAGATATGGCTAATTCCAAATTTTATCTGAAGAAGCCAGCAGAGGTTCCATTGATATTGAAAAAGGTAAGAGAATTGTCGGTAATTGATACGGTAATTAGGCCTATGCCTACAACCGTTGACGATAGCCAACAAGGTCAACTACTGCTTTTCCTTTGTCATCAGTGATCAATAAAGCCGTAAGGCTGAGAAGACCATCAATTAGAATTACCAGATTAGCTCTGTAGGCCTACAGTTGAGTTATGACTGATGATAGACTTGACTGCTAAAGTTGTATGGACAGAGTAATTGTAGTGATGCCAACAGGTTTTTTTTAGAAAGAGAGAAAGTTTAATTTCACACGAACAAACACAAGTAAAGCTGCAATAAAGAATGCAGCGGCTCTTTTGCCTCTAGAGGCAAAATAGCCCCATGTTATTTTGCCATTTGGAGGCAAAATAGTCCCCCTAAGCCTAATCCTAACCCAAACCTTACCTTAGCCCAAACTTTAACCCTAATCCCAACCCTAACCCAAACCATTACCCAAACACAGAAAAAACACTATTTTGCGTCTAGAGGCAAAATACTGAATAGCCACTTCCAATAAAGAACCTTTTTTCTATAGGTCTTCTGTGCTTTTGTAATTTTCCATTTGTGGTTTCAGTTGATGTTTTCAAACTTATTAAATTGCTAAAGACTTATTAGAATTATCAATTTGTGGCATTCTATGCTTGCACTATAGTGCTATTATTAATCGCAGGCTTCTATACATTAATATGCACAATACTGAATAGATGTGAAATAAATATTTAACTGCCCATTTCTGATTTTCAGCTCATAGTTCTGTAGCAAAAGTTAGGGTTGTTTGTTGTCCTATTGTAATAATGATACTGTCATATTTATATGCAGGTTTTCAATTGCAATCTTTACAAGAAACTACCAAAAATGCCTTAAAATTTTTAGAAGATATGGGAATAACAAAAAATTTCTCAAGTGCTGGATCAAAAAAATGTTTTGCGTCATTTCAAAAAGACAAATCTACAGTCTTTTACAGGTAACGACATTGTTTCTGTATTAATTAAATGTGAAATAGCATTTTTTCTAGGATTCTAATTTCTGATATGTCTGAATTGCTCGATAAAATTATTTTCCATTTTGAAGGTAAAAACTTACTGGCTTCAATCAGTAGTTCTTGAACTTTTTCACGAGTGACCCAAATCTGAGTTTTATGAACATCTCATAACCCAAACCTCAAACATAATAAATTTGAAGTGTTTTGCTTAAGAAGCAAAAATGTTATTTGATTTGATTAGACTGCTCTGTTACTGCATTACATAGCTAATTAGCTAAACTGTCATACTATCAAGCCTTTTACTTTTAACTCTTGTTCTCCATTGACCTATTTACTAAACAGTTAAGCACCAAAAGACTTCCATATTTGACAAATTTTAATCTTCTCTTAGTTGCTAGTTGGTTGCTAGCACTCTAGCGTGCTGTTATTAAAACTATCAGAAAACCAGTGATTCAATAGTCTAGTTTGATTGAAATGAAGCTAAATGAAATGCATATAATGCAATAATTCAGTGGTAATATCAGATAAAATTAAAAGAACTTGAAAAATGCAAAAAATGGTTCTGACCGATTGAATCACCTAGGTGCAAGTCGCAGCCCATACTTTTTTGTTGTGAAAATAGTAATTTTTCAAGTATGATCATGTAATCTTTCAAGTTTGAACATGTATAAAAAATAGCTACACTGCAGTAAGTGGAAAATTGCTAATTTTGAACTGCAGTATCTTGAACCGCAGAACGCTTAAAAGTTTTCTTCACAGTTTGGTCAACAGCGAAAAACTTGATTTGAATGCTCTTTTAAGTTATAATACAGTATTCATCTATTTTATAAAAATTGTGTTATGTTCTGATTTAAACCAACTAACTGTTGTAATTTAAAAATTTTTTGTGTTGCTAGAATTAATGGTGTAAGCCAATTTTTGATACAAACAAGTTGAATGCCTCAGATCCTTTAAGTCTTAATTGATAAAATCAATTTTTTCATAAGCAAAATCATTAGCAGAATTAAAGGAATATAGCCTAGAATGTAAATTCCACTTAAATGAGGACAGAAGGCAAAATTAATGGGGATGTCTAAAGTTAGGGCGATCATATTAGGTTAGATTGGTATTGACTCAATCCTTCTTGACCCAGCTTTTCCAGAGATATTGTACTTCAAACACGATGGTGGGGCCTTCCTAATTATAATTTTTATTGGCAACCCTGATGTTTCAATGCAGTAGGCTGGTGCACAGAGGCCTATATGAACCTATATAGGTCAAAAGACTTTTGTGGCTTAGCATAATCGCGGCGTTGCCTTAGGATAGAACTAAGATGGTGTCAACAATGTTATCAAAGTCAGGGTTGCCAATAAAAGTTATGATTAGAGAGGCCTCAACATTGTGTTTGAAGAAGAATATTTTTGAAATGGCTGGGTCAAGAAACATGGAATCAAGGCCAATATAATATAATTGTGCTAACTGTAGATACCCCTTTTGATTTTGCCTTCAGTCCTTGTTCAACTAGGTTGATTGATTTTGGAAGTCATGGACAAATTATCAATACTGAATAATATTTCATCAATATTTGACATGTTTGTGTAGAATCAACAACAAACATGGCTTGCAGCACACTTCGTATACATGTTCAAGATGTCCGAAAATGGATGCTACGACTACAGTGGAATTCATTTCTGACAAACTTGCCCAATGGAAGCACAACCTGATGCTCACTGCTTAGCCTTAGATCCATTGTTCGCATATATAAATTCCAAACAATTCTGAAGCAAAAGAAGTTTATCAAAGCAAAAATTTTGAAATTTTAGCAATTTTGTTGAAATAAGGCAATGTATTTTGTTGTCTAAGCTATTGGCACCCATTATTCTTAAGTCTCCACATTTTGAAAGCAATTAACAATATTTCATCTAAGCTCAAAATGGCTTTTGAAATTGAAAATCACAAAAGCTTTTTCAGCAGTAATTTCAGCAGCTAAATAATAAGCCTTTCAGCAGTTATCTGTTGCTGTTTAAACAGAGGTGTGCACGCGGAATTGCGGATATCAAACGAAATCTTTGGCCAACCACTGCCATGTATTAAAATGCTAGGTACAAAACCAGTGCGGTAACCTTGTTCAGGTTATCCATTATCATTCACAATTGTGGTTTTTATTGGATAGTGATCTTTTTGGAGTATACTATTGAACAGTTGATCATTTTTGTGCTCATAGTACAATTATGCAATTATGCTCCATTACATACCTACCACTTTTTGATGAAGGAGTAGTTTCAGTACTGATCCAGGTCCATTTGTTGGTTGAAACTCTGTGCAATGTTTTATGATCCTTTAGTGCGCTGTGACAAAAATCGTATCAATAACGACGTTAACATTTAATCATAATCGTTGCCCCAGGAATACAGATTAAATCAAGTTTTACTGCTCAAGTGTTGGAGCATAAAACTTTTGCCGACTTTTAGATAAGCGATGCTCTTGCGATGTACTACCTATCTTTGTCAGGGCTAGAATGCTAAGTAAAAAACAAGTGTTTGATAAATGTTAATATTTGATTCTGGTTTTCTTATTAGAAATGCATTTCATATGACAAGACTGGATGGAGCAAATAACTTTAAGATTTCACTACTATGCTATCAACGTTCATGCCAAAATAAAACTGTTGAGATTCTGAACCTAGTGTTTAGATATCTTGAAATTCTGTCAAATCAAAATTTTCATTATACTTGCTATATTATGTCGAAGCATGTAACGAGTTTATGAGGCCCATTTCATTATTATTGCGCTCAGGCACCACAGCTGCTTTCAAAGAAATATTAAAGTGGTGGCAAGCCATTGGCAACACTCGGTCTGATTTGACCAGCCCGAGATTTGAACCTCAGACCTCCCGCTCTGAAGACGAGCAAGTTACCACTTGACCAAATTGCTCCAACTTCTAACTTTACAGCGTTAGATTTTTCGCAGTGGGTTGAAATTTCCTTGAATGCTTGTTTGTTGATACGTTGCTTAAATTATACTAACTGCAATGTTAGCGATTTACTGCTTCATTTTAGTGGGAAGATTCAAGTCGATCTGTTCTACATTTCGATTTTATTTTCATGTCTTTATCATCAGTGTACAAAACGATTGTACGTTGCTAAAATAACCAATGCTGCGAAAATAAAAAGTGCTAATATTTTACCTAGTACAGTATATATTGATGCAGAAAACAATTCGGACAGATTGACTATCTTTTTATTGAAGTTTGTGGCTATTTTTTTATCTATTTTAAATAATTTTTTTATAGATTGTGTTTACTTTTGTGACATAGTTGTTTAAGTAATTTTGCAAAATGGTAGCTTCGGCATTGTATATCCTGGATTTGAAAGGAAAGGTAAGTTGCCATGTTGTCAGTCTGTGCATGAAGAAAAATTAATTTTAATTGGCATTTTGTTAAACGCACTGCTGACGACTGTACGTTAAATAAAACAAAACTTTTTCTCAAATTCTCAAAAAACATCAATTCAAAATGAAATTTTTTTTGAAAAAATGTCTATTGCTTGGGCGTTATGATTTAAGTTCATCTTTTTATTTGAAACCAGCAAACTTAATTGCATAATGCCTACTCTAACTATGCTCTGCATTGTGGATGATAGATGAGCAATTAATATTGTCAATGGAAGAGACCCAATTTTCATGCTTTTGCATCATTGTTTATATTGCGTAATTGGTTTCGTAGTTTATTTCAGAGTACTATAAATTGTCAGTTTGTAATAAAGATCTTTTTTCAAATTTAGGTTTTAATTTCGCGAAACTACAGAGGTGATATTCCTATGAATGCCATTGATTCATTTCCAAAACTGCTTCTGGAGCAAGAAGATGTAAGTGTGTGCTCTCGTATTTGCAGCATTTGCGGTACATGCAATAGGTAATTTATTAATCCTTGGCTGCTGTAGGAATGCGGTTTTTCAGGGTTGCCTTATATGAGCAAGTCGTGAGATAATGACTGTAAGTACAATGGATTGGAAATGCGGTAGATTCTGTGTTGTAATATGTTACAGTTTCGACAAACGCAACCATAATTTTGACCTTTTTACTAGGGTGTTGGAGCTCTTCTATCATGATGTAGCTCCGGCTCCATAGCTACCTAAAACTAACTGCTACGGCTCTAGCGTTTTTGTACTTAGATTGGAATTTAACTTTATTTAATTGAAAAATTTCATGCCCGCTAAGATTTGCTTTTTAATTTTTAAAAAACATGGTCGAAAGATTACACTTAGCACAATGTCTTACGCATATATTGCGCTTGTGTATGCACACTCAGCAAAACAAACAATGCAATGATAAGTACTAAAACAGTCTACACATTCGAGCAAGAAACCTCAGAGAGCAACGTATCAGTTTGTAATTTTAGCAAATCTGGAGCTGGAGCATTTCTAAAATAGCGTGGCTCCGGCTCCAGCAAAAAACAAGTTGCTTCTTGGCTTCAGCTTCGGCTCCAACACCCTGCTTTTGACACTGTTGTTTGAAATTTTTGTTCTAACAAGTGATGACAAGATTATGTTTTTAGGAGGGAATGATCAATCCCATTATACAGCATGGCGATATTACCTTTGTTTTCGTCCGCTTCAGCAATTTATACATGGTTGCTACAACGAATAAAAACTCTAACGTAATGATGATCACTGCTTTTATGCACAAACTCTGTCAGGTAACTCATCATTGCTGGATTTGTACTTTCAGTAGGTAATTCCTAAGAAATTTGCGATTTCAGTAACCAACTACGTGAAAACCACCATTTTTTTTTAGTCAATGAAAAATGAACTTAATTTACGGTGTGGATGTTGGCAACATGGATGGCAACGCAATATTTCTCCATTAGTAGAATAAATAGTATCAAATCTTCACATGAGGATAAGCAATAAACGTACATATCTTTTCTTCAATGGTAAATTTCGGTGTAACATCATAGATGACATACAACATAATTTACTGCTCGACTCAGCTTGAAACAAATAATTATAAGATCAATTAATATCACATTTGAGTGAGCGACTAGGTTGATAGTAGAGACTGGGAAGTCACCAGCTAACATGCGCTCCAAAACTACGTTTAAAGTCAGATACTGATGCAATAGATCGATTCGTATCACGCTGCTTGTCGGAATGTATTTTCAACCAATATTTTACAGATTTTCACTCATTATTTCAAAGAGCTTGAGGAAGAAAGTATCAAGGATAATTTCGTTATAGTGTACGAGCTTTTTGATGAAGTGATGGATTTTGGCTATCCGCAGTTCAGTGATCCAAAGATCTTACAAGAGTATGTTTTCCTATGTGTATTTTTAGTTTCTTTTTGGTTTCTAGGTATGGTTGATTTAGAATTGTTTAAAATTAAAATTTAGGAAGTGATTTTTTATTAATATCAATCACATAGAAGGAAGAATTTCATTTGGATCAAAAATGATATTTTTTCCAGGTATATCACCCAAGAAAGTCACAAACTTGAAGTACAAGTCAGACCGCCATCAACAGTCACCAATGCCGTATCTTGGAGATCCGAAGGACTAAAATATAGGAAAAATGAGGTATCGAACTAATGTTTTTCGACAAAATAGACTAGCATCAAAGCACAAAAAATCATTGTAAGATCGGATTAGCAATAAAATATACGATTTTAACTACCGGTACGCTGCTCCTACTTATTATACGTCCAAAGGGTCTGCATGGACCCATGATTTTCAAAACACAGTCTTCTGGTTCTATGTGACATTTTTCTAAGCATCCTTTTTCATTTTTTGTTGTTTTTTTAAGACGTTTTTTGGAGCGATCTGTGAAATTTGGCCAATCCTGTCCATCATTTATGCTTACTTGTTCGCATTTTCAGGTATTCTTGGACGTTATTGAATCTGTCAATCTGCTTGTGAGTGCAAATGGGAACGTTTTGCGATCGGAAATAGTTGGAAGTGTGAAAATGAGAGTATTTCTTTCTGGAATGCCGGAGCTACGTCTTGGACTGAATGACAAAGTGCTCTTTCAAAATACAGGAAGTGCGTTATTTCGAACCTGCCTTTGTTTTTACACTGCTTATGTTTTGAAACAAGCGTTTTAAAAGCGCAGTGTTTACTAAGAAAGCATAATGCTAATTGCTAGAGTTAAAAATTTTTTGAAATCGTATCTTGCTTTTTGACATACAATGGCTGAGCGAAAATCTTAAATTAACCAAGGCGCTAAAAATAGACACTGTTTGAATAAATTCAAAGTGCTTTTTCATGGGGCTCCGACTTGAGTATTGAGTAATTCGCTCGGCAGTTAAAATATTGTAAGCAGACGCAGCGTGTTCTGTTCACGTGCGTATTACTGTTGCGTTTGTATTTTGCCATTGTTTATATGATGGTTTTGTTGGCGTACTAGATACTATTCTTGTACTAGTTGTTTTTACGTTGAAACATGTATCTAAATTTGGTTTCCGGTTGATTCCTCCAAAAACATCGGCATCATTAGCACCAATTTTTTATGAGCAGCGCTGCAGGATATCTTTTTTCGTGAAATGATAATTTCAAAATGACAGCAACTTTTTCACAGGATCAAAAAGCAAATCAGTGGAGATGGAAGACGTGAAGTTTCATCAATGTGTACGGCTCTCACGGTTCGAAAACGATCGCACCATATCGTTCATACCGCCTGATGGAGAATTTGAACTAATGTCTTATCGCCTTAACACTCATGTTAGTACATTGTCACTGCCACCCTGTTCGATTCTCTTTATGGTTACTTTTTCTGCAATTATTGCGTACATGCTTTTTAATTTGTTTTTTCTGAAAAATCGCAAACGTCGCCCAGCTTTTCAATAAAAGTTTCAATTTGGTAGTCCCAATTACAAAAAATTGTTATTTCAGGTGAAACCATTGATTTGGATTGAATCGGTGATAGAGCGACACTCGCATAGCCGTGTTGAAATTATGGTGAAGGTAATGATGATATTTTGTTGATCATTCCGAGTTGAATTGCTTAGGTTAGGATTGCTTTGCTTACAGAAAGGATCTTTATAAAGTGTTTGCTTTCTTTTTCAAATTGCTACGGGTTTTATCATCACTAATTGTCTTGAATTTTTCAAAACCAGTACAGCAATCACAATTACTTGCGATGATCTTCTTTCATTATCAGCACTTTTGTCTTTAGTTTCGTCAATCACCAATACTTTTGGTGTGAAAATTAATTGTAGATTTTATATTATTTGAATCACGACCGCTACTACATTTCTTAAACCTGAAATACATTCAAATAATTGCAAATTGTTTTTATCGCAGGCAAAAAGTCAGTTTAAACGCCGTTCCACTGCTAATAATGTCGAAATATCAGTGCCAGTACCCGCTGATGCTGACTCTCCCAAGTTCAAAACTTCTGTTGGTAGTGCTAAATGGGTACCGGAGAGCAATCATGTAGTTTGGACCATTAAATCATTTCCGGTAAGTCAATTCTATTGTAATAGAGGAATTCCTTTCTCGGCTTTTAAGTAAAAATTGTGGAATGAGAGTTGTGGAGACCCAACAATCGAGCCAGAATGGATTATGGAATCGCCACTTTTGTTGCATTTATCTAGCTGTAAATGAGCTCATTTGATAGTGAACATCTGGGTACGATTTGAAAGTGACGTCGTGTATCCTTTTGGATATCGCTTCGCCAAGAGCCCAGGAAGCATGCTAAAAAAGTAGCTTAGTATTGTAAAAAAAAGTACTCGACAGTGATTTAGTGAAATATAGAATCAGAGTCGGCCGCATTCTTGGGGTAAGCAACTATATGAAGTTTTTAATATTGTTTATAAGTTCTATCGTTTGTGGGATTGCATGTCTTACGTCATTTTTTGCAGGGTGGAAAAGAGTTTTTAATGAGAGCGCATTTTGGTTTACCGAGTGTAGAAAGCGAAGACATTGAAGGCAAACCTCCGATCAGTGTCAAATTCGAAATTCCATATTTCACCACATCAGGAATACAAGTCAGCGAAGTTTTTTCTATACTTTGAATTGGGCAACATGATGACATTGGGTTTTGACAAACAAAATTTTGAGTCTGATTTCCTTCCTTTGCTCATTTCCGTGTAAACGCTTTGTTGTCAGTAGTCAAGTGCTTGGATAGAGCTTCTGCTACTGAAACTGTGGATTTGGGTTTAATTCCCGGTCGGTCAAATCAACGACCATAAAACTTGATATTCACAGCTTTCCTGCTTGACGGACGTTCAGCATTAAAAGAGACTGTATGAAGTTTTACAGTGTGTGATAGACAGGTGGGTAGGTGGCAGTTTGACTCGAAGACCGAAAGATCCCTTCGCTATCTCCTGGCCAAAGCAACTTGGTAAATAAAGTTGAGATACATCAAAACGTTAGCACTACATAAAAATAAATCTGTGTCAAACTCATTTGAATGGCTATGGTTATCGTTGACCGTTGGTTGTTTTCGAAAAAAATTTTTTTTTTTCTGTTTAATTCAGACAGTATCTTGCCAGCAGTGTTCCCTTTAAGCTGTGCGCGTGCACACAGATTTTAGAGACTGCGCACACGCATAAATTTGCTGCATACAAACATAATGTTGTTGATCATAAAATTACAATTATAAGACAGACAAGTAACTTTTCGGGCGTAAAAACCGCTCTAATTCTGGCTAAAAACCTTTTTTTTTTTGGTTTTTACGTAATTTCGGAAGCAAAAACCGCTCTGTTTTTGGGTGAAGACTTTTTTTTGTCTTCACCTAATTTCGGACACAAAAACTGCTTTAATTCTGGGTGAATTCCCAGAAAAAGTGCGTACACACCATAATTTCTGTGCACAGAGACCACAAAAAACTAGAGGAAACATTGCTTGCCAGCCTCTAATTGTCTGTTAGTGCAATTACTTAATGTTTCTGCCTCAATATCAGCCATTTCCGAAATGAGATTAACAGTTTTATTGCTTCACTGATTATATTTGTAACTAACTAGCTACATTCTGCTCATTTCAGGTCCGATACTTAAAGATTATTGAAAAAAGCGGCTACCAAGCGTTACCGTGGGTGCGCTACATCACTCAGAACGGAGGTAATTCTAATGTTTAGCCAAATCAATACGCTTTGGTTACTTAGACGATATAGTTCCACCTAGTAAGGCAGTGACGAAACAATCTGCTAAATAATGTATTATGGAGATGCTTCGATCATCTACAGTACTCATTATCATCATACGAGTACATGTTCTCGTTTGACGATGACTGAAAACTATAGTTGAAATATCTCAGTGAAGTTTTAGCGCATTATATCGGTTTTGAGTTTCTATGTTTTGTAAAATTGTTTTCTACGGTCGATTGTTCTCTTCTTTGTAGTCTGTGCGTATAGGTTGTGCGGCATTCCACTCTGCATCATTCTGCAGGGATTTTATTTAGGAATTTGAATGTTGTTTCCAGCGCTTAGTAGTGCAGTTGTGTAGGGCAGGGGTCGTCAACCTTTTGAACTAGTAGGCAACATTCGGTCCTAACAAGGTTCCAGCGGGCCGCCACCATTTCAGAGGACCTAAAGGGAAAGGTCTTCAGCAGAAATTCTGGCCTTATTTCGGACGAATCGATGGTGAAGACCAAAAAAAAAGTTTTCGCCAGAAATTCAGACCTTTTTTCGACGAATCGGTGGCGAAGACCACAAAAACAGGTTTTCGCCAGGGGATGAGAATCATTTCGGCGGTTTGTTGCTGCGTATCTATCATTGAAAAAAGAAAAAAGTTCGCGGGCTGGATGACAATAAAAGGTCGCGGGCCGGGTAAAATGCCTTGGCGGGCCGCATCCGCTCCTCGGTCGTAGGCTGCCGACCCCTGGTGTAGGGAGTGTGTACGGTGTACTCCATGCCACTAGTGAAACATTGTTATTAATATGTTTACAGACTACCAACTGCGGACCAACTGAAGACTACATTGTCACAGGCCTATTGTCTAGAACTACGAGTTGTGAAGACTTACATGGGGCGTTTGTGGAATAACGATTTTTTGCGAATTTTATTTAATCAAATCGTGTATCCATTTGTTAGTTGTTCAATGAAATTGTGCTTAAACACAATGTTGTATCACTATTGCCTTTGTTGTATAAGAAAAAATCTTATGGCGCTTTTTGTTTATGTTACATAATACGTATAGGTTATTTTAGTGTTTTAATTTGTGATATCTGTTTTAAAAAGTCCTCGATAGATAGAACTACAGTTGTAGTTTGGTATAAATTTTGTTTCGCATAGTTTTGTTTCCATTTCTGACTTCTGATTTTTCAGTTCCTCTAATTTGAAATTTTACTGGTTTAGTGATGCCATGTTTCATAGCCTTTCCCCTAACGATGTATTTCATGCTGCAGTTGGCATTCTGCGTAGGGCTAGCATTGGTGTTGCAAAATTTTTAAAAAATAGAGTACTCCTGTTCGCGAGGCCGTATCCATAGATGGAGCAGGAAGGGCTGAGCCCCGCCTAAAAAAGTTTTATCCTAAAAAAAAAAAATTTCATTCAGTAATTTTAAAGCCATTACAGATTAAGCTCAACGTGATAAACTTTAGTTCTGCCTGTATGGGTTCAGTGGAAACATTTTATGGTAACCATCAATGGGAAGTTAAAACGAAGCTACAAAATTATCTTGCTTCACAATTCAGTTTGCTGTGAATTATTGTAGTTTTGACTTGGCATTTACATCATGAGCATCTCTTTCATCATTCTTCAGTCTTCACCAATGTATTACTTGTTTGAAGTTAGAGGTTTATGGTGCAAAGTTAACCAGATAGTACAATAGGATAGTTAAGCAGTAAGCACCATTTACCAGTACCGCAGATAATTCGATGTATAAGTTACAGTATGATGTATTGCTTGTCCACTAAGAAATAAGAGCGTATTCGTATGCGTTATCAATTCACAAGCGTAGCAAAAGGGAACAAGTCAATATAATAATCTTGCTTTTTGGAGGTGTGTTTTATGCGTGCCTTGCGCTGGAGTGGTTAAACAAGAACGCGTTTTTTATTGTGAAATGGTTATTAGTAATTAAGTAAGCATTGATCTGCTCTCCATAATAAAAAATCAAAACTTGAACTTTTTGCAGTTTTGAATTTAAAAGCTAATCAGCTGTGTGGTAAATTGATCTGTTCGTAGTAGTTTTGTTAGACTGGTTAGTCGAAATCAATTTGAGCGCATGATTGAAATTACACAGTAATTATAGTGGCCTCCGTCAGTTAGTCACTCTTTAAATTCTACAAAATACAGTATAGCCTATCATTACTTTTAGTAGATTTCACTCCGTTGCTATGAATTTGAACTTGAAAAAAATTTGTTTTTGAACTCGAATAAAACTGTTCGAGTTCATTTAAAAATTTTTTCAGATAAAAAATTGTCGAAAAGAAATATCTTGTTATTTGAACCGTGAAGTATTTTTGTTGATTAAGCCGCTGCTAGATTACCGGAATAGTTTCATCTTTTTGCAACGAGTACTGACAGTGAACAAGCAAGCCTTTACCGATCGTATTTTTGTAAGCTCGAACCCCAAAAAAGTTAATAGTTGTGCAGAATTTCCAACTCGAAAAAGTTAAATTAGAGAACTCCAAACTTGCTGAAAAGGCTAAATTTGAATTAAAATCGTTTGAATTTCCAGCTTTGGTTTTACCGTCAACATCCACGAAGAGTTCATGAGTAAATAATGACACCATTACTCTTCTTGGAGTCGGTGATTACTAATCACCAGTACTTAAATTGTAGGGAGGACGCGTACCCCCATCGAGATTTGAGCGGTGGATGGTCAGACAAAAAAAAAAGCTAGATGGCATGAATAAATCCCACAAATTTCGGTCGAACATAGCAGAGGTGGAGTCGAGGACACAAGGCTCGAGGCCACGGACACAAAAAAAACCCGAGGCCAAGGACAGCCTTTCCGAGGACAGACACTCTCGAGGCCAAGGACACAAGTGCTCTCCAAAAAAAAAAAAAAGGTCTTCACAAAAATTTTTCAGGCGACCTCCAAAAAAAAAGGTCTTCACAAAAATTTTTCAAGCGATCTCCACAAAAAAACGTTTTCCAAAAAATTTTTCAAGCGCTCCACAAAATTTTAACAATTCAAAAAATAATGCTATCCTCGAGCCGAGGACTTGAGGCCTCGAGGCCAAGGACTTCAAAATGTGTCCTCGAGGACTCCACCTCTGGAACATAGTACCAAATTGCGGGGGAAAATTGATTTCGAGGAAAAAACACTTCAACTGTCAGCCAAGATCTTTTTTTTATTTGGTCTTCACTTAATTTCGGAAAAAACACTTAAATTTTCGGCGAAGACTTTTTTTTCGGTCTTCATTAAACTTCGGTGACGAAATTACGTAATCTTCACTAAATTGCGTAAATCTTCACAAAATTTAAATGCGTTTGATCTAGGCTGCAAAAGCCCCATGCAAAATTTTACAATTTTTAAGTACTGCTCATCACCCATTGCATAGTCTTTTGGCACTACCGGAAGGTGGCATGCTAGAGCAGGATGAGAAAGCCACATTGCTCATTGCTGCAGTGCAGCCATGATCGTGCGAATTGAATCATCAAACTATTTGATCAAACTGTGGTAAAGGAAGTGGCTATTTAATAGTGTTTTTCCTCTGTTTGGGTTAGGGCTAGGGTTGGGATTAAGGTTAGGATTTGGGATAGGATTAGGCTTAGGGCTATTTTGGCACTTGCGGCAAAATAGCCGTTAGGACTATTTTGCCTCCAAATGGCAAAATAGCCACTGCCTAACGAAAGTAAACAAACGCAAATCAAATTGGTAGATTGTGAATGGCAGTGGCACCTAGGCCTATCGAGAGCAGTATATACTATGAAATAACTTGGCTAATTTTTTTGAAGCATTAGGCCTAATTACAATTACCAGGGTTTTGGTAAAGTACCGTAGTAGAATTTAGTACCTATGCTATGCATCAGCCTACTGGTTTCTATTTTGGTACAAGTACAGTATTGAGTTTGGGTTAAATTTGAGTCAGAAGTAACAAAAAAACTAGATAAAAATTTCCGGTGAAATAAAGCCTTCCAACATTGGATGGGGGACGTTTCCATAGAATAACGAGACGCATCCCAGATCCTGGTCTCTTGGAAGGAAAATGTTTCCCCCGAAACTTCTGGAAAAACAACACTCACACTTTAAAAACGTTTCCACGTCGGAATTGACCGCAATTTTGTTGCTCAAGCTTTTGGTGCAGACCAGAACAAAGATCTAAGCCTGAGATTCTCACGTCCAAATCAAACTAGCCTAGACGTTGTTTACGGGGGATGCTGAATTTTGATGGGGGGACGCTAATAAGTACCGATATATTCCAGTATATCTGAATGCTTGAATCCAAAGTAAAAGTTTTTTAGTTCAAAAAATGCCTCTTAAGTCTGAAGTGGTGAGGCATGCTAACCAGTACAAGTCACAGGCTATGCATACAGACTACCACAAATGAGAGTCTGGAGGCAATTTTGAAAACAAGGTCTTTTTAACACCATTGGCTTGTTGTTAATGCCATTTCAGATTTAAAAGAACTAAATTGCAAATATCTAAGTTATGTATAAGAATTACAATTGCTCAGTCTCTTTAGCTCCTCCCCCCCCCCCCCTTTCTGCCCTTAGGTTAAATTTTTCAGATGACTTTGTTAAAAGGGGTAGCCCCCCGGTTGTGCCACTGCTAGTTGCCAGTTTAAAACATCGGTTGTGCTATAAAATTCAATTGTAAATTAATATCTTCGTTTTAACAGTTTAATCACTGATCAGATATACTTATACCAGTAGTAAATAGCCTAGCCTACTACTACAGTTTAAATTTACGAAGTGACTACGCGAATGGAACATTCGCGGTATTTTTTTTTCCTCGCGAATGGAGACATTGCCTTTTTCATACATTTAGTTTAAATACGACATTTTATCGCTAAATCGGTGCAAGTTGCGTAGCGTATTGGTTAGAGCACGTAACTGCTAACTGATGAACCCGGGTTCGACTCCCGTCGGAGGTGCAAAAGCGTCAAATGGAAGGTAACGCGGAGTATACGGATACGGAAAGAATATGTGGTAATCAACCTTTTTTTGCTTCAAAACCTTTTATTACAGTTAGGGTTAGGGCAGCGATGCCAGTCTGAGGGGATAGCAATTCCCTGTAGTATCTATTCATAGCGCCTGCTCCATTCGCGAGGAAAAAAAAGTACCGCGAATGTTCCATTCGCCAAGCCTCTTCCTTAAATTTACCATACAATGATACAGCATACCAGATAATGATGTCTAAGATTTTTGAGATGACTTGTCTGTTTGCAGTGGCGTAAAGTAGCTCTACTTAAGTAGCCTAGCCTACTGAAGTAGAATTTGTCTGTAATGAGCACTTTTAAAAGAATTATCATTTTTTCTACTTTCACTTGCTTACTTTTAATGTGAGGTAACGCTAGGCTGAGGTTTGGCAACCTGCAGCTCTTTGGATCTTATGTTGCGGCTCTTTTTGACATGTAGAAAATGAAGGGTAATTTACCTTGCGTTTAATTGAGTGTTTTATCTTTTCATTTGTCCTACATGATGTGTTTGGATGCCGAAACCATTCCAATTCTGGATTGTAGATGAAGACCTTTTTTTTCTGGTCTCCAGTAATATTTGCATTGAAAAGCATTTCAGCTTTTGGTGAAAACCTTTTTTTTTTGGTTTTCAATGATATTAGGATGAAAAAATCGCTTCAAATGCCAGTGAATACTCAATACCTTTTTTTTTGTCTTAAGTAATATTTGGTTCATAGTAAGAGTTTTGAGGCTCTAGGAAATTTGCTTTTAAATGAAATTTTTCTGAAAATGATTCTTCAACGGCAAAAGGTTAGAATTTAGATTCAAAAGTCTATAGTATATACTATAGTTTTAAATTTAAACCACAAATTTGTCAGAGTGGTTGAGTTTTCCACCAATAATTGTTCAATTAAGTTAAGTTAGCAAAAGTTTTATGAAATGATTCCAAATAAATTCTGCATGACATAAGTTTCAATCTCAAACTTTTGTTCTTTTTGATTTGGTTTAAATATATTAACAAAAATTCGCATCAATTAATACTTCATGATTTCTTGAAAGAGTTAAAGGTTAGAAGACCAAGCACTATGTGGCAGTGATGTGAAGGTAGTCGCAGTGCCGCAACTAGAGCATTGTTTTTGTGGGGGGCAAAATTTCTTTCATGGGGGGCGCTTACAATACTTACCCCTATTTTCTATTGTCGGTTTGGGGTGTTGGCCTGGCCTCCCTGTAGTTGCAGCCCTGGGTAGTTGACTAGTAGTCATACACTACAGTTTGTCAATTGAATAATTTGTTTATGTTGCTTAAATACTGTAGTTCCAGAAATATTTGTACTTTAGACTTGAGTGCTTTTAAAGTAACTACCAGTACTTTTTTACTTTAACTCAGGTACTTTTTTTGGTCTATACTTTGTACTTTACTTCAAGTAGTTTTGTTCAAGTAATAAAGCTTTTATATACTTGATGTTTTTTTGAATACTTTTGCACCTCTGTCTATTTGTGGTAAAAATAAGATCGATGGTAGTTTGACAAATCTAGCAAATAAGATTTAGTGTGGAGTGAAGTGTATCTTCTACAAAGTGCTTTTTGTTAAAACAAACCATGGAGTGCAGCATGGCTTTTCGTGGACTAATGCACAAACTTTGTGATGCTTTATCTGAAGAAAATGTTTTAATGATGAATTATCTGTGTAAAGATTGCATTAATTTCAACTTAAATCAACCCTTTGATGCATTGCAACTTTTGGCTAAGTTTGAAGATAAAGGATTTATAACAAAGAGTGACATGTCATTTTTGGCTGAAGTATTATACCGCATCGAACGCATTGACTTACTGAAGTTGTTACCAGGAGTTAAAAACAAAAAAGATTATGAAGTCAATTATTTAGGCTCTCCAGCATATGAGTATAATTTCTCAGCATTTAGAGTTGCATGCTTTCGTTTGATCAATCAAATCACTTCTGCTGATTTTAAATGCTTGAAAAATTTGTGCAAAGATAAGATTTGTTATCGAAATTTTCATAAATCCTCATGCATTGTATCACTTTTAGTTTGCCTTGAGGAAGAAGATGTGTTAAGTGAAGGAAATCTGGACTTTTTTGCAGATTGCTTGTCTCGATTGGACAACAGAGCACCATATGATATGTTTTGCCATCTAATGAGAGGAGAAGATAGTCACATTTTTCTTTCTCGCGAACAGCTTTCCTTTGCTTCTTCACCTCATTCTCTATCACATTCCCAAAGTGTAACTTTACCACCAACAAAGCACCCGAAAGGAAATCGTACGTACAGTTCTGAAAGCAATTTTTCAAACCACAGTATGCTTACAAGCCCCAAGACTATTCATCAATCACATGATGATGGTTCAGATGCACAAGCACAAAAATTTTTTATTGGGCCACCATCAAGTAGCATTGACAATCGAACATTTTCTGAGTCGGATAATACAGTGCAAAAGCCTGCAAATTTTCCCAATGGTTATATCCAATCAAATCACCAGTTTCAGCCAAGTTCAGTAACTGAACATAAACCATTGCCGAGACCAAATCAAGCCACTGCGGAAGCTAGACCCTCATTTTCTAACCCAAGATTTCCTAGCAATGGAAACTGGTTTCAAAATTCTGCAAGAACTGAACAGCCACGAATTCCAAATATCAATCACCAAACAAATGATTTGCAAGATCAAATGCAGGTATTGAACTTACAGTCTCAAATTAGTCCGACTAACATCAGGGTACCCATGGTTAGGGAAAGTTTTCAAGGTAGAGCATCTAACGGTACTTCCACAATGCCAAGACAACCTTGGGAGTTCTGCACTACATCTTCTGATCCACATTGTAATTCATTTGCAAACAACCAGTTTGCAAGTCCAGTATCAGGCTCATACAATCAACCAATGGTTCCTTCTGAAATGAGTCATCCAGGACCAGATTTTAATTTTGCCAAAAACAATCAATTTCATAAGTTTAAAGCAGTCTCAACCGTGCAGTTTCCCTATCCTTATCCAATCCAACAAGCATTAAGAGAATCAACAGTGAAAAATTTGAGACAAGATCATGAAGTTTTGAGACATTCTGCTTCTAGCAGAGGTCAAAGAAATAATTGGCCTGCTTCTTCAGCTATACCCTCCTGGCCGAACAGTGATGTGACAAGTACACAGCATAAATTTTCTTTGGGAGTGCGATACAGTTCAAGTGTGCCTTCTTCAAGCAATCTTATCCAACCTATGCTGGCTGATTTTGGTGTTGGTGTAGTTGGTGTTCAAGGATCAAGCGGACTTCAAAATATGCATCAAAGGCACTTTTCACCTCAGCATCCAGTAAATCAGAACATACCTCAGAGCATTAATTTAGCAAATGATGCTGTTGATGGTCATCAATCTAATGCTTCAACAAAGATGTCTCCAGAGTCTGTTCGCAACAAAAGCTTGAATGCTTTTCATAGAAAAGAAATAACTGTTCCTTCTTCAAGTGTTGTATACACTTCCACTGGACCTGATTCAACTCCTGTTTCAGTTATGTCTTCCAATAGAGAAACTAACATGTCTGTTTCTGTAACGACTTCAACTGGAAGTGCCAAACCTATTTGCTCTCAATCTGAAGATATGCTAGAGTCGTATCCCATGAATAGTCTTGTTACTGGAATATGCTTGATTATAAACAACTGCAACTTTGAATCGTCTCGTAATTGCAATAATACTGGTTATCATCTAAATGATCGAAAAGGCAGTGAATTTGATGTTGAAGCTATATCAGAAGTTTTCAAATTGCTTCGCTTTGATGTGCGAGTAAAACGAGATTTAGATGCACAAGCTATGAAAGATATACTTGAGAGTATGGCCAAACAAGAATCTCATACGAAATATAGCTGCTTTATATTAGTTATCATGTCCCATGGAGGCATTGATCGTAGCAGTATTCTCTACGGTGTAGATGGAAAAAAGGTGAAAACAGCTGAAATCAAAAAGCTCTTTCAGCCCAAGTCTTGTCCCACACTCAGAGGAAAACCAAAAATATTTTTTTATCAAGCTTGTCAAACCCCTTGTCAGCTTCAGAGAATTGTAAAGCCTGCAACTAATAGTGATGATTTGGATCAAGATGGACCTAATGATAAGTTGAAGGTTGAATCTAAATGTCCTGATGATGTCGATTTTTTGATTTGCTATGCAGCTGTTCCAGGTGGCTCGGCTTATCGCTCTAAGAGCAAAGGCAGTTTTTTTATCACACATGTAGCTAAAAATCTAAAGAAGTATTACAAGAATCAGGACTTGCTTAGTATCATGGTTCAAGTGAATAATGATGTTGTAGATGAAAATCTTCAGCAAGTTTCAATGCCTGTGTCAACACTACGTGGAAAAATTTTTTTCACTTCTAATTATTTACAAGGTATGTAACAATCTCTGTTGTCCATTTTTTTTATGTTGCAAATCAAGATTTTTTGTATGAGTCTCAGATCTGTTCATAGGCGTCAAATTTTTGTTGAAGAAATCAAATTCCAGGAGGGTGAGAATTTTTCATCCGTTTTCTTGTTTTTTGAAAGCATTTTTGCGTGTTTGCAGGTGTGGCAAATGCAGCATTAGTGTACTTTGGATGAGCCAGATCTTCCCCTGTTTAGTCACAATTTCAAGTACCAGCACTGTTGTCGATACGATTATGGCATTGCGATAGTTTCTTGATGATGACGTTTAGCGCAATTGCATGTGCATAGTTGTGGCACTGCACCTACTTAACAAACGTCGCAAATTTTGTCCAGTGTGTATTCATAATTAATTGATCTAGTCAATTATGCAACAGTGTAGTTATGGTGCGATAATGCGATTAAATTTTTATTAACAGGGTATTTTTAAATACAGTATTGCAATATTATGTTCGGCCCAGTCTACACTGTGTGTAAAATCGTGAGCGTATGAACGTATCTTTACTCTTCCTTAATTTAATACTTCAACCATCTGGCAAAATTTAATTTTTCTACGCATTTGCACAGCGCGCAAGCCATTCTACGAAAACTGAAGCGGTGAAAGGCATGTCAGCCCCTTGAGTGACAGACCCAAAAGTGCGCGGCACCCCGGCACCATTGTGTATGCTGTCAAGTTAAAACAGCTATACCTTTTGATGAACCTGCTTCCATTGTTTTTACTGATCATATCAGAGAGTTGAACATTCGAAACTCATGAAATAGATAAGCATGATTTTTTAGAATATTAAGTTTAATGTTAAATTGTATCAGTAGTACTGCATGACTTCATTACTCTAGTGCATTGGTTCCCAACTGGTGCGTCATTTTAAAATTTCAAGGGCGTCCTAAACGTTCTTTCATTAGCTTTCACTTTTGTTGGGAAAAATCGAAAACAACATGATTAAGTTTTATGCAATTCAGTTTTGAAAGCACTGGCATTGTTACGAGTTGAAACTGGTACCATGACATCATAGACATGGAGGGATTTATCTTCTATTATCGACAATGGACATACAGTAGCTGAGCTGAGTGGTGTAATGTAAGCAGGGTGTCGTTTAAGTACAAGCCGTCAGCTTTTTTCGGAAGCTCTACGACCCGTGTATGAGCGCGCATGCGCTCTCTCCTTCTCTTCAATCTGAGCTATTCCCAAAATCTAGTGCTAACCCCAATGAGTGCACGCATGAGAGGAGCATACAATGAGAGTGCACACAATGGTTTCAAACTTAGCTTCGCGATTTGAGGCGCTCTGCCGAAACAAAAGAGCTAATGTGTTGCATTAAATTCAGCTAAATAACAAAGTGTGAAACTTTTGTGAAGCTGTGCGTCGTTTGATTTTTTTTTTTTGCGAGATAAGTGGGTCGTGAGTTTAGGTGAGTTGGGAACCACTGCTCTAATGTCTTTTGTATTTTAATCGATTCTTGTCCCCTGTGTATTGATAACTTAAAAAGGCATTCAAGTCAAGTTTTTCTTTCTTGATCAAAATGTTGAGATAGGTTTAAAATGCATTCTCCCCAAATTTAAAGTTTGTTCGCCTTCCGTTTTCAAGATATTGCACTTCAAATTTAGTTGTTTTTCAATTACTTTAGTGTTGCCATTTTACCAGTATTGTGACTGAAGATTAACTTTGGGAAAGCTGGCTTTCGTTTATTGAAAAGCAGCTGATTTTACAGTTTAAAACCTGTACTTTGTTTTACAATAACTCTGCCGCTAAACATTTATGGAGAATCAAGAACATACAGTCAATTTTTGAAATTTTGTTTCTAATTGGCAACCCTGACAAAATTTCTTAGGGGAAAAAGCCTTTCCAGGGGAAAATTTAATCTGCTATATTTCAGGAACGGAAGGTCGTAAAGAGCTCAAATTTGGTGAAGTTGGTCTTCAGATTAGTCAAATTTTTTTGAGAAAAATTAAGCAAAAAAATTTCTGGCCTGAATGCCCTTTAAATTTACAGCTTGTCTAAGTCAATAATTAACTTGTATATTATACATACACATAGCAAGCTTTGTGCAAGAAAAATTTAACATTGTTTAATAGGACTAGATAGGTTCTCAAAGCAATACTTACGACTGCATGTAGTCCACAAAGCTTTTTGTAAAAGATTTTTTGAATTTGTAGGATCGTAAGCTACCTTGTCTCCGACGAAAAGGCCAGCATGAAGAATAACAAGATTTCTCGGATTACTTTGCTGTTGATCAAAAATTTATCTATTTAGTTGGCAGAATCGTCATTTCCTAACAACTGTATAAACTCGTGATATTTAAGTGTGTCTTTGGTACAAGATTAATTGTATGAAATATGTATTTCAGCTACCTAAAAGCAACTCATTAAATTTCGTAACAGTAGCTCTAGTCATTGACTACAAGTAATAACTCTTATTCTTCACTCAAATACACTTTTTAAATACTGGTATTATAGTGTATGTAGCTGAAGGACAGCTTTTACTAAATCATATATGTTCTGATTGTATAATTTTGGTGAATAAAGATTGGTAGCAAATATTGTATTTGCTTCAAAAATGCTACTTAACTTTATACTGCTTGTTTGAAATCAGAGATTGTATCTGCGGCTGTAGGCTTTTTTTGCGTATAATGGTTCAAAGTGTTGAAAATTTAAAACTTACAAAGATATGTTTCATTAGTATGATATTCTAAAAGGTGAAAATGGGGCGTTTTCCAGCCCAGCATTACATCGCTTTTTTGCAAAGTCATCATTTTTTGAAGAATGTATGTTTTTGACATTTTACTTGTATGTATTATTATACATGACTAATGACTAACAGTCAGTTACTTCGGTGCGTTTTTCCAAGATTTTGAGATGGCAAAATTTTATGCAGCAGATTTTAAAACCGGTTTATTTTTGGTGCTTGTAAGACTGCATCTTAAGAAAACTTACTTGCTGTGCCAAATACCAAAATTCTGTTACCTGCTTTCGTTTCATTTTATTTGATTCGACAGATCAAGCTTTGGGCTTATCAGCACTGCAAGCTTTCAATACATGTGGCTATAAACACCTCTGAAATTAAATTGCCATAAAGCTCTACAAGTTTTGGCTCTTTCGATTCTGCGTTAAAAGCTAAATACGAATCGTATACTTGATACAAACATTGAAAAATACACATTGGCACCAACATATTTTTTTTTACGTTAGTAAAGGTGTGTCTGTTGAGGTAATAAAATTGCCAGGTTGCTGATAATTATTTGTCATGCTGATTCAAAGTGTTAATTCTATGATCAGTTTAAGAATGTTGTAATTGCATTTACGTGAGAACACGATAAACTTCGAATTGTAGTGATATATGCAGCAAAGTTATTTAAATTTTTGTGTCTTTTAATTCAAACGTAACAGGATAATAATTCTTCCCATTTCAAATTTGCTTTGGTGCCTTTTTTTGTTTTAGCCGCACACTGCTAAGTCTAGCTCTATGTATTCTAACATTTTGGCTTATTTTAGACTATAAAAATAGCAATTTTCTTTTTTCTTCCGGTTTACGTCTTTAGTTCAAAAGTTATGCTCATTTGTTTTGATTGCTAGCGTAATGCCGTTGTTCGTTATTTATACGTTTCCGAGTAGACTATAATCGTGTTGTTACTGATTTTATAAAATGATGATTTTATCTATAACGTCATAATTAATTAAGCGCTTCTTCCCTAGCGATATCAGTTGAACAAAAGAATTAGCAGCATGATTTGTAAATCATCAAAATTATTAGGTACATTCCACAAGTCAATTTTGCTAAAATCGTCAAAATAAAACGTCAAGTTTTGAACGGGCACATCCTTATCCTTGTGTACGAGGTAATTGGCATTTTTTGGCGTCAAAATGCAAGAAAAATTTGGTATCGATACTTATTATTAATAGTATCACTGATGTTTTTTAATACGATTTATTTTTGTTCATCAAAGTGAGAAAAGCGATATATCAAAAAGTGGGGCAAACACGGGGAAAAAATGTAAACTTAAACGAGGATTAAAGGCAAAATCAATGAGGGTATTTAAAGTTAGGCTAATTGCATTAGATCAGATTGGCGTTGACTCCGTCCTTTTTGACCCAGCCGTTACATAGATATTCTTCTTCAAACACGACTTCGAGGCCTCTAATGATATAGATTTTAATAATTTTTATTGGCAGCCCTGACGTTGATAGCCTTAGCGGCGTTAGCGACGCCTTCCCAGTTCTTACGTAAAGCAACGTCGCTATTAGGCTACTGCATTGAGTCGTTTCGCTGCGCACTAATCAGTTTGATCTTGTCAGCACAACAGATCTGAGCTGGTAAAAAGAGTAGACTGTTTAGTAGCCTAGCGATCTCAGTAGAAATCAAGTTGTTTGATACATTTCAGTCTAAATCATAGCCTAGCCTAGCAATAAAGCTTTTCTTACTAGGTTAACAAGTACAAACTCATACCTGATAATAAGACTACCAGTACTTGAGTAGGCTAATTGTATTTGCTTACCGTATTTTGTGACCCTAGAATAAACTTTTCCATCTAAGTTGCAAACAATGGCCTACTACTCTAATAACTCTACTAGTTTTACTTTCACTTTTTGGTAGACGTTTATTAGCTAGGCTACCGTACAGTCTACTCTTTTTTCCAGCTGGTAGTGGTATCTCTTCTGCTGCCAAGATCAAACTGATTAGCGCGCAGGGAAACGACTCAATGCAGTAGCCTAATACAGCATTGCTTTAGGGTAGAACTGGGAAAGCGTCGCTAACGACGTTAAGGCTATCAACGTCCGGGTTGCCAATGAAAATTATTATAATCTATATCAGAGGCCTCTACGTCGTGTTTGAAGTAAAATATCTCTGGAACGGCTGGGTCAGAAAGGATAAAGTCAACGCCAATCTAGTCTTATCCCATTGGCCTAACGTTAGATACTCCCATTGATTTTGCCTTTAGTCCTCGTTTGACGTCAAAATCTCGATCCCACTGCCTGGTAATGTTCTGCGAGTGGTTGTAGAGCTCTCTGTTTTAAAAATTTCTCGCCTATTTTTCTGTATCAAGTAATGCACGTTGTACTTGTTGGGAGCCTTTGGCCAATTGTTAAAGTGCAAAAAATTACCTCCGTTTATTTCTGTCACCTATGATATTCCTTATACTGGAGCGTCTATAAAATACGGATCGCAATGTTATGGGGCATTTGGACAAATAATACTGAGGGTCATATTACGTAGCAGACAATAGGCTATATTTACTTTACATGGAAACAGTTCATGATACTTTATCTATAGGGCTGGCCTTTACGTATTATTTCCTGTCTTGTAAATGTGTCGCTTTATAGCATTTGCTTGCTTGACGTACAAGTTATATCAGCTCACCCCGCTGTAAAACGCATTACTCAAGCTAGAAGACAAGACTCAAAACTAAGAATTCAAGCATGCGAAAGAGTTGAAAAGAATTTTAATTCTGATTTAGAAGGTTTTAGGTTATTAGAATAGTATAGCATTTTATATTTTGAGCGCATCAAATTAGTAGTAGCTTGATTCAAGTTCAGCCTTTCAATGTTGTATTAAACTGTATAGTGTACTTTTGCATTTTCCAGCTACGTGTAACAATTTTTATGCTAAAATCGTTCAGCATTTGGAGTTTGATGAAGTTTTTTAGTTTATTCAAAGCAGTTATGTACGGATTAAACTGAAGAATTGTGCATAAGCGCGCGCTACGTGGACTTGACTTTGGTTGATAGTTCACTCCTTAGATAAAAGTAAAAAGAAAATTAAAATTTTTGATGGTAAATAAAAAGGATCTGAACGTACAACTCGTACATGCTGCGTATTTAATCGGATTACTTGTTTTCTCTCGTATGTAGTTGAACGTTATGACACAAATTAATTGTGTGCACTGTCAGCGTCGATTGCGTTCCGTTTTTGTATGTTGCGGTGTGTTTTGCTTTCAGTGTTACTTTAAGTTTTTTGCAAATACTATATTTGTATATTGACAATGTTATTGTAGTAGTGCACTAAGTGTAGGATAAAATCCGTTTTGATAAGTTCTAATCTCAGCTGCTATCTCGAAAAAAAACGAATTTTCTGTACTAAAGCAAAAAACAGTTGATTATGAGAACTTTTCATGGTCTTTGAGCAATAATGTACTTGTGCTCTTATTTTTTCATTGCATTATTTTGTCGTTTTAGGTCCTTTGCTCTATCACTGTGTTAAAATGTTTGTTGTTGAAATGTAAATTGAACTACGTGGGTAATAGGTGCTGATAAAATCATGTTCTTTCAACAACTTCGACTTCTCTTGTGGAAAAATTTCATTCTCAGGAAAAGGCATTGGGTAAGTTTTCATTGTACTCGATGTTGCCAATCTGATAAATTAGTATTTGTGGTCAATGAGAGGTTTTATGAACAACCGGTAGCATATTTTCGAAGTGCAGTCTTTTTTTAGCTCTTCGATTTGCGATCTCAGACTGGCATCATTAAACCCTTCCTCCAATGCAATATGTTTTAAGAAAAAGGATTAAAGAACACAGCGCGAATGGAACTAAAGCGCGAAACTTACAAAATTAATTCATTCAAAACGAATGAAACTGTATTTAATTCAAAATAAAGAGAAAAAAGCGGTGGATTGCAACAATATGAATACATTTCGTTAAAAAGCTGCCGAGACAATGTTAGGAATTTTTACCAGAATAAATGTCTCTATCAAATGGATTGTTAAGGATGGCCGATAGGCACCCATCGGCAGCGGCCGCCTATCTCGAAATGGATGTACCTTTCTTTGGGTGGTGTAAAATGGGTTATTTTTTCCAGCTTCTCCCACGTATTTCGGAGTTCCACTATGTTACAATTTGTTGCTCCATGCTTTAGAAATAGGCGAGTATTTCCAACCAGCCGTGTGTTGATACTCACCAAATCCTACAGCCGTGAATTAGCTCCAGAATATTTTTTTCTGTTTTATTTGATTACTTTCAATGATTGAAATTTACCTTTCAGCTGCGGACAGTAATTGAAATATTGTGGCCTATATTTTTGTTTGCCATCTTGGTTGGGATACGGAAAAGTCAGCTTGTTGAAACAGTGCAAGAATGTAAGTACAGGACCGGTTCCTTCATGTGGACGTTTTTGATATCGCATGAGAATTAAATTCATGCTTTTTACACAACTAAGTAATTTATGCTTGATGTTTCCCCCGACAACAAAGTCTGTACTCACACCAAAGATTGCTACATCTGAAAAACTTTCGAGTCTATTTGGTACTCTGACTGCATGTCTTTTTCAATATCGCCTAATTGTGTCAATCTGCTATTTAGGAACGATTTTTGTTGTTGTTACCATAGCCTTTGCTTAGTAACGAAATGTGTCGAACGTACAAAAACGCGACTTTTGATTCAGTCGTATTGGACCTACGTAATAAGGATGTACTAACACTACGGTTTCTGACATTTAGATTTGGCACTTCCGTGTTGAAAGGACATCAAGAAATGTGAATTTGTGGAAATTAACTTATTAGTGCTTTCACTAGTGGTGTGAAATCATATTAAACGATTTTTAGGTCACTATCCGGCACGAGCTCTGCCATCTGCTGGTGTGTTCCCTTGGGTTAAGAGTTTGGTATGTGATTTGCAAAATCCATGTTTTCAAACCGAAGTTCCTTCAGAAATCCCCGGCCAAATAAACGATCAAGCTACTTTGAACACCTCATCAATTGAGTGAGTAAAAAAATTATTTCGCTATCCAACTTCTGCGCGATTTTTTTGCTCTTGATTTTATTGAATAAGTTTAGCTTAGATTTGTTAGCTTGCAGGGTGTCTGTGTGTTACATTTTTTTGCTCTTGTTTTCTCTTAGTTTTGGAACCAGGAGCCTGACGAGTGTCCAATAATGTCTAGGTTCTAGTAAGTAGGGCCATATTCAGTACCGCTACAGGGACAGGCGCGCAAATAGGGTTTTGCTAAGAAATCGACTCGTTTTTGTACTGATATTAGGTGAAGACCGAAAACAAAAAGATCTTCGCCGGATTTTGGCTTGAATTCAGATTGGAGTTAAATTTCCTAAGTAACTTGGTTAGGAAGGGGACTGAAGCTCCCTTAGCCCCTTCTGGTTGCGCCTCTGAATGGGATGAATCTTCGTCTACAGTAGTTACTAATAAATACGAAATTTTTAAACTTGTTTTTACTTGACAATTGAGAGTGGGGTTGAATGGGCTTTGCGATTTAATTCTTTCAAATGGCTCCCAAAACGTTCAAAATTTCTTTTGAATGACGTTAAAATTATTATTCCGAAAAATATTTATTCCGAGATTGTTCCGAGAAATTACAAAAACTTCGCCCACTGGCGTTTGCTCCCTAACCTCGCTATTGCTCCGGACAATGAAAGTTTCGCGTCTAACCGAAAGTTTTTTTAACTTTAGGTTGAGGTTCGTTTGAAGTTGAAGCATTAACATTTATTTTTTCTTTTTTAGCCCTCTAGTCATTGCTCAATTAACGACTTTATTGACGTCTGATTCAACGACAACCGGTTTGAATGAAACGGCCAATGATTTGCAAACTTTGACCACTCTAACGCAAGACATAACTACCGCTTTGAGCGATTCAGGTACGATGGGATGGTTGGCATTATGTTTATTACTTCAGTTTACCAATTACCGATTATGGTTTAAAAGAACCAAAATTATCATCGCATGTGATTAATATGCGGCAGATCACAATCATATGTTATCTAATGTTTCTCTTGTATCAATTTTTTTCATAAATTGCGTGAAAAGTAGAGCGAAACCGAACGTCGTACAGCAAAAACGACAATTTTGTTTTAATGCTATATGTCTAGATCGTCGCTTATCAGCAGTTTCAAATAAAAAGAAAACATGAGTTAGTATTGATTTACGTTCGCTGGAAGATTCAAACTCGACGAAGACTGTTATCAAAATGCTTTTATCTTTTTTCAGGTCAGACTATATCTCCAGCTGCTTTGATTACTGCCATTTCGACTAACAATCCAGCGGTAAGGATAAATAATGTGCAGCAGTTTTGCTCTGCTTCGTTTAAATTTCTTCCATTCTTTACACCTAAAACAGTGAATATATTTGGCGTTATAGTTCTGCTCTATTCAAATTTATAGTATGGTAACCTATCAGGGGCGCACCCAGAAATTTTTGAAGAGTAGTGTTTGAATTTTTCAAAAAGCAACCAGTACCCGATTGTTGTTAATTTAGCTATAGTCAAACAGGGTTTCGCGGTAATAGTTGCGTCGTTACGACATTTGTTTATTCAAAAACCTTGTAATAACAATTTTGAAAGTTCTTCGTTGTGAAGACTGCATGCAAGATAACAATTTACCATCATGGGGGCCTGGGGACGAACCCCCCAGCCGCTGGGCAATTCTTGCAATTTTTCAGAAAAAGTAGCCATTTTAATGCCATTTCTATGACGTTTTGCACGTTTTTAGAGCAATTAGAATAAGCTATATTACAAAGATGAGGGCCTCTGGCGAAGCCTCCAGTCACTAAGCAATTCTTGCAATTTTTCAAAAAAAAGCTATTTTAACGCCATTTTGATGACGTTTTGAACGTTGTTAGAGCAATTAGAAAAAGCAAAATTACTAAGATGGGGGCTTCGCCCCTAGCCACTGGTCAATTCTTGCAATTTTTTAGAAAAAAAGCTATTTTAACGCGATTTGGATGACGTTTTGAACGTTTTTAGAGCAATTAGAAAAAGCCAAATTTCTAAGATTTGAAACAGTTCAAAAGAATTTATTTTGCTCAGTCCAATCAGTTCCCGCTCCCTTACTGGTCAAGTCCAAAATATGTTTAAATGCTGAAAGATCGCAAATTTGGCTTAAATTTTTTAAATCAATACATTTTTTAATTCAAAAGCTTGTTAGTGGCACAGAATTTCGAAATAGCTTTCATTAGCGTCGGAGCTATAATTTCAACTGTTTGAGTAATGGGTAGTCTTGAAAAAGGCTGTTTTAGTGGCAACGTTTTCATCCAGCTCTCTTCATAAATCTACGCGTAAATGACGAAAAACTAAAACGCAATGGTATATACAGAGGTTGATTACACTGAAATAGACAATGTGTTGTTATTATGACGTATAATGCTGCAAAATCACCGAAAATACTATAAGGTTAATGCAAAAATATAGAAAAAATTATTTGGAAATGATAGCTCTGACGCTATTAAAAGCTGCTTTTAAATTTCTGAATACGTTTGCAGAACAAAAACCTCGATGTTTGAATGTAATTTTGTTGTGGTTTTCGTCTTAAAACAGCGGATTTGTTTGCTTGTTTTTGCAAAAGTGTATTTGGCTTAGTAGGTTTTTTTTTTTTACACAAGAACGACTGCAGCTCTGTTCTGCTCAGAAGTTTATGATTGGGTATAATATTATCCATTACTCAATGAATATAGCAAATACACATAGTTACACAATATATCCGTCTTGTAGTTGAAAACTTGAAACACTGTTGTAGAAGCAATATTGTAGTTGAAACAAATGCAAAAATCTCAATTGCTTGGTAAATCTCTTGCAGGATCAAATTACAGCCGGAAAACAACATCTTAAGTGATTAACAACAACTTAAGTGATTATTTAGTGAAAAGTAAATACGGCAAAGTGTTACAAACTGCGTTATATCTACAAAATTATGTTGCTTTTTGAGTTCCAAAAGGGGGAGGTTTCGACCCACGAAAGCCCACCGCTGGGTGCGCTGCTGTAACCTATGATGGCGTTGTGGTACCAAAATACTGTATTTTACTGTTTCATAGATTGAAATGACATGAAAAAGCACTTGATATTTTTAATTTTGTGTGAAACGGTTTTCGAAGTTTTGCAGAGTTTTGCTTAGGAATCAGTCCATGACACCAAAATCGAAGCTGGAATTCTATTGCTCAAAACAAAACGAATTTTCTGCGTTAACACTTTGTTTCGTCTTTAAAAAATCACGTGATCAATAGCTCAGCCAATCAAATATAAGCATTTATGTTGGTTTCAGACGATAACTCAAGACCAAGCCATAAGCGATCAAATAACACAAGCTGCGAATTTGGTGCAAGGCTTAGGACTGCCCACGGGTGTTCTACAAGCTGTACCGCTCCTCCAAGCCGTTGATCTATCTTCACTGAATGGTCTCAACTCATCGTTTTCGCTTAGCGTGAGTGGAAGAAGCTGTTACCGTTAAAAAACTGACTTTAAAGTCTCGTTTATTTATTTATTCAGCCGTATGAGCGCGGCACTTTGGGACTGTCGAACCAGCCAAAATAATCTTTTAAGTTGTATTTGCAAGTCCTTCGTCTAATTGGACCTGAGTAGGCTGCATGGTTTCAATAGAAAATAAGCTTTTAGTGAACTTTCTCTAGGGCACAACGACACATGGCCAGTTCAGGAATCGTTGCGCGAGGCAACAACTTTTCGATCAGTAAATCCGACTCTTACTTGCTGTAAACCGGCATCGGAGGTCAGGCTAGCTAATTACCCAATACCCACACTTTTTCCTTACTACTTTCTACAAGCAGACCATTTTAACTAGTTCTTCCATATTAAAAGTGGACTATATTGCGCCATAAGACAATCACACGATTGATTCATCGGAAGTATTCAAATGGTAAAACAAATTTCGTTATTTTTTGCTTGGTAACCACTTGAAATTAATTAATAATAGCAGTCGTGTGTTTTCGTCAGGATTTTTGTGGGCATCCGTATGCAACGTCATCCAGCGGTGGTTTGAACAGCATTTTCAGTGATGGAAGTGCTATAGGGATAGGAGGCCTTAATATAAGGTAAGCACGGCTTTTTCTGAAAATGTTTTTGGAGTATAATTGATGCTAAACGATTGTGTTTACTGGATAGTGAGTTACGCAACATGCAGATGTACTTTTAAGAGTTTCTACGGTTATTTAGTTGTATAGCTTTACTCATAGGTTTTGATGTTAGCTTTTGCAAGAAGGAAGTTGAAAACATTTTAATGAGGGAGGTTTGTTTGTTAGATATACCTCAAATTTTTTAAACATTGGAGTATGTGCAAGTTTTTTGTATCGACATGTGCGATACGTTGGTGCTATGCGTATACATACCTACACCACTTTTTGAAATTTCCTATTGCTGATCAAAGCACGGTACCAATTAATGAGCTGGGCTCGTTTGGGTTTTTACCTCGATATTAATTAGGGGTTTATATAGTGGGAATTAAAGTAGCTGTGTGCTGAAGTATTTTAGACTGTTGTATTTAGTTGCAAGGTAAAAACTTTGTAACTAAATACTTTGACTTTGGGTTGCGATAATAGAAACGCTTTTTTGTATTTGCGAGCAGTTTTTCGCGTATGTGCGTGTTCCGCAATGCATATTTTGTCATTTAATGTTTATTGCTTGGCATCCCTGTCTGCTTGTAATAGGGTTTACCAAATCTTTTGGAATTCTTTGTTTCAAAAATTCCTGAACTCTGGAGCCCAAGTTCTTTGATTAACTGGAAACTCGATCTTAGTTTGAGGTATTGTGTTGTGAAATTTAATAATTGGTGTGTGAATGTTTCAGCGACGAAAATTTCTGCTCAAGTTTCATCGACTATTTTGAAAGCAACGACCAGTTTCGCTTTTTCTGGGAGACTGCCAAGCCATTGCTTTTAGGTAGGCACTTGTTTTTAAAAATGAATTCATCCACTCTATTTAGACGACGATTTAAGAAGCTACTCGAAGTTAGAGTTTGCTAAACCAGAAAGTATTTTGACAGACGATATAATTTGTTTAGCTCTCGTTTAAAGTAAGGAAATCACGAACCAGTTGCGATGCTTCTCCCCCCTCGAGAACATACACGTCTGCCTGACGTAGTATAAAATAACTTCGCCGTACAACACCAGTGTGGACCTTCGACAGAAAACTCCGTGTTTACCACATAGTGCTTGGGCTCACCATATGCGATGGGCAAGAAAACTAATCGTCGCCATCATTGATGTTGCAAGTGTTGTACCTGGCAGAGTAATGCAAGTTTCTTTGGGTTCCTTTTCGGCTGATTGCTGATTTCCCTATTTTTTGTTACAGCTTACAATTTACTGGCCCTATTAACGATTTTAATTTTATCTTGCAGGAAAAATTGCATATTCTCCAAATACCGAATTGGTTAGAAAAATAATAACTCGTGCTAACGCTACATTTGAAAGCCTTGGTTTTTTGCAAAGCGTTGGTGAAAGTTGGCAATCTACTATTGGTCCTAACTTGTATCAAACTTTGGAAAGTGGAACTACTATTCAAACATTACGAGTTAGTGCTTAACATTGCATGCGTATTAGGATACGAAGTGTAACAAAATTTTAAATCTATGACAAGATGGCGATAAATGTGCATTGATTTGCTGTTTTTTTTTTTCTTTAATTTTAAGATTATTATTTCGTTACGTTGTTGCATGAAAACGAGAAAAATATTTTATAGATAAATTTTTGAAGAAGAAAATCGTATAATTACAATATCTTTTATTAAGTTGTATCATCCAGCAGACAGTAAGAGAACTTTTGACTCTATCAGAATTCTTCATGTTTTTTTTAGAACTTAATACAACTTAAAATTGAAGGTTTCTTATAGGGGAAGTTTTCCCTGAACTTCGTGACACCATAGTTATGCAGAAATCGCTGATACTTTTCTCACGTATAACCGGCTTTGTTATATTAAGGATACATTGGAAAATGACGTCACATTCAACCTTTTGGCCACTCAACTCAATGTACCAGTCGCCACTCTCCAACAATTGCGCGATTTTTTGTCGAATAACGATAATCCTAATGACAATGTAACTACATGGAAAGATCTTTATCGCCAGTTTGATGGGATCATTATAGCAGTGACGAAGGTAAGAAGTACAAATTTGTTATAATACAGCGTAACGATCTTCGAGTCAAAATGCCGCCTGTCTACTACGGACGGCCGAGGCTTCATACTCTCACTTTTTATTGCTGACATCAAATAGAAAGGCTGAGAATATCATTTTTTAGTCTTTGATTTGACCCGACTGGGAATTGAACCCGAGTATATCGTTTTAACTTTCAGATGCCCAGTCCACTTAACCACTCACTGAACAATCGGTCAAATCAAATCTTTCATTTTACTCGCTGTAATACGCCGAAGCGTGTGACGAGTTGGCAGGGCCCATCTCCGCGTCATTGCGCCCGGTCAGTACAGCTCCTTTCGAAGAAATGTTGCAGCGGTGGCGAGCTGTTGGCAACACTGTGTCCGATTTGACCGGCCCGAGATTTGAACCTCAGACCTCCCGCTCCAGAGACTAACGCGTTACCGCTCGACCAACTGGCCGGTTCTGAACAATCGGTACGATTAATATTTGTTGTAGCTATTTTTCAAATTTCTGCTCTATTTATCATAACCTTTTCTGATTTTAAAGTAAAGCTTTAACCTAAGTTTGAGATATTGCATAACTTGGCCTGTATTGTTGTGGAAAATCGCCTTTAGTACTTAGCTGAGAATTTTAACATTTCGCTCTGACAGACAGTATCGATCCGTTTATTCTGTCATCAAAGTTATTGGGAACCCAACCCTGAAAATTAAACAAATACAATGGCAAAGACATCCATCAATTGACTCTTCGACTGATGTTGACACAGAAAATTCAAATGTGATGTTAGGGCGTAGTGAGCTTTACCTTTGTGTGAAAATTTTAGTTTTTTCGAATTTTTTTTCTGCAAGTTAATAATGCTTTAGGTGCCTATGCTTTTGTTTGCAATTTCGGGTAAATGTCGGAGATTTTTAATCGGTCTTGAAAAATAATTCTCTTTGATCGGCGGTCTGCATCGCATATGATTATAATAACCTTACGGTTTCATTAATTTTGTTTTTTAGATTTTACAATGCTTTGAATTGAATAAATTTGTTGGATTCGACACCGAAAGTGAATTGGTTGATTATTCCCTTCTTCTGGTCGCCAACAAAACTCTTTGGGGAAGTAAGTGCTCATTGTACTGACAATTGTGTGTTTGCTAATGCATTTAGTAAGTCTCAGTGCACTGATATATAAATTAACTTAAAAAACAACTGCGTTTGTAGATATAAATAACTAGTCGGTAGTTACATGACTTTATGACTTTCTATGCAAAAAATAATGTAGCAATTAAGTTTCAAGAAGCCTAATTTATTTGTTGAAATGTAGATGTGTAGAATTGTTATGCTCACGTGTATGACGTTGTTAATTTGAAAGGTCTGGTAACCAACTTATTTGTTGTTTTAAACTCTTTTCAGGTGTTGTGTTTACGAGCCCTTCCGATAATACCGACGACACCTTGCCCAACGTTGTTAGCTACAAAATTCGTCAAGATGCCGGCTTCGTCACAAGAACTACCACTGTGCAACGATAGTACGTATTCATTGATTAAACTGTTAAAATAAACGAAACAATACCTTTGTTTAGTTCGTGTCATTTATGAACTTAGCCGTTTAATAATTGTTGATATTTTTCAAGTACGTTATTGATTAGAAGCAATGCAACGTACGTTTATGTGATTATGTGGAGGCAATTTGATGTTATTTGATTTTAATTGGTTTTTCCTTTTTTTGTACAATTATGATGATGTTTTTGTAAAATTTGTTTAAACTACTAAAAATTCAGTCGCTTAATATACAGTTGCATGGATTAAGCAAATGTTTGTATTTGGAAATATTCAGTACTATTTCCTATTGAAAGCTAATTGGGTATAAAGTATATTTTTCGTACTGTAATTTGTCAAATGCTACGATTGCATGCATAATTCATATCATTGCATGCATAATTCTTATCTTATCATAATCTATAATTCTTAGCATAGCATAATTATTATCATAATTCTTATCTTATCATCATGTAAATCATCGAATTGCTTCAATGCTACAGTATTTTATTTGAATATGACTAAAGCTTGCCCTCTCTCTTTTCTCCTTAGTACTTTTTCGCTCCTGATTTGGCCTAAAACAATTCGAAATTTAGAATCATTAAAATTTTTTGTTTTTATTCAATGATTGTCAACCTAAAACTGTAGGTTTTCGTGCTTCGACCAGTAACTTAGGCCATCTTTACGGCTTGCATTTAGAAGCATACGTTATTCATCTATACAATTTATTATTGTACGAGAATATACAATGCGAATGAGCTATCGCGACGCGTTTCGACCTTGCTCAAGGGTCTCATCAGGCGAAAAGAATAACACATATTTAAACATGCAAAGATATAAAACTGCAACTAAAAATTTGGAAACAAAAATTAGCAGCAATTTAGAATCATTAAACTTTCAAACATGCAATGATATAAAACTGCAATTACCAAGTTTGGAAAGAAAAATTGCATCGATGAACACATCTGCTTTTGTCTATGCAAATTTTATAATAACGTCAAACAATTTATGACATTTTCATATAAAAATCACAGGGAGAGCACGAGCTAAATGCATGTGCGACACATTGCATAGTGAATCAACACTTAACTAAAAATTATTCTTTTCGCCTGATGAGACCCTTGAGCAAGGTCGAAACGCGTCGCGATAGCTCATTCGCATTGTATATTGCAATAATAAATTGTATAGACGAATAATTTATGCTTCTAAATGCTAGCTGTGAAGATGGCCTGAGTTACTGGTCGAAACACGAAAACCTATAGTTTTTGGTTGACAATCATTAAATAAAAATAAAAAATTTTAATGATTCTAAATTGCTGTTAATTTTTAGTTAAGTGTTAATTCGAAATTGTTTTCGCATGTTTTCTATAAATACTAGCATCGTTGTTTTCCAATAATGAAATAATTTCACCTCGAATTGTTGTCAAAAAATATGTGAAAAAGAGCAAAAATTAAATAAGCATCAAAAATCTTCTATAAATTTAATTGGAACTTTTTGTCTTTTGCAATCAGTGTGGTTTGTAATTTGCATGCCTCAACGATTTCTCTGTAATTCTTAGCTTTTGGAGACCCGGTGCCGAGGACGGAGTTGATAGAGTAAAGTACTATGTGAACGGTTTTATTCATATTCAAGATATGATTGAGAATTCCATTATCCGCGTTAAGCTTAATGACTCGGGCGTGTCGAACGAATTCGAGAATTTTCTTGGAAAACATATGCAACAGTTTCCTTATCCGTGCTATACTCGGGACAGGTGATTTATTAACATGTAGATTGTAGAATCGTGAGCGGCAAAAGCAGTTTGCATTTTACTTAGTTGAACAGTTATCCGGACGAATCTTTGCTACCCGAAAGCAGTTTCGCTTTAGGGAAACGAAGTTGTCAATATGCAGTTTGCGTAATTTAAATTAGTCATAACATCTTGGGTTGAGAGTTTCACTTAAAATGGTCTTGCAATAAAAAAAATTTCCTTACAATTAAAAAAAAAAGAAATACAAGAAAGTTGAAATTTTTCAGCCAGCTGAGAAAGTTCAACTGGTTTCCAAACTGCTTTTGCTTTTTGGCTCTTAAACGCGAGGCAACTTAGTAACGCATGAAGTGTATTAATCCTGTGCATTTACGTTGTTTGTTCTGCTTAGCTACTGGGAACCAGATGCGAACGCTGATGCCACCGACAATGAAATGGCCTATTATTATGGCGGTTTTTTATTCATCCAAGACATATTGGACCGTGGAATCATTAGTTTGGTTCAGACTAACTCTTCCGATAACGAGTCTTCATTAGACCCGGAAAGATTCCTTGGGGTATACATGCAGGAGTTTCCATACCCCTGTTTTACTGAAGACGAGTGAGAAGGGAGTTTATAGCGGCATTGTATTTGAGCAATCAGATTAACCTGTAATTCTGCACCGCTTGAACTTTTCATGCTATTTTGAAGCTTCCAGTATCATTAGCTTATTGTGGAACTTAGTATTTTTTACTATTACGTAATTCAGTCCTGTAATTTGAATCTTCAATTATACTCTACGTTTTGCACATTTCTTCCGCCTTTTTGTCAAAACACTATGTATGGACAAGATCTCGATCTTGTATAACATTTTTGTGGCTACATAATTGGCTGTGGAGGGTTAATAATTGTTCGTTTATGCCAGTGATGGTCGTCACCAAGTGTTTTTATCAACATACATACTAAATTAAATTACGGAGAGGCATTAGGTTTAGAATAGATTGTTCCCAATTGCTTGTGGTGAACCTTACTGAATTTTATCGTTTTCGCAATTAAATCTTGATACAAGAACGAAGCAGCCAAAACCTTCTTCAACATTAAACGTATATTATCTGAAGTCGCAGCAGAACGTTTTTTATTCTTCATCGTTTTTACAAGATTTTAATCATTTTATGTAATTGATTTTGAACGTTCTAGCTTCTGCCTGAAATATGCCGCAGAAAGTTGAAAGACGTTCGATTAGAATGGTCTTCCCAAACTCTCCTGCATGAAAATGAAAGCGTTTTGTCGTGTCACTAGCTGTGAGATTTTTTCGAGATAATTCGCTTGCGAATGATGGTAAATTGGGCACGATCCTAAAAGCAGCATTCCGAAAAGCTTCTGAACAACTGCATGTTTTGTTTACATATTACCAAATCCGAGCTGTTTTTTAATTTTATTTTTACATTAGATTGTATAAAGTCGGAATTTGGCTCCCTTGTGTTTTGCGGGGCATGTTCATTGTCCATGTTCCTTGCTAGCCACACTTTCAATTTTACACCGGTCACTTATAACTTTGTTTCTTGAATAGATTTTTGGAATACCTGGCTGTGATGTTGTCTCTACTACTTACGTTGGCTTGGATATATTCCGTGTGCGTTATCATCAAAAATATTGTCTATGAGAAGGAACAACGTTTAAAGGAGGTAAATGCTTTGTTTTTCACGCATGTAGGAGTGTCTGTGCATACTTAAAAACTATTACTGTTCATCTTTTCAATGCATTGTTTATATCGTGGGCTGGGTTGTAATTAGGTATATTCATATGGGAATGGATTCTTGCTGCTTCTGTGTAGCAAACTACTTTGGTTAAAAAAGGAAATACGTGAAAAACTTACGTATTTTAATAAATTACGTCAGAATCAGTTCACCGTGTTAGCAAAACTATAAAATTAATTCTTGTGGAAGATCGGAGACGGACGTTACTTTTAGACTTGTCGAATGGGAAATTCTTAGTTTTTAAATTTCCGTGTGACCGATATATAAAGCTTCAGTGTTGTTATGAATTAAATTAACTCAACGTCTTTAATCAATTTTGTTAGTTAGCCTTTGGGGTACCTTAGTTTGATCAACTTTATGGCCCTAAGAATGTGAAAATCTCTTTCAAAATCGGCATAAATGCCATAGTTCTGTGCCAAATTTTGTACATAGAGTACTTGTCTAAAAGTGAACATTAGACTTATACACTTACTTCATTCGATGTTTTCGATTACCGCTTAAATGGTTTTCTTTTCTAGGTAATGAAGATGATGGGGCTCAGCAATGGAGTCCACTGGGTGGCGTGGTTCATTGATTCGCTAACCATAATGTTTTGTTCTATTATTCTCTTGCTCATTATACTGTGGGTAAGTAAGATCGAAATCATGTGCTGCATAGTAATATTTTCTTGTGAAGAGCTAGTTAATGAGAATTTTTTTGGGAATTGGAATGTTTTACTTATGAAAAACTAGAATGTGACATCGCAAGCGATATTCGGGGACTTCGCGAAAGTATCTAACTTTACTGAACTAAAGAACTTTACAATTGCGTTAAGCGTGTTTATGGTTGTTGATAGTCAGATCCAAAATACTCTGCTTTCGAATTTCATAATGTTCCATTAACTTGATCGGGTTTATGGTTACCAGCTTTCAAAATTTTGCGTTAAATTCCCGTAACTACTTTCTCTAATTAAAAACACGATTAGTTAGTAAAGTACTAAAAATTATAGGAGACCAGTAAATTAACACAAAAATATTGTCGACCGCTAACAAGCTATTCTTGCCGTCAACTAATACGTCTTTCTGCTCGAACTTCGAATGATTATGTGCCTTTGTTCAGATAAAAGCTAAAAATTATTGTCCATTTACAATGGTGTTGACAGATGAGGGCATCAAAATGACGGCATAGAGAAAAAGCTTACAGCATAAAATGATCGATTTAGTAAATTCTCAAACAAGAATGACAATTGGGAAACCATAATGCTTACATAAGTTATACACTGAAAAAATTGGAATGTGATGAGCTTACAGGGCTTATTTGGCATGGTCTCTTCAATGTGATCCACCAAATTTTGTTACCTTTAATAGTGGGCTCATATTAACCTTTCCAATAGATTTAATTTATTTAGCTTTTGTAGTTAATGGGGGCAGGTGTCAACATAATTGGAGGACCCTATAGTATGGCATCCCCAAATTTTTTCATGTTATCTTTTTACCTATGTTGAAAATTTCATTTTTCTTTTAGCTTGAGTGGTTAAAAAATTTGAAAGACATGTTTGAGGAGGACTACTCATTTGTAGCAACTGAAATTAGCCTTAACTTTATCTTTCCTTTTTGTTCTGAATCCCTCTTAAGCCTAGCTTAAATGGTAAAAAATGTTTAAATTTTTGAGGTCCTAATTGAGAGCCCCCGTTTTGGTACCCCCAAATTTTGTCATATAACTTTCTGCTATATTTACCTATCCTGAAAATTACATGAGTGGATAAAAACTATTAATTTTGGCAGTGCTATTTGAGGAGGACCTCCCCATTGTGGTACCCCAAAGTTTTGTCAAATTTTATCTTTTCTTCACATTTGTCTTTCCTGAAAATTTCATGTGTGTAGCTTAAGCAATTAAAAAGTTTAAATTTTGGGTTCTCCTTTGAGGAGGACCTCCCATTGTGGTACCTCCAAATTTTGGCATATAATTTATCTTTTACATGTATTTACCTATTCGGAACATTTTATCAGTCTAATTTGAGTTGAGTTAAAGTTTGAATTTTGGCGGCCCCGTTTGAAGGTTACCCCTCATTTTTGTATTAAATTTTGTCTTTTGTTTATTTTTGCCTACCCTGAAAATTTCATGCGTTTAGCTTAAAAGGTTCAAAAGTGTAAATTTTCGCGGCCTTGTTGGAGGGGGACCCCCTCATTTTTGTACCCCCAAGTTTTGTCAAACTTCATCGTTCCCTTACATTTACTCACCGTAAAAATTTCATTGATCTAGCTTTAAAGATAAAGCGAAATAAATGAATATGACCATGGTAAAAGTCGTAAGTAGTATGTTCAAAAAACACAAACTTTTTTCATTGATGTCGGTAGTTACCGAGATATACCGGTTTGAAATTGTCCAGTTTTTGCCGATTTTCGGCCTCTGAAATCGCGATCACGTGACTGGGTGCTCCCAAACTTAGTGTACATGCAGCCTCTAACTGCACCCACGTTTTGTTCAAATTTCAGCGTTCCACGTTCAGCAAATTTATAGCTATAAGCGAATTAATAAATTTTCGAGACCAAAATGACAGTTTTTTTTTCTCAAATTTAGCGTTCCTAAATCACAATCACGTGACCTAGGTTCCTCAAAATTGGCGTACATGATGCTTTTAATTATTGTCATATTACATTTAAAGTTCAACTTTTTACGTTTAACCGTTTTTTAGGTATAAGGAAATCAATAAATTTCGCTGCTCATCTATCAAAATGGCCAATTAAAAACAAAGGTCCTGCGCGCGCGCGCGAAGTTCCAACTAAGAGTGTCGAATTCGAACCAGAAAAAGGATTATCTCCCAACAGAAACTCTAATTTTTGAGACTTCCGTTTCTGAACGAAGGTTCAAATGGTCAAGCATTACGTTTCCGTTTGTGATTTGTTATAGAAAAACTCACGATGAGCTTACAGAACCAGGGAAATATTAGGGAAACTTAGGGCGGGGAAAACTTCGGTACCTAAGATCTTAATCATTACAATTGAATTTTTACGTATGCTTTAATGCGCCTGAAATTCGTCAATATACTAACCCAGTCTTGCAAGAATTTATCGCTTTCAAAATGGTAAATAACGTTGTTCGTTAGCCTTTAGTGTTGGTTTAATGACGTCAGTGCCGTCACATGGTTTGACAATGACTAGGCATTTTATTTCGAACGTGTTTGCGCAGTAATTACGTCTTTGAAGGTCGCTCTGTGGTAAGTATTATATAACTGCTCAATTGCTCATAAAAATTTCATAGTTTTTGAAAGAAGCAGCTTTAATACGATTAGAAAGTGGAATGCTTTTTTGTTCGTCAAAAATATTTTAGTTGGAAACAAAATTTTTTCTCGTTTTTTAAATATTTATATGAAAAAGTCCAGTCGTCATTATATTCACTGTGCAACGCCGAAGCATGTAACGAGTTTGTGGGCACATCTTTGCATCGTTGCATCCGAGCAGCACAGCTTTTTTCGAAAAAATATTGTAGTGATGGCTAGCCGTTGGCAATACTGTCCGGTTTCACCAATCCAAGGTTTGAACCGCAGACCTCCCGCTCTAGAGACGAACGCGTTACGCTCGACTAACTGGCCGTTTATAAGGATATTTTATTTGACTTGGCCGGTGATAGCTTGTTCAAAATAAAATACCGCTGTTTTCGTGTACTTGTGAATTTAGATCGAGGTTTGAGACCATTGTTTTAAGTGTATCTTAAAATTTTCTATTGTTATAGGCTGGGGATATCACGCCTTTCAGCAACATGTTTATTGTGTTTCTGTGGCTTTTATGTTTCTCGATTGCCACAATCACCCTCTGCTTTCTCATCAGCTGTTTCTTTTCAAGGTAAAAGAGCATTTTTGCAAAAAGATACGGTGATTTTACTCAGCTACGACTTAGCTCTATATGTGCCACAGTCTTAAAATACCATGAAAACTGTTCATGTAGTGGTTTCGGATATAACTACACTTTTAAGGTAGTTATGTCTGACTAGTTTTTTTTTTCAGTTTTGCCCACGCCAATAAGTACTTTGCCGACGAAATTTTTTATAATTAAATGAGTTTAAATGTTTCGTTTTCTCGATTAACTTGTACCTAATTTACAACTTCGAGCATTGGCATTACTTGAACTCAGATAATATTTAGAAAATTAAAATGTTTGGGAGCTGTATTTGAAGTTGAAAGTTTGTTTGTAAAAAAAAGGCATTCTCTCACTTTCTTTTTGTGCCGTGTTCCGTTAAGTCAAATGTGAGAAAAAGTCTTAACCAGTTTACCATTTACAATTGTTAACTTTCGTAGTTAGGTAAGCGTTTGCTCTAATCTGTCCTCGAAATGCAAAAAAAAAGTTTACTTAAGACAACTTTTCACGTGACAGGGCGAACCTGGCAGCAGCTTGTGGTGGAATAATCTTTTTCCTTCTTTTCCTCCCGTACAACTTGGTCTATGCTTTCGAGGAGGATATGACGTTAGCCACTAAAATCATAGCCGTAAGTGAAATACTTTTAGCTTACTTATTTTTTGGTGTAGTGTGTTTTCTAATGCATTTACGTCTGGTTTATTTTTTCACTCAGAAATTTCGGTCAGATGTCCGAATATGGACGTAATTTTTTTGTCATTTCACAATTTATTGCTGCCATTTGTTCATCATTGCAAACGCCATTTTAACTCATGAATTTAAAACGATAATTTTTTCAGTCATTTCTACTATATTGGGTAATTTATTTTTGGTCACTCACTACAAATTTAGATAAAAATTACGTTTGAGTCGTAATAAATTACAATATATTTTGCTAACAATTTAATAAATGATTATCTCCTACTGCTTAAACTCTTTTTGAAGTTCTAATATAAACAGTACCTAACCCGAACCAATGATGCTGCATTTTTTAGTGCCTGCTCTCCAATGTGGCTTTCGGTTACGGAGCTAACTACATATCTCAGTACGAAATGTCTGGCGATGGGATTCAGTTTTTTAATTGGAACTCGAGTCCTGACCCAAATGATGACATCAGTTTTGTTATCACTTTGATAATGATGCTCGTAGACGCTGTCATTTACATGTTGTTGGCTTGGTGAGTCGATCAGAAATGTACTGTTGTATTTTGTGGTGATGTTGAAATTTTGACAAAAAGAGAGACTACCAAATAATACAAACAACATGTTAGCTTTCGAAAAGTTTAATCGTTTAATGGCTACTTTGTTTTTCATTGATTATGTTTTCATACATCGACCAGTGGTCGAGAGGTAGCACGTTCGTTTCTGGAGCGGAAGTCTGAGGTTAAAATCATGGACTGGTCAAATCGGACACAGTGTTGGTAACAGCTCCCCACCGCTGCAATATTTCTTCGAAAGGAGCTGTGTCTCCCGGGTGCAATGACGCGGAGTTGGGCCTCACAAACTCGTTACACGCATCGGCGTGTTACAGCGAGTATAATGAAACATTTGATTTGATTTTTGATTTGAAAAATCAGCAACCCTAGTTGCATATTTAATTTTGGAATTGATATACAAACTTTAAATGCTCACAACGTAGAAGTGCAATTCAAAACGTTTTTATTCTTTTCATCAAAATAGTGTTGCAAAATTTGACGATTTACACAATGATAGGATTTGGGAAGTGGAAAAAATTGGCGTAACAGTCTAATATGTTTGTATATCTAAACAATGCAACAAAACTTGAAAACTTTTTTATAATTTTCGCTAGCATTTCTTAATTATTTATCGTTTTTGTAGGTACATTGAAAATGTTTTCCCTGGGACTTACGGTGTACCAAAACGTTGGTACTTCTTCGTTCAACGTGATTACTGGTGCGGAACGTCTTCAGATATGACGTCACTAGATGATGAAGCGTATCAAAATGACGTACTGGCTCCGGGCGTAAAGTTGAAGCGGAACCAAAGCACTTAACTTTGGGCGTGTCGCTTCACAAGTTGAAGAAAGTTTACGAGTAAGTGTCGATCATGTGTTGGTTTCATTGTGACCTTACAAGCAGCTGCCACTGTCAGTTGTCCTTGATTTTAAACATGACGTGCAATTTGAAATCTTTTGGATTGCGATCCGATCAATTGCATTTCTGTTCTCCTGTCACTAGAAAACGGAGTCGCTATCTTATGATCGAATCCGTACTCTCTCGTAAGGAGTTACGATTTTCCAAGTTTTCCAATGCATTTTGGCTTAAACCCGAGTTAACTTTGCTACTTGTCAAAACCACCTAGCAGAGATAATTGCTTCAAAGGCCTTATCCAAGGCTAAGCAATTTGGCGAGCGTCATGTTACCAGGTTATGTTACCAGGGTCGTTGATACTAATAAAAACAGCACTTTAACTGTCTAAACCCTTTTAAGCTGAAAAGGATTCATACTTTCTTATCCGGTAACAAACGGTATCGACTCGGCTCCATTAAAGAAAGATAAATAATTGGGTTAACCAAGTCGTAAATTATGTGTCAACTTAGATTTTTTTCTTCACGTGCAAACACTGTGACGACAAGTATGAGAAACGTTATCTTTAGGCTTTATTTGTCTTAAATGTTTGCCAATGATTATGCGAATGGTCTTTTCCACCGAAGAAGTTAATGAAAAGAAGGAAAAAGTGGCAATACTTTTCGTTTCTCAAAGATTAAGTTTTGGTTAGAACAACAGTAGTTTATATATCCGACCAAATAGGCATTTTTCCCCTAATTTTTCGGGTTTTTTTTGTTGTTTTTTTTGGTGTTACCATTTTATAGAATCCCTTACGTGTCAACTCTTGACGTCATATCATCGGGAACGGTTGACCTTCTGGCGTTATGTAATTTTGCCCTTAATGTTAACGATTAATTTCATTATTTCAGCAACGGCAAGGTGGCTGTCAACAATCTGTCGCTCAACTTCTACGAAGGCCAGATCACGTCTTTTCTGGCCACAACGGAGCGGGCAAAACCACGACCATGTCCATGCTCACAGGACTCTTCACACCCTCTTCCGGTACGGCCACTATTTACGGAAGTGACATCAGACATCAAATCGACCGAATTCGAAGACAACTTGGCTTTTGCCCGCAACACAACGTGCTCTTTGGCGAGTAAGTGTACACTGTTATATAGAACACGAATAGAGATGGGATTATCTTTTCATTCCGAGGGGGTCGATTTATTCCAACATATAGATTTAGTTTGATCAGCATTAATTGCCGAGCACCTTTTCTGGGTTTTTGTCTTTTGTCAGACTGAGCCACCCTGATAGGTAGACTCGTGGGCCAAATAGCGAAGCGTTGGACGTCTTTCCTTAAAAAAACGATGCATGACCGGTTCGGGAATTGAATCAAGAGCCAACAGCCTTTCAACAACTATCCCAATGCTGTAAAAACACGCCGACTCGGAATTATTCGATGAATGCATTGAATTCACCCTCTAGGGTAGAATCAAAATTGTTATTTGAAGTCGTTGTAATGGTGTTTGAAATCCAATTCCTTTGTGGATAGGAGCATTGGAAGGGAGTAGGAAATTTACGTAAGGCGCACAGCACAATATTCAACTTTTTTTCAGTCTCACCGTCTTAGAGCATCTTCAATTTTACACTGGGTTAAAACGAGCGGTCGGTAGTGTGTCGCAGGACAAAAACGAGATAGAGGAAATGCTCAACGACGTGGGACTTCCCCACAAGAAAGACGAGGTGTCCAAACATCTGTCTGGTGGGATGAAGAGAAAGTTGTCGGTGGCCGTTGCTTTTGTCGGTGGTTCAAAATGTGTTATTCTTGACGAACCCACAGCAGGTATTGAGCCCTTGTGCCAAATTTAAGCTTCGTAATGAAACTTCAATTTTAGGGTTTAAACTGTCTACTTTTGGTTGTTGTTTTTACTTGATCAATGTAGATAAAATCATGCTTGAATGTGTTTGCAAGATATTTAATACTTCATTGAAGTAAGCAAGATTTGCGCTGTTTAAATTGTTCCTAGATCAACCATAGAACCCAAAGAGCTTTTTGTTCTAACACCACTTAAACCAATAGATTTTAGCATTATTTTTATGCTCGAATGCTTTAGTTTTATTAAGTTAAAAGTGCAATGTTTATTTTTTAGGAGTTGATCCTTACGCACGTCGTGGTATCTGGGACTTGCTGCTTCGATACCGCACAGATCGAACCATCATCCTCTCCACACATCACATGGACGAAGCCGACTTGCTAGGAGACCGGATTGCCATCATATCACACGTGAGATAATAGGATTATGTGGAAGTTTACTATCGAAAAATTAATATTTCATTTAAAAACACACGCTTTTTGCAAGTTTCATAGCAGATGTTGTGACGTAGTTTTTTGTTCTTCAACTAAAAACAAATTTTCTTTGCCCATTCTGCATACCTTAAATCTTGCGCTGAAAACGAACTAAATTCGTCCACTATTTGCCTTTTTTACTTGTTCTGTTCTGCAGGAAGCCTCAAGTGCTGCGGATCGTCGCTGTTCTTGAAAAGCTCGTTTGGCGTGGGATACTACTTGACCGTGGTGAAGAAAAATGAGTTGGGAAAAGAATCAGATGGGAATGCAAACCTACCGAAAAACAACAGCGGAAGCTTCAAAGACAAGGTAACTGCTAATATGTTGCGACTTGAAAATAATTTTTGAACTTGTGTATTCGTTTGTTGGTAATTAAAATGCATCTGGAAGGTTAGTGGTTCAAATAGAACTAAAAACTTCAATGAACGCCCCTTGCCCCTAATTTGACAACAAAACCATTTGTGCGCCGTGCTTTCACGGGAAAGGTAATGACACTTTTCACCAACGGGTCGTAAAAGACGAATAATGGATCCCGTGGCCCCGTGTGTTCCTGCTTTTTGAGGGATGTGGATATGGTCTATTCTGGCTGAAGCTTTTCCGCAAGAGCGAGGTATATCCAGTCATCCAAGCAAAACTGTTTACGAAAAAACTATTTCAACATTGGAAGACTTTTGATTACAGTCACATTGCATTAATGAAGTAACATTCTATTTGGTTAATTTTTTTACAGGCATCAGATGAAGGTTTTGAATCGGCGAACGTTTCCTCTGCTGCATCATCTTCCTCATCTTTGTCGGCTCGAAACGAAGACCCCGGAGTAGTTTACCATTCGAACGGTGAGCTTTTAATATTCATATTTCCATCTTTCCCTCTTGATTGTCTCAGAGTAGTGTAATTTTTTTTTAAGTTAATTTTCTAAAACTTCTTAATTAAGCAATATTTTAGCCTTAAACGCAGTTCAAATATGGTCAGTTTTCAACTTTTGATCTCCAATACTGTATGGATGGTATTATTCAATTTAAATCAACGAAGTTGAAAAAATATTCAATTTCGAAGTATGTTTGTAGACGCTGCCCGCTCTGCTCAAATAACAAACTTGGTTTTGCGAACAGTCCCAAAATCGAAGATCCACGAAGAAAATCCGAGAGAAGTAACTTTCGTTTTGCCGTACCTCGCTCAGAGTGACGGAAAGTAAGTTCTGAAAATCTGCTAATTTTTAATTTAAGGTTTTGCTTGTGATAGCCTTGTTAATGAAGTGGCTGAAGCAGTAGATTGTGGTTAATTTCTCGGTGGGGTCGAAGTAGTGACTTTTGAATGAACTTTAAGGTGACTTGTTGCAATATCCTATCTTACCTCATTTTGATCATTCAAATGACTATAACGAAGCTGAAATATTTTTATATTGCGATTATTATTTCTAATTGGCAGTCAAAGTTTCAACTTGTGTTTAGATTCAGCGAACTGTTCACCCAACTGGACCAGAACAACCTAACCTACGGGCTCACTGATACAAGTTTGGAAGAGATTTTCCTCAATGTTGCCGAACAGAGCTATGACGAAGGAAAGGAAGAAAAAACAAAATGTAAGAGATGTTAATACCAAGTCGGGCTGTATTCATTAATTACTTTTTAATTAGTAGTTAAGAACTCGTATTTGATACTTAACACCTGGCTGCAGTTCCTGGGTTTGTCAGTTTCAGGTCTAAATAAGACCCTTGTACTCGCAGTACTTGGATAATGTTTTCTTTGGTTTCGTTCTATGAAGTTACAGTAGTTCACGAAATGGTTCCATAGTAAGGCGCAAAATCGCAAGTGTAATAATAATTTTGTATCAGCAATCGCCCAAAATATTTGCAAGCTGTCAAAGTGTTCAAATTTCCACGAGAATAGTAGAACGTATCATTTTGATGCTCTTGCGTGTAAACTTAAAACGAGACAAATTTCGACAAAAATACGTGCTAAAAAACTGATTTCAAAATATAGTATCATTTGAAGCACAATAGTGGGTGCAAATTGTTCTGAAATCGTTTTTCATGTAATTCAGGTTGCTTTTGCATTCCTCGTCGCAAGAAGAAGGCGGTTGCCCAGGCGCCTGCGGTTAACGACACCGAAGACCAAGCTCGCATTGGACTAAGAAGGAGAAATACTGAGCGCAGTACTAACTCTGGTGAGTATGCGTTAGTTTTGATCGCATGCTTGCGTGGATGATTTTTTTTTTTTGCTTTTTAAATTCACGGTGCTAGTCAGCTGCCAGACACTCCGTTTTTTTAAGATCTTTTTATTTTCAAAATTGACTTTTTTTCGGAGAATTAAGACCATGTTTTGAAGATGAAAAGCTGATGTTCATCAGAATTAGAATGATTTTGTTGAATATAAATTTGCTTGAATGGTGTAAAGCGACTAAATTTCATTTAATTCCACAGCATTGTCTTATTATCTTAGTTACAGTACTAGAGCTTTTATGTTTGCCGTATTATTTTGCTCTGTCGTTTTGTCCTATGTCGCACGAGCAGTCTTTGTTGTATGAAAATGCAGATCTGTTAGAAATGCATGAAGTTGTACAGCTCTGATATGAAATGCTTTTGAATGTTCACTCGCTTTAATTTGCATGCTTTGTTTTTAGACTTTTTCTCCATTCCGCCTGCCACTGCAAACGGTGTGTTTTTAGTTCGTTTTTTGTGTAACGTAATTGTTTTGTTTTAATTTGAATCTTTATCATACAATTCTTATCGGTCGTAAATTTAAAGTTACGTTTTACGTTTCAAAATATTTCACAGATAAAAGCATTACGCTACAAAATGTCCCGCGAATCTTTACTCCGCTTTGAACATATGATATGTTTGGTAATGGCATGATCGTTATAGTACATGTAAAAAGCAGCCAAGATTTTACTAGATTGAGCTCTTAATAGAGAGAAACAGCATCGAATCTTTATAAATAGTTGCTTATTGGCTTGGCTAACTACTTGATTAAATGCCTGTTATGTTTAAAATGTTCTACTTCAATTTGATAAACAATTAACAGTTGGTTACCTACTGCAGATTAGTCATTTTACAGCTAGCTAGTTAACAAATACAGGAACTCGATTAAAATAAAGTTTCAAATTTTTAGGCCATCGACAAAGTGTGACTCCAGATCTCGTTGATGACGTCATTGATGGAAACGTTGTTGAGGTCGGCGATGAATTGAGCGACGGGTCCATGGGTAAAGGGTCGTACAAAGTGACCGGAAGAAAACTGGTGTGGCAACAGTTCCGAGCTTTGCTGGTTAAAAGATTCCACCATGCAAGGTAAATGATATTCTGTCTTCGTACGTTACAGGGATTGAAGTTGCTGCGATAGCAGTGTTCGAAGTTCGTAAGAACTTTGCAAATGTGGGCAAAAAATTTAAAAAAAAATCAGTGGTCTAGTGGATAGTGCGTATGCTACTGCAGTGATATACGTGGGTTCGATTCTCGGTTGAGCCAAACCAAAGACTCTAAAAATAGGTATTCACAGCCTCCCTGCTTGACGTTCAGCGTTAAAGGGACAGTGTGAAGCCTCCACCATGTGCTGTAGATAGGTGGGCGGGTGGCAGCTTGGCTCGAAGACCAAAAGATCCCTCCGCTGTCTCCTGTCCAACGGGACTTGCATAGTAACGATGTAATTACAATTTAAGATAAAGAAATCGAAACCCGGAAATGCTCTCTGGGCGCTTAGAAAGGTGTGTAATTCAAATAAAAGATGTGGATATAGGCGTCTTACTTGCATCGGCGTATTCGAAAAGTTTGAGTTCTTATGAATTAAGGTTTTGTTCCTATTATGAAATTGTTTTTTTTTCTGCAGACGCAATAAGAAAGGTGTGATAGCTCAAGTGATAGTCCCAGCTGTCTTCATCGCTCTTGCTCTCGCTTTCACGCTCGTTATACCGCAAATCCGAAACTACCCTTCTCTGGAACTGCAACCGTGGATGTATGGAAACACAAGAACTTTTTACAGGTAAAACCTCTTTGAATATTGGTGGTTTTACCGCAAAATTCGCTTTTTTGTGAAAATACTTCTGGCTTTAGTTATGATATTTTATGTATGGTGAGCGTTTTTCATCCTAAACCCTCGACTTTAAAAAGTTATGTAGAATTGAGGAAATTCGGCATGTATGATCTAAAATTATTAGTGATGATTGCTGAAAAAGTTTTAAATTAATGCTTACCTTTAGAAAAACCAAGTTGCTAGGTTGTAGTTTTTAAATTCTAATAATTTTCTACTAGAAATCGTATGTAAAAAGGCGAAAAAGAGCAATCTGGTGGAAGCGAAATTGAATCTAGTTTATTTTGTTATTTTTTCAGCAATGATCTTCCGACTAGCAACCTGTCTTCGAAAACCAGTCAGGCTTTGTTTGACTCCCCGTCCTTGGGTATGAGGTGTGTGGAAGGTTACACTGTCGTCAACTTCGATGATGAGCTGGTATTATGTGACAAGCAGCAGAGTAAGTCCAATATCATTAGGAGCAATCTACTGCGAAATCAATAATAAGCTATAGACTGTATCTATAGCTGTATGTCTTAGTCTTAGCTGTTAACCATAGGTTTGATTGTGCGTCTAGAACTCTGGATGCTGTCTATAGCTCATTAAGTCCAATATTGATGGGCTAGTCGCACAAGTGCAAATGTTATGCAAGATGATGAAAGCAATTTTTAACTTAAACCATTCATAAACGTACCTAGCCCTGCAACGCATTAGCTTAGAAGGTAGTTGTAATTACATTTTTACGTGCCAAGCTTGCCTTGGCCGGGAGACAGCGAATGGACCTTTCGGTCTTTGGATCGAGCTACTCGCCTGTCCAGTGTCCACTGCTCACGGTGGAAGCTTCACACTGTCCCTTTTAATGCTAACCGTCTAGCAGGAAAGCTGTGAATACCAATTTTTATACCAGTTTAAACCGGCCGGGAATTGAACCCGGGTCTACCGTTTCAGTAGCAGACGCTCTATTCACTCGACCACTGATCGCTTTTTGGAGAACAACCACTGCGTATGATAAAGAATAATTGTTGAATCTCGTGACGCTAGAGGTAATTTTTCTGTATTTCAGCAGATTCTTCATGTTTCATATTGTTGCAGCTGGTGATTGGGGCGTTGAAAACAATGCGAGATCAACAAGTCAAGATGTCAATGCCACCACCCTTTCATGCATCTGCACTGATAAGGAAACGCGCGTACTTCTAGCAGGTAAATAAAAGGCTTAAAGTATTGCGACTACGAATTGGGAAAAAATTAATTTTTTTACCAACTTGCAAGCCCATTTACTCTGGAAAATGGACTAAACATTACTACCAATCTACAGTTCTTGTGTTGCACAACGTCTGTCAAAAGTCCACAGCTATTTTGAATTGTAGCATTCGTATTTAATTGGCTTGACCAGATGTTACCGACTTCAATACCTGGTTTCGTTCTCACCAAAACCAGTTTTGGTATTATGGTGAGTACGGGCGTTTGATATTTAACAGTGCTGTAATGCTTGAAAAGAAGTGTGGTTTAGTGACTACTCCATAGCAGGTGTGAGCAATTGTCTTGTTTTAGAATGCCCGCCAACAATTACCGGCGGTGAGTTCACCCCGCTAGCCACACTACAGACTTCTGACATGATGTACAATATGACAGGAAAAAATATTTCCGATTGGCTGGTCAAGACTGTTTACGAGTAAGTAATGTCAGCTCTGATGTACTTTTGCGGTATGCAGGTCAAAGTTTCGAAGCCTGGTAGTATATTTTTAAGCTATCTGCCTGAATGTCATCAATTTTTATGTGGGGTGTAGTCACAAAAATTTTTACGTAAGAGTTTGATTTTCAATGTTTATGATTTTTGTTATTGCTACTCGTTGCTATCAAGGATTTTTGCTACTTTTTGCTTGTATTTCCACAAGAGCACTGCTGTAGTAGCGTAAAAAGACAGTACAACCCTATTCATTTCTCAGTATAATTGGTATTCGTTAAGATGGCGGCAGGGTAGTTGCGAATGATCTTGCGTTGATCGAGTCAAGCAATCACCCTCTTAAGTCAGAAAGGCAGTGTACGGCGATTACCGGTTTTTCTGGAAAGGGTTTATGTCACTGTTCTTACAGATTTGTGCAACAACGATATGGTGGTCTTTCGATCGGTGAGACTTTCCACTTTCCCATTAACGCTGAACAGGTGGCTGCAATTTTGCAGTTTCTAGAAGCGAATTCGAACCAGACCCTGAACCTAGGCACTAACAACGAAACTGCCGCTGCGTTGCTTCAAAGTTTTGCCCGAACGGAAAATGCTAAAGTAGGTATCATTTGTGTGAAACTGCTTGGCAACAGAACTTGATTTTTGCTAGTTTCTGGTCGTAGTTTATTTTTGCTTGGCACTTGATGTGTTGGGAGTTGGGATCCAGGTTTAAAAATTAGTTGTTTTAGAAATACTTCACAACGTATTTTTTTGCTTAAGTGCACGACTGGATCTCATTTATTTCAAAGTTAATTTTTGCACTTTTGCCTAAAATTTAATCAAATGAATCAACTCTTGAGATATTTTTTAGGTTTGGTTTGATAACAACGGGTACCATTCCATGCCGACTTGGCTCAATATTCTCAACAACGCCGCCCTGCGTTCCTCCCTTCCCGCTGGAGAGGACCCAAAAAACTATGGAATTGTGGTTTTTAACCATCCGCTTAACTTCACTCAATCAACTGTCGATCTGGCTGCCCTGTGAGTGTTTTCAATTTATCTTGTCGATTTCACATGGTTTTAAAAGTCGTATTTTCTACTTTTTCCAAAAGTTTTTTTACGCCTTGATTTGCTGCATGGGACCTGAATTTGCAGTTTAGTTTTTGCGATGTTTAAAATATTTCTGTTTTTTTACATATTTTTTGTGGTATTAAGTACTTATAGGAGCTTATTATCAATGACTGTTAAGCAATGCTTCTTTTTAAGGAACTTTTATTGGTTCTGGCGCTGTTAGCAGTGTATATCGTATGGAAAATACAAATCTCTTTCTGAAGTAAATTTCACCATTTTATCTTTGCAGGACCCAATCCATTACTGACACTCTGATTTCAATTTCTGTCATATTTGCTCTGTCGTTTGTACCCGCAAGTTTTGTGTTGTTTCTAATCGATGAAAAAACATCAAAGGCAAAACATCTCCAGTTTGTCAGCGGCGTCAATCAAGCTATTTACTGGGTTTCAACTTATCTTTGGGACATGGTAAACGACTTTAATTTCATGTCTTGAATTTTAATAATATGTTTAGCGTAATAAATATTGCTTTCGTACAATTAAAACTGATGAATTAAAATTTTTGCTTTTTTTGTTGTTATTTTTTTAGGTTAAACACAGTTCTGTTGTCTTGTAATTCGTTGTCACTATCACCATATTTGTCGTCACAAATACCTTCGTTTTTTTTGTACTTCAACAAACAAAATCACTATGCTCGGATTCAATAATTATGTAAATTGTAAAAGAATTTTTTGCAAAAATGAATTCAATTTGTATTTTCCAGATCAACTACATGGTACCTACCATCATAGTGCTGGTCATTTTTCTCTGCTTCCAAACGAAAGCTTACGTCTCCGCTGATAATTTCCCTTGCCTTTTCCTACTCCTTATCCTCTATGGATTTGCCATCACTCCGATGATGTATCCGGCCAGCTTTTATTTTCAGGTAAGAACGCTGACATCCTGTGATATTTCACTTCAAAGTATATGAAAAAATTCAACAGTATTGCTAGAATGCATTTTTATTCTGTATTTTTGTTCAATGTTCACCACAATTAGATCTATTTTTTGGTCAATTAACGGTCTTAAACTAAATTTCTCAACGTTGCATGTCTTTTTTGCGTACTAGCCCTAAAATTGTGTTTGAAATTATACTAATGACCACAAAATTTTGATATGACCGAAAAAATGATTTCAGATTTGGACAGTAAACCAAAAATTTTGAGTGATGCTTTGTTAGACCCAGTTAAAATTGATTTGGTATTTTGCAGGTTCCTAGTACAGCTTACGTAGTTCTGACCTGCATCAATCTCTTCATAGGTATTAACACCAGCATTGCCACTTTCATTCTAGAAGTAAGTTTGAACTGCGTGTTATTTTTCTAGGCTTTTGCAAGTTTTGTTTTCATCTCTAAGTTTTGTTGATCAGGCACCGCTTCGAATTTAGCGAGTATAACTGACGGATTGTGTCACTTTGCCATGGCAAGAAGCAGCGAAAGAATTTTCCCATTTGTGAGTCAAGTTGCCTATGTCCACGACTCTGTTGGAGGCTTCACAAATTTTCCTAACCATTCTCAAATTATATATACATCTCTCTTAGTTTTGATTATTAGACTTTTCTTTGCCTTATTTGGCCGAATTGATTACTGGGTCTAAGCCAAGAAACAGCGAAAAAAAATTGCGGTCTTCGAGTCCCAGGTGTCCTTCCACACGACTCGCATGGAGACTCCACTGTTCCAACCCTCCACTGTTCCAACACCGACCACAAACTGTTCCAACCTCCTAATACGAAGCTTTAAACAAGATAGCTGTGACTCTAAAGTCTACGGTTGGACTTCTTTTTAGTCAACTGTTTCTCTATCCATAAGTGTTCAATTGCTGTAAACAGAGATACTCATAAATATGCAATATGCATATTATGATTGCGTTGCGTTTCTGCCGGAAGCGATCTGTAAACAAATTCAAATTTTATTGTTGTAAAGAACAGAGAATTATTAAGTGTCTGTTGTTTTAGTTGTTGGACGACCCCGTTCTGACAGAAGTCAACAACTACCTAGTTCAAGTTTTCCTTATCTTTCCCCAATACTGCTTAGGGCGAGGTTTAATTGACATGGCGTTGAACCAAGCTTACGCTGACGCTTACGCCTCGTTTGGTAAGTTGGAAAGGTTTAAATTCGCCTCGATGAATAACTTTTTTTAAATTTGTGGTCCTTTTTCACCATTCAATTTGCTAATTATATTAACGATAAAAATCTGGTTTAATTGCATTGTGTACCTATCTTTTATAACCAATTATGTTTCATCTTCTTTTGCTGTTTTTAATTTTGGCAATCATGTAAAATCTGTTTGTAAAATTATTTGGAGAATTTTTCATCTCAAAGGTTCTTGAACTTTTAAAATAATTTTTTGTTTTCATATATAACGGAGACAAAGTGTGAACCAAAATGTCTATACACAATCTAGAAAATTAATTGGCAAATTTTATGCATCTTTCTTCCGTTTGCTCAAAAAATGTAAACAAGATTTTGCAAATTGAAAACACGTATCTTAAAAACGTTTCTGATATCCCAATGACACCATTCTACTATTTCAGGCATAGACAGATTCCGGGATCCTTTTACATTTGACTTGGTCGGTCGAAATTTGATGGCGATGGCAATAGAAGGAGTTGGGTTTTTCGCTATCACGTTACTCATTCAGTACAGGTGTGTACGTTCACAGTACTTGGTCCTGCTGTGGTCTATTAGCCCTGGTGGAAGATGTTTGTTGATCTTTGAAACAAAATTGTAATTCTTACGAGTACCTCCCTAGTCTGCGAAGATCTCTTGACAAAATGTAATTTAAGTGATGTATACAATACACATAATCGCAAGGCATAAAAGCTTTGTAAACCGCTTTTTCTTTCTCCTTTTCCGAAAGAGAGTATGAGGAAGATTAATATTATCTTACCTAATTTGAAATGCCATATCTATTTTTGGCCCTTCGCTTTGACTTATTGTCCAGACCTTGGGTTTGGTGTAGCCCCAACCCCCTAAAAGGGATCGGGTAGCACCGCTACCACCATCATCATAAACATCTATTAACACCATCGCCAACCTGCAGTTTGGTCATTCTGCAACCTTGCAGCTGCGGAATTGCTATTATTGAATTTTTTTAGCGAAACAGAAAGTGACATACAGAAAAGAACCTAGCTCTTTCGACCATATGTTTATTGGTTGTGCTTGATAGAAAACTGCCTTTTAAAGAGAAATGTAATGGAGTTTCGCTATTCTCAATCTAACAAAAATCCAATTTTCTCAAATAATTTTAGATTTAAATAAATTTACACGATATCGTATTTTTTAGATTCTTCGTCAAGCCTCGTAGTGTTATGGTTAGCGATTTAAAAGCTCCTTACAATGAAGAAGAGTACGACGAGGATGTTGTGGCTGAGAAGAAGCGAATCTTGTCCGGCGAAAGCCATGATATCCTGCAAGTTAAAAACCTGACGAAGATCTACAAGAAAGCTGGAGCGAAAATGAACCTCATTGCTGTCGATAGGTTGGTGTTGATCCTATTTTCACCTACACATTGTGATTACGTATTTAAGTCTTATGTTGTCTGAGTCAGGAGACAGTGTAGGGAGGGACTTTGTGGTCTTCCGAGTCAAGCTACCACCTGTTTACCACACACGGTGGAGGCTTCACATTGTCCCTTTTTTTGCTGAACGTCAAGCAGGGAAGCTGTGAATGTTCATTTTTAAAGTATTTAGCTTGACCCAACCGGGAATCGAAATTAATTTACGTTTAAGTAACAGTCGCTCGATCCATTTAATCACTACACTACGGGTTGTCGTAACTCTACAATCTACGTTAGACCAAAGTAAAATTTTGTATCACAAATTTTTGAGTTTTGTGAGTCTTTGTTTTCAAAATATTTTTCTCAAACACAAGAACTATAACGGGATTTTAACATCTATTTAAAACGCTTAATTTTCACAATTTTTCAGGCTTTGCATTGGTGTTCCTGAGGGCGAATGCTTCGGTTTGCTAGGTGTGAATGGCGCTGGGAAAACAACGACGTTCAAAATGCTGACTGGTGACATTGTTCCCACTGCTGGGGATGCGAGCATCCTCAAACAAAGCATCCTGGATTCGCTGAGAGAAGTTCAACAAAACACCGGATATTGCCCGCAGTTCGAAGCCCTCAATGCCCTGCTAACTGGTAAGCAGAATCATAAACAGTCGTTAAAACAAGTGCCGATTTTGTAGCGAAATTGCTATTCATTGTAGCAACACTGATTTGTCAAATGAAGTGATTAGAGGTCAATTTTTGTTCTAATAAACCATTGATTCAGTTTATCATCATCATCATCTATTCAGTTTTGTTTTCTTTTTCATCAACGGAGTTGGCTGGATTTCGTATTGCCATTGACTTTACTCTACCATTTATGCAGTACATAAACCAGAAACCATTCTTTAGAAGTGAAAAAGAATTTATAAACTGTGTAATGAAAAACCACCGAATCAAACCCAAGAAAATTCCGTGTATAGTGTCTTTGGTGAAACTGCTTTTTTGGTTGTAAAAACAAAGGTTTCGCAAACAAGCTTATTTTTATGCTGTTTGAATTTTTTTCTATGAGGACCACCACCTCATAAAACAATTGCTTGTGGGTCCGCACATCTTAACCAAGACGTTTAGAAAATCGTGCGCGGTACAAAAACTTTGTGCTCTTTGAAGAGTTGTTGGCGCAACAATTTAATCTCTAATTCAGAGTAAACCTAATTCTAGGTCGTGAGCACTTGATATTCTACGCCAAACTTCGCGGTGTGCCGCCAGAAGATACAGACCGAGTAGCTGATTGGGGAATCAACAACTTTGGATTGAAGCAGTACGCCAACAAACCAGCTGGAACTTATAGCGGAGGCAATAAACGGAAACTGAGCGCTGCCATTGCTTTCATCGGTTGTCCTCCAGTAGTGTTTTTGGTAAGTCGAACATTGATTATTTTGCATACTGGAAAGACTGAATAAACTTTTATTTTTTTCGCGAAATGTTGACTTCGTGAACGTTTGGATATTCGTGATCTTGCTGGTCGTCTGTAGTTATGAAAAGCAATATTAATACTATTTGTGAGCCATTTGTTAATCTGTCATCCAAGCCTTTAAAAGTCGGGGACTCTTGCATATCACTTTAGTAACTAATCCACTTTTTCGTGGCAGTAACGTTGAAAAAACCTAGCTGACAAGATGATTTCAAACAGACTCGGCAAAAATTTATTGATTATTGGGCGCTGCGCCCCTAATTCATAGTCATAAGTGAATACTGAATATCTAACCCCATAACAATTGCAACTTGTCTATCATTGTATTTCGCTGTGTTTAGGATGAGCCAACTGCTGGAATGGACCCAATGTCGCGCCGCTTTTTATGGGGCCGCATTGGCGAAGCAGTCAGAGGGGGTCGGTGCATTGTGCTGACGTCACACAGCATGGAGGAATGTGAGGCCCTGTGCACTCGTCTAGCTATCATGGTCAACGGAAAACTGCAGTGTATTGGAAGTCCACAACACTTGAAGAACAAGTAAGTTTTAGTTCAATTTTCTATTCCATGTGTTACCAGTCAACTGTTTGCTCTTAGCGATTGGAGTTGAATTCTAGCCTCCGAGCTGGAGATTTGGAGTTTATATTCCAGGACGGTATTTCCAAAGTGTACCCTTTGTTTCAGCACATCAATATAATATTTCAGGCTGGCAATGATGCTCGAATCCTAACTCTAATGCAAGTTTCTGCAGAAAAAGAATAGAACACTGCGTGAATTAAAGTTGAGCGTGAGGCTTGTTGCATGGCTGCAGAGCCGGAGCCACTAACTGCCTTGTTGAAGCCGGAGCTACACAAAAATCTACTTGCTCCAGCTCCGATTTTCCTGAAACGAAAAACCTTGTCAAAGCCAAGCAAACGCCCACATAATTGTTTAAAACGTGGACTTTAAAATTTAGGTGTTTCAGTCTGTTAGTAGTTCATATCGTTTTTTAATGTGGATGACTACTAGAATGTATCGTTAATCAGCAATCGTTGCCGAAACCATGGGGAAGCAATCGTTGCCGAAACCATGACTACTAGAATGTATCGTTAATCAGAACGCTCCTCGTCTTAGCCAAGCCGCTTTAAAAAATTAACCCTAATGTGCGTGCTTTTAGAGCTGTTTTGGACTTGACCAGTATGTAAGGGGTGGTGGCTAATGAAGTTAAGAAAATTAACTGTCAAAGAACTTCCAAATCGCATCGACTGATTTTATTTAAATGGCCCGGCAAACGTGCGAAACATCATCCAAATAGCCTTAAAATGGCAACTTTATCCGAAAAACTACAAAAATCGCCCAGCGACTGAAGACTCTACCCCCAGACCCCCGTCTATGAAACGCAGACAAATTTTTACTTTATGTTCAAGTTCCTCCCCCTTAGCAAAATCCTGTTTCCGCGCCTGTCAGCAGTTGACTTTGGTAGATGAACTATCGAACAAAACATTCTAAGTTTATGGCGACTGGCAAGTGACAGTGATGCGGAGTAGGAGCCTTACCTTAAAAAATTGCAGCTTCTGAGCTGGACCCTTGCCTTTTTTCCACTGGCTCCGTAGCCCTGCTTGTTAAATACGCTCATTACTCATTATACCGCAAAGCCGAAACTGTCGAAGCATCGGATTTAGCTTAAGGTAAAGCGATAGATTGTAAATATCTGGGTACACTTCGGACAAATACTTTCCGGACCGCGTCAAGTTACAAGGTTTTCCAAATTTTCATAATTTGCATTTTTACTAACTCGCGCCGTTATTTTCAGATACGGTGAGGGCTACACTATCACTGTCAAAGTCGGTGGCCTAAATCCAAACTTCGAAGCCGTGCAAAATTTCATCACCGAATCCTTCCCGGGTGCAATGCTAAAAGAAAGCCACTGCAACATGTTAATGGTATGTATTGTTTTGTGTAAGCTGTAGTGTATGTTTGGTCGCTAATTCTCGATACTGCGTGCGAAACAGCTGATAATGTTCTATAAGAAATTTAATGACGATGTACCTGTGCGTAATTAAGAAGATGGTGCTGCAAACAGCAAGAAACCTTAGTTAAGATCAACAAAAAAAAGGTAAACGACGTAAAACTATTCTTCTGTTTCTCGTTGTGCACCAACACTTTGCGTCCTATTCCTCTAGATGATCCTTCACCTGGCCGCTATTGCATCGTATTTGGTGATATTTCAACTTGAGTTTTTTTACAGTATCAGTTGTTGGAAGAAGCAAAATTAAAAGACGTGTTTAATGAAATGGAAGTAAACAAGGAAAAATTAAATATCGAGGATTATTCCATTAGTCAGACAACTTTGGACGAAGTAAGTTTATCTTTTCGGATTTTGTGAGGTAGGATAAACTAGCATAAACCGGAAAAGTTTTTTTGGTAGATAAAACCGGTATGAACTGGTTAAGTTGCGATTGATACTGCTAACTTAAGTATACGATATCTCGTATATTAGGAATGTAAAAACTCGAACAGCGAACTGCTGTTTTTAAATTGGAATTATTGGCAGCAGATTAAGTAGTTTATTTAGTAACGTTTTCATTATTAGTCGTGTTACTTGGATGACATTAGCAGTATCGTTTCAGTGAAGTCGTGGAGAAGTTTTCGTATCTTTCATCAAGGTTAAGATAATGAAGAAAAGTGCTAAGCTCCACAGACTCCCGCGAGAGAAAAGAATACTTATGTCAGAAACTACGGCACAGATTGCTTAGATTTTAAGACAATATAAACTTTATGAAGATAAGATTTGAAAGTGATTAAAATATTGTGAAAAGAAATTCGGTCAAGAATGCAAAAATTGGAAAAAAGAAAATAGAGGAAATTATATTACCAGCTAAGTCTGTCAGAGAAAAGTCACTACTGACGAGATTCGAACTTCAGTGATATCTGCTCAAGCACAAAGAACAAGATTTTTAAATTGTCCGCTCTTTAGGTTTTTGTCAGCTTTGCCAAGAATCAAACCGATGGCGTTGTAGTTGAAGAGCATCTGCCGATGTCAAGCAGCAAATTCGACGCTTCGGACGAAGTTCCTGGTTCAGACGGTGTCGTTATGCAAAGCATGTATTCCTCTTATACGAACAACGCAGTTGAATCAGAGACGTTGTGATTTGCTAAGTTCAAGAACTTGCACTTTTTGTTAGAAATGCAATGCAATTTTTGCCAGTTCTTTGTTTTTTTGTTTTAATTCGTTTCTGTAAGCAATGTTGTTCTTTCACTTCTTTGCATAGTTAACTGTTGTTGTTCTTATTAATATTTGTCTGTGTTTGCACTATTCATTTGGGTGCTTCGTCTAGTTGGATAGGAACACAATTCGGTAAAGCTAGAAAGATTGTAAAATGCAGAAAATTTAGTGTGGTAAATGAAACGGTACTTACGGGTAGAGGAAAATGTACTGCAGTTAAAAGCATAGAACACTCGACTGTAACAAATACCCGTGTCCAGCGACTTTTTGAGTTTTTTGTGCTTTTACTTATTTGTTAGTGCATCAAAAATTGATATTTAATAACGAAATTATCTCAGTTTTGTGTCTCGTTTTTGTGATAGGTGGTACTGTTGCCTTTGTCATATGCGTTATGCAAGATGCCAGTAACCAAAGTGACCATCTTCACTACAAAGCAATTATCTACGATTTATTCCAGTCATCTACCTTTTATACCCTTTAGAATCGATAAAATTTAATTAATTGTTAATAAGTGGAATATAGCCTAAGAATAAAAATTGAGTAAAAAATTTTGTGCATTTGAGGTACTAATTCAGAGTCTACTTCGAGTGGCGTGTTCATCGCAAGTGAAAATGTGTTAATTGTGCTTTCCAAAGCTGAATGAACACTTTAAATCATTGTCTTGCTTATTTCTGTATCATTAAAGCACCACATTGTATGAAGCCTAATTATGTGCTTTTTTATTGGTGTTTTTTGATGTTACTGACTTTAAGTTTGTTTTTTTACTGTTTTAGTATTTATGTTTTTCTTAGTGTATCTGAACTTCGCTTGCGTCATGAATGAGATGCAAATTTTTGCTTGAAAGGTTTTCTTATTTAAGCCATCGTAGACAGTGCATTTGTAGGACTTACATTTGAGATTGGACTTGCTATTACTGTTATTATGAATGAATTTTTAGTGTTTACGTCGCTTTATTTGTTAAATGCGCGCACTTTTATTTATATTCCGTTTGCTAACGAAGTAATTGATAGTCATATGTAATTTCTAATTTTTGCACTTCTAAATCAATTTCGTTTTCCCAGGTATTAATTGTGATTTGCTCCTCTTTGCACAATTTAAAAGCCAATTCATCGTTTTGGAACGCTCTGGGAAAGACAAGATTTTTGTTCTGCGTTGTAAATTGCTTGTTTACTGAGGAATGTGATTTCTAAACGTCTCGCAGTTGCACCATTCTGGACTTCGAAAGCCTTGAATTCTGTAAACCGAACTGCAATTGAGCCTATTTTGCGGTAATGTTTTGATTCAAAGATGTAATTACAGACAGTTTTTACGACTTTGTTGTTGGTGTAATACTGTAAATGTGTATCATATCAATAATTGCACTTGAAAATAAAAAGCATTACGTCACATTTGGTTCGATGTGTGCGCTGTGCAAACTTGCCTTTTCGCTTAGCGCAGTATTATCTGATTATGTGCGAAAAGATGCTAGTTAACCCTTACAAGTTAAGTCAAGGCAGAAGTAGCAAACCGTGTTGCAGATCTAAAAGCACAAGCCATCGAAAGTAGAGCGAAATAAAGAAGTTCAACAGACCGCAAGTCAGTCGATCTCACTCAGTAAGCTTTTCTTTCTAATGTACTGCGTGGTTAAGAAATTGCAACCGGTAGTTGGAGCTAGATATCTACTGTTTTTCATTTTAATCGGATAAAAGTGATCTACCTGAAAATCAAATAGGTATCCTGTCGCCGGTTTTTCCAGCTCCTTACTTTACACTGAAGTGGGATAAGCTACAACTTATTTTCGGAGTACTCTTCTGTACCTTAAACGCCTAGTATTGATGCTAGCAGTTTGAATGCCCTTTTAATTGTTTTAGTCAAAGTTTTACCTGTTGTCATCAGTATCTAAAAAGAATTGAGCCAAGGTTGCAGTATAAGAAACATGAAGATAGTTCATTGTAAATCCTCCAATCGTATTGTTTTCGCATATAAATGTATCTCTACTGCGAGAATATTCTAAGAGAATATTGTCACATTATGAGTTGTATTTATTAAATTTTAATGTCACCAAATTTACTCTTTCCTAAAGCTCTTCAACATAAACAGGAATTAATAGATTTTAAAAATATCAACTAATTGCATAGTAAGCTTTAGAGTCTTCTATGTAGGTTATTTAAGATGCTTTTCTAAAAATTGAAGATTATATTTCCGTCAAACGTAAAATGAGCAGCTATGCTGTATAATACTATAGTACAGCCTATAAACACGCTGACAAAGCTAGTTTTTCCAGCGAGCAGAATTCAATTAGCCGATGATGGTCTTCCCGACAATGAAAATTTGAAAAATTTCAGTTTGTTGAAAATGAAATTACTTGGAAAGGGGCAGTTAGCAATTTTAATTACTAATCGTAGGTTTCCGGTTATGACTGTACCTAAAAGTTTTGGAAAAACTCCTTTGATGTGACTGATGTAATTCTCGGTTCAAGACAATTTCAATAATTATTTTTGTAGTTCTTTTCTCAGCATTGCGTTTATTATCATTTTACGAATTCAATCAGAAATTACATGTATTTTTGTTTTGTTGGCACAAACCTATCGCATTTTGCTATACATTCAAAACGAAATTTGATAATATTTTGAGCAAAAAAATGTAATTTTTAGCCGATTTTGTAGCTGATAAGAGATACAAAATATATTGACATATCTCGTCTGTGGTAGCATTTTGTAAGATGTTTGACGAATTATAAGCGCAATTTATTTAAAATGACCACCAAAATTGGGGAAATTGTGAATACCACCAAAATTAGGAAAACTCATATTTTGCATGAACAGAGGCAAAAATTCTTTCTAGAAAGATATCGCAATTTTCCACCCTTAAAAAGTATTTAATGAAACCTATACGGGCATTTAAAGTGGACCTGTTTGTGATTAAGTTATCTACTGCATAGTGATGTTTTTTGTTGTAGTTTTTTTCTTTACGAAAGAGAAAAAGTTTTCAAGTTAATTCATGCAGATTTTTAATTTCATAGCAAAAAATGCGAAGAACATAAACGTGTAGAGGATTGAACCGGAAATCTTTTGAATCGAGTATCCGTTGTTCCTTTACTAAGTCTTGTGATGTACGTAGCAGTTTTTGAAAGCTCAAGATTCTTTTTTACTCCACATAAAAAAAAATATTAAAATGGCGGTTCGCAACTAACATTTTCAAAATACTTGGATTAAGTGGGGATTGAAAGGCACGCGAATAAGTGCAGAAATTAAAAGCCTAAAAACAACAGACTAAACTCACTCCAACTTTTTTTTAACATCTAATAACTTTCCATTGACAGACAATTCAAAGAACACGCAAACATACTAAAACCAGCTATGAAATTGCAAGAAAGATCACGTTCTAAAGCAGCAATTTTTTGTTTTAGACTGAGCCTTTTAATCCACTCCCCATCTTTTTGACCCCAGGTATTTTGATCCAGCTTGGCTAAACCTAATCTCAAAATCATAGCCCAAACCATTGAAAGAGTTCTGCGAATTCTTTAACGTATTATAGAGTATTGCAAAAATTTAAATGTTTTGCACAAATTTAACCGAAAAATAATATAGCTCTACTGATCACCTCGAAAAATTTCTTTTCTATACCATGACTCAAACCATAGGGGGGTACTAGTCCGTTAATCGTTAATCCGTTAATAACGAAGCTAACTTTTTCATTAACTCGTTAATCCGTTAAAAAGTTTTTTCATGTTAACGGACTAAATTAACTTCCGTTAAGTTCTGTTAACTTCCGTTTAGGTTTTTATCATTAATATCTAGCTACATTCATTTATCGTACCGGTACAAACCAGTTTGAAGTGGTAACACTTGTTGCGTATTAGCACGAGTTTTACAGAAGAGAGCGAAGAAAGGAGCTCCTTTTTGTGGAAAATAATAAGCTGCAGCCTCGCAGGTCTATTAATTATCGCTGTTCACTATTTCCAAAGATTTTCCGATTGCAGCTTCGTTAGTGCATTTGAACTTATTTTTATCTTGAAATTAGATTACATCGTAAAATGTAACTTCCAAAACACAAAAAGACCACCACAGCAATAAATATTTCCTTACAATCAGCTCAACAACGTCAATACGTGTTCCAGAAGCGAGTGAATAAAACGAAATGTAAATTACACGCAAAATATTAACGGATTAACGGACTTTATTAACTTCCGTTAATTAAAGCGAAAAATAACGGATTAACGTTAACGGAGGTGTGAAGTTTGTTAACGGACTAGTGGTTAACGAAGCTAACGTTTTGCATTAACGTGCCCACCTATGGCTCAAACAATTTCTTGCATATCTGTGGTGTTTCGTGCGTTGCTTCTCACCCGAATATAAGCGCGCCCAGCTAAAACAGACGCGCTTGCGGCCGAAACCGAACCCGCAATTAACATTGTTCCGAAAAATTGAGAAACAAGTTAACGATATTTTAAAAGTTTCTACCTTCTGCGATTAAAAAATACCCATAGCCCAAGATTTTTGATTGCTTTAGACCATTTACTGCAAAGCTGTGACACTGATAGGCTTTGCAAATTTGACACCAGTACAAAGCAAAATTCAATCAAGCTTATTTTGTTACTTTTGACCTTTTGTTCTCGGTGAAAATACTTGCACATCTTGTTCAAGTAGCGGTTGCGGTAAGTTGTAAAATGTTAAATGCTCGATTTAGTTTTGGCACATTAAATGATCTAGTTACCCATTTTGAAGATTTGCGAGGAAGAGCAAATAAAAAGATATTTTTGAATGCTTTAAGCTTTGAATTTTTTGCATTTCTTCAACAAGAGAAAATTATTAGCTTTAAAATATCTAAACGTGTCTAGTTGTTTTTTGAATTTTACAAGAAATAGTAGCAAAATGTCTAACCTTCAATCACCTTTTAACATTTGGGGTGAATTCGGCAAAGTTTTGCCTGAGGCTCGTCGCCCTACCTAGACTCTGTCTACAATTTCGATCTTCCAATGCGACGGCTGATTAACTAATAACTGATAGAATTTTTTATTTGTCCGACTGTTTGGAGACGAATTAGGATTTCACAGAGTCAATTATAGATCTTGAATAGTTTATCTAATAAAGGTCTAGTATATTGGCTGCATGACCGAGAGGGCAAAGGCGCCGTTTTTACGATGCGCTTGATCGCATGTTCTCGGTTCAACCTAGTAACACCCTGGTCACGTTGTTGCGTCTTTGGATAAGGCGTTCTCCCTGGTGGCTTCGAACAAGCAGAAAATTCAATAATCGGAAAGCTTGGTGGAATATGGTCAACTCTTAAGCGGGTGAGGATGATTCTTCCAAAATAAAAGTGCTTTTTGTCGCTTCCTCGTGAGTGGAGCATAGATAAATTTGAATCAATCAATCAATCAACGATTGGATTTTGCGGGCCAACGGTAATACGCTAACTTATACCTCAATTCTCATTAGTGATAAGCAGTATAAACCGCAACGTGTATTCGAAAATTTTTGCATGTTAAACTCCCGCGTTTTAAATGGAATCCGTGTAGATGGTGTGAAACATGCAGGTAGTCTTAATTACGTTGAAAAACGAAATTCCCACGAAATTAATGAGTGCCAGTATTTTGTTCTCATGAAAACAATTCCCTCTTTTAGATTGCTATTTAAATTAACCGGTTCGTTCGGACGTGATCAAAAAAACGTTTTTTCTCTTAGTGCATTAGAGTCGTTTATCATTATCATAAACCAGAAGTTGAATTGATTCTGACGCTTGCTCTGGCGTAATAAAAAACTATGAATATTGCCATAAGACAATTGTAAGCCTAGCATTAAAAAAATTCACAATTAATGTTCAAACCATACAAAATAAAAAGTTAATAGCCCCCGAATTGTGTAATATCAATAGTTGCACCACGATATAAGAAAAAAATTTGGCGCCATATTAACTGAATGTTAAATATTGAAACACATATGAAAACTAATCCTATTCAGTTTTCTTTTTTTGATTTTCAAACTTCTAGTTTAATTCTTAATCGAAAAAATGTAATATGAGAAAGTCAATTTCATTTTCTTTTCACAAAACTTAAAGTTTACTTTTTACCGCGTGAAGTTCAATGAACTTCAAAACGAAAAACTTTTCGCCAGAACAAGAACTTGAACACAATAGCTGGCACGCTTTACACAGCTTATATCAGAGGTTAAATTTGCAAAGTTTTCAAGTAAAATCTAACTTGAAAAGCTGTATTTTAGCCTCTGATCTGTTGCACTGTAGATAGAAAAGTGCAGGTTATATGATTCTACTTTGAAAGACGTGTAATATCGTGGGTTGGTAGTACGGTATCACAGAAGGCTTTTTTCAAGTTTGTTTGGAAAAAGTGAACTAAGATAACTAAATTATTGTAGAAATAATTATAAAAAGTAGATTCTTTATTGAAGGTTCAACTTTTATGAAAAAACTATCGAAATGGAATATTTTAGCTTTGATGTTTTTTTTTGCTTTCTTTGTTTTTGATAAATAAAAATAGCAATTATAGCAATTACAGTAGGAAACGCTGTCAGTTAGTCAAAACGAAAAAAAAGAAGATATTGTCACTCTTGTATAAGTTATAGAAAATTTGTTGGGTTTGTGTAATAAGTCATTTAGACTCATTCACTACTTACTTTTGTTTGCTTTTCTCTTGAGAAAGTTGGTACCCAAAAAGCAAAAAAATTGTACTACGCCGTGTGTTCACAGCAAAATTCTGTTGCGCGTATACTCAGCACAGCCAGTGCGTCTGCAATAAACTGCGATGCAGATGACGAATGAGATAGTAAATATTTATTATTTGGTATCAAAAACAGAATTAAATTTGAACCTATTTTTTTCGAAGATTAGGAATAAAGATTGAAACATTTAGATAGTCGCAAATTTTTCCTCTGCCAACGCAAGCAGATAGCATTTGCTAGAACGATGATAATTTGGATAAATTTACAAGCCAAATTTTTCTATTTTTTATCAAATTTAATTTTCTGTACAAAACAATGCATACTATTCTGGCTCCTTTTTAACTTTTATAAAATAATCATTAATTGTATCATCAGCAAAGAGCCATTAATATAATTCAATAGTTCAGTACGAAACGTTTTTCCTTCGTAATTTTATCCGATTAGAAATGGTAGCGCAAGACAATTTGAAGCAATTTTTTTTCGTAATTTAAATTATTCAAAATTTAAGTCTTTTAGCTCGGTATATAATAGCATAGAAGTCAAACATAAATTAAATCAACAGCGAAGAAAAACATTAGGTAGCATAATGAGAGGAAAATAATAAGGGAAAGGAGTGTCAATATATACCGTATTTACATTCAAATCTCTGAATAAAGCGTACAAAGGGAAAAGATGGGTGCGGTGTGGGCCACTGGACATCTACGGAAATTTTGAACCGTTCATAGTCAGTAGCTGTAGGTAAACGTATAACTTGTTTTGAAAAGCCTATAAAAACTACAGAAAAATAGTTAAGATCAGTCGAAAATAGTTGCCACGTCCACTTTTCAGCCGCGATTCAATTTTGCGGACTTCTAGGGCTTGGTTTTTGCTGAGTTATTGCTCAGAAAACGCCATATACGAAAGAGCCATGCCAATCAAAGAGTTATAATTATACTCCTTGATAGGTAAGGTTTTTTGGTCTTTGACACTTTTTGCCGTATGACTCAGCAAAGCAGGAACCTGAGCCAAAATGCCGAAAAAGTGCCACATTCCTGAGAAGTGGCACATGTGACAGCGCTATTGCAGTTTGGAATTAGCGTGATACGAGAATCAGAATCGTTTGCGACCAGCTAAAAACATAATCAGATCTGCAGCGGATGAGAATACTATGGGATCGTATCAGAATCTAAAAATAAAATTACAGCAAAGTTTGAGTTGCGTGTTCTCGATCAAGTTATTCAAAGTGATTAATTACGTATTTTGGCTTCAGATCTGAAAGTAAGCTACTCCACGTACTTAAGTAATTTTTATGTCAGATAAATCGTCATACGGTCGTGAATTATTTGTGAGGGTTAAAAAATGGTGCTGCATTCGCCTCTCGACAAGAGAAACGAGGTTCTCGGTTTAGCGCCTACGATTTCACGTCAAATTGCACCAACCAATAAAAATCAGGACATTTTGACCTGCAAAAAATGTCTAAATCTTCGAAAACGTGTTTGGGAAGCTTTTGTAGTCCACAGTCGCAGAATAGGCGGCGAAGAAAATTTTCAAGAAACAACACTTTGGCGAAATCTGCGGCCAAGTTTCTGCTCTTCAAATTTTCTCGGATTGAACAGCAACCCCTCCTTAAAATCTTGTGTCCGTTTTTTTCTAACTTGGACATTGGTTGTTGGACCTGCTATACAACTCATTTGGATAAGTTTATTTTCAAAAACCGCTCTTTTCGGAGCGGTTTTGCAGACAGAAGCCTGCCATCCAGGTCATAACGGAAATGGGGGCTCACGGCCGCGAAGCACTTTTGATTTTCGCCCTTTTCAATTTGGTGAATACGTCCCTAAAGTGTCCGAATTGACAATAGGGGCAAGCGGGCCATCGGAAGGACCAGTACATCGAAACACTGATCGCTACAAGAAAACTTTATCGAGAGTCGTAAATCCTGATGTACAATTCATTACAGAAAATGGAGTCGCCGTAAACCAAGTTATGACGCACGTGAGTAAATAGTTTGATCGCTTTTGCTTTTTTCTTGGGTGTCACTATCTCATTGCAAGATTTTCAAGTTAAAGAGAATGAAACGAAAATGAGGAATATTTCTCTGCACATTCTTTATCTACCTTTTTAAGGGTTAAGATTATGGTTAAAGTTAGGGTTTGGGTTGGGGTTAATCTTGGGGTTAGTTTTGGAGTAAGGATTGGAGTTACATCTGGTCAAAATTAATAAAAAACTAGATAAAAATTTTCGATAAAGTAGTCTCTTTCTTTTTGCCTTCAATTAACCTAAATCGAGTTGTTGCATAAATTCGTTTAAATTTGAAAATACCGGAGTTTACCAGGTTGGAAGTCCCGAAACTCTTCGTTTTTCTATTTTAACTATCGCCTATTTTCTATCATTAAGGATCAAACGTTCATATAGTTTAGCCGAACGCCCAACGTGACCATTGTACATGGCATTTCCAAAGCTTTAGGCCTGATCCTGTTGAAAATCGACTATGTTTCATGTATGAGTAGCATGATGCGCTTCATCGGTTGAAGAGAGGTGCCAGGGTTTTATTTATCGGCATCTAGTTGAGTTTTTCATAAAGTGCGGTATACACCAAGGCTAAATAATTTTTGTGGGGGAATTAAAATATTATTCAAAAAAGTTTGTTAATCAGCAAATTTGGATTGTTTATTCAAATTACGGTAGTTTGATACCAAAAAGACGATGTAATCTGCTGACAATAACAGCAGCTTTGTAATGACAACACGTTTAATTTATTTAACTAATATACCAATAGCGTCCAATTTTAACTAGCAGTTCGAGTTCAGGTAGCTTTATACAGTACATTGCAGTATTATCGTAAATCAATTTCTTTCGAAATATCAATTGTAGCGAAAATTACTTCATTTAACGGTTTGGCTAATATGTTATACAGTAATTACTTTAAAATTTTCATTGTTCTACTAGTAAACGAAAAGCAAAAAGTACCATCTTGCAAATTAATCAAAGTTGAAAGTTGTTTTCAATTCATTGTTAGCAACTTTATGTTATATAGGGGTTTCAAATTTATGAAAGCCGAAAATCATGCAAGTATTACAATAATTTTGAATTGATGAAAAACTTCAATAAAAAAAAATTACATTTCTAGCTTCCCCTTTCGCTGTAATATTTAAATTCCGCTGCAATTTTTAAATATTCGTATAATTTTTCTAATCTGAAGGAATGTGATATTTTGCACGTGTAAATCCTTCTCTAAAAATTCTAAACAAAAATACGCTCGGCTTAAAATATGCCCTTAAACGTCGTAATTTTGGGAACGTTCCACTTTGATTTTACGTGTCACCGAATTTTGACATTTTATGTTATGGTCGATTTACCCTCACACTTGAAACTTTTTTAAAAACATATAATTTTTTTAGGAATTATTAGGGATAAGACAGGGAGCTGCCAAAAAAACCTTGTTATTAAACAGTGAAATCCTTTTTGCAGAAGCTTCTATACTGTATTTATAAATTTCAGTTGGTTGCTCTCGTTGTATCATTTGTTCATTCGTGTAAATCAGGCATTCTGCGCCAGTCTCACCCACTAACGCAGAGTACCTTTTTAGATTCTGTTTGCAAGTCTTTCGTCAGGGTGAGCCACAACGGGTAAACTACTCGGCTTGCAGAGTTGTAAGTCGGGCCTGGCTTTTCGGGTCGGGTTCCGGCCTAAAGTTAACAAAAATTTCGGGCTTAAGTCGGGCCTGAGATGTACTTTTTGTCTTAGGCGCACAAAAATATAATCAAAATAACTTGGCTACAATGCTAATTTTTCAGACCTAGCTTAACTTTCGGGTTTTTCGAGGATGATTTGGACTTCAGATTAGTTTTCGGGTTCAGGCCGGGTTCGGGCCTGAACTAGTCGGCCCCTTTACAACTCTGGCGTAAAGTGTCTTTCTCAAAGACACAACGATGCATTGCCATTTCGGAAATCGAGCCGGTAAACGTAGGACTGAGGATCTATACACAATTGAGGAATAATGGGATTTGAGTAAATTTTGAAACCATTTTTTAGTTTTAAAATCGGATTTTATTGAAAACAAAAATGCGTTTTGGCTTTCCCAATTAAGTTTATTCACGATTATCGCCTTTACGTCAATTCGTGCTTTGAAAAATTGGATCGAGTAACAAGATCAAATTTGGCCTCGAAAATGTCGCATCAATACGGTCAAGCTTTAAAAGGCGTCGAGCGACTGGCATTGTAGCTGGTGAGAATTAACAGGTCAAAGCTTTTAAAAGTATAAAGCTGGCATGCATGTTATTTGATCGAATTCGATTTCAAAGAGTTTTAATTTTGACCTCCAAAGACACAGATATCCTATTTAGCGAATCATCGTTTAAACCACTTTTAAACGTTGTTTTTGAAACGACTTTTTCTTTTTCTACCGTGAGACAAAAGAGTCCGTAAATTTAACCTAAGTTTTAGACGCTAATTTGCTAACTCACGTCCTTTTCCAGGTCCTTTTGTTTTTCTTAGTTCTAAAAAACACATTAGCTGTTTGCAGTAACTATTGCACAGCATTGTTGAATGCAAATGTTTTAATTCTAAGACTACCAGTCCGCTCCGGATCTCCTCCTCCCCCTCCCCCCCAAAAAAAATCAATGCTCATCTACAGAACATTAAATGGTCTAGAGGATCAGGGATGTTTTTCTCGGCCAGTCAAAAAGGACACAGTGTTTGAAATGACTTGTCATTGCTGCAGTAGTTTTTGTAAGAAGCGATTTTGCAGGAATAAAATCGATGCAGTTTCAGACAAACCGTTTGCCTACCTTAATAACATTTTGTTCTTATGTAGGTAAAGATACGAAATTTCTCTGATATCATATTTCTATTGTCAAATCAATTGGTTGATTTTCGAATTTTTTTCTCGGTTGGTTTTGGTTTTTATTTCTTCTTCGGTTCTTTTTTTTTTTTTTTTGAAGATGTGCCTGACAAAGTAGACATTTATCATGTATAAATGTCATATTATTGATTATTTTTGCATGGGTCTAACAAGTTACTTACCGTCGTACCCAGCAACAAAAAGAATTGCAAAAAAACTGAACCAGAGTACACCTGAGACTAATAATTGGGGAGTGGGGTAACAGGCACCATAGGCCAGCCGACCAAAATGCACAATAAGAAATATAGCTCAAGTTGAACGTAATTGAGACAGTCTATTGTAGCGATATGGACTCCAAGTCATTTAAAACCAATTTTGAAACAATTAATTTTGGGGGACTGATATTTGTCAAAAGTAAAACTTAGAAATCAACAATAATTTTGAGAAAATAGGCCAACAATAACAATCAAATTCGATCGGTTGTCAAAAATCTTTAACATAGGCTTCATCAAAAAATCTAAGAAGCATTGGGTGGGAGTGGGACTTTTTAGTCGTAGTTGATTACCAATCATTCTCCTGAATTTTGATTCTTTAGCTCACTCCCGCGAATTATCTTTTTCTCGAAAATATAAAAGAATTAGGCTTAATACTTGTGAGTTTTTTTTGATTTAAAGACTTTTACCAATTAAATACCGTCTTGCAATACAATGTCAAAATTTTTTAATAATCATTACATCTACCGCCACATAGCTCATCTCTGCAACCAGTTTGATTGATTATTATTATTTTTTGCAACGTTTTACAAGCACTAATTAAACCAAAATAGGTCTAAAAACTAAAATTAAGGTATTTTTTCAAAAACCTTGCAAAAAATCTCCGCACTGCTCCGTCTCCACTTTCCAAACTCCGAAATATCCCATCTTTGCACATTTCTTGCTACGCGCCTGTTTAAATTGGTAGTAGTGGTTAGACAAAGCGAAATGTGTTTTACGTACGAAAGGAAGCAGAACAAGTTTTCTAATTGTCACTGGGGTTGGGACATTTCTTGAAGACTTTGCTCTTAAGCTATTCATTGGAGACCAACCGAAGAAAAAATCGGTTTCTGGAAAAACTTTAAAGGCACAATGCCGAAACAAATCTCTGATCTTCAATACCTTTAGGCGTTGCTTATAATGCATCATACAGGGCAGGGTACTTTAAGCTCATTCGAAATTCGGGATTATTCTCTGTTCTATAGATGAGTGTTGATCTAATCATTTTTGTATTGTATTTCTTTTCAAACTTTTTGCCGTTTTCAATATTGATGTTTTAGAGATCGTACACAGACCAGACATTTATAACCGGCTTAAGTCAACACATAGACTCTGTAGAGTTATAACTTTTGTTTGTCATTTGTGTCAATTCCGGCTTTCAAAGTGTCACGTCATAAATCTCTTTGTGTTTTAACTTTTTGTATCCGCTCTGTTTGATGTGTTCCTTGCAAAGTTTGAAAGTTTTCTAAATCAGATTTTCCAGAATCAAGCAAGCGCTAAACTTTAATACGAAAGCACCAAATTGTAGAAGTTTGGAAAAAACGAAAATCGAAAGTTGAAGTGAAACGCAGACAAAACCATCGTTGTAGCTGGGGTCTAAAACGACTTCTTCCCTCCTATTGATTGAACGACGTATACACTATAGATATTCTTTGGCGAGGTTGTATTTTATGCCAGCATGAAACTCGCTGTGCTATTGATAAATTGCTACTATAAAATATACTACTGACTAACAGTAAAGAAACCAGACCTGTGGCACAACCAGCGGGGCTAATGGGCTTCAGCCCCCTCGAAGTCAAGTCACTCAAAAATTAAAGCCAAAATACAAGCGTTTAAACGTGTTTTGGACTTGATCTGTAAATAAGGAAGGCAGAAGGGACTGAGCAATTTAATTCTTTTAAATGACTTCCGAGTATTAGCTAGGTAGTTTTTTTTAATGCTCTAAAACGTGCAAAATGTGATCCAAGTAGCGTTAAAATAGATATTTTTTCTAAAAACCATAAAAATCTTTGGTTCAAGCCCCCCTCCCCTCTTAGCAAAATCCTGGTTGCGCACCGGACCCTTAACCACATTTCCGATCAATAAAGTCACTATAAGTTACCGAAGTTCGTTTCAAGCAAGGCTTCGAATTTTGTTGTCGAAGTTTAAAATATTTGCGTTATGTTACAAATCGAATTCCCTGATTGTTCAGAATTTAGTTTAACTTCTTAAAAATATCTGATATGTATTAATTATAAGTATTTTTGCAGCGCTGTCAAGACAGGCTCAATCTTCTGGCAATATTGGTTCTCAACCAATGGCCTGGGGTCAAAGTGAGGGTCACAAAAGCATGGGTCGACCCCCAGTATGATGAGTCCTACCCGGATATATCTCTACATCACGAAGGTGATACATTTTATGGATGTTAATGGTATAAAAAGCAAATAGGATACTAAAAGTAAAGTCGCTCAAAGTAATTTATGGTTAGAGCCAGTTTCGGTGCTTGGTTTTGTTCGAAAACTTTTGCTCAGGATGACTTGACAAACGGCGAAGGGTAAAAGCTCTCAAACCAGCAGGTTTCTCTTTTTGCATTGAAATTTTAAGTCGAAATTGCAATAAGTTAGGCAAAAGGGGTATGGCAAAGTGTATAACTGATCAGTGGTCGTGTGGACAGAGTGTGTGCTACTGAAACGGTAGACTCGGGTTCGATTTCCGGTCAGGGTAAGCCAAAGACCAGAAAAATTGATATTGGCAGCTTCCCTGCTTGACGTTCAGCAGTAAAAACGGAGAGTGTGAAATCTACGCGGTGTGTAGTAGGTGGCAGCTTGACTCGGGAACCGCAACACCCCTTTGCTGTCTCCTGGCCAAGGCAAGTTAGCGAAAAATTTGAAATTACAATTACAAGGAGGTTGAGTGTTAGGATATTTATGAGGCTTTACAGAGCTATGTAACCAATTTATTTCGGAGGCGCCAAAAGTGTCCCAAATATCATTGAAATATGCTTATCCAACAACCCCTTCCCATGTAGTCAGCAATTAGGATTTTATGGAAATTAAAAAATTTTTTTTTTCAAATTATTGAACATCTACTTGTGTTTTTAGGAAGAGCGATTGATATTATAACCGGTGACAAAGATATCAACAAATATCCTTTACTAGCCAGGCTGGCAGTTGAGGCTGGATTTGATTGGGTGAAGTTGAAAAAATTTCACGTTCACTGCTCTGTCAAATCTGGTAAATTTAGAACTAGAATTTAAGCCATACTATTTTATTCTTTGTTTTCATTTTTCCATCATTGGTTTAATCATTGCGTCGGATGACGTATTATAAAACCACTGGCTTGCTCTTGTTCTCTAGGATGATATTGTCGATGTATTAGTTTGAAAACTTTGTTGTGGCTGGAGTGATAAATTGGGTTTAAGTTTAGACAACACAACGTTTGCCGTCAATTTCTGAAGGCTTTCGCACAATATTTTAGAAAATGGAGTTGCAATTTCGTTACACTTTTTCTTACAAGAACCAGTAAATTTGGGTTGAGGCTGGCTGTTCTTAATTTTTTCCGAATTTTCAGCCTCGTTTGTTCTTAACGTTATTAGAGAATCAGCAAAGTGACACAAATTTATTTTTTCTTGGTTAAAAGTCGTTAAATTTTGAGCAAAAATGAGACCCATGTTCTTATAAACTTTTTTTTACAAAAAATAAAGTCTACTTTGCTTTACATAAAACTGGCTCTCGATGCCATTTATTTACTTTTTCAATAAAATTACACAAGTTTTTGTTTTTTTGTCGTTAGCGAGAGTATTATAAGAGCAATCGTATCCATGATGTGATAGTCATTAATGAATGATATTGCGTCATAAGTATCGATGATTCTGTGAAAGGTTTCACTTTTTCTTTAGCTTGCGAAATGTGATTTCATTTGCTATGAAAACAATTCCAGGTTTTACGTCGAGTTTTTGAAGTTAGGTAACAAAAAGTGCGAGCAGGCGATTATAAGATATTAATCATTTCATTTCATTGCCAACAAATCAGCTGTAAGCAGCGAAAATATTACTTACGACCAGTGACGCATATGAAAGCAGATATATGTTTCTCACTCCAATACTGTCATTCATCTTTATTTCGGCTTAAAAATGTTAGTAACTTTTCAATTAGTACATGTAGCAGCCAAGTGGTATATGACAGGTCTTGTTTTTCTCTACTTATAAAGCAGTTTATTAATCTCACTGTTCTTTTGTCATTGGTGTTTGTTTAAACTTTTAAACTATCATTTGTGATTTTTATTCATTAGCATATAATAACATGAATTATTGAGAACGTAATTAGGGGTTAAAAGGGTTCAACTTTACTAGCTGAAATGTTACGCATATTATTCTGTAAGTCGATCAGTGGTTGAGTGGATAGAACGTATGCTACCGAAACTGTGAACTTGAGTTCAATTCCCGGTCGGGTCGAACCAAAGACTGTTAAAAATTGGTATTCACAGTTTCCCTGCCTGATGTTCAGCATTAAAACGGATAGTGTGGAGATTTCATCGTATGTTGTAGACAAGTGGGCCTTGGGCAGGTTGCAGCTTGACTCGAAGACCTAAACGTCTTTTTGCTGTCACCTCAAACTACAAAGCAACTTCATAAATAGAAATGTAATTTACAATCATATTGCAATCTACACAAAGAATAAAAGTCTCGGTCTTAGCGATGGAAAGTTTAGCCTAAGCTTTTCTAGAGACGTTGTGGCTAGCTTCCGGTTCTGAAAGCTGAAAAAGCCATTCCTAACAAAACGGTTCACAAACTAGTTTCTTACTTCGTGCATTAATAGTTTTGTGGTTAGCGAATGGCAGTATCATATCAATTGTTGTCTGACATAGTCACAAGTGTGTTGCCATTGGGTGGCAAAGCGAGGAACTTGCAGAGTTTGTTTCCGAGCCTGTTTTTTAGTACTAATTTTTCACAGGGGAGGGGCAAAAATGCCCCCATTCTTAATTCCTGAACTAGAGGTCATGGATCAAATTTTAAGAAGTTATTTGCTAATGAACTTGACCAAAGTCAAGTCGATTTCAAGAAAAAAGTTTTTTCTGTAGAGATTTATCACATAAAAAAACGATAAAGGAAGCTTTTTTACTCTAACCTTTAAAATACGGCTAAACGTTTTTCATTCCGTTATCTCGTCGCAAAAAAAACACACCAACACCCGGCTTATTTATGGTCATATTTTGCATGCATTTTTGCGGAAACAAACTTGAAATTTTGAAAACTATTTTAAAATGTTTTTACTTGTATCTGTTCTCTATTTTTCAGACTCCTCCCCAGCTTCTGAATATGGCGGATGTTTTCCCGGAGACGCTCTTGTGCCGACTCCCGGAAGAATGATGAAGAGAATGGATGAACTGCGGTCCGGGGATGAAGTTTGGGCTGTGGATTCAACGGGAAAAATAATCCGTGATGAAATCCTCACTTTTATGGACATTCAACGTGACCAAATAGACGGAGTCACGCTAAAGCGCATGTTTGTTTCAATCAAAACTAAAACAGGAAAAACCATCAGAATGACTCGAAATCACATGATTTTTAAAGGAAAGTCCACTTCCAATATCAAAAGCAATTTTTCGAACACGTTTGAACAAATGCAATCACCGATTGCATCATTTGCAGCCAAAATCAAGTCCGGAGAAACACTTTTTGACGTTGATTTTCCTTTGCAACCTCATAGCGCCATCTTACGTCAAGCAGTTGTAACTGATGTTCAATTTGTTACGTCTACCAGTGGCGCTTTTGCACCATTAACTAAAACAGGCACCATTGTCGTTGACAACGTTGTAGCTTCCTGCTATGCTGTCGTTGAAAGCCACAAGATGGCGCACGCGGCAACGGCCCCAATTCGATATTTTTATTCAACTAAAAGATGGCTGAATTTGTGGACTCCTTTCCCTGTTTGGTCTTCCAACAGCATTAATTTGAAAACCTTAAAAAAGACAAATGAAAGTTGTGTTGAGGAAGGAGTAATGTTTTTCGCGAAAGCTCTGTACAGTGTTGGTTCAAAAATAATTCCAAGCGATTTGTTTTGGGGCGACTGATTTTTATGCCGTGACACGATACCATCGAGTGGCAAATGTAACGAAAACTGAATTATACTATAGTCTAATGCAAGGTTTTGCAGGTTGAAGTTTGGAGAAACAGCAAATTTGCCAAAAGTTAAACAATAGAAACTGTAACTCCAAAATATTAATGAGAAATGAGAACAAAATAGCAATTCTACTTAACATTCTAAAAAGCGCATTTTGCAAAGAGTAATGCAGTTTTATTTGATTGACATGTACAGGTTTCTAAGTTTAATAGGTTTGATGTGTTGATCACATTACTTTAATAAAAAAGACGACAAACCGCGCCGTCAACTTTACCTAGATTGTTTTTGTAGTTGCTGTTGTCATACAGTTTTATAGTGTTAAAGTATTATTGAAAATCGATTTTTAATGTGTATGTATTTTTGTAAAATGATTTCTTCAATATTTTCGCATTGAATTTATTTAATTTATTAAACTTTTTGAATACAAAAAAGCAATCCTGCTCTTTTTAGTGATTTGTTTTGATGCGTTAGCGTAGACGCTATTTTGCAAAGACAAACACAATGCAGTAAATCGCTAATAGTTTAGAGAATCATGCAAATCCTAAAGTGATTCAAGTCCACTATCGTTGAAGCTGCCATTTTATTTGCATCCGGTAAAGCAATTTTATTATACATGTATTTCTAAACCATGATATTTTGGAATTCTTCGTTAATCTTTCGACAACTTTTTGCGGTATAAACAAGCTGACTGTGCATGGCTTTTCATCAAAACAAAATCGAAGCGTTCCAAACGCATTACTTGATCTAAATCAGCACTCTTCAATGCAAGACTTACTTTCAAAAGCATAACTCGAATTTGCGTTAGACAGCTTTTGGTACAGAAGAAACAGAAGGCAGCCTTAGTCCGTATTCCTAAAGATGAGCTGAGTATAGTCTGACATAAGCAAAAATTACTGCGCTCATCAACAAAATTAATACTGTTGATCAATACCAGTAAAGCCTTACTTAAAACCATACATCTTTTAAACGTTTCTGACTCTTTTAAAGCTGTCATAAGCAAAAAATAATTCTATCAAAAAACAGTTTTATGTAAAAAAATATTCTAAGTGAATTCGATGTTATTTTGTATTGATGATGGGCGTAGCTGGTTCCAAAATCGTTTGAAAGTTTTACTGTTTTAATTAGAGCTTTACTGTTTTCAATTAAATTAAACAAAACTGCTCTGCAATCAGTATTAAAAATAAATAGAATCATTGATGTATTCCGACTTTGAAAAGTACAACTTTTCCAACTCAAAGATTTTTTTATAGTGGTTGTATTACGTCATACTGATAATATTTTTGTTTGAAAAATCTCCAAATTTACAAATTTAATTGGCATTAGTGGTATTTTTTTAAAATTATTAATCATAATTAGAATGGCAACTGACTCTAATGACAGTTCGGTCTTTTCGTTGCGTCCCAACTTTTTGCGTTTATCTGTGGAGTGTTTAAATTTGGTCTAAATGAATAAATCTGAATTTGAAGCGTGTAACAAATTTGGGGGCCCATCTCCACGTCATTGCGCCTGCAGGCAACACTGCTCCTTTCAAAAAAATGTTGCAGCGATGGCAAGCCGTTGGCAACACTGTGTCCGATTTGACCGACCCGGAACTTGAACCTCAAGCCTCCGATCCAGAGATGAAAGCGTTACTGCTCAACCAACTTTAAATTTCATTACTACAATAAATTTTCATTCAAATAGGATTTGGCCTACGTTTGCTTTTTAATTGCGATTTTAATGGCTCATTTTGCGAGTCCTCAAGTTTTGTTTCAGGTGAAAAATAAGATCCCAAGTGAAATTTTGCCATGATGCAGTTCACAGCAAAATCTGAGAGCATGAGTTATCTGGCGTCAAATGCAATGCAACCGGATGGAGTGTCAATATCAGAAAGCGGAATAATGCTAAAGTACGAGCACATAAGAAACCTATATTGAAACCTATAAGGTCTGTAGGTTAAAGTAGATCTATGTGGTACGAAGGAGATTTTTGAAGGTTTCGTTGACTCCTCCATGCATGAGCATGACGAGCAAGCAATCAGCCAGTCATGCATTTTGGGTTATGCCTTATTGCACCTGCACCAACACAAAGCATCATTTTCAGTGTTGCCGTCCTAAATAAAGTGGTGGGTAGGCTGCGGAAGCTTCGTTGTTGGTAAGCTTCGAATAACGTCTCAATTCCAGCCAAATTGGGCGTGAAAAACCCGAATAAAAAGATCTTCACCGAGTTTTGGTCCTATTTTTGGTCGAAATTTATATAAGCGAAGACCAAAAAAAGGTTTTCACCGTGATTTGGTACGATTTTTGGCCAAATTTCTATGGTGAACCATCGTTAATCAGTGCAAAGTAGGGAAAATCGAATGGTTTAGGAGGCGTAAGCCTACCCTGCCAACATAACTAGGTAAGTCGAGCTTACCCTCGACGGCAGCAATAATTAATTTGGTCTTCTGCAACCGCTATGCTTTCATTTTGTGCAGACTGCTAGGCGTTGACAAGAAATCAAAATTAAGTGTTTTTTCAAGAACACAATGAAGCAAAACCAAAAACAATTTGAAAATCTAACCGGTAGTTAACCAATCATTGTTCTAATGTAATGTTTGATAAAATTGCATTCCAAACAGTATTGAACATCCAAAAATTTCCAATATTTATTGCAATCATTAACGCTGAATTTTTTGATATTGAAATTTTAAATACAACTTAATTCACCAATTTGCCTTAGCCGGGAGACAGCAAAGGACGTTTGTGGTCTTCGAATCAAAAAAATCTATAGGCCCCGTCGGCAATGTGCACAAAATCGCAATTGTACGAACGAATTGCTAGTTTATTTTAAACGAAAATTCAATGAACAAAGGTAATACAACAAGTAGACCAGCTAGACTTTTCAAAAAATTTGAATTAGTTGATCTGTCGTATGATGTGTGTTTTGTAGAATTTTAATGAATAACACGTTCTAATCTCAGTATATCGATCTCTTCTGATCCAACAAAACAGTAAGCTTTCAGATTCAGATTCATTGTTTTCAGATTTAGATCACAATGGAGAAAGTTCTTTGGATTTGCAGTTCTTATTGTCGTGATACTTTGTGCGGTGATTATTTGTTTAATCCTTACTAGTCGGAACAAGTACGTCGAAGTACGTATTTTCTTTTAAAGTTTGTATTTTCCTGATTTGAAAAAGACTTGATTTATTTCAAATTTGGAAAATAATGCATTTTGTATTTAAGAAGAACTTTATAACGCAGCGAATTTTCAAAACTACTTAGTTTTAAATTTCTTACAAAACACGTTTTTGGTTGTTTTGTTTTTTTTTTGTTTGTTCTGTTTTTATAATAGCCTTTTCTTTCGTTGCTTTTCTATATTAGCCACTAGAAAATCTATTATGCTTCTTTTATGCAGATTCAACCAATGGCAAATCCTGCAGTATCTCTTACCCCGCCCTCAGCACACAAACTGATCGGAGACAAAAACGATGTTCTCGTTGTGATTAAAAATGTCGAAAAAGTTAATGTGTCAACGCCGGCTTCTAACCGAACGTTCAAAGCAACTTCTGGGACTACTGCTCATAAAACAGCCAAACAAAATGCCAATCAAACCTCTTTTCGACCTGCAACAAAATTGATGAATGTGACAGATAACATCAACCAAAACATTACGAAAACTTCAAAAAAAGTTGAGGAATTAGAAAAAAATCTTCAGCGCTACTTAAACCATTCGGAAAACGTAATGAATGCACTAGCTTCTCTTACCACCAAGTTCAGTCAGCTGGAACGAAAGGTTAATTGGTTGCTAAACACCACAAAATCTCTCAATAGATCACTAATATCTTTATATTCCAAGCTAGAAGCAGAAGAAGGGAAGGCAAACCAAATAATCGAAAAACTAAAAATCAATATGAATAATACTGCTCTTCAAATGCAGCAAGCACTTGATCAAAAATTGACCCAAATTTCGAGCAAAATTCAGCATGTTCAAAATTTACAAAGCAGCGCAACCCGCCAACAGGACCTAGAGAACAAAACTATTTATAGCTTCCAACAATCACTAACTCAGGAGCTTCAATCAATTAAAATAACTTCAAATCAAACTGGCAGCGAAATGAACAGCAATATACAAGAAATAGCCAATCAAATCTCTCGCTTGGAAGGACGTGTGAATTCAACTTCCACAAACATAATTTTTTCCCAGAGCCATTTGCAGGAAACGGACGAAACATATCTCAAAAATTTTGTTAATCGCCAAAACAGTCTTCTTCAAAACAGAATCCGGGCCGTAGAGCATCAACTGCATTCGTCAGTGGAGCAGTCCGCAGTTGCAGCAAACCGCGTCCAGTCAGAGATAAACCAAAAAGTGTCAACTTACGGTGAACGTTTAAATCAAACACTCAGAATTTGGGTGGAAAATGAAATCCAAGATGAAGAAAAACAGATCGAAAATTTGAAAAATCTTCTCAACAGCAAAATCCAGCAGGGAGCAGAATTGCAGAACAAAGTCCAGATTCTTGATGCAAAAGCTGCAGCCAATAATGCTAACACTGACAAATTCCAAAAAAGCTTGTCAGAATTTAGCCGAAAACTTGCAGGTACGTATCGAGTTTTCATTCACAGTATCATTATTCCTATTATCACTACTGCGATACCCTACTTGCATTTCCATAACGAATTTCCTTATGATTGACTTGAAGGGTATTCCCAGAAAGTCTGTTGTTTTTTCGTGTTTTATCTTTTTTTTATTGAGGTTCCGAGGCCCGGAGATCGCGTATGTTAGAAAGATCGCTGGAAGGTTGTTGATATTTGATTCACGATAACAAAAAATTGTGGGAGTCGTTAGTGGCCTTGGTCTTTTAATCGCCCTAAAGCTGAGGCCATTTATTCGCCCTAAACATTTATAAAAAAAAACTTCTTTTTTTTGATCAGGGAAAGTGGACAATGGTTGGATGCAAACTCCTATTGGTTTCGCGTATTACGTTGCTAAGGAACGGACCAACTGGGTGGATGCTCAAAGAATTTGCAAAGAAAAACAATCTCATTTAGCTTATGCCGGACTGAGGATGAATAATTACATGTACCAGTAGGTGGATTATTTCCGTATTATCGGATTAGATTTTTCCAGTTGTAAAGCAAGACGTACGACCATAACGCATTTTTCCGAAGTGTACCCATATTGTTACAATCTATCGTTTTTTTCCTTATACTTGTGAAGTACGACAAATTGATAAGTCAATAGCGTCATCTCAACTTTGCCATTTCAATATACCGACTCTTTTATGTCTTGTTTCTGCGAAACATTTCTAAATTATATTGTACACAAATAATGTTTACACACATGAGGTCTGGCTATTATTTTGTAATTAATTCAAATCCGAATACAGTGTCAACTTCTTGCAGCGGGATTATTTAGCTTAGTTGGTTAAGCATTGGGTTAGTGTTCGATTTCTCCCTGTTTGATTCTCAAACCGGCAATGTGTAGTAGTGTCTTTGAGAAAGACACTTAACTCTTATTTGCCATTGTGGCCAAGTAGTCTTACCAGTTGTGGACTGTCCTGGGGTGGCCAAGCCTGACATAAGACTTGTGTAACAACCAGGTTCAACAAGACTTGTACAACAACTGTAACAACCGGTTACACAACCTACAAGCTACCCTCCAATTTGGCTAACCAATGTATCCAATTTTACTTTTACTTGTGGCTATGTTGAAGTATGACGCTACATTTATTTCCCCCCCTCTTTATGCTGGCGACGCTATTTCAACGTCTCCTACCAGTCGCAAGGGAGAGCGTCCATCACTTCGACGTCCTGGCGTGCTTTCCATTGTAACATCCCGGTTAAAAGGACGTGTTCCAATGCCGTGCACCAGCTCGGTTGACAACCTACGAGCTACTCTTTACTTTCGCTCGTGATAACATTGGAATGTGTCAATGTGACGCTGCACTTGCAATCAGAACCTAGCAAGGTTGGTCTGCGTCGGTCGCTCTGGTTAGACAGACGCAGAATTTCTGGTTCATGCCCTTGAATGACTGAACCAACTTCCAACCAAAGAGAACCTTGTTGGGATAAAATCCGAAAAGTTTGATTGAAAAAAGTGATAAAGATTAATTTTTTGTTTAGGTACATCGTAGAGCACATAGTCAAGCCTTTAGGAGAAACTTTGTGGATTGGGTTAAACGACATCAACCACGAAAACCATTGGACTTGGAACGACGGCGCCATTTTAACTACGTCGGAGTCTCAGTGGAAACTAGGCCAGCCGAACAACTACAAGGACCAGGATTGCGCTGAAATAGACATAAGTGGACTCTGGGGCGACTTATCGTGTTCAGGCCGTGTAACTGCTTACGCTTTATGCGAGAAAGATATTTCTCATTAGGATGTTGTAGTCGAAAACATGTTGTGCAAAGTTTGTCATTGAAAATAGCGATAAATTATCGTCTTTGTCATTGCATAATGCATATCATATGAATCCATCAATAAATGTAATGACTTTTTGTAGCTTTAGTGAAATAGGCCTTGTACGTATATGAACATGTTGCATCGATATCATTTCAATGGAAATAGTAATATAGTCATGCTTGTTGAGAATGGCTCTGCTCGCAGGGGGCGATTTTTGCGCCGATAGCCGCAGCAGCATCATGGACCAGCGGCAGCAGGGCCGCTATACTTCAGTCACGAGTAGCATTCAAACGATTATTCCTTTTTGGGCCCCATTTTTTCTAAGCCTAAATAATCAATCATAATTTTTCTCCGCAAAAATTCATTTTACAGTTATGTTTTATACTTTGTCGGCAATATTCACCAAAGCCGATCAAACAAAATTATAGTAAATCAATTAGCCTATACCAGCAGATTCCACTACAAACAAAAACCAATCTATCACGTGTATTAGGCTATTAAGGTCAACCCCTTAAGGAATTTCGCGACTTCGTAGTTAGGAACAGCCCTTTTAACCCCATTTTACACTTTTACCCATATTTTATTACGACAACTCTGATCGCATGATTTGGATTCAACCCGCATCCTCGTTACGTTGTTGCGTTTCTTGGATAAAACGCGCTTTACGATGACTATCTCTGCTTTGTGGCTTCGGACAAGCATCAAATTCAGTGGACAAAAATTCGAAGAAATCCTCAGATACATTGAATCGCTGGAAACTTCCAAGCAGGCGCGGATTCCTCCGAATACAAAGTAGGCATTGCAATGAAAAGTACGCGGATCGTCCGATGGGTTGCCTGACGCTGTCCGGGTACTGGAGGATAAATATGCGCTACAACCACAACGATTTTACACCCTCGGTTTTTCGTAATAATTGCCTTTAGAAATTAGCCTTTTACTTCAAATCAATTTGACTTTTGAGTCAAATTTATTTACAAATAATCCTTGAAAATTTGAATTTCCCAAGATAATGGAAAGTTTTCCACTTTTGTGAGGTATTAGGAAATCACTCCTAAAACTCTGAGCATTTTTTGGCCCATATTTATTTATTTAACGTAAATAACGTCAAAAAACCTTTTTGAGGCAGTTTTAAAAAACAAACCTACACTATGTGCAAAGTTTAAATCGCCTGTGACGTTACTAAAATAGCGTCATTTATCCAAAATATGGCAGTGACGTTACAATGATGACGTCATCAACTCAAAACTAATTTTTTAACACTGCGGTATCATAGATTCTGCAAACAACACTGGTGGAAGGGAAAAATAAGGTTGGCTTTGCTGATTTGTTGTAAAACATACAATACAATTTTTCATTACAGTATTCTATTTTATCAACCATATTGCAGCAGCTGACAAAATTTTTAAACAATTATTTTTTATTAAACGCTAAACGTTTTCGATCATTCTTCTGATCCTTTTTAAAGCAAAATGTTTTATGTTAACAATTTAAAGACAAACTAGCAAATGAACAACTTTTAAAAAGCAATATAGTTTACCTCAACGCAATAAGTCCGCAATTTTAACGTAACAATAAGCTATAGATATTTGAATCTGGAATTATTTGGAATTGAACTATTATAATTATCTCTTGTAATATTGTAAATACTAAGTATTTTTGGAAAAAAAATTGTGTAGGATCTGGTTAATTTGCGATTCCTTGCCTTTCTACGCTCATGTTCATACCTATGGCTATAGTCCTAGCTATACTGACAAGGAGTAAAAGACGAATGTCGATTCCGAAACAGTATGTCTTAGGCTGTTAATCATAAGTTTAATAATTGTACCTATAAGACTCTAGATACTGCGTATAGCTTAATATTAATTTTCGTAGTACATTGTTCTTAATAAATCAACGTAACAATTGTACAAATTATGCATAATTTGTACAACTGTTACGTTAAAATTGCGTACTTGTTGCGTTGAGGTAAACTATATTGCTTTTTTGAAAGTTGCTCATTTGCTAGTTTGTCTTTTGTATCCCTTTTTAAACTGCTAACATGAAATATATTGCTCGAAAGGAACCAGAAGAGTGGTCGAAAACGTTTAGCGTTTAATAAAAAAATGATATCTGTTTTAAAAATTTTGTCTGTTGCTGCAATATAGTTGATAAAATCAAGCTCTTTGCCGAAGATTTACTTTAGAATTAGCAACAAAAGAGGAATTCCTAATTACTTTAGAATAAAGAAAAGCAAGGACGTAAATTGGTTAAACTTGGACTGGATGTTAAATACTTTGAAACAAGCCTGGATTTAAGTCTATGCTGGAAGTTTTTGAAATTTAAAATCCCAACGCTTAATTGTGACAAAAATGGTAAATATTTGCATCAGACGGTAGTGAGGAAAAAACATAAAAAGGTTCGCAGGGAAAAGAGGATAGCTGAGGCAAGATTTAGGACACAAAGAGATGAAATTTTAAACAACCCGAGTTTTTCAGAAAAAACTTGCCCAATTTCTTTATTAAACCAAGAGTTTAAGCGCTTTGCCAACCCACACATCCTAACACACAAAAAGAAACTTTTTAATTTGTGGAAAAACCAAGCAGTTTATTGCCCGAACTGTATCGTTAATTTAAGTAAAAAGAAACTAAGTCTTCACATAACGAATCTACTGATGTTTGGGTTGAATCATCCGATCTTGCCCGAAAGAGTCCAAAAAGATAAAATCAAGACAAACGTAGAAAAGTTAGTTTACACCTTGAAGCGAAATAATGACGTTACGGTTAATGAAGAACTAAGAGATGAATTTAAATTTTTGGTAAAGCGTTTCACGAATGATGCTGAACGCGTTTGCTCTGAGCGAGCTAACCAGTCCCTCTACCGAACTCTACGATCATTATCTACGGTGGAAATGCGGATATCAAACTATGCAAGTTTGACAAAGGGAATGGTTTAGCAATTTTGGAAGCTGAAGATTACTTTCTGAAACTTGACAAAATAATAGAAGACGGATCAAAATTTAGTGAAGTTAAATTGCAAGATGATGCGATTCATCCAATTATTCAAAAACAAAATTCGATAACATACTACGTCAAAAGATATTTGAAGAAGGTTGATGATGGCTACGCTGCCCTAATTCCATACGGGAGTACACCTGGTAAGCTATATGAATAGGCTAAAGTGCATAAAGACAACATACCTCTTAGACCCATTGTATCTATGGTTTTAGTAGCGTAGCCAGAAGGGGGGGGGGGGGGGTTACAGCCTTCCCAATGGCCTGAAGAGTATGCAAAATAACCCGTTTTTAGCACTTTTGATGCCGATTTTTGCTTTAAAGACGAAAATAGCCCCTCCTTAAAAGTGTTAGCAATGAGAATTGGTGAAGGACCTGATGAGATTTCGAGCGGTAGAAGTGGGTTTCAGCCTGTCTGAAGACCTTTTTTTTCTTTTTGGAGATCACCTAATTTTGGATAGAAAAACCGTCTCAATTTTGGAGAAGACCTTTTTTTTTGTTTTTTTTTAGAGATCACCTTAATTTGAGCGGAAAAACCGACCCAATCTGATCAAATTTCAATCAAAATCTGGGTCAAGATTGTTTAATAGTGTTTCCAGCCTCCAAAACAGCCCCCCCCCCTAATGCAAATTCCTGGCTGCGCATCTGTATGGTTGGAAACAGTTTCCATGTAATAATTCTATCGCATAGTGAGTTTTGATGTTGTATCGTCATTTACAAATGTTCCACCTTAAAAAACTATTGAGCTTGTAATTAATCGTTTGTATGCAGATGGCAATCCGTATGCTATTCCGTTTGCAAATATGTATTTCGCAAATAAATGTTCATGGGAACTCAAGGCTTATTCGTATACAAGGACAAACTATATAAGCAGATAGATGGTGTGAGTATGGTTTCGTGTCTCGAGCCTACATTGACCATTTTTTTCATAGATTGTTAAGAGGAAAAATTATTTGCAAATACTAACAATCTTTCACCTACTTTGTATTTACGGTACATAGATGATATTTATGCTGTTTTTGATAGTGGTAGCGCTTGTACACAGTTTTTGGTTATTCTCAATTCACAACATAAAGACATTAAATTTACCACAAAAAAAAAAAAAAAAAACAAATTGCGAGAGTTTGCCTTTCCTAGAGGGGCAAATAAAACTGAATGACACTTGCGTTTGGCGAAAACCCACTAATACTGGATTGCTACTTAATTTTAATGCATTGTGACCGAATACTTGGAAATCGGTTTAATAATGTGCTTGTTGCATCGCGCTGAGAAAATATGCTCGAGTACCGAATTCTATGTGCTGGAATTAAGGCGTTTACGCCATATTTTTTGCAACAATGGATATCCTGATTGGTATATAAATAATACCATAAAAAAAGTTTGAAAAACGACAACACAATCCTCCAGATAAATATGAACCTGATTTTCTTTTCACTATTGGGATACTATTTTTTAAAAAAGCATCACGAGTGTTTGAGAAAAGACAAACTGCTCTAATTAAAATGAAATTTAATGTTGATATTATGTTTATTATACATGTTTTAAAACTGGATCGCGTTTTCAACTTAAGTGTTCTACTCCGTTTCCCATAGGTGGGCACAAGTCCGTTAATCGTTAATAACGAAGTTAACTTTTTCATTAACTCGTTAATCCGTTAAAAAGTTTTTTCATGTTAACGGACTAAATTGACTTCCGTTAAGTGCTGTTAACGGACTAAAGTAACTTCCGTTAAGTTCTGTTAACTTCCGTTAAGGTTTTTATCGTTAATATCTAGCACCATTCATTCATCAGACCGGTACAAACCAGTTTGCACTGGTAACGCTTGTTGCGTATTAGCACGAGTTTTATAGAAAAAAGCGAAGAAAGGAGTTCTTTTTTTGAGGCAAATAATAACCTGCAGCCTCATAGGTCTATTAGTTATCGCCGTTCACTATTTCCAAAGATTTTCTAATTGCAGCTTCGTTGTGCATTTCAACTAGTTTTTATCTTGAAATTAGATTAGACTGTAAAATGTAACTTCCAAAACACAAAAAGACCACCTTAGCAATAAATATTTTCTTACAATCAGCTCAACAGCGTCAATACGTGTTCTAGAAGCGAGTGAATAAAAAGAAATGTAAATTACACGCAAAATGTTAACGGATTAACGGACTTTATTAACTTCCGTTAATTAAAGCTGAAAATAACGGATTAACGTTAACGGAGGTGTGAAGTTTGTTAACGGACTAGCGGTTAACGAAGCTAACGTTTTGCATTAACGTGCCCACCTATGCTTATTATCTAATGTCGTGTACAAATTTTCTTGTTCGCATGATGCAAATAAATATTTCATACATCGGTATTACTACGCGACATCTTGGCACTAGGATTCAGGAACATCTGCACCACAAAACCACAAAATCAGCAACACGTGAACACTTTGATATATGCCAAAACTGCGAGCTAAACAATACAGATTTGAATGGTTTTAAGGTTTTAAGCATTTGTGATTCAGAATATGCTACAAAGATACAAAAAGCTTTGCTCATAAAAAAACACAACCCAAAACTCAATAGACAGCTTTACGCTAATGGTTCATCTTTTTTACAAAATGTTTATTTAGTTCAGTGGCGTCGCTTGGGGGGAAGCGAGGGGGCGGCCTGCCCTGGGTGTCACTATTTTGGGGTGACACCAGTTTGTGATGTGAAACCATAACTCCATTAATTTGTGATGAAGACTTTTTTTTATTATTTTATTCAGTCCCCATCCTCATTTGGACCGAAAACGTACTCAACTTCGGGCGAAGACCTTTTTTTATTGGTTTCCACGTACTTTTGAATCAAAAGCCCGCTCAGTTTACGGCAAAAACCTTTTTTTTTTTTGGTGTGCACTTACTTTTGGACATAATTTCCATACAGGGTGTGACACCACGAAATCCCGCCCCGGGTGCCACCATCCTTAGCAACGCCTCTGATTCGGTTAGCATGTAATATTATGTTTGTGTGTGTGTGTTTTTTCTATATGTAGGCCTACATGTCATGTTATCTTCATGTCACTGCATAATTTGTGCAATTGTTACGTTAAAATTGCGTACTTGTTGCGTTGAGGTAAACTATATTGCTTTTTTGAAAGTTTCTCATTTGTTAGTTTGTGTTTAAACTGTTAACATAAAATATTTTGTTCCGTAGAAGACCAGAAGAATGGTCGAAAACGTTTAGCGTTTAATAAAAAAAAAAATTTTGTCTGTTGCTGCAATATGGTTGATAAAATCAAGCTCTTTGCTGAAAACTTAGTATTTTCTTTTGTCATTACAAAAATTTGAGTAATAAGTAGGCTAGCTAAATTTTATTCCAAAAACATTAGTCTAAATTAAAATAACGGAAAGTATTCACAAAAAGGTTGTTACTTGTAAGGAAAATAAAAGTCAAAAATATTTTAAAGAGATATTTCAAAAAGAAATTATTTACGGAGTATTGTAATCCCATATTTTGGAAATTGGGATTTTAATCCATTCCCAACACGGAGTCGGAACTGCGAACCGCGATTTTTTTCAAAAGTTTAGAGAATTTTGAGTCTTGAGTGTTCTACTGGAGGATGTTGATGTCGACTGTTTAAAAGTGATTCAAGTAATTTAAGGAGTGAATGGTTTTGCGCCAGTCTATTAGAGTTAGTGTTTACTTGGACCAAAAATCTGGGCCCAAGTACATCTGAATTCTGAATTAAAGCACTAAAGTCTGAAGTGCACTAACTCTTGAGTGCTTAAGTTAAAGTTAAATCGTATTTTTCATTTATTATTATTAAAACAAGCTTCAATCAGTTTATTTGCAAAGAAACTATAAAATTACATGCTGTCAAAATGTTTAGATGATACTGTACGTAATAATTGGTTGCCAGTGATTTTGTTGCAAAGTGATTACCGGTCTGCCAGTACGTCAGTACGCGATAGATGGCATTCTGAACAAAGAAATGACAGAATAGACCTATTTGCCAACCGTATTGTACTATGGCAATATTAAAATTAAAGCAATGACTGAGAACAGCAATCATTAAACTATTCTACTTATACTTCCAGAGCTGTCTTGCCCTAACCCTCAGTCCCTCACTACTACCAGTATGAGGCGAAATTACTGTGATGAAATCACTTTGTGACGAGATCACTGGTAATGTAACGAATAGGGCTGCAAGCTTGAAAAAACTTGGTTGTTTTTCCAAACTTGAACTTGAATAAAACTGTTCAAGTTTATTAAAATAAAATTTAAAGATCAAAAAATTGTCTGAATTGTGGAAACAAATACATACCGTCAACCGGGGCGACTTTGAATGCCAGGGTGACTTTGAACACTTCACTAAAACAAACTTTGTTTTCAGTTAAATACTTTTCAAGACCAAGAGCGGTCTCTTACTAGGTCAGTGTTTGAACTTTGATAGATTTTTTTTCTTTTTTGCCCGACTAGCACAAGGTCACGTGACAATGACGTCATCATTTCAACAAAATAATTCTCAGAAATAGGGCGATTTACTACACCATTACTATTGACATATAGATCCTCAAGTCAGGTCAATTAGCAATAGACGATTGCAGGCTCGAACCCATGAGGATGTGATCGGCAGTTTACCGCCCTCACCACTCTGCCACACGTTTTTTTCGTATTTTTAAGGCGGAGTGCCAATTTTGAATTTAAAAAAAAATTGGGAACCGGAGTGTGACTTTAATTTGGCTTCTAAGCCGTAGTGAGAGTTGGTAGTAGAATAAGCAACTATTTTTGCTCTCTGGGAATATCAAAATATGCGATTAGGCTACGCTTATCCAGGTTATTGAGCAATATGACAATTGGTTCGAATTTTTTGTCGAAGTGTATTTTTGTATCGGAGTATTTCAGAGCTGAGTGTTGTTGTAAAATTTCGGAGTCGGAGTCAGTTAAAAAATTTCGGAGAGGAACCGGAGTGGAAAAATTAGCCGCTCCGCAACGTTCTAATTCAAAGACATGTTAGGCGAAGGCAACTTTTCGCTTGTAAGTGAAGGTTTAAGTGCACGTTGGTAGGCGTTCAAAGTCGCCCCAGAGACCGGGGCGACTTTGAACGCTTTTTGAGATAGAATATATGGCTTATGAGAGCGAAATATTTTTTTAGTTATGACAGTTCTAGTTGCTGAGGCCATAAGTGTTATGTTCAGCCTATAAGCACTTTTCTTTCTTAAACCTGGCGGAAGTGACAAGTAAAAATGATTCAAAACCGTTCAAAGTCGCCCCGGTTGACGGTACGGTACCGGTAGCCTACAGTACGATATTATTTGTTGACCATGCCATGTAAATTGAGATTGTAGTTTAGCCTACTTGTTTACAGATTTATGTCGTGGCAACCTAGAAAAATAGCACTGAGCATGTGATTATACAAAAAAAAGCGATTATTAAGTCGAAAAGTACCATAGACTTACTGATTAGTATTTTTGTCAGCTTAAACTCAACTCAAAAAACTTGATATTTTTGCCAAACGTGAACTCAAAAAAATTAAATTAGAGAACTTGAACTTGGACTTGTTAAAATAGGCTGAACTTGTACCCAAATAGAAATTGATCGAGTTTGCAGCCCTGGTACCGGTAATACCATCAATTATCGTAACAAAGCCTTTAATTTACAATTAACATTAAAATGAAAGTAAGCTTGCAATGTTAAGGATCATTTTATCAGTTATGGTCAACTTAATATTATGGTCAATTTAATTTATGGATGTACTCTGATCAACTAAAAATTTAGGAAGTGACTTGGCGAATTGAACACTCGCGGTATTTTTTTTTCCTCGCGAATGGATCATGCGTTGTGAAAAGCTGCTGCACGTAATTGCTATCTCTCAGGCTTGCATTGCTGCCCCAACCCTAACTGTAATGCAAGATTTTGAAGCAAAAAAAAGATTGTTCCGTGCATATCCTTCCCCCTTCCTGCGTCTACACTCCGTAATCTTCCATTCCACACATTCGCACCTCAGGCGCGAATCGAACCCGGGTACGATGGTTGGAAGCCGAGCGCTGCAACCACCACACTACGCTGCTTGCAACAATACGATGACGAAATGTCGCATTTAAACCAAATGTATAAAAAAGGCAATGGCTCCATTCGCAAGGAAAAAAAATACCGCAAATGTTCCATTCGCCAAGTCACTTCGAAAAATTTAAAAATGTGGATAATTATATTTTATACATTTTTTTATGTTAGTTTTTTTTCCTACTAATATTAATGGTTCTTCTGCCCTAAAAAATCCTATTTTGATTCTAGCCTTTTTTTCTGAATGAATTTTCAATATGTTAATGCTGACATGTTGAATAAAATTTGCTCAAAGAAATCTCAATTATAGCCTTAACTTTATATATGAGACAAATTTACGTGCATTGTTTTTAATGTTTAGTTTACCTTTGTTCAATATCAGCTTCGAGATGGCAACTGACTTGAAGAACGTATGGTCATTTTGGCTGTCTCCTGGTTTGATTTTTGTGCTTTTGCAATTTTCATCCACTCCAGCATGATTTTTGTGCATGCTTAGTGATATGCAAAATCTGTAGTGGTGTTAGCATTGTTCCATTCCGAATAAAAGTTTATTTAACTTGATATGATAGTCAACCTACTGCGCAACAAGTCTACAGAACAAAAAAGTCCGGTAGTGGTTTTGTTTTGGGATTTATACTTGGAACTTTGATCGAATGAACAACAAAAGATGTTTAACATTTCAGATTTAGGTCTTTACAGGTTAACTTGAAAATTGTCATTAGCACGCACTGTAATCTAATGTTTAGACTAGTATTTCAATGGATATATTGACATTAAAAGAGGTTTCAAATATAGTGGAAAAAGTAACAAAGTCATCAAATCCTTCAGAGGTAACCCCAGAGTGTTACCAGTGATTTGGTCGCAGTGATTTTGGCCCAAATTGAGGGTTAGGGCAAGACAGCTCTGGCGATAGTAGAATAGTATAATGACTGCCATTCTCAGTTAATGCTTTTGTTTTAATAATGCAATAGTATAATTTGGTTGTCATATGGGCCAAGTCTGTCTTTTCTGTCTTCAGAACAGAGCATGCATCGATCATGTAGCCTAATCACTTTGTGACAAAATCACTGTGACAAGATCACTGGCAACTCTCCTTAGTTGCAAAATTACTTTGTGATGAGATTACTGGTAACGTCTAGAATAGTACTGTAGGTTTCTCATGATATACTGACCTCTGAGAGTGACACTAGCCTCTCAACTTATTGAATGTTTATTTTAACTTAACAAAAAGAAAAATACTGTATGTGCTTGAGGCTTATCAATTAACAATTTTTTGTATTAGCCTATGTTTCTAGGACTTACTGGTATGGTAATGGGTAAGGTTAAGATTTGAGTTACAGTTAGAGTTCAAGTTGTGATTACTTATGAAATACATACCAGTAAAATTAAATTAGAAGTTGGAATACCAATTTAAATTAATGTGTAAATTAAAAAAATGCAAATCAAATTTTTTGTTGAAATAAAAAACATTTCCTTAAAAAAATTGGAAGAAATAAAAAATGTTAGACTATTTATTTTTTCTTTGCACTTGTCTGTATCAAACAATTATATTAGCAGTTTAATCACAATCTTGAATATGTTAATATTGATCTGAACAGCTTAACTGATCTAATTCTCATTTTGCAACGTATTAATTTTTTCAGCTTGCTGTTAAAGGACTTCACTTTGGACGACTATACTTCAAAGCTGGAGATTATGATCAAGCAGTAGAATGGATTTTGAAGTATATCAGAAAATTTGATAGAGATTTTCAAGCTCATCGTTTGCTTGGAGAATGCTACGAAAAGTTAAAGATGCATGATATAGCTTTAGACAGCTATAAACAATCGTTACAGATTAAACCCAATCAGGTATCTACCAGTTCCATTTAAAATTAAGATGGAGTTTTGATCGACCTCATTAAATTACATTATTACAACTGTAAGCATTATTTCAATCTGAAAGTTTATTTTTTGCGTAAACAGGGTTTCCACTGTCATAGAAATCATTGAAAATTCTGGAAAGTATATTTTTCTGGATAGTCATGAAGAATTGATAAAAATTTGGAAGTCATAGAAAAGTTGAAAAATCATTACTAATTTCGGAGGGCGGGAACAGGAACAAAGTTTTTAAAATTTATCTGCTTCAAAAACATAATCATGTTTTATCTTTTTTTTATATGTTTAATGTAGTTATCTTGAGTGGTTTAAAGCTTCAAATTTTTGAGGTAGTTCATTTGGAGGTCCCCTTAGTTAAGTTACTTTATCTGAAAGTTTCATTTATCTTGTTTGCGATGGTTCAAAATCAAAAATTTTACAAAAACCCTTTGGGGACTCCCATCGTGGCACCCCCAATTTTTAATATTTTTTACTTTTTGATACCTACCCAGTGACAAATTTCCTCATCTTGGTGAAATAGTTCAAAATCTCACCTCGTAAGGTGTCACCCTGGATTTCAGATGGGCACTGGCATTCCTGATATCTATAGTTGATCTAATTCTATATTTGAACTCTCTGCATTTAGCAGTTTAACAATTAATAGCCTGGGAAAAACAAAAAAGTGTAACAAATGTCATGGAAAAGTCATGAAAAAAAGTTTTTGGAACGTCATAAAACTTGGTTTTGAAAATTGTGTGGGAACCCTGTTAAAGTATTTCCTACTATTGATGCTTTTGTTGAGCAAGCTTTAAATTATACCACAATGTTTGATCTATTTTTTTATCAAATAGTACAGAAACTTCAGTCTGTATTTGACTTCTTAAAAGCCAAAAGTAGCTTCAATTCAGTCAAAACATCTAACCTTAATCCTGCAATGTACAAGCAATAAATGGACAAAGGCTGCATCTTGTTTCTCTGTCTTTTCAAACTACATTTTTTGGTAAAATGATCAGTTGAGTCACTTCGTTTTTTGTTTTACTATATATGTTTTTGTATAATTTAGGTTATATGCATGGCACACTTTGTGAGGCTGATAGGGCGAATTTATTATATTTTTTTACAACAGTACTTTCTAAATAAGTGAAACTCTAAAAAGCTAAAGTAACTGAGTAATTTTTATTTGTGTTTCAGTATGATTTAGTAGTTCATGTTGCTGAACTTTTTTTACTTTCTGGACCTTCTTGTAATCCCATCAAAGCTCAAGTGTGGTTGGACAAAGCTGCAGCAGCTTTGCCTGGAGATCCCAAAGTTTTCAACCTCAAGGTTATTTTTTGCTATTGTTGTTATTTATTATTTTTGCTATTGGTCATGTTTTTACGTTGCAGATTGGGAGTGCTATTTCACTGGAAAATATTGAGATGAAAAGAGTAAAATGAGAATGAGAAATATTCAATTCATCTGCACATTTTTCTTTTGCTTTTTGCACTTTTGTGTTTCATTTTTGGGGGTAAAGATTAGAGATTGAGTTAGAGTTCGGGTTAGAGTTAGTTTTGGAGTTTTAGAGTAAGAATTTAAGTTTGGGTTAGATTTGAGTCAGATTAGTAAAAAAATTAGATAGAAGTTTCTTGTGATATAAAGTCTTTCATATACATGTAATAACAATCGTTGATCGAGCTTATCAATCGTTTTGATTCTATTGGACTACTTAGAGAAAGTTTATGCAGCATCAAATCAGTTCAATAAATAGCTTTGTGTGTTTGAATGCATGTGTATTGTTTAGTGTGTATCCACCTTTTGCACATAAAATTTTGAGTCTAGTAGCTGTAGCAATCGTACAATTATAACTTGTTGGCTTCTTTTTAGTGTTTTCTGCGTAGTATGTCTGAGGTTGTGTTATTTCTTCCTTTTGTTGGGTTATTACTTATTCATTGTCATTGTGGTGTTCGGGAATAATAAAAGAATGAATAACTGAAATTTATTTTATGAACGGTATGTGTTTATTGTGATCAAACAAGTATGACTGGCTCTCATTTTTGCTATTGCAAAATGTTTAGTAATATTTTTTATATTTTTTTCTTGCCATTTTGAATAGTTCGTGCATTAATAAAGTTGTTTATTTAGATGGATCTTTTAGTAACACAGCAGGCTTCGTCTAAAACTTTAGAAGATGCATTGTTGAAAGAACTAAAAATACGACCAAACGATGTGTCATTACATGTTCAATATGTTGGTTTTTTGAAGGTAAATTTTTAATGATGTTATTTGCTATAGTGTGCTTTATGTTTTTATGCTAACCTTTTAAACATAGTCAAAAGCTACTTTTTATCATGAGTATATTGAGTTCAACATTACCGTGTTCATTTGATCTTTTTATATTTTATCTTACCTTTTTAATCACTAATAAACCAATCATATTTTGTCATAAAATATTTTTAACATAATTAAGTATGTTTGATTGTTGAACAGACACATCAGCTTATTCAACAAGCCTTTGCCTACTGCAGAAGAACAAGCAACTTTGTGAATAACAGTGACTTCGACAAAGACTTGAAATGGCTTTCACGCATGGCTGGCGTTTATAAGGTAAAGTCAGCTTGGAGAATGCAGTAGTGCACCCATTTAATTGGCTATCGGAGTAGAAATCAGTTGAAATTGTGATATTCAGGTGGTTGATGATATTCAGGTACAGTATGAAAGCAATCAAGCAAACATCAAAATTCACAAAAAACATTACTAAAAGCAGACAAAAGTTATTAGTTGCATACCTAAGACTGCTGTTTCGCCTAATTTCAAGGCTCATTAGTTAGGCTAGCAGGGCTGAAATGACAAATATTACTGTGATAAAACTTCCAAAAAAGAAAAAAAAGCTTTACCAAAAGAATGATTAAATATTTTCAAATAAAATTCTGTCTCAAATCAATCTTTACTCTATAAATAAATTTTTTTTTTTTCAGAAGTTTTATCATGGTAATATTTGTCATTTCAGCTCTGCTAGCCTAACTGAGAGCCTTGAAATTAGGCGAAACAGTAGTCTTAGGCATGCAACTGATGGTTCTTTTGTCTGCTTTGAGTAGTAATGTTTTCTGTGAATTTTGATGTTTGTTTGATTGCTCTCGTAATGTAACTTTTAAATGATGTTGCTTTTCAATTTTGTTTTAGTGCAAGATTACTGCTCCCACTCAGCTTGAATGGATTTCCTAATGCTACAACTTTGTTGTCGCTTTCTTTTAAGATATGCAATGTCTAAGTCTCAAAATTTTTGCTTATCCCTACGAGTATTTTGCAGTCTTATGGTGTTTCATTAAAATTTAAAACTTTAGTCAATTTTTTATTATTGATTTTTTAAAGGACTGACCGAGCGGTAACATGTTTGTATCTAGAGTGGGAGGTCTGAAGTTCAAATCTCGTGCTGGTTAAATCGAACACAGTGTTGCCAACAGCTTGCCACCACTGCGACATTTCCTTGAAAGGAGCTGTGTTGCCTTCAGGTGGAAATGGGCTCCACGAACTCGTTGCATACTTCGCATGAAACAGCGAGTATAATAAAACGATTGATTTTGATTGTTAGGCATGCAGCATTCTCGTTTAATTTTAAGTACCGGTATCTTTGGTCACATGTATAGTTTAATAGTTTGTCAAATCAGAATTTGAACAAACACATAAATAGTTTTACTTGTAAAATGTATATTCTGCTTTTCAGGAGTATATTGGCTCTTACTCTGCTGAGATGAGTGGCCCTGCACTAAGCTTAGCATACTGCCTTCTTCTTGATACTTATACACAACTTATATGGCGGTGTATAGCAGAAGACAATTATGAAAAAGCTTTTCGAAAATTCGCAGAGTAAGTACAGTGTGTATATAATACAATGTATAAGAGTACAATTTACAATGTGCATCCACTTAATTGGTTAGCGTAAGCTGTGAGTAGGTTTGCTTAATGGAAGTTTTAAGTGTTTGCCGAACACCAACCAAACAACGAGGTGCGGAACTAAAGAATTCTCATTAGTTTTTTTTTGGAAGCGAGAAATCCCCTTTTACAAAATCTATTTGCAAACTACATGATGCAATGCAACATTTAGTTGGCTCTTTTGAAAGCACTGCGGCATATAAGTATGCATTGTGTAGTGTTTGATGACTTTCGCACTACTGCTTAGTTTAGTACCTCCTTTAAAATAAAAGTTTTAAAATAATAGAATGGACAAATATTTGTCATCGATTGTGAATCAAAATCTTGTTGATGTTGACTGGAAACCAGTTGTAGAAGAAATAGCTGGACAATTTTCGTGGATCGTTGGAACTCTCTTGATATATCAAGCTCAGCAGGTAATACGTAATTTCACTACATAAGTAAAACAAACTCAGTTGTGCCATTGAGCTTAATATATATCTTTTAAACTGTGAGTACGCATGCATATCGATGTCACTACTGCGTTTGGGAAAGAGGAGAAAAGCGTGGGTCGTATTGTAAAACTAAAGGAAAAGAAATGTTCGCTTTAAACTGCTATGCGAGTAATACTGCGGTACTGTGAAGTTGTAAAAACTGGTGGATTAATGGTAATACAGATTGGGTCCACGACAACTGATCGCGAACAAACTGACCCCGATTGGCTGAGAAGGGTGGTCATAGAAATATTGTACTATCCCCATAACCATCTTGCCTAAACCCTCACTTTGTGATGAAATCACTTTGTGACAAGATCACTGGTAACTGTTGGTTCGCGGTCAATTTGTCGCGGTCAGTTGACTTGGCTCGATACGGATTAGATTGATTAGGAGATGGTTGAATTGGTTAATTGCGAATGCAACCCAATCTAGCCGGCCTAATATGTATAAATTTTCCATTTAAGAATTGCCATTTTCATTTGCATTACAAAAATATTTGCTAGTCATGTGTTTATGAATTTGCGACTCATTACAACGGTACGTTTCAGCACACTTTATCCTGGAAAGAAGCATGTCGTTTGGCTTTTTTCTTCTATTTCTTCAGTCTGTCGAAGCCGCTATTTTCCCTGTCATCTGCATGGGCTGTTACATGCTGTCAAACACTTCCAAAATTTCCTCATCGTCTGCACCAACGCTCAGCTATTCGTGTCAGTCAGTCGTCGCATATGGTCTGGATTTTGAAAAAGAAACTAAGCGATGATGACATTGAAGATATTTCAACATCAAGATCGGTACGCCAATGGGTTGTGCTTGTTGGTCTGTCTTCAAGTTAAGCTGCCCGCCTATCTACCACACAGTATAAATTTCGCACTGTCTCTTAAATGTTAAACGTCAAGCTCAGGAGCTGCGATTTCCAAATCTTTAGCTTAACTCAACTGGGAATTGAACCAATGTGTCCCACTTCAGTTGCAGTCGTTGTTTTCTCTTGGCCCATGATCGATTACGTTTTCAAACTTGTAACAAATAAGTTGTCTTACTTTGGATGTTATATAGAAATATTGCTGAAATGTAGGAAAACAGTTCTCAAGCCCAATACTTATTTCTTAGGTCTAATTTTGGCTATTAAAGGCGATTAAACTTTGGTTTTGATTATTAAAACGAACTGGAATCATAGCATAATAATTTAGTGTGCTAACTGATGGGTTAGCACACTAAATTACTATGTTATGATTCCAGTTTTGACAAGTATGAGTTCTTGGTTCGTTTTTTTTTTCGTTTCACTGTTTTAATGTAGGTTGCTTTTTCTTTTTTCCTTTAAGGCTTTTGAACTACTGCCATGTTTTTGCATCTTGCCAAAAGCCATCGTTCGGCTTCACAAGAGTCCTGGGTGCAATAATTTATAATTTATTATTACTTGATCTTATGTTTTTCATTTCTGTTTATTGCGCCCAAATACAACACAAATCCCAACAAAGCTCTTTTGATTAAAGCCGAAATATTTGAGATAAAGTAGTTTAACCATCTCATTTCTAAAAAAAGACGTTCACTTTGTGGATAAAACGCAAACTTCTTATAGATTTGATGTTTTTGCATTGCTCGTAGGTTTGTTACTTTTTCAGTGAGACCGCATGAAGTGCTTTTACAAACCTTTAATTTTTTTGCTTTTCAGTTTGGAAAAACTGCCCGACAGCTTTTGCTTGGTGCTTCGGGTGACGATGATTCATCATTTTTCGACTTTATTCAATTGAAAAACGGCGTTGGAGCTGTGCCAGTGACCTACATGCTCCGATATGACGAAAGTACGTTTATTGCCGTACTCTCTGTAGCATAGATTTGTTTTTACAGTTACGCTACTAGTATATTCTGCGCTTTGAGGTTAGGGGTTTCGATAACGTAACATATTCATTGTTTAGTGTTCGTGCACCATAGGTTACAGAAGTCTGCTCAATGAAAGTTTGTCGGTTGTTGGTGGTACGTAGGCGTTTATTTGCAAAAGTGTCGCAGATACTAGCTTCTTCGAACCTAACTGGCCCAATTTTTAGGTTGTGTGTTTTTGCACTAAATGTTATTGTGTTCAAAAAGTTAAAGCTTAAAAAAGTTGAATCTCGTTTTTAGCTTCATTAAATTTCTTTTGTGGCGGTTTCAATGACACATCATGATTCACGTGACGTATACCTGAATCTGAGGCCGTTTCCGTTTTACTCTGACTGATAATTTCCCGTTCATATTTTTCAGTGGCCGCACTCAGTCAAGACTTGCAAATGTTGGTTTGGCTCGGACTGCGTTGGCTGGAATTAGAAGAATCCTGCGATTTCCTTCCTTGGATTTCCAAGGCTTTCCCACTCTTGAAACTCAATTCGTTTCCTACTTCTTTAAGGTATGTTAACGTTTGATTTCGCACCAAGCTAATTCACTTTCAACCTTCCCCTTTTCTGAACTTCTTGTGATTGTGAACTTAAACGAGGACTAAAGGGAAAGCAATGGGGGTAGTTAAAGTTAGGCCAATTGTATTAGACTGGATTAGCGTTGACTCCATCCTTTTTGACCCTTTCGTCGCAGAGATATTCTACTTCAAACACGACGTCGGTGACTCTAATGTTATTAATTTTAATAATTTTTATTGGCAACTTTGTCGTTGATAAGCATTAGCGTCTTAGCGATGCCTTCCCAGCTCTAACCTAAAGCAACGATTAGGCTACTGCATTGAGTCGTTTCGCCACGCACTAATCAGTTTGATCTTATCACTTTACCAGACATGAGCTGGTAAAAAGAGTAGACTTTTCGGTAGCCTAGCGATTTCAGTGAAAATCAATGGCAGATGCATTTCAGTCTAAATCCTAGCCTAGTCTTGCAATAAGGTTTTTATTACTAGGCTATACAGTACAAACTCATACCTGATAATAAGACTCCCAATACTTAGGTAGGCCTATTGTATTTGCGTACGGTATTTTGTGACCCTGGAATAAACTTTTTCATCTAAATTGAAAACAATGGCCTACTAGCCTACTTTAATAACTCTACTAGCCTTACTTTCGCTTATTCTTAGACGTTTGTTACCAAGGCTATCGTGCAGTCTACTCTTTCTTCTAGCTCGAATCTATTCTGCTGACAAGACGCTAAGACGCTAATGCTTATCAATGTCAGGATTGCCAATAAAAATTATTAAAATTTATAACATTGGAGTCACCGACATCGTGTTTGAAGTAGAATATCTCTAGAATGGCTGGGTCAAAAAGGATGAAGTCAACGCTAATCTAATTTTATGCGAATGACCTAACTTTAGATACCCCCATTGATTTTGCCTTTAGTCCTTGTTTAAGTAAATGCAACACTTAAGAAAAAGTTAGTTTTTAAAAGTTACCGCTCTCCACTCTACATAATTCAAATTTTGAAGTATTAACGCTTGCTTTTTGAGTAGTTTTCGAAAACAACCCTATATGGTGTTTTCTGTCTTGTGGGGTTGTCATAATAATTGCCGACTGAGGATCTCGGAACCATTGCGAACTTTTGTTTTTTAAATGTTACATGCAGTACTACTACTATGATTGTTTTCGTTGAAACGGTTTTAAATCGTTATGTAGTGCACAATTTTCTTTTGCATAGAGTTTTACCTAGTAAGCGTGCTATTTTGATTTTAATAATTATTGTTTTTTTGAAGTGCTTCAGTTTCATCCGTGGACATCTTGGATGTTGAAGCATTTGTTGCTGGATGTGTTTTTACCGTGAAAAAGAAGCTGAAAGACTGGAAAGATGTAAATGTGGCAGACGCTATGTGTTTGTCCGCATCCAACTTGCCCGTTTCATTATGTCGGCGTTTGACGACAGATTTACAAGTAAAAACTGATTTTTTGTTTCAAAGTGATTAATTTGTGCATTTTTAAATCGGAGTTAATTACTGAGCTTTTCATGAGTTTTCGCTTGTTAAACTTTTAGTATCTTGAAATGAGCAGTTTGAACTAGAGATGGTGCGGCGCACAAAATTCTTGTCCGCAAACTGCACCGCACTGCTCAATTTTATCCGCATACCGCACTGCACCGCAAAAAGTTTGTGAACTTAATACACCGCACCGCAAATCCTACCGCAAGCCAAAATATAATGGTTAACAGTATTGCCTAACACCAATACTGTATCTTACTGCATGCAAAATTACAAACCTAACAGGTAGGCTCCCCATGGTCCACCTGATGCTAGTTAAACAATAGCTTCAGGTAATGGTTTGGTCTAAACTATTACTTAACTAAACAAGCCAATTAACCCAACCCTTGATGATTGGTCTCAGTTCAATTTGTCTTATCTGTTAGTGTCTGGTGTTACGCAGTATAGCCTATACCGGTGTGCAATGGCCTAGGGTATTACCGATACCTATGGTAATACCCTAGGCCATTGCACACCGGTATAGGTTATACTGCGTAACACCAGACACTAACAGATAAGACAAATTGAACTCAGAGCTTACCGGTACAAGTTGCATTACTATTACCGGTAGGGCGTTAGACTGTAGATACGCTCGATAGGCCTATGATTTGAAGGTTACACCTAGGCTACCGGTACACCATGGTACCTAACAGGCTACATTGAGACTGAATTTAACAACTGAGATAGAGTGGCTGATTCCTAACCTAATCCTAAGAAGTGGTCTCATCTTCCACGCTGCAGCTGCACTGCACTGCAAAACTACTGGAATTTTTCACGCGGCGCTTTTGCCTAACTGCGTACGCTGCGCGGCTACCATCTCTAGTTTGAGCATCTTGTATTTTCACTGCAACTTGCTACATATTCGAATTAGATATCTTTAATGATCCCATTTATAGGCGAAACAGACTGTTGGGTTTTATTAGATTTTAGTTTTTAATGTTTTAATACCGTGGTAATCTGCTGTGATATTTGCTCATGCTCTTCGTTATCGAGCACTTTTGGAAATTCTGATATCAACCACAGGCCAATTTGCCTCTTAAATGTGTACTTATTCTTGTTAGGAGCTATTACGTTTTATTTAGGACAAATGGTGGAAAGCTGCGACTGTGATGTCTTCAAAAACTTCCAGAATCAGGTAATTCCAGTAATTGCAAATCACAAGAAGTTCAGTTGGCAATGAATTACAATTCAAAACATCATAATGTTCGAAATTTTTTGAATTTTTGTCTTACGCTTGGAATAGCACGAACAGAAAGTTCCTTAAAAGCACTTAGCACTTATCGCTGGTTATTGTCTGATGCTTTCCTGTAGCTGGAAGATGAATATGCAGCGGAGCCGTAACGCGTTTGTCTCTGGATCGGTAGGTCTGGGGTTCAAATCTCGGGCCAGTCAAATCGGACACAGTGTTGCCAACGGCTCGCCATCGTTGCGACATTTCTTTGAAAGGAGCTATGTTGCCCGGGCACAGTGACGCGGAGTTGGGCCCCGCAAACCCGTTACTTGCTTCGCGTATTACAACAAGTACAATGAAAGATCTGATTTGAGCAACAATTACCTCAAACAGAAAACATGCTCTTCTAAGATTTTGGAACCGAAACTTGTGCTTGGGCAAGTTTGGGTCTGTGGTTAGTTGTTCCTGCTTAGATTACTGAAAATCAAACATTTTCTTGCAATCTAAAGTTACATTTAAATCAATATTATTTGTGGACAAAGCTCGAAATTTAATTTAAAGTTGTTTCGTTCAAACAATGAAACGAAGAAGTTAAACCCACCCGACCCATTGCCATTTTAGGCAGAAGAATTAGCGTTGTGTATTAATATTCATAGTCTCGGAACATTAGATTGTTGTCTATTTATTGGATGTTGCAGTGTGCCCGAAGCTGTCAAATTAAAACCTATTCTTCGGCGGGGCTTGGAATGCCTTCGCGGTATTGGAAATCATGGTTTGGACGTGATACTAGTCGCAAAACTTGCCAAATACTTTGCTGCAAAGGTAGTGTATTGGCGATATAACAACAACACTTATTTACAATATAGAAACGTGAACCATTTTAAGTAGTTGCTTGAAGTTCTTAATTTAATGACAATCGGCTACGTACTTTGTATTAAGCTTTGAAAAAAACAAAAAACAAAGGCAGAGCCAAGATAAAGTGATGCATTCTACTTGCATTAAATAGACTGTTTCAAGAATGTTTCGTGTTAAATAGAATGTTTCATTTTTGGCTCTTTTTTTTAAAGGTTTTCGCATCGTCCCGTTTTTCTGTTCCGAAGTACTCTGGATTAGTTTTTACTTGAATAGCTGAAACTGGAGTGTTCTTAACTTTCGCTACTTAGTTCCACTTTGAATTAATGGGTTGTCGTTTTGTGTGCTGTTAATAATTTTATTAGCTATTGCCAGTATATTCATTGACCGGCTTTTCTTTGACACATGTGATCAATTTAATATATAAAAAGTACCAAATAAATTATTAGAAAATGATGTAATTTTTTTCACAGGCTTGCTCCTTATTGGATGGTGAGAAGATCACTACAATCTGGCTAACCTATCAGCGCAAAGCATCGGCTTATTGGACCCTGATTACTCCTGAATTGGGGCGGTTGTGTGAGGGAGTCGCAATTCATCGTTCTTCAAGAGACCCGATTTTCCCATCGGTTTTTGACTTACCAAATGCTGATGAAGCGAAAGCGTGAGTTTGCACATTTTATAATTATTTTTTAACGATTATTTCGCGAATTTTTTGAGCTTAAGAAGATTTTTTTCATCTCGCCCTTTTAAATCGTTCGTTTAGAAGTAGATCACTGCTCCTTTCATTCAATCATTTAATCAAACTCTAAGTAGTTTTATAGCTGAAGTTTGCCAAAAAATGTCAAATACTTCATGTAGCAACGTTGAATATTTTCAAATTTCCATGGTTTGAAAATTCAAATTGGCGAATACATTGGATCCAGGGCCAATCTTTATTTCTTTTGTGAATGTATCATATTGTTTTTGAATTTACTAGCAAATCATAACGATCTCATTTAAACTCTGACTGATTCAACCTAATCACAAACTTACTAGTGCTCAGACTTTTAAGCGTAGAAATTTACAGTTTTCTTAATTATTGGCTTTGCTTTTTTGTTGCAAAAATTACATTCTTGCCTTCTGCTGAAAATTTATATGACAGTACAGGATTACATGCAAAAAATGACTTTAGTTTTTTGTCGGAGGCGTATATGTGTCGAGGGGAACTAGCCGCGCGGGAGAACCAAACCGATAACGCGATATCATTCTACGGAAAGGCGTCCATTCCACAGGCTTCATTTTGTCAGGTTGGTGTTGCCATTGAAAAATTTTAGTTTTTCGAACTTCATTTCTTATTTCTTTTTAGGCCCACATCTACAAGAAATTGCTCGAAAATCTCGACTCTCAAGAATCGCTGGAACCACAACTCGACTTGAACAGAAAAAAGGAATTGCTGACCAAAAAGGTATCAACAGGTTTTTCAGAAAATTTGCAATCATTCATCCCTAAAACGACTCATTTTAAATAATAGTTGGCTCAAAATTTTGCTCTGCATAGTTCAAAATTCTGCTCTAAAGTATCATCACCGCATTGTTTTACGTTATAACAGAAGCATAATTTTTTCTTAGTGAGAAGCGTGTAAGGTAGACAATGGGTGTCATGTCTGGTACAGAGTAAACTTCTCGTATGCGCCACGGCTGGGGAGGAGAAAAAGAAACAAACAATCCTCTTTAAAATCATCAGGCGTTGTGAGGTTGCTTGAACCCAAATGTAAATTTTGAACTGGATTAGCATTCACAATTTCACATCTAACCATTTTATTTTCACTTAAAGTTTGTATTTTAAAACTTCAATGGTTGATAAATACTTCAAATCTGAACCAAATTTAAGATTTTTTGTTGACGTCGATTATTGTTGCAGTATCGTCACTGCTTGGAGGTTACCCTCACCAGGCTCCAGCAACAACCAGATGAGAGTTTGCATGAGAAAACTATTCGATTGTTGAGCAGTCCCCATGTGTCACCTCCAAGACCACTAGGTACGGTATCTATTTGTTTAGAATGAGCTTTATTTGATGAGTTTTGAAATGATAAATTGGTTTTTAATTAGTCGAATTTCATAAAGAATGTATTGAAAAGGATTGGTTTCATTGCAAAAAGACATGATTTTGGAAATTGTATAAATGTAACAGTCAGCACGTTATCCTCTGGAGCAGGAAGTCGCGGGTTTGCATCTCGAGCCGGTCATATCGGACTATTTGCTAACAGCGTTCCATCGCTATGACGTCATTGGGCGTAGCAGCGCAGGGACAATGTTGATGAGGTGTTTTGGCTAGCTCGTTCCCGCTTCGGCATAACACAACCAGTTTAATTTGGAAGTCGCCTTGTTTTTTCCGTGCAAAACTAGCGGTTTTTCTGCTACCAGAGGCCGAAATCGCTATAATTTCGAAACGACTGAAGGTAGAAACTTGAAATTTAGAACTTAGATGGGGAATGTCTGGAAAAAATTGTGTGCAAAGTTTGGGGGCAATCGGTCACGTGGTACGGGTTTCCATACCAAAAAACTAAGTAGCCAATCGGAGGTTCAAACCGTTCTCGCTTGAAAACTAATTGCGGGAGGAGAATAAAATTTTTAAATTTAGAAGCGTCTGGGGAAGTAGTTTCAGCTCCCACATTTAAATTCTTGTAATTCCAACACTTTTTTTCTTTCTGTTTTTTTGTGTTGTTTTTTTTTTCTCTTAAGAACTTTTTTATGTACAAAAACTCCTAAACCACAAAAGCTAGCAATTTGAAATATGGAGATATGATAAGTCTAATCTATATTATGAAGTTGTGCTCCTGCATTTTTGGAGGCGCTAGGTCACGTGTTTTGGGGAAAACGGTCCAAACTTCTGAGGTTTTATAGCTCTTATTATTACAAATTGGCTTGAACTTATCAGTTAAAACTTTACGAATTTAGTGGGCCTAATAAGAAGTACCAGTTTGCAAAATTTTACGGTGCTAGCACTTCTGGGTATCAAGATATTGCCCCAAAACTATCTCTCTAGTTTTAAACAAACTTAAATAATTGATTTTAGTCATCAATTTGCATGTGCTGTGATGGCGTAATGCTTAAAGGCGCCATAATTTGAGGTAGTGCTGAGTGAACGTAGCTGGGTTCAAGTACAGACTTATTCTGACATTGCTTTCACCCATACCACAAAACTTTTTTTTTTCATCAGACAAAATCACATTCAATCTTTTATTTTAGCATTACATGTAATCAGAGGGTTTCAGGTTTCATTTTCTGTGAAAAATACATCCCTGGAAGAATATTTTGCTATTCTGTATCATTGCACTTCACCCTAATTTAGTTTCTTCTTGACGAGGCACGTATGGTTAAAACAGTGGCAAATGAAAAGAACTGGGTTAAACTATCTTGTAGGTCATTGGTCGATACCAAATCACAAGTATATTGCGATATACAGTTATTCCTTTTTTTTTCATCAGATATAAATCTTATGTAATCTTTTTTTATCTTGGCATTGCAACGATTGCCTCTTAAAGGAATATCGGTGATTTTCGAAAGTATGAAAGGGAGAATGCGAGTGAAAAGGAATTGGCGGAAGCCACATTTTATTTTATTCGGGAAAATAAACATCTAGTAAAAGATTTGAGTTTTTTAAATCTAACGCCCCATCTTTCTAAATGCAGGAAACAAATCTTCCAATGAATCAGTGTTGTGTCCGAGCAAACAATCGACACCGAAGGTAGGATTTTGTTTTTTACTGCTGCTTAGTGCTTGATGTACCTTTACAGCGAGATTTATCGGAGTTGTTTACCACCATTTTTTAATAATCGATAAATAGAAAATTGTTGTTAGTCAGTCTTCTGAAACAGTGGTCTATGACGTGCAGAAGTAAAATCAGAGCAAAATATAGTTCTATAGTTACAGTTACAATCAATAAAATTTTGTAGTTATAATTACAAAATAAAAATGCTTTGTGCGCCTTTTTATTACTACAAATGGAAAAATTAGCGGATAAATGCCCTGTATCAATCCACAATCCCCACTGGTTGTTTCTTTTATTAGTTGCTGAGCTGAGCGCTTTTTGGGTCACATAACTCGGTGAACAAATTCAAAGCGAGTGGTATGTCCTAGCGTGAACTCAGAAAATTTCTTTTTCACTTAACAGGTATTAAAGGGAAAAGCAACCAAAAAGGGGCTCCAAACCCTCAAATTTTTTGTGGTCTGCCTATTGTAGGGAATTGTAGTTAAGGCTTTACTCCCACAGGTAATGAAACAGCTGAAAAAATAAGGGGTGGCAGAAATTTAGCTCAGCCTCAATATGGTATGCAATCCAACACGACCACTTAAGCTCCCCACCCCCAGCTTCCGAATCTATTAACTGCAAAATGAAATCTATAAACCGCTCTTTTTCTGTTGCAAGGGAAAGAGGCGTCGATTTTAACTGAGCGATAGTTTTTCAGTGTTACATTAGTATATTTTGATTAAGGCAAAAAGCTTGAATGAAAGTTCATCAGTCGCACCATTGGTGGAGAAAGAAGCTGTGCATAATTTGGTTGATAGAATCACAACTTTGACGGTGAGTTTACGTCATTTGACCGTTAGTGATCGAAAGATTACTGACCCCTTTTCGATTCCCGTACTGGCAATGCGTTTTATGTCTTTGGGTGGGATACTTGACGCTTATTTTTCATTGAGGCCAAGCAGTCTACCCGTTGTAGTAGTCTTTCTAGCCTGACGAAAAACCTCGAACAGAACCCTCTGCGTTGGTGTAGTTCGACAGGCGTCGAGTGCGTGCTTGGTGCGCAATGAAAAGGCACTATCTAGACAAGATAGAACTCGGTAAAGGGTGTCTGTTACTTTCGTGGAGGACGTGTGTCTCGATTTATGGGTAGGATTGTTGTTTGTACTGTCTTACTAGGCCTGTCTTGTTTGTAGAAGTATTTTATTTTGAATTGACGGAATATTATTTGATAAGCCCCGCAATACAAACTCGTTTCACGTTTCGGCGTAATTCGGCTTGTATAGCTTCACGAAAAACATTTGCACCAGCAACTTCTGTTTTTCAGTCTGCGCTCTCCAATCTTCAGCTGGAAATGGAATATTTACGCGAAGAAAACCGTTTGATACGCGAATCATCGCCCCAAGTATACAACAACACTCAACACTCTCTACGACTAAGCCAAGTGAGAAACCTATACTTTTCCCAACTTAAATTTGTTATGACGTACGGAAAAGACATTGGATGTTGTTTTGCTTTTGGTGAAAGCTTTTTGGAAACAAATTAACACTAGACGAAGTCTTGGATTTCCGATGGTTTAAACTGATGGAGTGCTATTGTTCCAAAAAATTATCTTCATCTGATTAGCTTTTTCAAAAATATTAGTTCCGTTAAAGGGAGAAAAATAATCAAGTCAAAGTTATTGAATACTAAAAAAGTCAGTTACCAACAATTCAGAATAAGTATTATGGCCTGTGCGTCATACGGAGTGGAATAGGGTAGCCTCTTATCCAATGTGTACCCATCAACGGTAACCATTTGAGTGGCGATGAGGTGCTCATTCTTTTGAGTGTTGTTGAATTAGCCACTTTCCCTTGTTCTCCAGTCCGATGGGGTTATGTGGTGTAGCATTTTTTCTGCACCTTGTTCTCATTCACAGGATAGAGCCGCTACTAATAACAACATGATTATTATTTTTAGTGTTAAGTATTTTAAATTCAGGGTCTTTCGCCTTCCGTTTTTCACCCCGAAGAAATTCAACGACCTATGCAGTCCCAAACTCCTCAGCGAACGGCCATACCCCCTAACCCCCATATGTTATTTGGAAAAGAAGGGCTCGGATTCACACCCGGCGCAGCACAAGTAAGATTATCTTCACTTTATAATGCTTGTGATTAAATGCATTTCTTTATTTCTGGTTATCCGTTTGCGTAGGCGTTTTCCGACAGCAGAGGCGTTTTTGGCCTTTCTAGCCAATTTACTGCACGTTGGCCGCTCAAATTTGAAAACTTTTCTGTACAAAAAGCAAAGGAGTGATTGCCAACTTCCATAAAGTCTTTGGTTTATTTTAACTTTACATCAAATAAGAGTCTATCGCTGCTGACAGATGTTCTATCTCCTCGACCATTTGTTAAGCAAAAATTTTACTGCATAACAAGGATGTTTTTGCGACTAGGACGCATTCTAGGGCCACAACAACGGTAATCAGCTCATTTTAATTTTCAGTTTCAGAATGGCTTCCAGCAGCAGCCACCCCAAGCCTACTACAGTCCGTCCGCTGTTCCCTATGCATCTAATTACGGCTATCCGGCCTATGCGGATAACGGAGCTATGCTAAACGGAGCAAATTACGGATTAAACCAATATCCAACTCTTCCCAATGCCCACATAGGCGCTTACCAACAAACTGTTCGCGGCGAATCGCCAGCCACAAAGCAAGCAACTCAGCAGTCGTCAAACTTATTAGCAGCGGTATTGCAAAACAAAGGTCAGTAGTGCTTGGTTAGTAGTTTAACTTAGTTAGTTCAGTTTAGGTTAGTCGTTTGATTTAAGTGAGAATATCAGTATGATACCTACTAGCAAATTGAGGACATTTCATTTTGATTTTTTTGTATGTGTAATTTGTAAGTTAAGGTACAAAACTTAAATTTTTTGGGCCAATTTAATTTTAAAAACTTACAGACCAAGAAGCTTTGCAACAAAGATTTGGATCCATTCTATCTAACATGCTCACGCCAGGAGCAGCTGCGGAATCGGCACCCAAAACTATCCACGAAAAAACTACAGTTGTCAGCACTACTACACCAGTGGTATGTTTTCTTAAGGTTCAGTAGCTGCAAAGTTGAACTTTGTTAATTTGGTGAAATACTGCTAGTATAAGTTTAAAGCAATTTTCTGCGTTTTACTTGTAAGAAAACTGTCAGACTACTAATTGCTTCTCTGAAACTTCCCACATTATCGTTTATTTTCTGCGATTGGCGTGTGTATCCATGCTATTCAATCTTGTTTGGAGTCTTTAGCAGGGATGGTTGCCCAATCCCACTGAAGATTTTAGCTTAAGCTGTTTTTATGAATCTGGGTTTCTGGCTTACAACCACCAGTAACAAAAGCTGCATATGCTGCAAAATTTTACAGCTGTTGTATTTTTATACTTTTAACGATTTTCAATTTTCTATCTCTAAATAAAACTACTGTAGATAGCCCCATCTTGGAATCCCGAAAGCATGTGCTTGAGTCGAAGCTGGTATTGGTGACGTCAAAGTAAGAGTTTTGTTTTGGTGACAGCTTCTGATAGAGAAATTTTTCATGTGAACGAATCCATCTTGATCCGGGCCATTTAAAGATTTTCCAAACCCATGCTAGCTCTAGTTCTCTTTGCACTTAATACACTCAACAAATTATTGTTGGCACACAAATGGATTCTTCTTACTTTATTTGTTAGCAATCAACCAATGTGAACAGCAAGCCAGCGATTACTCCTCAAAACGTAGCTACCACGACTCCCATGCTCCATCAGCTACTGGTGAGTGTGATAAATCAAATATGTCATTATACTCGCTGTATTACGTCGAAGCGTATAATGAGTTTGCAGAGCCTATCTACGCGTCATTGCGCGTATGAGCAATACAGCTTCTTTCAAAGAAATGCTGCAGCGATGGCGAGCCGTTGGCAACTCTGTGTCTGATTTGACCGGCCCTAGATTTGAACCTCAGACCTTCCGCTCCAGAGACGAATACGTTACCGCTCTACCAACAGGTCGAAGTTGTGATATTCCATTTTGTGTGTCCCTCTGTCTTTCAAGGTAGTTGATTTCCATTATCCATTTTCTTAATTTCAAAATTTTAGATTATTCTGGCATCAAGTTATTTTGAGATTATTCCGCCATATGTATTTTTTACGCCTTTCGTTGCGTTTTTTCAACGATCTGAGATTGATTCAAGTATGACGTAATACTGTTTGTCTATGTTAATGTCATGTATTTTTAGGCCGGAGACGCTTCTGTTACGACAACCCCTGTTTCCACGAAGGAAGTTAAATCTAATTTGAAGGTCAACTTGCCTCCTCGGACTACGCCCATTAGCAAAACCCATGAAGTTCACTTTTTAGAGGGCTTTGTCTCTCCAAAATCCCCAGGTATCCGTTTTGAAGCTTTTTTTATTGTCGTCTCGAAGTAGTCAGTTTTCTTTTTCCGATTAAGTTGAAATGCACAACAACCGTTTTGAATATTCTGATATTGATTTGAAAGGGATTCATATTTGTGTTGCTATGATTCAATAGTAGTCTAGGCTTAGTGGATATGTTTTGTTAGGAGTACAGAGTGTTTCGAATTTAGAGCCCCCTCCACAACTTGCATAGAAATTAATCAGGTTTTCTGTAATTGTCTAGTTTGAAGTTCATTAAATAGCTCTAATTTCGAAACACACTATACGTAGCCATACTGTGCTACTAGCAACATCCAATCTCTTTTGAAACCCAACTATGGGAAACCGGTTGTTGTAGCTGCATATTTATTCTGTCACCGAACAGTGTCAGACACTAGCTATTGGATGATCGCACACTTTTCATTACGATGACTACTTCGTGTTTGGAGGAATCCGCTACTGCTTGGAGGAGTTTCCGGTGGTACAATGTTCCTGAGGGCGTCTTCAAATTTTTGTCCCCTAAATTTGCTACTTGTTTGAATCCACCAATCAGAAATAATCATCGTAAAGCGTCTTATCCAAGGACGTAACATTCCTTGGATGGACAATTGGACAGGCTGCCGGTTGACCCAGATCATGGATCAGGATCATCATGAAAACGACGCCCTTACCCTCTCGACCACACTACCGTCTGGTTAAGGTCAGTTCAATACAAAGAGAAAACAATGTTTTAAATGTTCGTCTGCTTTAGGAACGAACATGAAATTTCAGTCTCCTGAACAAATGGATGAAGAGAACAAGGAACTGGAAGCGCTGGAGCAAGCAGAGGCTGATACTTCCACCAATGCTGATGCCGGACCTCATTTCGATCCTATTATTCCTCTTCCCGATCTAGTGGAGGTAAATTTAATCAAAGTTTTTCGTACATGTAACAATTACTTATTGTCCTGTATGCTTGTTTGTAGTAGAATTGCTAACGCTTATACTGCATAATAAAAGATACGTTTCCTGGAAATTAGAACAAGTGTTCCTCACAAATATCTAACAAACCTTGTATGATGTGACAAAATGGAACAAAATTGAACTTTTTGGTAATAAATCAGTGATGCGTGCGAGCTAAAAATTCTAAGTACAGTTTGATTTTTTTTTCAACTTTTTCTGGTAACACAGGTGAAAACTGGTGAAGAAGACGAAGAAGCTTTGTTTGCGGAGAGATGCAAACTTTTCCGTTGGGACGCCGACCAGTGGAAGGAGAGAGGCTTGGGTATCATGAAACTGCTCAAGCACAAGTCGTCGGGAAAAGCTCGCTTGGTAATGCGCAGAGAACAGGTTAGTACATTCAAGAAGCTCATATTATGCTGGTTGCCGTAGTAGGTAGCTAACCATAAAAAATTTTGCAATAAATTACTGTATAAGTGATTTCCCGTAATTGTGCTTTGTATGCACATACAGTGAAGCTGTGACAAAACGTTGATTAGATCAGGTATATCAGAAAATGAATTTTGCTTTGAAATAATTTGTTTATGCTTCCGAATCGCAATGATAAAGTAAAATCAAACTTACAGTACAAAATATAACTGCTTTGAAATTTTTCCAAACTTATTGCTACTTTTTAGTGAAATTTTACAAATTAAAAAAGCCACTATCTAAACTCCTTTCACTTTAAAACATGTTACATAAGCTTTAAAAAAATCCTTACCCAGAAATACTCAAGATTCTTGTTTCAGGTTTTGAAAGTGTGCTGCAACCACGTGATCTCGTCGTCTGTTCACCTCTCTCCGATGCCATCGTGTGAGCGGGCTATGATTTGGCTCGCGTTCGATTTTGCCGACGGTGAAGAGAAAAACGAGAAATTTGCCGCCAAATTTAAAACAGTTGAAATCGCCGAAGAATTTGGAGACTTGGTCAATAAAGAGGCTTCCAGCGTCGGAAAAGAAAAAGAAAAATCGTCGCAAAAAACTACAGAATCGACAAGTAAGCCAAAAATACGTGATTAAATTTTCTTACATTTCTAAGGCAAAACAATCACCGCTTTCACAAAATCAGTCAAATTGTAATATTTATTCACCTTGTCCGGTCTTGACCAGGAGACAGCAAAGGGACCTTTCGGTCTTCGAGTTAAGCTGCCACCTGTCTACCGCACACGCTGGAGACACCACTCTGTCCCTTGTATTGCTGAACGTCAAGCAATGAAGCTGTGAATACCAATTTTTATAGTCTTCGGTTTAACCCGACCTGGAATCGAGCCCAAGTTCACCATTTCAGTAGCAGACGCTCTATCCACTCGACCACTGATCGGTTTGATATTTATCAAATAATTTTTTCTAACTTTTCACATACTGACGATGGTCCTTTGAGACCGATAATCGTTTTTAGCATTAGTTTTTAATATATTGATTTTACAACTGTAAAATCACAGTAAAAGGTTAAAAGCTCAGCAGTCTGTTTCGTCCTAAGGACTCATCAGGTACTACTTTAAGACGTAGTACCGGATAAGTCCTTAGGACGAAACAGACTGTTGTGCTTTTAAATTTTTTACTGTGATGTTATAGTTGTATTTTGCTCTGATTTTAGTTTCTATATCATCGAGCACTGTTTCAGAAGATTGACTATCACAAATTTTCTGTATTGATTTTAAATATTTAACTGATTTTGTGAAAGAGCTTATTCCTTCACCTTCGATGAATCGTATCCACAAAATTTTCGTCTGTTGCTTCTTGGGTGTGGGTTCGATTCTCTGCGTACCCCATTGGTAATCATTTACGTTTTCTTAACAATTTTAGCTTCAAATGGTAAAAAAATGTTCACTTTTCAGTTAATGCAGCCGCTGCCAAATTTAAATTTGAAATGCCAACATCCACAACACCATCAATTCAAAAACCTGAACCAATCAAAGAAAAAGGTAAATTTTTAATTGTTTAGAAATCAGCGAACAACACCTCTATATCAAATAAGAACATGAATAGTGCTAATGGTATTTATTATTTGCCAGTAGCGTTGCCGAAAGGATTAAAACGTCGTTTTGACGACCATGAGTTCTATCCCCGTCTGCGTCACGTTGCCGCACTTTTGGGATAAAGCGTTTAGCAGAAATACCTTTGCATGGTGGCTTTAAACAAGCCACGATTTTAAACAAAAATCAAACGAAATCGAACATTTATTGCGTGTGTAATTAAGTACGCTAATAATATACATAAACTAAACTTAAAAGTTTGTACGTTGAAAAATTTGATCTCTATTTTTTGTATAGATCTAGCAGTATTCTTAATTCTCGCCTAATTATATTCCAAAACTCCCATTTGAATCGCTAATATTCCTTACCCAATGCTTGTTTGACGTAAGCTCATTGCAAGAAAGAATTAAAAAGGACTGAAGGCAAAGTCAATGGGGTTTCCAAAGTTAAAGCAATCGTATTAGATTAGACTGGCATTGACTTCATCCTTGATCCAGTCGTTTCAGATATATGTTACTTCAAACACTACGTAGGGTCATCCCTAAGTATAATTTTTATGGGCAACCCTGACGGTTCAATGCAGTAACGTAGCCTACAGAGGCCTATATTAACCTATTATTTAAGTTAAAAGGCCTCTGTATATAGGTCAAAAGGCTATAGGTTAAAAGGCCTCTGTGGCTTAGCCTAGTTGCGGCGTTGCCTTAAAATAGAACTAAGATGCCGTCGCAAATATTTTCAACGTCAGGGGTTGCCAATAAAAATTATAATTAAAGAGGCTCCTACGTCGTGTTTGAAATACAATATCTTTGGAATGGCTGGTTCAAAAAGGATAGAGTCAACGCCAATTTAGTACGATTGCCCTAACTTTAGATATCTCCATTGATTTTGCCTTCAGTCCTAGTTTAACCATTTAAGTGATGGTTGGACTTCAAAAATGCAAAGCTATGTTAGATTCTTGCGGACACCGCTCTTATTGTTAACTACAAAGGGCGTCGGGATTTTTAATGTGCTGCAATAGTGCTGATGTGGGATTAAATGGCTAATGGATAAGCCGTGCTAGACTGCTAGTAGCACCCTCTTAATATAGGTTTGGAGAAACTCGGGTTGAGTTAAGTCAAGAAAAACGGCTGTGGAAACTTTATTCACTATACTTGTAATTTAAAACCTATGCAATGCGGTATGATTTTTGTATTTGCTCTTTTAAAAATAATCCATTTGCAGAAACTGCAAAACCATCCCCGTTCGGAAATCTTGCAAGCATTCTGTCAAGTTCAGGATTTGCTGGATCAGGACCGAACGGCGGAATTAAGACGCCGCTGACTACGTTCAGTTTCGGTACTCCTACACCCAAGCTTAAAGAATGGAGTGCTCAAGGAGGTATATCTTACAATGCTGCATTTGCAAGCTGGTATTTAAGACAAACTTAGATCAGCTTATTTTGTTGGCATAGCTTCTAAAAACAATCGAGTTTTGATTAAGTCATTGAAATTGGCGTTCACAACTTTGCTGCTTTAAGCCAGTGTCTTACTTTTGCTCGAGTTGAGCAAAGCGTAGTTGCGGTTTGTTTATTCATTGATAACTTCTGTTCAATTTTTCATCTCTCTTTAGCTACTGCAATAGGCTGAACAGAATTGAAAATGAAAATTATAACGGGATAAACTAACTTCAGGTTCGCTCGGCTTGAGCAAAAGGTGTAAGTTTAACATTAAGCATTGGAAAGGGTTTGTGACTGTGGATTGAGGAGCTTTTATCTTTGAGAGTATACTGGCGATAACTTGAGTGAGAGACGAGCAAGAGCAGTTCACGGTTTCTAGGCCAAAGCTCTTGGTATCTACGACAATTATAACTACTTCAAAAAAGGAGATAGATTCGGGCACCCTATTAATTTAATAAATTGTGCATGCTTTTAATATAGGAGCGCTTAGTCTTTTTTGAGTTGTAGATTTGGAGTTGATTTGGTGTTGCACAATTTCAGTCTTGCTTTTTCACAGACGCAGCAGTTTCTTTATCCAGTATCAAGAAGGAGGACACTCCGCAGCATCCGGAATCATCTTATGTGGAGGATGAGGACGGGCCTCATCATGAACCCATCATCGATCTCCCAGATTTGGTCGAGGTTAAAACTGGAGAAGAAGATGAAGAAGTAAGGGCTTCTCTTTCTGTCTTGACCTTTAAGCTTGACTGTCGGAGGTAGCCCAACTACTGAGTTTCCGTGGAGGAAGTCATGACCCGAAGGTTGAAGACGAAGAGTGTAGTGTATACTGATATTAGATATCAATATTATTCTAAAGTTCACAAAACTGGATAGCAATGTGTCGGACTGTTAGTCCGCATCAGCAACTCCCAGAACTGTTTGTTGAGATTATCTAATCCACACAAGAGGTAAAAACAACTTCAAACCGAGTGTTTCGACCTCTTCATTCAATCATCATCACAAATTTTATCAAAGGTTGTGATTTTTTACGTACAGACAAAATTCGCTGGATTGTACTAGAGAAAGTCACGATTATCTAATAGATATCTATGTTTCTACTTTAGTGTTTGAACTATGTTAACTAAATGACTGTACTGAATAAACACCAGATAAATTATTGATAACATAGGGGTGTAGAAAAATTGATAGTTGATAAAAGCGTACGCTGCGCAGCTTAAAAAAATTACTTACCCTTTTTTCTAATTCAAATGAGTTCTGCTCGTAAAAAAATGTGACAATTTATTTGACAGGTTGTCTTTTGTCGCCGAGCAAAACTCTTTTGCTACGTCGATCAAGAATGGAAAGAGAGAGGAACTGGCGAAATGAAGATTTTAAAACATCGACAAACCGGAAAATATCGTGTTGTAATGAGAAGAGAACAGGTCTAAATTCAAAACTTGTGAAAAAAATTCTCATGAACAAAAAAAACAAACAAACATTGTAATGTAACGATAAAGCACTGGACTTATATAATTCGCAAAATTGCAATTGATGTGGCAGTTGTTTAAAAAATATTAACAATCTATAAATATGTGTAGTTGCTTGAGCTAATTAAATCATCAAACTTGAACAAAGGAAAATTTTTCAATGAAATGAGCATTGTCAAAAATAACGGTAGCATTTTTTATGCTTCCAAGTAAAACCTAAAATTTGCAATAGTAATGTCAATTTGCTATCCTAATGAATTTACATGATTCACTATTCAGTGGCAACAAACGCTTTTAACTAAGTTCAAATACCTTTACGTACTTTTTGGTTGTAAGGGCTTATAGATGGCAAGTAGAAAATGCTGAAATGTTGTCCATAAGTCGGCTTGAAAATAAAAAACCTATCTAAGCCAAAAAGAACAGTACAATCTCACTGTAGCCTTAATTTATTTTTAATTTTGTAGCCTTAATGTATTCATTTTAGGTTAAGAAATTGTGCGCGAACCATCTTATTACGGACAAAATGAAGTTAAATGCTCAAGGTAGCTCTGAGAAATCGTGGTCATGGGCGGCTCTGGATCACTCGGACGACGCCTCCGATCCTCAGCCTTCTTTGTTGGCTGTCAGGTTCAAAACTGTCGAAGAAGCGAAAGACTTCCATCTCAGATTCATGGAGGGTGTAGCCGTGGCGACTGGGAAAAGTCCTGCCAAAGGTACGTCTTCGGTTAAAAATTAGTTGAAGCTTTGAAACGATTTGGAACTAGAACTATAGTAGTTGCTAGTCGGTATTTTGTAACATTTTGTTAACTCATACTAGAGGAGATGCCAGCCGAAATGACTCTGCGGTATATGTCAGAATGTTTGTACTACAGAAAAATGATCTAACACTTGTCCAATGTTGAAGATATCATTCCCTTGTAGTTGCTGGCGTGCGTTCGAATTCCATCCATAGCCATTTTTCTGACAATCTGGTGGTCAATGTTCAGCTTATGACGTAATGGCTATATTATTGAACTACACTACAGTAAAACTAAACTTGCAGGTTTAACTCTGCAAACCATTACTTGCGTCTGACCAGAAAGTTTTTCAGCTGGTGGCCTCGTCTTTTTTACTTGTTCTTCTTGACTTCATGTTTTACTTGACAAATCATTGCAATTAATAGTTACCTGTCTCGTAGCGAACCAAAAAGATAATAATGATTAAGCAGTTGAAAATAATGCTTTGTTGATGTTTTGGCCCTCAACGTGTAACAACACCGTAGCGAAATATTGAAAATCGATCCATTTATGATAATTTTCAGCTGTTTCTTCGTCCCGCATCCTGCAGCCAAGTTCCCCCTCTCAAGCGGCCAGAGCGTTTTTGTTGAAAGAGCTGAAAGATAACCAGGCTCTTGACATCAATGATAAGGTAAATACTACAGCACAAACAAAGTTGCTTTTTTTGCAAGTTTTGGCGCTTAGGTTTTATTTGAAGCCAGTTGCCATCCAATGCCATGCTTTGAAAACAGATTCCTCCAAAAAATCTCCGTAACACAAATCGATAATCATAATTTTTTGCTGGTTCTGCAACTTAGAATTGCGAAAAAAAATGCTAAGTCTAGTTTGGCATTGAATGTCTCGTAAAGTACTTCATGCAAAGAGACTATACCTAAGTGGAGTGGCTCGAATTTTGGGTTTGGTTTTGTCGTAAGAGCTAGAATAATTGTCTAACCCAATTCTAAATCAACGTAACCAGTATTTTTGATGCTCTTGTATTTTCAGCCTAGCGTTACTTCAATTGCTACGTCATCGGAGTCGCTACGTAATGTTTCGGGAAAAAGTGAAACCGTTACAGCCAAATCGAGCGGTCAGTACTGATCAGTAATCACATTTATTATTTTTACTTTTTTCATACTTTGATCCTTTCCGTAAGAAACCATGCGTTGAACTCAAACGGGATGCCAAGGTTTGGTGTACGTCGCTTAGTCCCAGAAGTGTTGTAACTGCTCGATCCCCACCCATGCATTTGGGCTACAAAATCCTCCAGTTTCGTCATAAGCGCATGGGCGTAGGTAATGATTTCTGCAGAAACGACTAGCTGCGCCTTGTCCATCGGAGGCTTGCTGGGTCTTGCCTCTCGGGAAGTTTAAATTGGGAGCTGATTTCATAAACAAATTTTGGGTTTCCTCGGTTTTAAAACAAACGCTTATATTTGAACCATCCAAGACTGAACAGTGAACATCATTTTCGTGTCTTTAGTTGACTCATAATAGTTTTTGGCAAGTGATTTTTCCAGGTTTTAATCTTGCGCCGAAACCCGCCGGAAGTTGGACATGCCCCGACTGTTACGCATCGAACTCAGTCGATCACGCCAGTTGCCCGTGCTGCACCTGCCCAAATCCTAAAGAATCGATGGTGAAAACCACAAACACCGCTCCTGGTATAAAGTAGCAGTTTTATGTATTGATTGATTTTTTGAAAAAAAAAGGCACCATTTAGGGCAAGTTTTAAAGTTTTTCGCATTTTCCAGCCCTAAATATTAGGTGTTGTAGTACTGCAGTTACTAGTTGGTTAATGAGTGTTAGTGGTGAGGTGCAGTCGGGTTGGTAGGAATTCATTCTGCTAGCAACATCCAGTTGCTGGTTGAAACTCAGCTATGAAAAATGTTAGTTGTCTAGAAAGAGTATGCGGATGTAAAAAAAAAGAAACTGGTTTTAACGACGTCCTTTTCTAATTGTGTGACTTCATGATTTTTTAGCGCCGAGTGGATTCAACCTCCCACCCAAACCTGCCGGTAGTTGGACGTGCTCTGAATGTTATGCCTGCAACAAAGCGAGCGATCTGAAATGTCCGTGTTGTGAAGCTCCGAATCCAAACTCGAAATCGTTGCAGCCAGCGGTTTCAGGTTCTTTTTTTTGTTTTTGCTTTTTATGGGTCAATGTATTGAAATAACGTATAATATTAAAATGACGTGTTTTATTCTAGACTTGGAGAAGGGTGCATAGTGCCAAATCACTTTTTCGACGTTTCGTAACTGCTTAGTTTCGTATTACTTGCATTTATTCCATCCTAAACGCTCAAGAGTACTGTAGATGGTTTCTTTTTTGGGTACAAAAATTGTAAAAAAAGGGGGATTAAATCACAAAGCGTGAAGTCAGCTTATACCTCGCGCTTCATTCACGGTAGAATAATAAAGACGCTTACGCAGTGGAACGTAAGAGACGCCTAATGGGTACTCATCATGGGTACTCATCAGCATCGGCTGTCTGGTGATGAGTTGCACACTTTTTAATGGTGTGAAAACGGCCACTTTTTCCCCGGTTTCCAGCCCAGCTGGAGCTCGGTGATGTAGCTTATCCGTTGTACCTTGCCCTCATCTCCAGGAAAGAGCTGTGCGCTTTTTAATGAAATGTATTCATATTGTTACAATCTATCACTTTTTTTTTGTTTATTTTGAGTTAAATACGACATTTTGGCAATTCGTCCGGTCGTCTATGTGGCGTAGTGGCTAAGGCGCGTGTCTGATAAATCTCGCACTTTAGTTCGATTCACACTGCGTTCTTTTATTCTTCTTTTTCAGAACCTTGCATTAGAGTTAGGGTTCGAGCAGCGCTGCCAGTTTGAGAGATAGTAAATCGAAGAGCTGAAAGAAAGGGTACATTCCGAAAATAACTAGGCGGGAGCTCTAGCAAAGCCAATCAAATTTCTTTTTCAGAATCAAAACCCAAAGAACAGAAGTTCATCATGAGTTTCGGTCCCGGTATGACAGCACCTACTTCAAACACCTCTGGCTTTTCATTCGGAATTCAGAAATCAACTGCAGGGCAAAAGGTAGATGATCTAGAAGTAGATTGCAACAGCAGTAAAGAGGCCATCATAGTTTTGTCAAATCGTTTCTAAGCAAATTCGCTAAAAATGGTATTCGGCTTATCCTAGTGTTACATATGCCTTGTACAAAATCTAGCCAACATTGCTTCGTGAAACTTTACCGCGCATATCAAAATCTAAAAGGGTAGAATCGTGTTTGATTCCCTGTCTGGTCAAACCAAACAATTTAAGGGCCCGAGATGTTTTGACGTGACTATCTTGGCTCAAAGCCTTAACGCCTCGGTGTCAAAACCGCTCGTGTTAGAAAGCCCCGACCGGAGAATTCAAGTTGGTTTTTGCAGCTTTCTTGCTTAACGAATCGAGTAGCGAGTTTACCGTGCCCATCTCCGCGTCACTGCGCATAGGAAACGAATGCTATCTATTTTCTTTGATTGGTATTGCAACACATGGAATTGACAGCTGGGTTCGAAGAGTTAATTTTTTCTCCGAGCAAAACGGCTTCAAGTAACTTCTCTACGATTACAATCAATCGTCTTTGTTTTTAGCCTGATGTTCTAACCAAGCAACATCCAACTTTGCAACGAGCAGGAGGTAGCAAACCATCTGCCTTCTCCCAAATTCAGTTTGGAATCGGACAAAACACCTCAACTGCAAACCGTAACTATTCTGTTTCTTTGAATATGACTTTAAGCACAGTTAAATTTATTTCACGTTAGAAGATTTTTTTCTTAGTGTTCACTGTTCATTACTTTTGCCTTTGATGAACCTAAAGCCAATACACCGAGTTTAAGGCTAGTTCTAGGAACACGATTTTTAAATTTTTTGGGATTTGCTGTTACTGTGCTCTCAACATTTAGGTGTTTTTGTCTGTAAGTTTGCTTAGTTTTTAATTAGATTTTATTTTTGTGTTTTCAGCTTTTTCATCAGGTGGGATATTCGGTGATCTCTTCCAGAAATCGGACAAAACGGAGTTGCAACCATCCGAGCATGCTCAGCCTTACGAAGATGACGAGTATGACGAAACAGATACTACAGGTAAATCTAAGAAGTCAATTTTGCCCAAGGCAGGCTAAGTTACTAAAAGAGGATGTCTTCTAGCTCAAGTGGTATAGCAGAAGACCGGTCATCCAAAGGCTGCAGGTTTGAATCCTGTGAGGGGACAACTTATTCCATTGCTTGTTTTGAAGTAGTTGCCGTTTTGGTGAGTCTTCCCTAGGCTTCCGCGCTGGTGGTAGCCTTTAGGCCAGAAAGCATGCAAACAATTAAACCATTATAAACTGGCCCGCAAACGTCAAAACATCACAATTAAATATTATTAACATAATTTATTGCGCTTCTCAATTTGAAACAAATATATAAATAGCACATTTGAGTGTGGCGACCATTATAATTGGTTAGCTGGTTATAATCGGCAATTTTTGCTGCAGAATCATCTGGAAGCTATAGCGAATCAGAAGAAAGTGGCGGTGAAGAAGAGGAAGAGAAACCAGTCGACACGTATTCATCTCCTATGAGCAGATTCGCTGCCCAGGTTAGTTGATGATGGACGTAAGAAATATTGTGGCAACCCTGCTGTTCTGGATACACGAGTCAAAACCGATTGCTAATTTACGTGACTCTGAGCAGTGAACAGCTACTAAAATACTTACTGCTCGTAAGTTTTTTCCCCGATGGGCTTGCATTTAAAACTTATCGCTTCCAGCCCTTCATGTAAAACCACTAAAACAAAGACCATTGATTTCTAGTCAAGTCAAATCAAGGGTTGTTGAGATAACAGAAGTTAATTTTGTCTCCACTCGCGTCAAAATACACACAATAAGAAAAAAACTGAAGTTGAAAGGATTTGACATGCAAATAATGAAGGCAAATGGGGACCGGGAGGCTGCGAGGGACCTTTTCGGTCTTTCCGTCGAGTAGCCACCCGGTATATTGGTGGGTTTTATGTCTTGCCTAAAGGGAAAATCAGACCAGAATGAATAATTGAGTTCCAAATAGCACGACTATTCAAACTTGCAATATTGACGTGACGTCTTTTATTAATTTATTTATTTTTTCGAATAAGATGACATGCTGTGCCTGTAATGTTAGGCTTGTATGTCCTCTCGCCCCCGCCTAGTGTTTAACATATGTTGGTTTGTTTTTATCAGCAACAAGTTGCGTCATCCGAAACAACTCCTACTAAACCCGTTGAGGATCAGGAGTCAAAAGGTAAACATTGATTTCATAGAAAAGCTTTTGCCTTAGTAACTAACCTCATTATTTATTTTTGGACAACTGCTAGTTACAGTAGCCCTTTGTTATTATTTGAAGAGTTGTACAGCTGACACACATCTGCCCGCCATTTTGTCACAAAATTTATATGTTTTTTTTTAACTTCAAACTATTTCAGAAGCTCCCACTACCACAACAGCAACGACCGTTACTACTAAAGCATACGTTCCGTTTTCGTTTGGTAAGTGTTGTAGTGGAAAGTTAAAAAAGTGACAATTTTACGAAAACTGCCTCTATTTTTTTAGCGAAGCTTTCGAATGCGAAGAAACTGGCAGTTTCTAATCGTTTTGTTAGACTGAAAGCTTTCTAAATATGGTTAAAGTTTTGTGGATAAAAGACATTTTGCAAAAGCGTGCAATTTCGTGGAAGTAAGGCATTTCGCTAGGCTCTCGCTTTCAAAACCGGTTTTCTCCATTTTTTTAAAGAACTACTGCACACAGCTTGCTTTTCGGACGTCTTTTGTTTTATTCGAACTAAATACGCACTATTTTTGATTTTGTACATCAGCACAAATACATGTTACCGATTTTACTTGTACATTTTTGAACAAAATTGTCACTTATTCCAATATTGCTTTAACTTTGAAATTTGTTTTAGAAGCTGCCGCCTCCACAGCAACATCAACGACGCAAGCAAGCGTTCCTTTTTCGTTTGGTGAGTGTTGCATATAGCAAGCTTTGAAAGTTTTCTATGTTTTATTAAATAATAATACATCTTGATGGAAGCATTAAAAACTGGGCTAGAATTTGCTCAAGAGATTTGAGCTCTTCGAAAAGTTAGAAGCAAAATCTAGCTGACCATTTTTTGTTCTTGATTTTGCAATGAAAAGTTTTTTTCTATTTCGTTTCAAGCTTTGTGCATTCAACTGATATCTGTCCATAATCTCATCTTATTTCAAGCTGACGTGTTACACCTACCTAAATCGTTCATTATACTTGCTGTATTACCCGAAGCGCGTAACGAGTTTGTGGGCCCCAACTCCTCGTCATTGCGCCCGGGCAGCACAACAGCGGTTGCGAGCTTTTGGCAACACTTAGCCTGTTTACATGTGCACTTTTGGGAACCAGTTCTTAGTTCTAGTGTCTGAATTTTGCTGAGTCACACACAAAAAAGGTTCTGTGACGTAATTCAGAACCTTTTTTGTGTATGACTCAGCAAAATTCAGGCACTAGAACTAAGAACTGGTTCCCAAAAGTGCACATGTAAACAGGCTAACTGTGTCCGATTTAACCGGCCCAAGATTTGAACCTTAGACCTCTCGCTCTAGAGACGAACGTGTTACCGCTCGACCATGGCCCAAAGCTGACAGATAGAAATTAGTGTTTTTACAGCAGTGTTAAATATTCAGGATCGGGCTCAATGGTTTCCTTTTCGGAATTGGCAGGTGGCAGTGGCTCTGCTTCCAGTGTCTCCTTTGCCACTTCAGCTAATAAGTATGAGAACGTCTGGAAGCCTGATACCAAACCCATGTTTGCAAACGTGCAACAGACCACTGAAGACGACAAGGATCAGAGCGAAGATAAAGCTGAGGTAGGCGAAAAGCTTACTGGTAGGCCTAGAGATTGTCAAATTGCTTGAAAATTATGTGTGCAGATCATCTCTTGACGAAGAAACTCAAAAGTTAGTGATAATCGTTGCGTAAATATTGCGAATCTTGTCGATTTTTCTGGTTACACACTTTTTTTATCTCAGAAAATACCTCTGTCAAGGCATCTGTTTGTTGGAAGTTGAAACTGCGAAGGAAGTGTTTTGACACAAAGTATTTTGATACCATTTTCGTAGTTCATGTTGCGTTTCGACTTTTTGCCATTGTCCATTATCTATGAAACGAATGATTTTGGAGAGTACTTCTTATTTGCAGGAGAGCTACGATGCTGATAATATCTACGTCAAACCCATCGTTCAACTTCCAGAGGTAGTTTCCATTGAAACGGGAGAAGAAAACGAGACAACGTTATTTTCGAAGAGATCAAAACTTTACAGATTTGACAAGGTAACAATTTTACAACTTCTGACCATTGTAATTAAATTTTGAAGCTTTTAATGGTTTGTGTGCTTTCGATCAGTGGTCGAGTGGATAGAGTGTCTGCTACTGAAACGGTAGACTCTGGTTCAATTCCCAGTCAGGTCAAACTAAAGACTAGCTCTGCATGACAATCAGCAATGAAAAAGGAGAATGTAACTTCTCCACCGTGTGTGGTAGACAGGTGGGCAGAGGCAGCTCGACTCGAATATTGAAAGGGCCTTTTGCTCTCCTGGTCGAGGCAACTTAGTGAATAAAGACATTATTACGAATTCGGGTCTAAAGACCACCAGTGCGGTACTCGGTAGCATGTGGAAGAGTCACCCGAACAGTGACGGCAAACGAGTAAGATTTGAATTAATTAACCTGTCCCGCAAACTTCAAAACATCTTAATTGGATACTAATTTTGAAGTTACCTTGAATCAACTCCATTAACATCTGCTGCAGATCAGTTACATCAATATTAGTATTAGGGTCGGCAAATCAGATAAGTGCTCGAACCCAATATGGTCTAAGGAGAAAGGACACCGATACTGACCGCTTTATATTGCGTTAATTTGTTTCATCAGGAGACAACACAATGGAAAGAGCGTGGCATTGGCGACATCATGATCAAACACGACGCATCCTGCGATCGGTTTCGTGTTCTGATGCGCCGTGAGCAAGTTCTTAAGGTAAGACGAGCTTGCGAAAGTTGGTTAATTTTGAGTTAGTTATGGTAACTTGATCGTGATTTTTGAATTAGAATTGAAACTTTGAAAAATTTAATCAAGCAAACATGAAGGAATTTGTGAAAGGCCTTGAAGTTGGAGCTTGCTCAAGTAGCTTCGTCTAAGAAAAACGAATAATGACAATTTCCTAACGCTTTCAAACAGAAAAAAAGGCTTCCAGTTAAAACAACTTTAAAACAAAACTAAATGTAAAAAAGAATATGCAAGTTGTAGTCACCGATACAAACAAAAAACACTTAAATTAGGATAGGACATCACTAAAATGGCTCCGGATAACTCAACTATACAAAACTTTTCCAAGCGTATCCTCACGGATACAGAAAAGAGCGCGATAAACAAAGGTTTAAATTACTGCATTTCGGTTCCACACCTTGACCTTCTAAACGTGCAAACAGAATTTGAAAACTAAAACAATTAACGTTCTCACCGTTTTCAAGTAATTCAGTATCCAGCAATCAAGTTTCAACTATAGTTAAACAAGAAGTTTTTGCTGGTTTATTAGTTCTGTCTGGTTCTTCCGTTGGATGAAAATTTGGTACAACGTAATGCCATACCCTAGAACCACGTAATGCGATGAACCCAGAAGAGAAGTGGTATTTATTTCAACCTCACCTGGACACCCCATCACCAGAAGGCGATCGCTGCCGATGGGAGGTACCCTAACCATTGGTTACGACTTGCTGGATAGGCAGTTTCGTGCTGCAATCTACCCCGTAGACCAGAGGTATCCAAGGTCTGGTCCGCTGGCCATTTACTGCCTGCAATTAGATTTAATCCTGCACGCCTGTTCTTCACCTGTTTTCGATCCAATTCATTTTTCAAGTCTATTTTGATCTACTCGCTTTTTCTGCCCCGAAATGCGCCTTAATAGGCCGTTTGCTGTAAATTCTAGCGTTCACCTTGTAAAAAAATTTGAGAGGCAACTTATTTTTTGCTTAAATACATTGATTTTTATCTCACAAACTCACATGCAAAAGTTCTCCACTTATTTTCCTGCAGTATTTTTTAAATTTGACCTGAAAGTTGGCTTCTAAAATGCGGATGAATACAATCAGACAACCAGAATCGACCAATCATAAAATAGAATAACTTGGGGACTTTCCCTTCGACGAATTTTTAAAAACTGTTTTGGATCAGGTCCTGAGGTATGCTGCACTGATTTAACGGTTAGTTTTCTTACTATGCTAACTTGAATTAATTAAGTGGGTGCAATAGTTGGATTTTGTTCTTAGATTTATTTTAAATAGAAATTTTTGGCAAATTACAAGCAATAAATACTAATATCTATGATGAAACATTGCTTTAAAGTAGACCTAGGTCTATACAGTATAGATAGCCAGTTACTCGATAACCAAAAGTGATATGACCTGCCGGGCAGAAATTATGAAGCATCGTTTCAAAACAGTACTTTAAAATAGCCTATAGTTACTTGTACAGTGATAATAAAGTTATATGACCTGCCAAGCAGAACATAGTCGCAAACTGCTTTATTCAGGTATCAGTGGTAACTTTATGACAGTGCTGCGAAAATGGTTATGAGACTTTTAGGTTTGAAAATGCACAAAACATGTAGACCTAGCATTGTTTCTCAAACAACTAGGCCTAATGTAGATTTGTGTTTGTAGACCTAGCATTGTTGTGCAGGATCCTAGATAAAATAGAATGGATTTGTGCTTGTAGACCCAACTCCCATGAAGACACCGCAACTTGTGATTTGAGATTTTGTTCAACGCTATCTCGATTTTAACCAAGGAGCACTCTGTTTAATAAACTTAAAATCAGAGGTGGAGTCCTCGAGGACACATTTTGAAGTCCTTGGCCTCGAAGCTCAAGTCCTTGGCTTCGAAGCGTACAAGTCCTCGAAAATGTCCTGTCCTCGGCTCGAGGACTGCAATATTGTTTGATTGGTTGAAAAGGAAAATAACCAAAAATTCTACCTTTTCAATTCGTTTCTTTTTCTTATTTGGAAAATATCGTATAATGTGAGTGCCAAGTCATAGTAAACCTTATTTTAAATGGCAATGTGTGAAAGCTTTAATCGGAGAATGAGGGGCAAAAGGCAGTGTAGAATCGTTATCTGCTAATATTTCCGGTGGGGGTGGTACAAACAGCAAAGCCCTAAAACCATCAAGAGCCATAACAAAGGATCAGGGGTCCAGACACAAATATTTTTGAGTTGCTAATGCTCACTCATGACTGTGCTTATCTGAGTATGGACTCAGAAAAAAGTATATGTGCGTGATAATGAAATGTAATACAGTTACCACGGCAGTAGCGAGCCAGGGGGGGGGGCTATAGCCTCCCCCATTTGCCTGTCAATCAAAACGTAGAACAAGAAAAATACCACGTTTTTAGCTCTTCTGAGACTGTTTTTTGCGCTGGAATGGACTTAAAGGTGATTTAGAACATCTTTTGAAATATATATCTAGGGGATGCTAATTTGTCAAAAATTAAAGTCACAAATCAATAAAAACTTTGAAAAATGCCCAAAAATAAACAATCAAATTTGATCGCAGGTGTAAAAACGCCAAACATAGGTTTTATCAACAAATACATTATAAACTCAGAAATAAAGGGGAGGGGGGCTATTCAGTGTTAATTAATTACCAATCACTTTTCTCGAATCTCTTTCCATTAGCCCCCCCCCCCCCCAATTATTTTTCTTTATAAAATATTGACGAAATAGACTACTCCGTGTGAGTTTTATTGAATGATAGGATTTTATGATTTACCAGCATGTAAACAAGAGAACTGCAATGTTGTCATTAGCCACCTCCAACGTAGCCCATTAATGCAACCTGTTGAATCATGTTGCGCTGCCAATTTCTATACCATGTTTTGAAAGCATTATTTTTTATTAAAAGAGCCCTAAATTTAAGTTATTTTTGCAAAAAGAAATGCAAAACTATCGAGCGCTGGGGGCTTTGCCTCCAGGCCCCCGTGCCTCCTGCGGCTGGGGGCTTTGCCCCGAGACCCCCAGCCTCCGGCGGCTGGGGGCTCGGCCCCCCCCAGACCCCGGTGACCTCCGGCGACTTGGGGCTCCGCCCCCATACCCCCAAAACAGCCCCCCATTGCCAATTTCTGGCTACGCGCCTTTACCAGGGATAGCATATTAAGCAGAGTATGTTAGTGTATCTGTAATATACCTAACAAAACTTATCTTGAGAAAGCCAACTTGTTCTGAATATACGCGAGCAAAAATTGCAAAAAGTTTTTTTGAAATGAGAAAGAACAACACTCTGATCACTGTTAAGTGATCTGGGAAAAAGCCACATTCGCTGAACAATTTTTTGCGTTGAAAATCGCCGCTAGGAATTCCAAATAACAGAGGCGGAGTCCTCGAGGACACATTTTGAAGTCCTTGGAAGATCAAGTCCTTGGCCTTAAAGCCTGCAAGTCCTCGAAAATGCCTTGTTCTCGGCCGAGGACATTGAATCGTTGAAAATGGGCGATGGCCATGACCTTTTTTCTCTTTGCCTTGGAAATTGGCATTTCCTCGTGCGAAGACCTTTTTTTTTTCGTTTTGGAGAACACCTGTGCCTTGTGTCCTTGGCCTTGAGCATTCTTGTACTAGGCCTCGAGAAGTCAGTCTTTGGCCTTGGTCTCGGATTTTTTTGTATCATTGGCCTTAACTTCGATCGTTGTGTCCTCGACTCCACCTCTGTCCTCGACAAATAATAAACTATATTGCATTAGAAAAAACGCTGCATGAGGAGTTAAAAATGCGAGCTTAAAATTAAACACAACTATATTTGTTTGAATGGCTGGAAAGATGCGCGCTGCAGCCAATCAATTTTTCACACGACGTCATTAAGATGAGAAGAAGCTCCCACAAAAAATTTGGGCCTTTCTCGAAAAAAATAATGATTTATTATTTTTACGTTTCTACAATTGTGAGCCTTTCAGAGGGGGAGGACGACCCCGGGACAAATTGCAAATGTCTTCAATGCCTTCCTCCTTGATACAGCCCTGCTAAGATTCTCATGTTACTTTTTGCCATTAAATACCTTATGTTAAATTTCACAAAGTGACGTTTGGCGGTAGAAACGCGTGCGCTCATTCATTGATAGGCGATTAATAAGCTATAGAAAGATATCATGTGAAATAAAACGTAAAAAAAAAAAAATTAGAATTAGGGTTGGGGAAAATGTGATAAAACTAAAGTTCTTCAACTTAACGTTTACGTTACCGGTATTTTCTTTTTTAAAATTGCTTTAAAAATCTAATTGTTTCACCTCTTATAAAATGACAAAAATTGTTTTTTCATTAAAAAAAAGTCACTAAAATTGTTCAACGGAGGCATGTGGACTTTGCCCTCACCCCCTGAACCCCGTTTTTTCCAAGGACTTGAGCTTGCAAATACCGGGTACGGTACCTTAATTCATTTTAAAAACATAAATTATTTTACTCTATTTTGAAATACTTTTAGATAATAATATTGTAGTCGCTATGCAATATTTAAAAACTATGATAACATTTTTAAAAATCTGCTAAAAGAAGTCGTTCAACCAAACAATAAAGGTTGTTTTGGAAAAAGTACTGAAACGGTGGGGATGAGGGATCCATAATCACTCAGTGGACGTTTGCACTGGGGTCTTAACTAATGAAGTTAAAGTCTTAAAATTGACCGTTTCCATGTTCAGAAGTTAGTTACTCTCATTTCGCGCAACGGCCTTAATTGTTTTATTACCACGATACCGCTATGGAACGTAATCAAAATTGCTGCTAACGCGTAAAACTTCAAAATAACATTCGTTATTTTTAGAAACTACCATTTTCAAATTATCATGAAAAACTTAACCAAATGCAATGTCTTAAACACTTTCACGCTTAAAAACAGTAGAAAATTTGCCGACCATAGCTTTTTTAAAATTTTGTCCTTGGTCCTTGGCTTTGGCCTCGACCAATCCTGTTCTTGGCCTCGAGAGCGTCTGTACTCGAAAAGTCGGTCCTTGTTTTTTTTTTCAGTTCTTGGCCTCGAACGTAGTGTTCTCTACTCCACGTCTGCTTTAAATATCGAACACGTAACGTGCAACTTGAATGTGATGATTGATAACCACGACAATCAAAATAATTTGTATTAATGTGATCGGTGATATTATCGAAAAAGGTTTGATCCCTCCAAACATTGTTGAAGCCTAAGACATCACCGGCAACCAGCATATTTTGCTTTATTTTTTTGCACTTTCCTAAGTAATCAAAAGTGTTCTAATTTATTCTTCAATTGTTATTTGCTTCAGATGCACCCTGGTGTTAGAATTCACCTAGCACACCCATCAAAAATTGATTTTTACGAAAAAATACAATTTTGTTTTTCAGCAACTCAAAAAGTATTGTGGTTTTGCAAAATTTTGACAAAAACTTCATATTGCAATTTATATTGTCACGTTTCATTCATTCGTTACGTTTTTTTGTGACGTCATCATTAACCGGTTACATCATTTCAAAAGTACCCTCATCAAAAATTCTGTTTATATCTGTGCAGTTATAAGTTGATATACTTATTGTAAATATTTAACAAGCATTTGAAACAAGTTTTTTTTTGTAGTTAATTTTATTGATTTTTGTAAACTGTTTTCGAGTCAAGCAAGACCCCAAAATAATTGTGTTTTGAGTTTTATCTGTAGCCTAATGCTTTCGGAAAAGTTTATGTCCTTTTTGTACGTTCAGACAAATGAAGTAAACTCCTATCGATGGTTGATCACTGAAAAATTAAGGGGAAAATAATTAAAAACTTAAATAAACACAAAATAAACATTTCGCCGCTAGTAGTGCTAGAGAGCGGTTGGAAGGATTGTTTAATTTAACTCTAAAAACAAACTAGACATTTGCGCATCCGAAAAGTTGTCAAAATAAGCAAATAGAAATGATAAAAGGATTTAAATTTGCACATTATGTGGAAAACATGTAATTTTTAGTATTCAAAACCCCCAACTTTACCCCCCATTTGCTCGAAAACTGCAGGGTAATTTTTGGAGAACTTTTTATATAAACCTCTTAGGATGAAATACAGTCTATCTGCATCAAAATTTTTTTGCCACTCAAACTTTTTTACAAACTCGATTTTTAAGCGTCGTAGAATTTACAGCAAACGGCCTATAAGTGCCCAAAACATTTTTCATTTCGGCGTTAAACTCTTTCCTCTCCTGATTTTTCTAAGGGCTGATGGTTTGGCAAGCACAGTAGTGCCATCAAATAGTTGGCCAGAGGACAGCCTCGCAAAGTCTAATTTGGTCCTCCCTCAAAAAATACTCGACACTCCTACCGTAGATAATCGGTGTTCAAAACTATCGCTTTACAGGTCTGTGCCAACCACAGCATTACTCCTGAAATGAAACTGGAGGCGTCCTTTGGTTCAAGTCAGGCTTGGACTTGGTTGGCTGCCGATTACGCTGACGGTGAAGAAAAAATTGAGAAGTTGGCTGTTAAATTTAAAACGCCTGAAATCGCTCAGCAATTCAAAGACCAATTTGAAGAATGTCAGGTAATTAAACGACTTTATGAAGCTAAAATAGCGTTTATGTTTTCGTGATAAAAGACCTGATTTTAACCGTTATTGGTAGCGCATTTGTCTCTGATGCGGGAGGTCTTTGGTTCAAATTTCTGGCCGATTAAATCATATAAAGTGTTTCCAACGGCTCGCCACCTGTGCGACAAATCGACAGGAACTCTATTGCGCGACCCTGTGACGTGGAGATGAGCCTCACAAACTCGCGACGCTTCGGCGTAATACAGCGAGTATAGTGAAAGATGTGATTTGAAAAATGGTTTTAATCAATTTCAACCAAACCAATCGCGGCAACTGTGTAGTAATGCCAAGTTTAACGTAGTGTCAAGTGCGACCCTAATCTTGAATATCTTTTCAGCTTTTGCTTCGCAAGAAGACAGAAGAGAAAGGTGACGAGAAGGAAGTGTTTGCACTGGTTACCGGTGCTGAGAAAATGAAATCGGAGCTGGACTTCTTCAAAGACAAACTCTCAGTCAAATCAAGTGATCTCGTACAACAAGCTACCACGGACGGTAATATTTGAATCACGAATGTGTAAATTAGTATCAAGCCTGCAAAGCTGTTGCGGAAATTAAAATATGCCGTTCCGTTTACAAATATTTTATTTACTCAAATTAAGCCTATAATGTACTCAAATAGATGCAGCAATTCACGGTAATAGGTTGGGCGACCAGTCTCTTTTCTGTGGATGAGAGCATGTATCATGGTAATGATGTATCACAGAACGCTAGGTGGGCTGAAAAACTCTGGAGGATAAAATAGCCATTTCTGCTGAAAGAGTGGGCACCACACCACTTCACAAGCGATCACCTTTTTTTGGTAACCATCGTCGTTTTAGTGGAAGTGATTCTTTGGCGTTGTTTTAGGTGAGGGTTAAGTTTAACCCTAATCCCAATCCCAAAGCCTCGTGAAGAAAATGCTTCCCCTCATTTTGGTCTTGAAAAATTGAGCGGGTAAAAAGTATCTATAATAAGGAATGTGATGTTTTTCTTCCAGAAAGTCCAACTTCCTCGACTGCTCCATTTAATCCAAACCTGCAGTTGACGCCTCTCGTTAAGCAGCATGAGTTAGACAAAGAGAAAAAGAAAGAGCAAGAGTACGTTTTATAAAACATATAAAAAAATTTTAAAACATGCTAAATAAAACATGTTGTGTTTTCTGAAATGGCGTGCAATCCCTTCTAATGATTTTGAAATATCTAGCTCACAAGTTTTTGCGATGTTGATGTCGATAGTGGGTTAGAGAACATCGTGTGTTAACCTTGTTTGTCTGGAGACCTTCGAAACGATTTGATAAAATCACCCGAGTTTTTGTTCAATTTAAAAATTTAGAAATGTAGGAAAAGTTAAAAAATTAATGAAAATTCATTCTACAGATCGAAAACTGAAGCAAGCGAAAATACCATCGAATTGAAAAAAGGTAATTGTGTGGATTTTGATGTGAAATTACTTTAAATACCATGTCATCTGGTTATCATACCATAAATTCGCTATTATCTGACTAAGTGATTAGTAGTAATTAAGCTTTAAAAGCAACTATTGGAAATTAATGCACCCGCTAATTCTTGACTTGAAAATGAAATATGGTGTTTTCAACGAGTCGTCAGTCACTTGAACACCCTGCTACTGCCCTAATCGCCCTGAAATAAATAATATCTAATTATTATACTGTACCGGTATTAGCTGCATTGTATCATTATAGTGTTGACTAGTTGATGGAAACCATCTCAGTGTCACTGTGCCTGTGCTAAAGAATTATCCCAGAGACCTCTCGCCAATTGGCTCCTTAGAACCTAAACTACTGGAATTGATTTTCTCTGCCTACTCGTTCGCTCTCAATGCTAATTTAATTAATACCAGCTTCATAATGTCGCATTCTCTTCATTTTTAGCGCCAACCGCTAAAAGTTCACTTCAGCTCGACCAGTTCGATTTCAAGCTCAAGCCGGAATCGAGCAAAGCGAGAGAAGAAGGCGGTGACTTCAGAAGAGAGCAGCAACGAAATATTAGTGTTTGCTCAACAACTAGGTAAGTAAGGTTTTGTATTTAGAATTCGAATGGCTGGAAAGTGCTAAAAGATGCTTGAAATATTAATCAATTAAAATTGTTTCCTTAGTGTTTATCAACTTTTCAACTTTGATTGGTAGTTTTTGTGAAACTTCTAAAGAAGCGGGATAGCTTAGCGATTGCTTATGACTTCATCTTACACTTATAGTTGAGTGCGGTTCAGTTTGGTTTGTTTTATCATCACTTTAACAACATATTGATAATCTAAACCGCTCAACTAAACCTTAAATTAGTGTGTGCCACCCACGTGTTATTGACAGAATGATGTTTTTTTCCCTGTTTTTTATTTCATCTGCTTTTGCTTAATTTTTTCATTATACTCGTTATATTACGCCAAAGCGTGCAGCGAGTTTGGGCCCCATCTTTCCGTCATTTGACCTTTGAAGAAAGTCGCAGCGGTGGCGAATCGTTAGCAGCACTGCCTAATATGAGCGGCCGAGATTTAAACCTCAGACCTTTTGTTCCTGAGACGAATGCGTTACCGCTTGACCAGCCTGACGGTAGTTATAATTAGGCCTTGCAGTAATTATATTTGTTCATAAGCTATTATCTTGCTCTGCAGTGAAGAGCCTGACATTCATTTCGAACCAATCATTCCCCTTCCTGCGAAAGTAACTGTCGCAACTGGAGAAGAAAATGAACAGGTACTCCAGACTATTTTTCTGGTAAATATAAAGTTAAGGGTTTTTTTTTTGCTCGTAACTACGTACGTAGATTAGATCTTGGCCGAGGAAAACAGCTTATATTTGTTTTCACGTGACTTTGCAAAACCTGATTCAAACATTTACTCGACAAATCTGAGGCTCAAACTGGAAAAAAATTACCAGAAATTTATTTAACGATTTTAGGTGCAATTGGATGTTGCAAATAACAAACTAAAATCTACCAAAATTAATCCATCAGAAAGTCGTTAAATTTGGAGGCATAAAAAGGGGTTAAATGGGGGTAAATCATTATTCGCTGTACAACTAAGCTCCTGCTTGTGAAGAGTCAGCGAATGATTTTTGGCACAGAGTCGTTTTTAATGACTGCGATTTGAATTTCAAATCACGGGTAAAAAAGACTAATCGTTCTTCCAGGTCATATTCGAAGAACGCTGCAAGGTGTACGCCTTCGACCGCGAGGGCAAGCAGTGGAAAGAGAGAGGCGTTGGCCGATTAAGATTGTTGCAAGAACTCACTACATACAAATTGAGAATCGTTATGAGACGCGATCAGGTTTGTGCTGATTTTTTGGGTGCTTCGTATTTGCTTTTAAAGTATTATCAAATGATTTTCGTTAGTAAACATTTTGATAACTTATTTTCATTCATTTCAATTATTTTCATTTAGAACCTTTTTTTCATTACTAACGTAGCTTCACGATAAGTTGAGTGTCTGTTTCCTCAGCTCCAGCATGCTCTAATAGTGGTAGTTTTTTTTTTTATAGATTTTTGTTTAAGTTTTCACGGATTTTAGTAATTTTTTGTGTTTTCTGGCCGGTGGGCTATTCATTAATGGGTTGATTGCTGAGGTGGCTATCTTGTATGCCACGAAACGCAAGCTGTCCTAGAGGCGCACAAGAGCTTCAGATTTTTGCTTCTTCGAAACTAATAATGCTTTCACCACAAACCGTAGAAATCACTACTGGTGGATTTCTCAATTCTTTTTTTGTCATTTTTAGTTTGAGTAATTTTGTCATTTTTCTTTGTTCATCAACTTGTCTGACAAAGAGACGTCAGTCACTTGGTTTTCATGTCAAGCGGTCACCTGTTTTCTATTCATAAATAGAATTTTTGTTGTTGGAATTCAAGTAGGGAAGCCGTAAATACCAATTTTCTTCTTGCTTGATTAGGCTTAGAATCAGCCCGCTAGCCTGCCGTTACACTTGTAGGCGCTCTATTGATTATAATCTTTGTGAACTGATTGGCATCTTCCTTATTTTAATCTTGAGAAAACGTTTACCACGAGCAGTGTTTGTTGTAGGTGTTGAAAGTCTGTCTCAATCAAATGATCACTGAAGGTGTCAATTTCACTCTATGGGAAAACTCCTCCGCTGCCAATAAAGTGAAATGGACGGGGACAGATTTCTCAGACACAGAGAAAGTCAATGGAGAGGTAAGGAAGTTTTTTCTGAGACGAATAAGCGATTTTGATTATTATGTTCGACTCTAGCCAACGCAATTCAGCTTAGAAAAATAGAAGCTTTTGATGTATTAACTAGCTATAGTTGGGGTGTTTTCTCGTGTGGTTAATCTTCTCGCTTACGGGTTTCTTGGTTTTATGTGCAGACTCTTCAATTCGCTCTTCGCTTTAAAACTAGCGAGGAAGCGTCTGAGTTTCTACGTTGTATTGATGATGGTCGAGTTGCGTCGAAGGAAAAGCGATTACTCCAAGCTGTGGTCGTTGAGCAAGATCAATCGGGTAAGAATTTTTTCACTTACGTTTTCCCTTTTTTGGTCTCAACCGCGGTTTTGCAGGGCCAATTTAAAACCTTGAGTGAATATTGGTAGTAGCACAGTTTGTTGAATCACTCAACCGCTCAATGCCACGTGGCACCGTTGGAAAGTGATTGAACGTATAATCTTATTGATTGGGAATGAGTTCGATTTTTAGTTGGAGTTTGAATTGTTGCATTGCTCGTAAAGAAAATACAGTGAGTACAAAGTCAGAAAAATTCAGACTAATTCATCATCATCAATTCAGTTTTGGTCCGAGTTCTTCCCTGTCAACGGAGCAGGCGGATTTCAGATGACCATTGACTTTGCCGCGCCTCGCTATTTCGTTCGATCAGGTGCATCCTCTTTCACATTTCAATTTTTTTCATTTCATCCTCGACTTGTTTTTCCCACGTTTGTTTCGGTCGTTCTCTTCCTCTACTACCCTGCACTCCAAATTCTAAAACCTTCACTATCACATTTTCATTTTATTTTCTCACAACATGACTGTAGTGGGCACTCTAATTCACATGATGTTGCTTTTAGCTGCATCGGAGTCTGCCGCGGACACGACGGAAGAGCCGAGCGAAGACCAAGTAAAAAGTCCAGTTCGATCTCCAGTTAAACCTGCCAAGCCTTTATTCTCCTTTGCCACGATCGATAGCTCTGCAAAGAAAAATCAGCCATTTTCCGACTTTACTTTTGGTAAGTATTGGCAATCTTTTAACCTACCCTGAGCAATTTTAACCCAATTCAAACTTTACTCAAATCTGAGTCTCAAACTTGAGCTCAAGCTGAACTTGAATCGAGCGTGAGTTTTCTCAAGCTTGAAACTCAAGTCCAATTTGGATAGAATTTTGAGGTTTTTTGTGTATACCCACAGAAATTAGAAAGAAATTACTGTTTCAATTGGCCCTTCAGTGTTGCCAACAGCTGGCCACCGCTGCGGCATTTCTTCAAAAGGAGCTGTGTTGCCCACAGGCGCAATGACACAGAGATGAGCCCTGCAAACTTGTTACACGTTTCGGTGTAATACAGCGAGTTTAACGAAAGATTTGATTTGAATTTTTATGAGTACGTTATATTCCCGTGCAAGTAATTCATGTTATTGTGCACAGTTGTTGTTCTTTTAGGTGCCACACCCAAATCTTCAGCCTATCAGAAACCGTTTTCGTTCAACGTAAGCGAAGTGTCATTCAACCTTGGTGCCACCAGCACTCCTCTGTCAGCGGCAACTGCATCAACACAACCCAGCCAATCCAACGTATGTTTTTGTAATTGCTTCATTTTGCTATACTTTCTATTTATAACATATGAGAAGATGAGGGTGGGAGAGCAGATTTATAACTTAAGATTTTATTAAAGGAGCATTCAGGACCAAAAACAGTTCAGCTAGTATATTTATGATTTGTTTTGGCCAAAATTGTACCAAAGTGTCTTCGATTTTGTTAAACATTTAGGCCCATGCGGCAATTTTAAAGAAAATCAAATCACCAATTTCTATCTTACTGTGTAATTCCCCAAAGGTAGGGATTATGTATCGAGTCTGTCTTGGAGGATATTCTATGAAGTCATAACAACCGAACTTCTTTAATTTTATTACGTTTTATCAATGCAAGTTCAGATTTAAAAGGAATGAAAAAAAGTTTGATTTTAAACAGTAAACATAACGCATCTAATAAGTCTGGTATGAAAGCTAATTATTATTGCAGAAAAATAACGCCGATCAAACTGTGTTTGGAACCACTTCGTCTACGGCTGGAGTATTCTCTTTTTCATCTGGATTTAACGCAATATCAAGTTCAGGCAACACAAAACCCAGCCCAGCCCCACAATCTACTGAAACTGCTAGCGAACAACAACCGGCCAAATTTTGTACGCCAGATGTCGCTCAACACCTGGAAGAAATAGAAAGTACACCCCAACAAGTAGTAGGTATGAAAAATGCTCCAAAATTACATTATATTCTAGTATAGTACTTGCCACTCGACGCTTTCAGAAATTGCTTGATTCAGGGCAAATTCAAATTGTTTAGAATCGATGCAACCTAAGGTCGCACGCCTAACTTTATATACTATTTAAAACCCTTCTAATTCTGTTTCATAGTTATAGCCGTAAAGTAAGAACGTATTCAAATTGAGACTTTGGTTCTTATTCAAATAATCTAATCTTTCAGAGCATCCAACTGACGATGAAGATCGAAAGGAGTCCAGCAGTTCTTCGTCTTCCTCCTCTTCCTCTTCTTCGGAATCGAGTGAATCTTCTAGTGAAAGTGAGCAAGAACCGGAGAGGGGAAATGATGACGTCATAGCTGCAAAAGAATCCGACGATGACGTAATATTTGTCTGGGAAGCTACACCCACTGAAGACGAATGTAGAAGAGCAGAGGAATTACTTCTTCCTCGCACTTTCTACTTATACGAGAAATCAGAAAATGAAGGTAGAAAAGTAATTGGAGAATTGCGTTCTGTAAATTATCTAGTTCGGTAATGAGTGTTTTTGGTGCGAACCAAACAAAGAGCTCGATGGCGCTTGATCAGAGCCTGTTAACAATAATAAAAACGCCTATAAAATCGTTGAAATAATGCCCCCAGTAGTCTGTTTTGCCGTTAGGCTCTTCAAGGAGGTGACAACAAATCTAAACTGTAAACTTAAAGTAGAGTCTGGGCGATCAAAGAATTTGTAGAAGTTGACCAACTAGGAAATTCCTACGTATTCCAGAACGCGAACGGGCCTTCGGGGCCGTGGTAATAACCGGCGCTCCCGCCTCAAAAAGAGCAAGCCCTCCGATTTATTTGAATAAAATTGACAATGGTTTGAGAATAAACCAAAACGTTTCTATTTCAGATATGTTCCGTGTATTTTTGTATATTTCATGCATAACTAAGCGTTTCAAAAAAAATCGAAATACTGTATAATCTGGCCAAAATTTTGTCTGCGAGTTTTGACACGAGAAATTATTTTGCGGCCGATTTACTTGACAGAGCGTACCTTGGAAACTCAAACTCTTGCTCCAACCGTTAAGACGTTTTGGCGCGAAACTCTAATCCTAGCTCTAGCCCTAACGCGGCCGCGTTAAAACTTCTCGCTTGAAAACGTCTACAACTGCAAAATTTGACCGCTCTCACTTTCCGCAGAACTTGATACCGCAGAAGAGGATCGTATTCTTGCTTACATTGATCGCCGAGACAATCCCGAACTCTATCCGAATTCCTCTGAGCAAGAAGTTGTGGAAGAAAGTGATGTTTCACAAGACCATGTGGATGATAAATCGCTAGAACAAAGTGCGGAACAATCTATTGAATATTTCTCCCCCCAAAAAGGTGAGAAGTTTAAAGTTACCGATGTGCTTGACTGGATCAAGTGCAGAAAGTAGCTGTTTTATTCAGGGCTGTGGAAGCGGCAAATTCTCGTGGAAGCGGCAAATTCTCGTGGAAGCGGAAGCTGGAAGTGGTGAACCGCTTCCACTTTGGCCAGTGATATCGAACGTCAAAAACTTAAATGTGATGCAATTTTTTGTAAAATATACGACAAAAAGTGAATGTTTGGTCGATCATCATTTGCATAGAAACATTTTTAAAGGCTTGTGGTTCATTTAGATCCGGGGCAGCCCACACTCCTATCAAATCAAAGATGAACCATGTAGCTAACCAACTCATTTTCAAAGTTATAAGTGTTCAAAAATTCTATATTTTAGTCCTAAAATTTTAAAGGTTTTCTCAAAAAATGTTTTCAAATGGGGCTTTGGGTATTTTTTAAAAATCTTGGGCCATACTCCTGTAAAACAGCATTCACCAACATAAACAAAGTTTTCAGTTTTAGCATTTTAATTTCTTTCGCTGCGATAATATATTTTTGAAAAGCAAACATAGGAGAGCATCATAACGTCTCAAACAAAGTTAGTACCGTTTGCTACAAGGTTAATATTCTCTAATATGGTACTGTGTATGACCGCATAATTCTTGCAATGTTTTTTATTTTGCTATCCTAAAAATACACGGAACAAACTAATTATTAAAAAAACAGAAAAATTCTGCAAATGTGGAAGTTCCGCCCCAGGGCTACCTAATTACAGCCAAGTGAAGATTTGCGCTTAACAGCGCAGTTGCAATTGCAATAAGTTATTACCCCTAGCGCTTGGAAATCTGTCCCCAGACCCCAAATAATCGCTCATTATTGTGAACTTCTGGATGAATGTTCAGAGAAATTCGCATCAGCTGAAACATTACGACCATGTGATTGAACTTTTCGCTTTAGGGCCGCTCCAAATCCGAATTCCTGACTACGCCGCCCATGCGCAGATCAATGCAATGACAAACCACTGAATACAATTATATAATTTGGTTCTATATTCAGGGATCAAAATTCTTTGCATTGTGTCGACTCCTCTTCACACTGATGATGAAGTCAGTTGACTTCGAAACACGGGAATGCTCCCGCGATGGGGGCTCCGCCTCACCTGCGTCACTAGGGGTTGAAATGATTACCCATTTCGACGCGGAGACAGCATTAAGGTGTTGTCAAATGAAGTAGGATTGTAAGACATGATGTCTCTGTGAACTATTAAATTAGTTCTGCCTATTTCACTTCAGGAATAATTTAACTTGGTTCTATAATCTATATGATGTTTTTAAGATGATGATAGCAAAGGTGTATTATTTTGACTAATGTGGAAAAGATTTTTGTCAAAAAATTTAGGCAAAAATTACGTCATCAAGTGGTGGAAGGGGAAGCGCTAAGGGTGGAAGCGGAAGCGATTCAAAAATTGCCGCTTCTACATCCCTGGTTTTATTACCATTTAGCTGTTGAAGTTCTATTTGAATTGTCTGTAAAGTACGAACTGTTACCGTAATTTACATCAAGAGGGGAAGAAATATTGGTGGTTGCAAAAAATTAAAGCTTTAAATTATTTCTAGAAGATAAACTCTTGCGCCGAAGTCATAACGATATTGGGGAATATGGTTTCAATTATTTGGCCTATATCAATTTAGCAACTCTGCTTATTCAAGATTTTATCGTCATAGATATTCTTGTGACATCATAATAACTTAAAAGAATTTTAGCAAGTTTTGCTATCAGTTTTTGTGCGTATTTTACTCGTAATGTCTTGTGTAGTCATGTTGGTGTATTGTTCCTGTCGCGTTAATGGTTGTTTGTGAACCTGACGATTCTGGTAAGTCCCTGATGTTGCTTTTGGGAGAGTCTTGTTGATTTATGGTTTTTTCAGCCGTTTGCTTCAACCTAATTACCAAATACGAATATTGATAAAAACGCTAATATAGTGGTTCTCATTATTTCATGAACCGTGGTCACTTTACCAAGACTTCCATCATTTGTGGCCCACCTGTTCGAAAAAAAAAGGTTGTTAGAATAGTTTGTACTAAGGTCTGTACCAATTAAAAAGTGATTACGTGTTTACAACCAAATTTCAAGCTAATTAGGTTAGAAGTGCAAAAAGAAAAAAAATTATTACCCCAAAATCCCAGGCAAATTTTGGTTAGGTATTAAAAAAGGTCGTTGGTGCGTTTTGAACCGGATACCGAGTAACTAAGGTTGCAGTGTTGAATACCACCTTCAGGTGCTCTTACTTTGTGCCCTCGGAAATCGCTTCGTGACCTCCTAAGGGGTCAAACTTTGATGTTAGCGTAGGCAATTTGTCCTGCGAACCCAAGGTTAGTTCTAGTTAATTTTCAATGAAAAAGTGGTATTTTAAAGGTTTGAAAGCAGTAGTGCAACAATTTATTTCCCATTGGCGCTTTTTTCATGTACAATGATTCTAAATTCACTAACAGGAATCAGTTGAGGTTATAGCTAGAAACTGTTCTAAACAATTTTCGGTGAGGTAAATGCTTGTTTCTTTCGATTAATTAATGAAAAAAGATTTTATAATTTCGGACGAGCCAAAGATCGGGCATGCGCACTAACATGGCTTATTGGCTATTGTAGCTAAAGTGCGCTTTAGTATTAATATTTCTTTACAATTTAATATAAGTCTGCCTAGTGCCTACCTTTTGTCTATTGCTTTGGAAACGTTGTTTAGTAACAAAAACAAAGAAAAAAAAAAAAAAACGCTGTGATAAAGGTAACAGCGTCAGAAGGTTCTGCTTGTACCGACTGACTTTTTTTCTTTTGCAGATCCTTTTCAGCCACAAGAGGAACAAGTGGCAGAACTATCACAGATGAATATAAATGCCAGAGGTGGTATAGCTCAACAAGAAGGGGGATTGTTTCAAAGTTTTGCAAATATGTCGGAATTTTCCTTTGCTGCCATGGCTACTGCCTCTGGATCGGATAAGCATGCCTTTGGATCAAGAAAAGACGAAGCAGTAAGACAAGCTTGTTGCTAAGACGTTGCTCGGGCGTTTTATTTACAAAAAAGACGAATTCTGAATAATTGGAAGTGATTTTGAACCATGTAGGGCAATGCCTCGGCTAGAAATCTGTTAATTGTAACCAGGAGTTTGGATGACATCGTGAAAATAACCTGTGAACTGGTGCAGTGAGTTTATAGCAGACGGTGTTTCTAGATTGAATAGACAAATAGCCTTTCTTAGTCATTTAATATTTGCTGATGATACTCTTGTTCATGGCCACCCAAGTCGTCTAGTTGTCTGTTGACAAAGTAAAATGGTCAAACATTGGCTGGTGGTCTAATTTGATTGATTGGTACTCGGATACCGGGTCTTTCGTATTGTCAGAGATCCTGATGCAACGGAATGGCACCGTATAGAACCCCATCAATGCGTAGCTGTACCAGGTAGAGAAATGACCATTTTCACACCACTCGCAACAGTGGGCATCCAATCACCATTACGTTATGGGTCTCCAATCCATTGGTTGCCGCTTACCACCCGCTGGGTAGGATGGGGGCTTCTATGTTCGACCCGTAGAAACACGAGGGTTTCAAGTTTTTTGTTTTATTTCAGTTCCAAGTGTCCGACGATAAAAAAATCATGTTTGCCAATCAAGGTGAAGAGGGTGACGATGCTGCGAATCCTGACCCTCAGTTTAAGCCTCTCCTAGAAGAATTACCGCCGCTGGTGGAAGTAAAGACCGGAGAAGAGGAAGAAACTGTAAGTAACGTATACTTTGTTTATTAATGGTGTTTTGTAATTAAATTTTGTTAAAATTGCCTTTTTTATAAACGTGGACGCTATAGTGTAAAAAACCGTTTATTGAAAGTTTGTTTAAGTCAGTAAATTTGACGTTTTTGTAATGGTAGACTAGATTTTATGTGAATTTGCTGTATTACTGTATTTTAGGACACTCTTCTATTTGATTTTAAAAACATTGGGTCTATTTAAGTTAGAAACTGTTCGAATTCGGAAAGAACTGATAAATGAAAGTTTTTTCACATTAACAGAAATTTTGAGGTTTTACTGCATAGAAATTCAGCAAATCAAGTCGAATATTTTCTGTATCTACTCCTTTTTCTTTTATATGCGAATGTCTCTTCGTAGATGTTCCAATATCGCTCAATCGTGTGCATTATCGCCCGCCCAAGATCATGAAATTTTGTGCTAGCATTTCTTTTTAGGTTATTTTCAAAGAAAGATGCAAGTTGTACAGATTTGACGATGAAGCCAACGCTTGGAAAGAACGAGGGTTGGGTGACATGAAAATATTGTTCCATCCTCAACGTGATACTTATCGTGTTGTGATGAGAAGAGAACAGGTATTTTAGAGTTAACAGTACATCGTGGGCTGGCATGGTTTAAACTGACTGACCGTGGAACCTACTGACTGCCAACATTAGGGTTAGAAATAGTTGCCGGTCAGCTGTCATGGACCTGGGTTTAGTGCAGTATATTGTTGCTAACTTTTGAATTGCGCATCTCAATACGAAAATTTTCATGGTCTTTCGAAGAAGAGTTGATTAATATTAGTTGGAAATCATTATAGTTTTGTACTGAAAAACCAGAAGAAACAGATTAAAATGTTGCCCATCTTGTTTGAAGTGTTTAAGGCCAATGCGCGAAAAGTAAATTTAATGAAAATTGTCCTCCATACGGTCCATTATATTAAATCAGGCTAACCCTCCAGGAGACAGCAAAGGACCTCCTGTCTTCGAGTTAAGCTGCCACCAACTCGCCCCAACTGATCCTCTCATGGTGGAAGTTCCACAATCCACAGTGTATGATTCCACAATCAACTGCATTAAATCACTCTTCCATTTCAATGATCAAGTAAACGTTTGGCAGAGAAGCTGAGTTGTCAATTCATCAATATTGGAGGTTTGGTTTGGCCCGAATTGGAATGTGAAAACTCAGCAAAAAAAGAATATTGCTGTATTGTAACTTACTACTAGTTGGTACAAAATCAATCTTCAACTGAAGCATGAGCACTGAGCAGTTGTGCAATGTGCAGTGCTTTATTGGATTTGCGACATATTATAGGCCGTGTTATGCATGACAAAAAAGGTGCTTCATTGTTATGCAAAATTATAACATCATACAGTCATAACGTTACGCTCGAGCTTAATTTATTTCAAAAGATTATTGTTTTTCTTCATGGCATTGAAAATTTGTGAATTTAGGTGTTGAAAATTTGTGCCAATCATCTGATTCTTAAAGAGATGTCCCTCATAGAGAATGGCGAAAGAGCTTTCACCTACGTTGCCCAAGACATATCAGGTACAAGGAATGGTAACGATTGCATGGTAGCTACGAACTAGCTTTGTAGGTACAAAATTAGACTGTGAAATACGATGATATTGATTTGATGCATAGAATAATACCAATAATGATTGATTTGTATTTTAAATTACTCCATATCAAAAAAATAAGCAAAAGATGAAATGGATTTTACTTTTAGCAATCGAACGTAAAAGGCATGATCAGTTGTTGATCATTCATTAATGCTAGCAAATGCGTCTTGCTAATTTTCAACTAATATAAATTGGACTGGTTGTAATTTTTGCAGATGAGGGAGAGGCCAAGTTGGAAAAAATTTGTGCTCGCTTCAAGACTCCCGAGATAGCAGGAAACTTCAAAGCGGCGTGGGACAAAGCTCGCGGAGAGACATAACCGAAAAACCCTGCCTTGTTTATTAGTCACGTAGTTGCAAATAGGCTATTTGAAATCGACTTGAACGTGAATTGCTACTAATTCGTGTTTGCTGGCAATGCATTGGTTCGAAATTTTGTTTTTGTGATCATCAATAAATACTGTATTGTTAAATGCATTGTGAGAACTCTGCGTTATAATTCAACGGCTATGTTGGCATCTTGCAGATTTGTTGGCGTGTCGATTTTGTTACCTACCTGTTAATTATTTCCTGGGTGGACATTCATGGGATCCATCTTTTATTTTTGATTGTTGCAAGCAGCTAAATTGAGGTACAGAAATCATTCGAAGGTAAATAAGCTTAGCTGGCGAGAGATGCTTTTCCTCTAAACAGCTGCTTCAAAAGCAGGGTGTCGAACCGAACCGTAAACCCGAATGAACCGTTTCATTTTGGTGAACCCGAACCGAACCTGAACCAGCAAAATTTTACTTCAGTGAACCTAAACCCTCAAAATTGTGCTCAAGTGAACCCAAACCGAACCTGAACCCCTAACAAAAGTAAGAAAGTATTTTTCCATATCCGGATGCCGCTGGCGCTGGTACACGCACAATAAGAGCAGTGGTGATCATCAACAGGATCAGCAATTTCTCCTTTTTTTTTTCTGGACGAAACGAGTAACAACAGTTAAATTTTAAGTCAATGAAACCGAACCTGAACCAGTAATATTTAACTTGAGTGAACCTGAACCTCGAAAGTGGTGCTCAAGTGAACCCAAACCTGAACCGCTAAAATATTTTGAGCAGGAGCTAAACCTGAACCCGAACCGTTATTTGAAACGGTTCGACACCCTGTTCAAAAGGCAGCAATTTTTGTGAGTATACTATCCTGGCAGACGTGACGTAATTCATTGGGTGGTTCATTTTTTTTCGACTTCTGTATTGCCAGAGATCCTTTAGTGTTGCTGTAGTAATTTTTTAAAGGCTCTGATTATTAGGCTCGGACCATCATAAAAACAAACAAGTTTAAATTCTACCAACATGGCGCATCTTAAAACAGTTATAAGGCTGTGTCTACTATACAGTTGTACTTGGGAGTGAAATCGTAAGCATACCAGCGTATTCCTTCTTTATTTTAACAGTAGTTTGGTACGCCTGTTGTGTGGGCCCAAATTTAGAAAAAAAGTTATACGTTAGCCTACATGTAAGGGTAAATGAAAAATGCGGAACACAAAATCGTGATGTAGGGCTATTTGTTTGCCTACTTATTCGTTCTGAAAATTGTACTATTCTTCGCCAACATATTTGTTTTTCATTTTGGTTTTAGGCCTTTACAGTTAAAAATTTTTACTCATTGCATCTTGAATTTTGAACATCAAGAAAACTTATTTGGATAAAACAAAAGACAAAAATTTTCGACAAAAGAATGCCTCTGCGTGCACTTAAATTTACTTATTGCGTCGAATTGCAAACCGTTATGTGACGAATGGCAAATTTTCAACTGCAGTTATGCCACGACTCGAAACCAGCAATGGTTTTTCTTCACGGCGGTGTTGTTAAGTGTTAAACGAGAATATTTGGTATAGCCTAACGTGCATAAGAGCTATGTCAAGCTCATCGAATCTGTCTCTTGGATACGATGCACACTTCAGCTTGAATTAATATTTTTCATAAATGTTTATTGGTCGTAACAAATAAAAAATGCAGGGAGCGCTATTACACTATTCTTTCAATCAATTTCGGAACCCAAGTCACCTGACTGTCCCGACACAGTCAATAGCGAAAATCCAAAGAAGGGTCGTCCCTCAAGGGTCTACGACTTTTAGGCGCGGACGTTTAGGCACCGCCGATTATGCGCCAAAAAAATTTTTCCCACAAAAAAGTTTTACTTTGATTAAAATGTTAATATTTTCGAAGCTTTTTATCTGATGTTTGTCAAGAAGAATCGTCAGAATAGAGAGCGCAGGAAAAGGAGTGGCTATACGAAAAAGCCGAGCAGTGATTGGCTGGAAAAGGATTGCTGAGAGAGCGTGATTTGTGTACAACCTTTAAGCTGTACAAGAATTTTTTTGTCAGCAGAGGGCGGGGTTAGAACTTTTGATAAAAGTGACTTCAGAAGCAGATAGATGGAAGCAGAGCGGAAAAGGTTTTACAAAGAATTGATTTCTTATTGCATTTTTTTCAATAACAAAAAATGTTTTCCACTACTTACTTGCAAAGTTTTTTTTTACCTAATCCAGACGCATGCGATCTCCAGCCAGCGGTCTCAAGTTTTGCGGCGTACGGACACGAGTTGCTTGTGTAATATTGGCACATGTAACAAGCCGTGTGACGTTTCATGGTTATTTTGAGTCTACCTCTACCAAACAATACAGTACAAACTTTTTCAGGAGTTAAGGATTCATCTCTCGGCAGATTCCTATTTATGGTCTGTACATCTTGTTGTAAATATAGTAAAAGCAATGTTTAAATCGATATTTTTCCGCTTAATCTTTACACCTTGTTGTAAATACACTTATAATAAAAACAATGTTAAATTCTCGAAACCAACTTCTTCAGAATTGCGTCAAGAACTTTTGAAGTTAAACAGCGTAAAGGTTGTACACAAATCACGCTCTCTCAGCAATCCTTTTCCAACCAATCACTGCTCGGCTTTTTCGTATAGCCACTCCTTTTCCTGCGCTCTCTATTCTGACGATTCTTCTTGACAAACATCAGATAAAAAGCTTCGAAAATATTAACATTTTAATCAAAGTAAAACTTTTTTGTGGGAAAAATTTTTTTTTTCAAAAAAGCTTTTATTTGAAAAAAGACTGTCATTTGGAAGAAAAAAAATTTTTTGGGGAAGAAAAACGTTTTTTTATAGAAAAAAAGGTTTTTAAGAAAAAAAACTTTTTTTCGGAAAAATTAACTTTTTTTTGGAAAAAAACTTGGTTTTTTGAAAAAAAATTTTTTGACAAAAAAATTATTTTTTGAAAAAAATTTTTTTTACCTCTGGCGCCTAAAAGTCCAGGCGCATAAAAGTCCTGGAGCCTAATCGGCGGCGCCTAAACGTCCTTCGCATAAACGTCCGCGCCTAATAGTCACGGTCCGTCCCTCAACGGTACCGGCACAGTCATTAACCAAAATCCAAAAGAGGGATTGCAAAACGCAATTTACCCAAGTCAAAGCAGCTTAAACTACCTGAACATGTTTCACTGATGACATTCATCACCAATCGTTGCTATTCATTTCTCGTTCAAAAACTCGAAGCACACTTGCGGCTTACATATGGGGACAAATTAAGTGTATGTGGTAGATCGCCTTCTTAGCAGCTAAAAAACGGGCAAAAAAGTGGGTGAAGCATCCCGCCAATTCCATTGGTTTACTATGGCTAAAATCGAAATATAATTTTTGAAATGTTCTCATTTTGGGGCTGCGGATGCAAAGATATTCAACAACTAACAACAAAAAGGTAACGTTTCAAAAAGAATGGTTGGAGCGTGCGGTAATTATGTAATTAACAGCTTATTTTCATCAATGGATAATAATATGCAGACAGTAATCAGACTTTAGCGCTGATAAGCAATGTCAAATAAAAACTTCTATACAAGTCGCGGAACTGTCAAAAGCAATAATAATTAACTAAACAAACATGCACAATGTTTAGACACGTGAGCACTGAGCAGATTATTTTTATAATTTTTTTAACATGTATGCCAACCCAGGGGCGCCGAGAGCCGAACGTGGGCCCGGGGACAGCTCAAACGTGACGGAATTGCGGTTTTGTAAAGTCCAAAATAGACGGAGAAAATTCTGTTGTTTGATCCGAAAAATGATGTGAGCTCCAAAAACAAGGTCTTCTCCGAAATTTCAATGGTTTTTCCATCCGAAATCAAGGTGTTTACTTGCGGCTTCGATGGGCCTTTCACTTCTCATTGTCATTTGGATTCATGGGCCCCTAAACACCTTGGGCCCCGGGGTCATTGTCCTCCTGCCCCCCCTCTCGTAGGCCCTGTGCCAACCACAACACCTCACACAAATATTGCGAAGAGCGGAGTTGAAGAACGAAACGAAATGAGGAAACAAGAAGTAAGAAAAACGAACAATCGATAGACTGCTGCAAAAAACGCCAAGTTGAGGCCCAGGAATCGAGGTCGCCACTACAAATTTTGGCCCTGGAGAAAATGTTTTGTTCAACACATAAAAAAAAGGATCAATTTCTGATAGAGGATGTGGGAGAGAAATGAAATCGTTTACGGTTTACTCAAAAGAAATAAGGTGATAGAAAAATGTAAACTTATAAAGTGCAGCTGCTCCATCTCGATTTCCTTGCAAAATATTTGAAATTTAATCAAGCATAATAAAATCATAAATTTTCAGATATTCCATCCATGTTGATGTTTAATGGTTTAACAATCTCATTCCCGTTTACTGCTGAACTATAGTACCGGAAAGACTGGTCTCACTCTGTGGTTTAATGTTTTCGATTGTAGGCTCCACAGAAGTTAGTGGGGTTGGATTTTGGGATAGTTCTCTATGCTTGCATAAATCGAGATTTTCAATTTGTATCAGGTCATCACAGTGACGCATGCAATTGGCCTTCCACTGTCCAGAACTGAATACTAATACAATAGGACTGGTCCTACTTGATAGTGATACTGTAAACCTGTTAACCATATCGGTAGCTGATAGGCTACTTTTTCATTTGTTTTTGAGTTGTGGTAAAAATGCTGTGGCTGTTTAATAGTAATACTAATACTGTTTACAGTTGGCCTCTTCTGGCCTAGCTTCTAAGGTAGAGCAGTAAAAAAGTTTCATTTAGAATTTACGATAGGCTACTGTACTGTAATCTAACCTAGGCTACTTTTGACAATTGTAGGCTGTGTACTGTTGACTTGCTAGTTTACAATCTACAACAGGGATCGGCAACCTTTTTTGTCTACACAGGCCACAACCAGACCCAGTGGACCATCCTAGATACGTACCGTACTCAGTACTGTCATAGATTTTGCTACACTGTAACAAGTTAAAGGCTATGTAACTGTATAACAAGTTAATTGACTTGTGTAGTTTTTCAAGACATTCTAAATACTGCAAATGATGAAATTTTGAAAACTCCATTTTAAAATTCGATTTGGTTAACAAGAAAACCAACAGATCGGCTTTACTCCAAAAACCAATCTAATCCATGCTGACTTTATTGTACGACTAGCTACACTGATAAAGTGATATTTAATGGATCTACGGTACTGTCAATACCAGACGCTTTGTGATTGACAGTTAATGATTCAATATTGGGTAGTTCAGGTAAGCCAAGTATAAAAAACAAAAGCATTCTAAAATTGATTTACAAATACCGGTACAAGGCCTTCACATTAACTACGGTAGCGAGTGTGTTGAAGCTATTTAAGTTAGCTAAATAGCGAAGTAGAATAGTCGTGTTTGAGCGCGTGCATTGTCTCCTCTCCGATCTAATTCTAAGCTATTCCCCAAATCTAGCCCTAACCCTAATGACTAAAATGAGTGCACGCATGAGAGGAGCGAGAGTGCGCGCACGCTCATACACGAGTTGCAGAGATTCCGAAATAAAGCTGATGGCTTATACTTAACAACACCCGAAATAAAAACTTATCAGTAATCACAGCAGTGGATATTTACCATCAGAATGTTAACCAAGAGATATCCTCGAAAGCAGGCCCTGTACTGAAAATGCCTACACTGGAAAATTGCGGTACTGAAACATACCTGTTCTGAAAATGCCAGTAATGAAAATATTAATTCTGCTATATATGATACTGTATTGAGAATGTTGGTGTTGTCCTGTGTCAAATTATCATACAGGAAAATGCCAATACCACAAATTTCGTTAGTGGAAATTCAGATACTGAGCAGTGAAGATGACGGTTCTGGTAGTATAAAATACTGATATTAACAATTAAGAAAAAAAAGTATTAGAAAACAGCAGTACTCAGAGTTGCCACTTAAAAAATCTTGCTTATTTTATTTTAAAAAAAGTTACTGTCTAGAGCACTGGTGTCGATTTACGACATCAAATCGCTGCTGCACCGGCAGCCTGTTATATTGCTTTTTTCTCGTTGATTCAACTTAAATACGGCACTTTGATGCATCAAATGCGGAGACCTGGTAGTGTAGTGGTAAGCGCGCTCGCCTGCCTAACCGAGAGCTTGGGTTTTGATTCGCACTGGACACGCTTGGCATATATAGCACTAGAGTGCAATCTAGCTACATACGGTAATTCTTTTTTTACTCTTGAACCTTATTATTAGAGTTAGGGCTCGGGCAGCAATGCCAGCTTGAGAGATAGTAAATTGAACTTCAAAAAGAAATGATCGGTGCTGCCAGTGCAGCAGCGATTAGATGTTGGAAATTGGGCCAGTGCAGCAGACACTGCCTCAAAAAAATTATTTTATTTGAAAGATAATCAGTTTTTTCTGGCTTATTGTTTTCTTGTTGGGGGCCTTATTTTAACCCTTGGATAATATTCAACCCCAAAGTAACCCTCCCCAAAAGTCAAACTTGCACAAAAAAGAAAGAATTTAAGAATTGTGTTTGTAACTTTCACTCAAGAATGGCAATATTGAGTACTGGTTCTGACATTTTCTTGTACCTGCATTTTTAGGTACTGATATTTTTCAGTTCAGTAGTCTACTGCAATATTTCAGTACTGGTACTTTCCAGGACATCTCTTGGTTAATGTTGTGATATATATCCACTGCTGTGATTACTGATAAAGTTTTTATTTGACAATATTGAAAATATTGTGTAGGAAACAGTATGATTGATTATACTGTACAGTGTACAGTTACTTACCAGTGGGTTATTTTACTTTGCTATTCAGCTAACTTATAGCTTCAATACACTCGCTAGTTAATGCCTTGTATTTGTAAACCCTAGTGGTAACGGTTTTAATACTTGGCTTACCTGAACTATCCAATGGTGAATCATTAAATGTTAATCACAGAGCATCTGGCATTTAGATGCACGTATTATCAGTGTAGCTATTCAGACAATGATGTCAGCATGGATTGCATTGGTTTTTGGAGTAAATCCGCTCTGTTAATTTTCTTGCTAACCCAATCAAACTTTGAAATGGAGTTTTCAAAATTTCATTATTTGCAGTTTTTAGAATGTCTCGAAAAATGATAAAAATTCAGTAATGCTTTCCTTTAAACCCCAAGTTTAGGGCAGATTTCAGCCAAATTATTGGTGAAGATCAAAAAAAAGTCACAAATTGTAAGGGTAGTTTTCTGCTGTTTGAATGACCCAGAAAACTTGAAAATAAAGCATTAGTGCAGTACGTTTTGAACTTTCCAACTTGGACAGAAGGCCTGTTAGTCTGTGGTTTAGGTTATTTGGCTAGTGTAACAAATGTCAAAATCAAGTTTGCTTTATTGCAGTACAGTAGGTTAATATGCAGAGTAATAGAAGATTTACCTACCTACTCATTACTTAATTCTGCATAAATATTGGTGTATGTCAATTTTCTAAGTTATAGGTTTGTTGTTGTTATGTAGCATGGAATCTCCATTGAATGATGAACCAGTTACTAAAGACTCTGTCACAGAACCAATGGTAGTAACTACCAGCCATAGCCAGAATGAGCCAATGGTTACTGCTCCATATTCAGCTGCAGATGACACATTATCTCTGCAAACTGCAAGCTCACAGAATATTGGATTAGCTTCAGATGTTAGCAGGGAGCATTCTGCTTCTGAGCCAATTGCAACTGTTTCTGATGAAAATGTTTCCAGTTTACCAAAAGAAACTTTATCTGGTGACGTATCAATGCAGTCTAGCAGCTTGAATGTTTCTGCTGCTAGTCCAAGTTTACCAGAAATTGTGACAAATGATGGTACCATGTCAGCTGCGATGGATGTAGACAATATCAGTGTAAAATCAGAACCTACAAGTGAAAAATCTTTGCAGCAACAGATCATGACTCCACCACTGAAAAGTGACTCGATTTATTCTCCAACAAGGAGCTTGACTCCAATGAGTGAAAAAATTGAAGGAGTTTCTCCTGTTGAACTGATTGAAACACCAGATGGCTCTGTTCGCATCAAAGGAGAACTGGATCCTGTTCATCTTCTAGCAGGCTCAATTCCGCGATCACGATCTTCTTCTCAGTCATCTAAATCTTCCAAAGGAGGATCACCACGAAATCGCCAAAGTCCTTCTCTGAAAGGGAAGAAAAAAAGACCACCGCCACCAAAAGATTTTTTTGAGGTAGGAATCAGAAGTACAATGTACAAGTATTAATGCGTGTATTGCAACTCTAGATAGTCTAAATCTTAGTTTTGTTGGTTTTACAAAAAAAACTTAATATGTTTGGTTTTTTGAATCAAAACGTTGTCAACAATTTGTTTTTATCAGCTGTTTTGTTATGCTACCAAGCAACAGTCAGTTTTCAGCAAATTTAGTTTTAGTTCTGGCTTGATGTCATGGTTTTAATAAATCTGAAATTGGTTGTATTATTGTTGCATGACAGGTTTTTGAATGTGAAATTGCCATATTTTTTGGACTATTATGCACACTGGAGCACTGTGGAGCAGTGTTTCCTCTTTACTTTTTGGCGTACCGGCAGGTGCTCTGATTTTTTCTAAACAATTATGCTCAAAGCTGGAAAATTATGTTTATGTGCCCTAAAATTTTGTACCCAATATAGTGTTAAAGTATACTAAAGTCATATTTCTGCAAATTTGTGGACTTTCTTAAGGCTATTTTTGTCATATAGCCAAAATTATTTGACTTTGATCTAGCAAATTCTTGATTTGCTGACAAAAATTAGCTTAGTAGGAACACTGCCTAGTATATAGTGCAGTATCAACAAATGGCTTCTAATGCTTTTATTTTAATACATAAAACTCTCTTGAATGAGTTAAAAGTCATAAAAGCTATGAACAACTCTAAATTAATTCATGAAGAGAAAGGTAGTATAAGCCAGTGTTCCCTCTAACTTTTCACCTTCTGCGCAAGCTCCGGAAAATACGCGAAAGTGCCCTGAAGTTGTTGGAAAAATGCCGTAGCTCAGGCTTTGTGATGTCACCTTTTCACCGAAGCAGGACATCCTGACGCGACCGACCTGACGCAAGACAACTCACCCCGGGAATCCTGACGCTAGGGACATCCTGACGCTCGGGACATCCTGACGCCAAAAGCTCCGAACTTTTGCGCTCTGTTTTTTTTTCTTTTTCTTCTTTTCGCTTTTCCGCGCTACGCCACAGCTATGCTTTTAACGATTAACGTTCGATTATTGTGACGTAAGTATAATATTTTCTGTTAATTGCAAACTTCATACGAATCTCTGTTTCGCAGAAACAACTCAAAAGCGAGTTATATTTTTGCGACAAAAATCGTGATGAAATCAAAGTCAAGTTAGTGAATAAGTAAAAATGCTGGCGTTACGTTTCAAACGATGACCGAATGCCGCGATTGAAAGTCATATATGTTTTGCTGTTATTAAACGACCACGTAGATATTTCATGAACAATAATATGTGTGGTTAATTTACAAAGAAAAATGCTCTGAAAGGATTTGTATGTTAAAAGAAAATAGTAAAAATATAATTCAAAGTCAAGTACCACAAATCGAAATTAATTAATGCAGCGATTAAAATTTATTATTTTTGCCTATTATTATTGGATGACCACGTAGCAATTTTACACGCATTTTCATAAAAAAAATTGTTAGTGTTTGGTTAGCAATAATTTGTCGATAGCATTTCGATTAGCAGCTTGTTGTCATTTTTGTGATGTTACTCTTTATTGAACTGAAAATTTTGGAGCTTATCCAAATTAGCAACTTGTTATTGTTTAAATGCTTTAATTTTGCAAGCGGAGAAATTGCGATAATTTGGCATGCTGATGTGAAGCGTGTGACCGTGTTGTTTTGTTCTTTCAAAGTCATTCAAAGTTAAAAACTGCAATAGCAAAAACTAATGGTTCCATTTATCGAGGTGAAAACCAAATAAACCACCCATCGGGAAAGTAATTAGTTGCATAATTACAAACTATTGCACAATATTTTTAATCTATTTTCATTCTTAGCCATAATTTCAACTTTACTTTCAAACGTTGTCTATTGATAAATTATTGCTAACCAAAAACTAATAACTTTTTTATGAAAATGCGTGTAAAATTGCTATGTGGTAATCCAATAATAACAGGCAAAAATAATAAATTTTAATCGCTGCATTAATTAATTTCGATTTGTGGTACTTGACTTTGAATTTTATTTTTCTATTTTCTTTCAACATACAAATCCTTTCAGAGCATTTTTCTTTGTAAATTAACCACACATATTATTGTTCATGAAATATCTACGTGGTCGTTTAATAATAGCAAAACATATATGACTTTCAATCGCGGCATTCGGTCATCGTTTGAAACGTAACGCCAGCATTTTTACATATTCACTAACTTGACTTTGATTTCATCACGATTTTTGTCGCAAAAATACAACTTGCTTTTGAGTTGTTTCTGCAAAACAGAGATTCGTATGAAGTTTGCAATTAACAGAAAATATTATACTTACGTCACAATAATCGAACGTTAATCGTTAAAAGCATAGCTGTGGCGTAGCGCGGAAAAGCGAAAAGAAGAAAAAGAAAAAAAAACAGAGCGCAAAAGTTCGGAGCTTTTGGCGTCAGGATGTCCCGAGCGTCAGGATGTCCCTAGCGTCAGGACGTCCCTGGCGTCAGGATTCCCGGGGTGAGTTGTCTCGCGTCAGGATGTTGCGGACCGCCTTTTCACTACGCAGATCTAAAAAAAAGGTGATCTCAAAAAAACAACAAAAGGTCATCGCACGGCAGACCCGGTAGTTTCTGAGTGACTTGAAGGGTGATCTCAAAAAAAGGGTGATCTCACCGCAAACTCGCTGCTTTTTGGGTGTCATTAAGAAAAAAGAATAGTGGTCATGCTGCTCCAGACATCGTGTCTCCACAAAAAAATGCAGGAATAAAACGTTTCACACTTCTCAAAATGAAAAATGTCGTTCAAATTAAATGCTGTTTTGCACTTGCGAAAAGTTTACAGGAAATTGCTGAAAAATATTTTGCATTTTTTGCATTTATAGGAAACACTGGTATAAGCTAATCCAACAGTAAATGCACCTGAGTGTAATGCTGTGTTCAGTTTTGTAACAATTTAAAGTATTTTGGATGGATTTGCCTAATGGTCTAAAAATGTTATTGAGCTTTCTAATTTTTTAAAAGCTATTACTGGTACTAAAAAAACTCTGTTATTTCATGTTGCACAAGCTATGTACTAGTGGTACAAAGCTAAAACCAGTGTTCCCACGAAGCTGATTTTTGCCAGCGAATTAACAGTTTGTCGGATCACAGGAAAATAATTCTCATGCATTTCTGAACAAGTATAGTTGTATTTTACCATGCTATGAAGTGTACTTGAAAAGTTTGATGCTAATTTTTTCATGTTTGTTTGTAAACTATCGTCATCATTTGAAAGTCTTGATATTATTTTTGTTTCAGAATGACAAAAATGATTTTTATTGCTGGGTTTGTCATAAAGAAGGTGAAGTACTTTGCTGTGAGTTGTGTCCAAGAGTAATGCATGCCAAATGTCTACATTTAACAACAGTAAGTTTGAATTCATTCATTATATTTTCATAGTTTATAATAGGAGAGTTTTATGTTTTTTAATTAGCCCTTGTGTTAATTAATGAGATTAGCACTGTGAATTTTATTTTCGAATTATGGTTTATCTATATGCATTTTAAACTCTGGAACATGGAATCTTGCGCAAAAACCTACCAAAGTGCGATGTATTTTAGATTTTTGATTATTATATTGATTCATTTTTCAAATTTAGACAAAAAACTGTTGAAATGTAGTGCTTCAACTTCTTTTACTTATCTGAAAAAATCTGAGCTCATCTTTATTGTTTTGCTTCAAGGTAAGAATAGATCTTTGCTCTGGAGCAAAATAATGATAAAGAATTTTTGATTGTTTGTTGTTTAATTATTTGCCAACCTGCTTCAACGTTTAACTCTGCTTTAGGAGCCTGAAGGAGATTGGTATTGTCCGGAATGCGAAAAAACTATGACTGCTGAATGCAAAGAAACTCAGTCAAGAGCGATGTCTCAATTAACCATTGACCAACTTGCATTACATTTGCGCTATGCATTACAAAGAATGAAAACATCAGGGGTAAGACGAAATTGAATAATAATCATTAGAATTAAATAAATTAGACTTTAATTTTCCAAATTAGTCATAATAGAAAGTACATCAACGTTTTATTGCTAAAAGGTTCATAACTTGCTTTAAGTTCTTGTTACTTAAACAAAAGTAGCCTATTATAGATGTTGGTTATAGGATTATTTTACCTTTATGAATTTTTTTTAGATTGATGTTAGGTGTGATAATACAAAAGTTTTTTCTGTAGAATATTACAGTAGCATTGAAAGCTTATGGCATGTTGAACTTGAGCGTTGGATTTCAGCCGACTAACAGAAACAAAAATAATTAATCATGTTTCTTTATGCATTTCTTAATAGGTTGAACCATTTTTGGAACCAGTCAATACAAAAGAATTCACTGATTATCTTGATTATGTTTTTCATCCAATGGATATCAATACATTGGAGAAAAACATCAAGAAAAAGACTTATGGATCAACTGAGGTAGAACATGCTGTAGCTATTGCTAATTCATTAAATAGAAGCATCAGACTTTATTTAGCGATTAGAATCATTTGAAAATGTATTAAATATGTTTTTGGTACATACATATTTGTGAAGAAGCAATTTGTATTTGAATACCTTATGCCAGCTGCCGTCTATAATTTATATGTTTTACCTCAAATACCAAAACTGTTAGATCTCAATAGCAATTCTGGTAATTGTGTAATCACAACATAAGCATTATGCAGAACTATGCTCTGGTACGATACTACAGTTTATTCTTCATACATTTTTAGGCCTTTCTTGCGGATGTCAAATGGATTCTTCATAACTGTGTTATTTATAATGGACCTAATGCCAAGTTAACCAACATCGCTAAAGTTATTGTCAAAATTGCTCAACATGAGGTAACATTTCAATGCTGCTTTTTCAATTTTTGCTTTCATCTGAATTTATTTTTAGCTTTTTTATTGGAATGACCGATGCTCGCGTCGCGTGTTCCTTTGTTTTTACTCGGCCATTTTCCAACTAACGAGTGCAAAATTTCAGACTTTTGCTGATAACTCGAGCACGGTTTAATCTAGCTACATGAAATTTTGACAGTAGTTTGAGATTAATGAGTTATATGTTTGCACCAAATTTTAAGGCAATAGGTCACGTGACTTTGGTTTTAGAATTCGAAAACTGCCCCGAAAGTTTGGCATAAAAGGTCTAAGTCAAAAACGGCTTAAGTACGGCAAAAAATATTTCATATGGTTGTATGTCTTAAGATACCCTTTATTCCCAACCAACCCACTTTTGGCCGCGATAAGGTTTATTTCTTTTTTTTTTCCTTTTTTTTCTTCCTAATTTTTGTACGCTCTTCTTCTCCTAAACCACAAACCATCGAAATCTAATTTTTGTGTAAAGTTGTTGAGCTGCAAACGCAATTTTTTCTCTCGAAATTTTTTGGGGCAACTCCACCAGGACCCCCCCAAAATTGGGCCCCAAAAAATCCATTTTTTGAACGGCTTAAGCTAGAGTGCTACTTTTTTGATATCAGTAGATATTTAACAGACAAATATTTTGACATAGTTTGGGGGTGCTAATCCCCCCTGGGACCCCCCAAAAATCAAATTTTTGAATGGCTCAACTTAGAGTGCCAGTGTTTTATGATATCAGCAGATATTTAACAGACAAATATTTTGACATAGTTTGAAGGTGCCATCTTTCCCGGGAACCCCCCAAAAATCAAATTTTTGAATGGCTCAACTTAGAGTGCCAGTGTTTTATGATATCAGCAGATATTTGACAGACAAATATTTTGACATAGTTTGGGGGTGCCATCTTCCCCGGGTGCCCCCCAAATGGACCCCCCAAAAATCAATTTTTTGAATGGCTCAACATAGGGTGCCGGTGTTTTATGATATCAGCAGATATTTAACAGACAAATATTTTGATATAGTTTGGGGGTGCCATCCCCCCTGGAACCCCCCAAATGGACCCCCAAAATGAATTTTTTGATCGACTCAACTTAGGGTACCAGTCTTTTATGACATCTGGAGATATTTAACTGACAATTATTTTGACTGTACTTTTCTGGAGGTTGCATAATCAGATATTTTTGAATAATTGCTGATTTTACGGTAGACAAAAAGTACTTTTGAGTGTCACAGCATTAGCTACGCTTTGGTCGTTCACTGGGTTTGCTGGCAAACTCCCATCTAGTCTTCTTTGACTTAAGTTTTCATCAAATGTGTTAAGTAATTTTCCACTTATTGGTAAAAATATCTAAGAAGTTGAGAAAGAAATAACTAATAGTTCAATTTGCCATGATCACCAAAATTATCATTTCACTGTATCCATTTAAAATAGTGTTGACATTTTCAATTTTGAACACTTCTAAGATAATTAGGTTAGCTTTTGAGGCATTCATTAAAAGTTACCTGGTTACGATAAATTAAACATAAAAATAGTTATTGCATGCCACCACCCTCTGGAATGGAAATAAACCCCTTAAAATACTTCATCTTTACCCCTTAAATTCCATTAGTCTCGTTTTCATTTAAGATTACATAGTATTGTTGCTTATTGGGTTTTGCAAACTTTGTTTAAGTGCAATATTTTGCCGTCAAATTCTTAATAAAAGTTATTTGCAACTCAGTATTTGTAAAAATTATCTGTGCAAGGCGAATTGAAATTTATTAATACTTCATTTATTTTATAATACTGTACTTTAGTTTGTTAAAGCGCCAGTCTTTTTATGTTTCAGATGAGCGAAATTGAAGTATGTCCTGAATGTTATTTAAATGCTTGTCGCAAACGAGAGAATTGGTTTTGTGAACCCTGTAGAGATTTGCACATCTTGGTTTGGGCAAAATTGCAAGGTTTCCCACATTGGCCCGCTAAAGTAAGAAAAATGTTGATTAAATAAATACAAGAAATCTATATACCATTAAGCCAATTTTTATCGGCAAATCAACATTTTTATTGGGCACATGCCGACTCATTTTTGGATTTTCCATTATTTGCTATAGGAAAATCACTGATTTTTTGGGCGCTCGCTGACTAATCAACACCCAAAAGGGAACATAGCAAGTAATTTATCAAAATTTGAAGTGATTTGTTCCAATGTTGGTGTATATAACTTTGCGATAGTGTGTGATCTGATACAAAACTTCGTTAATGCACTAAAGTAATTACAATTTTTAATATTTGCTGAAACACGGTAGCCAGTTAACTGCTTACTAAATACTCGAAAAGTTAATCTATTATTTGTAATATCCTGGTGCATTAGAGCATATTGATAGCAATGCTACGAAAACTAATGTTTGCAGACAGTTGGGAGATTGAGGTCTCATGGTTGCTAATAGTACCAGTTTTTTGTCATGACAGTATTCTAAGATATCGTTTAAATGAACGCTTTTGCAAATTTGTGTGCAAGAGTTCAATCATTTTCTATAAGGGGTTAGGTCAATGGTCATACAAGCCAAAGCAGAATATGTATACTTTATTTTAACTGACCATTTTTGCATTGCAGGCATTGCGAATCGAAAAAGGTCTTGTAGATGTAAGATTTTTTGGTCAGCATGATCGAGCTTGGATTCCACTTGCAAACTGTTATTTGATGTCAAAGGAAATGCCCTTACCTGTTAAAAATAAGAAAAAAGGAAGAGGTCCTGGTGCCAAAGGTAAACTTTTCAAAATCTTTGTTTCAGAGTTTGCAGTTTCCTTTTTTGCAAGTGATGCAGCAGTTTGTTTAAATATCATTTAATATAAGTCGAAACCCCAGACAATTTTACTTCGTGGCCGGTAAGTGACCAACTGATTGTAGGTTGAAAACTTTTATTAGAATGTCAGTTACATTTTACTTATCTTGTTTAGAAAGTTAGCTAATTTTTGTGATGCTACTTCTTTCGTCATAAGTTAGCTTAGATTTCCAGTGCATTGCTACCATCGCTTACTTAGCAATAGAGCAGTATTTGAGAAATTAGTTTTTTATAATTACTAATGCAGTTCTTTTATTTCAGGTGGACTTGATAGCGCCATGCAAGAAGCACAAGTTTACATCAATAACGTGATTAAAAAAACTGGCGAGTTTGAGTATGCCCCTCCTCGTACGCCGCTGACGCACCTTGATCTCTGCCGAAAGCCTACTGCAGGTGATTTTGTATTGGATTGCTGAATGTTATTGCTATAAAAGCACACTGTACTTGCAAGAAAAAATAGTCCCAAATTTGTCAGCTCATTTAACAACATGAAGATATTTGTTTGCTGGATGTCTGAACATCGAGCATCGATTGTTGTTCACGTAGCAATTTCGCAACAACAAAATTTCTTATATAATGATCGTTGATCGAATGAAGTTGGTTGTAAGTGCAGTGTCATTTTTTGATTAGAGGCATTAAATTTTGATTTTCCATTGAATGGCCAGTTGGTCAAGCAGTAGAGTGTTTGTCTCTGGAGCGGGAGGTCTAAGGTTCAAATCTTGGACCGGTCAAATCGGACATAGTGTTGCCAACGGCTTGCCACCGCTGTAGCATTTCTTCTAAAGGAGCTATGTTGCCCGGGTGCAATGACGTGGAGATGGGCTTCGCAAACTCGTTACATGCTTTGACGTAATATAGCGAGTATAATACAAGGTTTGATTCTTGTAATGGCTTGTTTTTTTATTGAAAATATTAAATAACTTTCTTGTACCGTATTACCGTTAACATTAATCACACATTATTCAGGTCAAGCACCTCCAAAGGCTGGAACTGAAAACCCAAGCGAACTCGCTTTTGAAGAACCCATTGCGCCATCTAGTTTGGTATGTTTTAAATTAGAGATTTATCAATTTTTTTAGGTTGGTTATATTTGCATTAAAGAGCACTATTTGAGGATGAAATTGTCCCGTATAAGCCTTTGTAATTAAAGTTGGAATCACTTTCCATTTTCCAAAAGACATTTGCTTCATAAAAAACGAGTTATAATTTGAAGGTAGTTGTCTCTCACCAAAATATCATGAATTGCTCATTGGTCAAGTTTACGTGTAAGCACGTAAACGGTTCCAATAAATCTACAAAAATCTACCAATCTATGTCGATAGCGAAAAACCAGATTAAAACAAGATTACATGCATTATTCAAATGTTATAAGTTTCAAGCGAGCAAAGGTGTTACTGGACATTTTACGAGTTATTGTTTGAAACCACTGTTTTGGTTTGGTTTTCGGCCCATTCGAAATGACTCAAATAAAATGCTGTTAATTTAGTAAGAGAAACATGTACTTAGAACTTAACATTGAACTGAAACATTTCTTGTTTTGAACATTTTAGGCTGGTGTAAAGAAAGAAGAAATAACTGAGGAAGGGCAGAAACCTGCGAGCACCGATTCGACCAAATCAACGTCAGCCGACCGAATTTTAAACTTAAAAATAGGCCCACCAGGTAGGCACAAGTAATTATAAAAACAACAAACACTTGTAAACAGTATTACCTCGTAAGATACTCAATTAATTTAGACAGTAGAAAAACGAAGCAACTGCTATCAGGGTTGCCAGAAAATAGTATTGAATATCTCAAGTTTAGTGGTTGCAAAAATTGAAATCTCGGAAAGTCTCAAAAATCTAGAGATCTTCGGATAGATTGCAGAGAATTGCAACAATGCCTAGTCTGTTACCTCTACTAAGAAGCAATGTATGACAATCCGCTTACTTTGTGACGCTCTAGCTGAAAAACGCTTTATATTTTTACTTCAACGTCAGCGAAAATGATTGAAATTGTTAAAGTATCGAAAATATTCTATGTTATTTTTTGAAACATTAAATTTCAGCTTCAGACATAAACTTGTCTGCTGCCAGTGTCCCTCAAAAAAAGAAGTCGAAAGTAGTCACCACGAGCGGCGCTCATCCTGAGAAGGGCTACCGACCGTTTGCACCGAAAAAGAAAGCGTCCCACGCGCTACTCGATAAGACAATCGAGTCTTGTAAAGCATCACTTCGAGACAATATGGAAAGTGTAAGTAGAATTCTGTATTGATTGTTGCGTTTTTGTATGTGCTGTTCAGCTGTTGTTACCGCAACCATGTTTTCAACGGATCCTAAAAATGTATTTTAAGGTCGGATACCCGGTCGGACCCAACCAAAGACTCAAAATTGCTATTTCCTACTTCTTTGTGGGACATTTAGTTTTGAAAAGGAACATTGTGGTCTCCGATAAGTATGGTAGATAGCTGGGCAGTGGACAAAAAATGACTCAAAAGGCTGCAAGGTTTTGCTGTTTCGTGACCAAGGCAATTGTAAATGGAGATGTAATTGGAATTTTAAACAATAATTAGAACATAAATTTATCCTTGACCATTTTTCGTACAGAAAAGTGAAGACTCTTCCTCAGAGTCGGATTCAAGTTTGGAAGAGGAGATGGATTCAAGTTCTCAGAACTCATCATCGCCCGACAAAGGTAAATTACTGTGAAAAGATAGACGCTCTTTCAGATTATACTGTAAGTCTGAAGACTGCAGTTGAAACCCTAGGCCTAGTGTACCCTAGTAATAATGATAGAATTTAAAAACTAATTTGACAATGTTACAACTTTCAAGGAGCTTGTTTCTTACTTACCAACGTTACTAAAAGTCAAAACTTGCTTACTTTTTTCCGTTTGTTTTTGATTTTAGGGAAGAAATCGAACGACAGTACCATGACTGAAGACAAGTCGTCTAAACTTCCAGGTAATATTAACTAACGCTGATTGAAAAGAAGCATTGTACGATGCATGCTATGTTGGAATACTTGAACTAATTAATTTTAATGGTTTGCAGAAGACTCCGATTCTGATCTTGTTATTGATGTGCAAGGTGATGAAGATGGAAGTAAAAAGAAGGTAAATAAACTCGAAAAAGCTAAAAAGTGATGAATAAGTTTTTAAGTAACAAGAGCTGTTAAAAAGTTTTCTCAGTTTTTTTCGTCGCTTACAATACTTTTACACCCTTTTCAATGCGGCTTGACACTCAATGAACAACCAGAGCTGACTCAATTTTGTAGTTTGCCCGCTATTTTTCGATCCAAATTCAATTGCACGTCAGAACTTATTGCCCGTTTTAACTCAGTGAACTGAGATAGAAAGTTGAACTTATTCTGGATTTTCTAATCATTCGAATGCATGTCAGTTGTAAGCACGTGCTAGTCAATCCTTAACAATTTCACTAATGTAGAAACAATTTCACAGGATGCTGTTTCACTCGGGTCTTCATGACGTCCTATTTCATCTTTTTTGAAACATTTTTTCTTAGGATTCTGCTGTGAGTGCTTTGTTGGAAAAAGGTTCAGTTAAATTAAAGAAGAAATCGGAAAGCGAGACAAAACCAATCAAAACGAAGTCGATTCTTCTAAACAAAGACCCAGATCCTATCCGAAAATCCTCCTCTCCCGCCACTGTTTCCTCCACAGGAGGAGTGAAGAGGAAGCAAGGAGACGATGCTTCTTCAACTTCAAAAGTGCGCAGAGTTGATACTCCCACAAAGTCGGAAAAGACTCAAAAGCCTTCGGCAAAGAGTAATCCAGCTGTGAAAGACCGAAAGCACAGCTCGTAAGTACAGTATGATGGGTTTTGAGCATAACTTATTGTAACCATGTCTGGTCAAACCAAAGACGATAAAAATTGGCACTCATAGCTACCTTGCTTGATGTTATCAATACAGTTTTATAAAATTATTTCAAATTCGATTTCTCATTGTTTTGTTTTAAGGTTTTAGTAATGTAAGGTTTTTTAATACTGCTCAAGTTCAGAGCACTATTAAGTAGACCATCAATTGCTTTGTTTTTGAACTGTTGTATCAAGCAATTGCCATTTTTAAGATGGTAGAATCTATTAAGTATCAATTGTAAAGGTGTAGGAATACCATGGTTGTTTTATATCTTGTTTTTCGTTCTTGACTACCAGGGCAATTAAACTTAATTACAGCGATTTTTTAGGGACAACGACAAGCAAAAGAAGCCTAGTGATGGACTTCCGAAGTCCAAAAAAGATGGCCTTTCACCACATGCTGGATCAAACCAGAAGAAACTGGTTTCATCTGACGTAAGATTTAATTGGAGTACGTTTGAATTGAATTTGTTGTACTTACCAACATCTGTACTTGTTTTCAGCCTTCATCCAAGAAGAAAATAATGTTGTCCAGTGCTGCAAAACCACGGAGTGACGAAGGAGGTAAGATTGCATTCTGATTTGAGTCATTGAGCTGATATGGTTTTTGTTTCTCTTAATATTTGGAAAGAGTTCGGGTTGTGCTGGTATGTTCAGTAATACCCGGATCGGTGTACTTTCAGTCGTCTTGTTTCAATTGTGCTCCAGTCACTATAAACAGTATCAAAGCTTTAGAAAGTTACTTTCGGATAACAAATGACTTTAAATATTTTTTGTTAATTCATTGATGTTTGCTAATGTGCTTGAACTGGAATGGTTAGGTCTGAAAAATTGAATTGCGGTAATTTGATTCTTCTATATTTGTATTTAGAACTAAACTCTGAAAAAGATCATTGAAAACATTGTATTAGTTATCTGCTTTTTTTTTAGAAAAAACAGACTTGAAAACGACAGCCAAAATGCTTGCTAAAAAAATGATGGCCAAAAAGCAAAGCCCTTCCCAAGAAAAGACGAAAGCATATAATCCGACACCAGTAAGTGTATGGATCCGACTCTTTTGGGTCTAATGTTTGTCTTTCATTTTGTTGTATCGATAAGATTCAAAACATTAAAACTTTATCATTTTTATGTTTTTCTCCTTTTCTTAGTTTGCTTATTTTAATTAATTTCGATTATTTGTAGGCAAAGCCACCACTGGTGACCTCGAATGAACTGCAGGCGAAGAAACTCTCCTCATTTACTATTCCAAAACATAAACCATCGCCTGTCCGAGTCGAGTCCAATTCTGGTAAGAAATGAAAGTCCTTTGCTTCTGCTACAACTGGTAACGTAACAACAGGAGAGTAATTTACTTTTAAGTTCTGACTAAGCATGCCAAGCTGGAACTAAGAAATTCATGTTAGTCTAGTCAATAGTCAGTCTTTCGCAGCGAAGTCTTTAATTTAAGTGAAGTACTTTTGCAAATGTTAGAATGAGTCTAACTCTGGTCTTCTGTGTAGCATATGTTGTCAAATGGTTAGTTGATGCTATCCGACTTTTTCCAAGAGATAGGGAATCGGAAACCTATTTACACCATCGTATTACAACCTCAGCGTGGTGGTTTGGTCCTCGTTCCTCTTTCATTGGACTCAAGTGGCCAAGCAATTACTCATAGAGACGAAACCGTTGTCACCCCAAGTTCTGTCAAAGATGGGCAATCGGTCATAACCAAATTTGCTTGACATTAGCTTTTTACTTTGTTTCGGTTTGCCTTCTTGCACAATGCACGTACTAGCAAAGAAATACGAAGATGATATTTGCAGTTAATTACGCGCATGTGTGTGGGTGCTAATTTCCCATCACATTTTTATAATTGCTTTTTTAGACGCTTCAAGTAATCCTTCGTCCAAATACAACAATCATACCTCACAGAATGCAAGTCAAACATCTAGACCTCCCAGTATCAGTGCTCCTTTGCAAAAACTAAAGAAATACAATGACAAGTAATATACTCGTATCTAAGGTTCTTTAGTCTTTAAACTGCATGTTTCGGTGATGATAGAAAGGCATTTCATTCAATTTTATTCATGCAAGTTTCATTCACCCTGTCTGCTTGTGTCGATTGAATGCAAGACGTCTTTCTTCGTTGGTGTTATTCTTCCGGTATTGAACGTTATGTAAACTTTATCTAAGGCTTTAGAACGATACTTTAATATCAAACTACTTTTCGATGGTATTGGTGCTACTTGCATTTTTTTTGTTTGCTAAGTTTTGGATCGTAGACAAAATCATTGGAGTCTCCTGGTTTTTTTAAACTCAAGTTTTTAACAGAGTGATGCAAAGCATGCAGAATATCATTGTCGAAATGTACGAAGACATGGTGACTATGTTCAAGACTTCTCCTCAGGGATCGATGGCAAACAACTCGATTAGCTCTGACGTGCCACTAGCAAGCCAACAGCAAATCAATAAGCTTCAGTTAGACATAGAGCACTTAAAATGGTCTCATCAACAACAAATTGCTGAGATTCAGCACAATCACGGTTAGTTGTTTTGTCTTCAAAAGCCATAGTTTTAGTAAAGTTGCTGGAATATCTGCATCTAGATCAAGGTACTTCTAATGGAGTACATAAACGTTTGATCTCGTTTTATCAGTACTTGGTTGACTAACGTGTGGCATCTTCTATGTGGTTACCATTCGCTTGCTGCTTGGGATCGAAGCTAAGCGTTTGAAAGGTTGTAGTGTATTTCAAATGCAGGGTTGTACAAAGTAGAATAATGCAGTATTGTAGAAAAGACTTTTCGAATCCAATTCTAGAATAACTCATTGCAAGTTGTGACAGTACAGTTTTATTGCAAAAATTCAAAAAACACAACCCTGACTCCTGGCAAGTTAGACAACTGTCACCACTTCCTGTGTGCGTGCACGCTTGCTTGAGTGCAATGCACTATCAATGAAATGCGACTAGAGAGTTGGGTTGCTTAAAATTGCGTAATACCCACCATTCTTCGCTTTTTGGCGGCGCTTTAAAAGATTTTTTTCGAATCCAATTACCCGATAAAAAATGCGTTTTGAGATTCGTTTTTTCGGAGATTCGAATGTCAAGGATTCGAAATTCTACTTTGTACAACCCTATTCAAATGCGTGCTTTTTTTTTGTCAAGTATTACCCTGAAAATTCATTATTGAGCTAGTAAGTTAAATGTTCGCTTCATGCTTCTAATTAAAGATAAGTTAAAGTAAATGATGCTTTTATTATAAAAATTTTCAGATTTGCTTTTTTTTTGACATAAAGTCAACCTTTTTTCAGATTTGACGATTGCTGAACTTCGGCAGAGCCTTGATAATGAAAAGCATCACTTACTCGAAGCTGCAAAGAGAAAGAGCGAAGCTGAGAAACTGAAAGCTGTGGAAGAAACAAAGAAGAAACAGTGGTGTGCCAACTGTGGAAAAGAAGCCATGTTTTACTGCTGCTGGAATACCAGCTATTGTGACTATCCCTGCCAGCAAATCCACTGGCCTAAACACATGGGTGTGTGTTCCCAGGCCCGCGATAAAAGCTCAGCTTCTAACGTTTTTCCCGAAACCCCGACTAAAACGGACGCTCCAAAAGAAATTAACGTTGCGACGACTAAAGTTGTTTCGTCATCAGCAGCAGCAGTAAAAACCACGCCAACCAAGAAAACCCCAGAAAAGATGGTGATCCCCGACGTTGCTTCTCCGCCGAAACCGGAAGAAACTTCTTTACATGACGACGACCATAGTGATACGGATATGATGATCATAGATGAGACAGAGAGCAAACCGGATATACTATCACCGGTGTCCCCTGATGACTTAAAACCCAGCAAAACCGTCCCCATAAAGAGCCCTGTTTTTACTGCAGCTAGCCCAACTAAGACTGTAAGTTCAACTAGTATAGCAAGCTCGCAATCTAGCTTGTCCGCAACTACCACTGCTCCTATAGTAGGTGCTGTAGTCAAGGCCTTGATTAATGATCAAGCTAAGCCATTGTTGTCAAAAACCAGCGTTGGTTCCCCTGGTGGTGCGGCCAATAGCAGTACAGCAACCAAAGTCGTCTCATCGAAACTCATCGACGACATTTTTTCAAAAGTCCATAAAGAAACTTCCGTAACCATGGCTCAAAATCAGGCCTCATCAGTACCAATGTCTCAATCTTTCTCAGTAACGTCGTCACCACCTTCATCAGTAACGTCATCATCGACTTCCACAGTTGCAGTGTCTCCAACCTTATCAGCAACGGTGTCCCAGGTCTCACCCTCTAAGGAAACTTTAAAAGATCCCAAGGTCCTAGATGAGGTCTCAAAAGAGAAAAAATTGCCAAAATCCATTCTTAAAACAGATGCTGATAAGGCAAGCTTTTCTACAGCCAGTCCTGCTGCAAATCTTGGCAATGAAGACAGTAAGTTTCAGTCTAATAGTAACGTAGCTACGACTGCGACTGCATCTTACGCTCCTATAACAACTTCAAGTTATGCACCCGTGAGCGTTGCAGCTACCACAGTTGCTGCATCTGTCACTAAAGAATCAGAAAGTCCTCTTGGCGTTACTATGACTGAGCCCAAACGCCAAAGCCTGATTCCATGTACGGAAAAGAAAGGAGCTAATCCCGAAAAACAAAAGCAGGAGCAAACAAATGATGAAGAGAAACTAGTTTCTCCGGTTCTGGATGATGTGGCGCAACCAAGAATCTCTCAGTCGCTGGAGGAAACAGATCCTGGTGAAGAGTTACAACCTCTTGACGCAGATGGTGACGTCATAATGGAGCCTGAAACAGGAGAAACGCAAGCGGAAGAGAAAAAAAATGATATTTTGCATTCTCGATCCAAGTCGTCACCAATAGAGGAAATGAACACACAAGCACTCACTTCAAAAGAAAACGATCCAGACGTTGTTGAGGCCGGTCAAGACGTTCAAGGCACAGGTGATGTAGGTGGAAAATTGTCGAGCGTCAAGTCGCCGCCTAGCAGTGTAACGCCGGTGGACGAGTCTACATCGGTAGAGGACCAATCATCAAGCAGCATCACGCCTGCAACAAAGGATATAATTTCTCCAGTTTGGAAACTTGATAAAGACGTTTCCAAAATGGTAACTGAGAAGTCTAAGGAAGAAGAAAGCGCTATGGAAACGGCGGACGGGCAACAAACGACTCTTTGAACGAACGCTCTTTGAGCGAACACCGTTAGCATTCGGTGGCTACTAAACTTGCAGTACAGGTGGTATAAAAGTGCAGCTTAAATATTGCTGGGTAGGGTATTTAAAGAGAAAAACTGATGAGAATGAGCCTTTTTTCTTAAATGTTGCATCGCCACTAAAAAGTGGCTTTAGTTTATGTACGTGAGAGTAAAACTAGTTGAGCAAGTCCACCCTATTTCAGGTTTTAGGCCAGTTATTTTTTCGACCATTGTTTAAAGATTAATTGGTTTCAAGACCCAAGTTGCAAGCTAAAAAGTGGACAGATGGATCGTTGTCTTATGATGTGCTTTATTGAAAGACAAACGATTGTCGAACTACTATTGTGCACCATGCCTGCTACTGCTCCGTTTGACAGTATGTTACTATGAATTTCATGAGTTACGACAACAACTATAAAAGAACAAGTATATAGACAACTATAAAAGTAATAGATTCTGAATTCTAAAGTAATTTCATGAGTTACGACAACTATAAAAGTAAAACTATAAAAGTAATTCTTACGACAACATCGCTAAAAATCCAGCCTTATTTCACGTTGAAGTTTGTAATATTTTCGACCAGAATGAACTTAAGTCAGTTTTAATAACTTTTGATTCAGGAAAATTGTATGAATTTTTTTGTTTCAAACTTGTGGTATTTTGAATCTCTAATGATCCTAAAGTAATATTTAATTTTGAAGTTATGAATTTCATACTATGTACACTTTTTTTGATAGAACCAGTAAATTTTGGTAAGGCTGATTGCTCATAAATTTTCTCGCATTTTCGGCCTCATTTGCTCGTAAATTTTGTAGAAAAATGACGTGACCTAAATAATTTATTCTTTGGTAAAAAGTTGTCTTGTGTATAAGTTTTGGCGATTGCAAAAAAATATGGTTATTTGTTGCAAAAAGACACTGTATAATAGAAACTGATTTTTAAATTTGGCCCATGCATGGTCTTAGTTTGTTTGTTCATGCCGAGGCCCGACATCTTAGTTTGTGCTCAATTTTGAGTAAAAATGAGCTTTGTGTTCTTTTAATATTGTTCTCTTTGAGAAAAAGTGTTTGACCAATGACCATTCAAGAATACAGCAATGCAACTTAAATTTTTTAATTTAGAGCAAAGCAAATGTAATAGTATGTAGTGATATACGGGCCTGGTTTCAGACTAATGTTGTATTTTTCCGAAACTTTTCATGTAATAATGTATACACGGCTAGTAGAAACCAAAGTGGACTAAGCGTGCTTGGAAACTTTGTAACTGTCTTAATAACGTTTGTCCAGCTTTCCGACGTCAATGTGTCGAGTAAGGAAATGTTAAGGCTACTCAAGTGGCGACTCATTTGGACCTACTAGATCTTGAACCTCTAGTCCAGACTTTGAGGTGCGGCCCGACTGTTGGGTCTCCGCGCCCCCATCCCTTGGGAGACGCATTTGGACACTGATCGTTTGTGGATAATAATTAGTTGTAATATGCGTGACGTACGCAATTGCAATCATCGAGTATGTAATCATGAGCGTTTTATCAAATGTTATTGTGTTAACTGTGTTAATCTATTCAATGAATGTAAATAGCCTACTGCTGTTGTATTGATAGAAGTTCTGTTACATAGCATTGTATCAATAAAACAGGCTGAAATGTAATGAGAGATTGAATATTGAAAATAAAAGATTTCACGTCATTTAATAATTGTTTGGCACTGTCAAAAAAGACTAAAGACTGGATTTTAGTTCATGCCTCCGCCAATCACGAATAGTATATTAAAGTTTAGCCACAGCCACCGTGGTTACTTAGTTACTTCGGTGTTGGTACTATTGATATCAATGTTCGTTGCGAAACAGTAAATCAGTAACATACCGTATTTCTTACCGAATACCGTAATGTTTGTTTTAGTGCATGTTTATACCAGGGACGTGCGGTCAGGGGAGGCAGGTGAGGCCGTGCCTCACCTGAAGAATTGTACAAAGAAAAACAAAAATAAAAGTATGTAATTAAAATGAAATGTTTTCACGCAAATCAAAATATTTTTCAAAAACTACTAATTTTTATCACATTTACTTTTTTTGTGTATTCACTGCTTTTATGTTATGCTCTTCGCATTAAAACGCCGAAACTATTCTGTTAATTGCTATCTCTCTATGCGCGCCAGCGAGCATCGCTTGAAATATGCGAAGTGAGGCATTTTCGATTGTGCCTCACTTCAGCCAAGCAAATTTTAATAAACGAACTAAAAGTATGCCTATTTTTCTCAGACAAATCGCGGACAACGCATAATGCTTTGAAATGTGATTTTGAGGCACGCCTCACCTATGACGCCAAAGAATAAGAAAAAGTCAAAGCAGTTTTTTTGTAGTCTTTCGTTCATTGCGAAATTAAACGAGTTACTTTTCTAGCGAAATAAAAACAATTTATTACGAGGAAATGAACTAAAATGGAAGAAAATTTAGTCTTAAAGCTGAAAGATTTTTCCATAACTAAACTTGAAGTTTTAGCTCGAACAAAGCCTGTTTAATAGATTTGCTCGAGACATCAATGCGAAAGAATCTCTCATTTCAGAAAGAGTACACTGTACTCAAGAAAAGAGTGGTTGCGCAATAAAAATCATCATTTCTGCTTTCATATTTTTAGCAAATAATAATGTTGGGACTGAAACCTGGTTTTTGTGACTTAGCAAGAACTTAAACTTCAATCATGTCCACATTCAAAGTCAAATAATTGGCCACCTTTATAGATTTTCGAAACTTGTAGAATTAAGTGAACAGTAGAGATTAAACGAGTAATTAATTATCGAAAAATTTGGTCTTTGTTTAATGGCTATGAAAACAGTTATTTGCTTGTCATTTATTGTCTTAAATATTTTTTTTGCAAACAGGTGTCAGGGCCGCTACTAGGGGGGGAGCAAAAGGGGGCTGCGCCCCCTTAAACAAAACTCCCCAGCATGCCCACCCAAACTTTTGTTACCCTTGCAGCAGTTTCAAGATGGTGTGTTTTTTTTGGAAACCAACCGAGACCTCGGAGAAAAGTAGACCATATTGGCGCGATGACCTTTTTGTTTTTCTGGATATCAACAGAGAACTTGGTGAAAACTAGACCAACCCAAAAATTTTGGCCCCTCCAGAAACAACGTTTGCCTCCCTTAGACTACGTTCTAGTTGCGGCATTGACATGTGTGTGAAAAAAAATTGTGCCTAACCAACCAGAAGCCTCACCGCACGTCACTGGTTTATACGTATTTATCCAGCTGTCACCGAACAGCGTCAGACGCTAACTATTGGACGATCCGCACACTTTTCATTGCAATGACTATACTTCGTAGTTAGAAGAATCCGAACCTGCTTAATAGTTTCCAGTGGTCTAATGTTCTTATAGATTTCTTTGAATTTTAATCTATTGAATTTGCTGCCTGTTCGAAGCCACCAAGCAGAGATAATCATCATAAAGCGTCTAATTGAAGGACATGACCAAGGTGCGGGTTGAACCCGGATAATACATGCGATGAAGATCGTCGTAAAAACGACGCTTTTGCCCTTTGATCCACTTCGCCGATACTGAACACTTTTGAACAGAAACCGCACGAAATGACCACAGAAATAAATAGAAATTGAGAAAATATCATACAGAAGAATTCGTCCGTTTTGTCAAATTTCTGCTGCTCCCGGCAAAAATCTTATCTTTTGTGTGCATAGCAGTTTACTTAATTCAACATCTTAGTCAAAACACTTTACGTTTATTTCCGATTGGGACCAGTCTAACTGTTGTGGAGTCTCAGCCTTACAAAAAACTTGCAACCAGAACCAAAAAAACTGTTCTGCGTTGGAGTGGTTAGACAAAGGCAGAGTGCCTGGTTCATACGAACTCCTTTTTTAATCCCTTGAAGCATTTTGTGTACTACGAATACCTTTTTTTAATCCCTTTAAGCATTCGGCGTGGCGCAAGTGTTTGTTATCTGCTTAGCGTTCGGTCAACAATCCGGCGCAGTACTGAATTTCTTTCCAAGCTTCTTTCATCCAATGGATCTTCGTTTTTTACTTGGCCAAATGTTAGATTACCAATTTTTTTGACTACGGTTTGGTCTGCTGGGATGGAACTTGATACAAGAAGAAAAACTTGATATCAGCTAGGCCTAATGAAATATGAGCTACACAAGTGCAATACAAGCAAAGGACTGAGAAGTGTAGACAATATTAACTGTTCAGTGTTGGCTGCTGTATGTTGTTGTAGGCCTACTATGATGCAAATTCAGAACCGGAATTACTAGTTTGCTACCAGAAGTGGAGTCCTCGAGGACACATTTTGAAGTCCTCAAAGGTCAAGTCCTCGAAAAGTGTCCTGTCCTCGGCTTGAGGACAGCACTATTTTTTTAACCGGTAAAATTTTGTTGGAAAACGCCAGAAACCTTGCGGAAAATTTGTGAAGGCCTTTTTTGTTTTCCTCAATTTGAGATCGCTTAAAAAATTTTTTTTGAAGACCTTTTTTTTGGAGAACACTTGTGCCTGTGTCCTTGGTCCTTTGCCTTGGCCTGGAGCAATCCTGTCCTTGGCCTTGAGAGGTTCTGTCCTCCGAAAGGCAGTCGTTGGCCTTGGCCTCAGATTTTTTTTGTGTCCTTGGCCTCGAGCCTTGTGTCCTCGACTCCACCTCTGTTTGCTACACCTACAAGTTATGCAGCCAAGTGCAATAGGCTAGTTGTAGGATACCAGTATTAGTGTTGGATTTGACTAGACTAGGCTAGTTTATTAAAAAAGTGGATTTACTGGGCTACCTAATTTTCCTTAGTCAGTTAATTGGCTACTTTCTGGTTTGCTGGCTGTGCAGTGTGGCACTATTCAATGATCATATGATCTAACAGTTTGATTATGGAGTCATCAATTATGGATTTATTGGATACCACCAGCAGTATGCCCAGCTCTTCTGAAAATGCATCAATTTTGGACAATAACAATCTTGTGTTATCAACACCTGCAGTTGCTTCGTGGTGTGAAAAATGCTTTGAACAAGCTCAGGTAAGCTTACTTGAAGTTCAAAGTTAGTGTCACTTGCTGACAAATTATCATTCTGGGCATACTAATGAATTGTTATTGCAATAGCTTATATAGTATTGATTCTTAAACTTGTGTAAAGTAGCAGTGTAAAATTCTCCATTTTTCAAAAAAAAATTCGACTATAAATCACAGGGTTTGCTCGTTTATTCATCTATACATTTTAGATTTACAATATTTATACAGAAATTAAACCAAATTATGAACTTTAAGGTCATGTATCACTCCATCATTCAGAAGATATTTTCTGGGTAGTGGCTAAGGTTACGTGACCGTAATTTTCGTTCTTAGGAATTAAAAGTTACGTGAGAATTTTTCGCATTGATTCAATTTAAATACAGCACTTTGAAGCACCGAATTCAAAGCCCTGATGGCGTAGTGGTTAATGCGCTTGGCTGCAATGCCGAAGGTTGGAACATTGATACCCACTGGACACACTTTTTAAAAATAGCGCTAGAGAGCTATTTTGCTACATAATGTTTTTTTTCTCTAAAATCTTATTATTTGAGTTAGGGTTCGGGCAGCGATGCCAGGGTTAGGGTTAGGGAAGCGATGCCAGCTTGAGAGATAGTAAATTGAACAGCAAAAGTGGTCACGTAACTTTTAATTCCGAAAAACGAAAATTACTGTCACGTAACCTTAGCAACTGCCTATTTTCTAAATGGAAAAGGCTCGGCACACATTACCTGTACACAGACACTTTGTAAAGAAAGTTAACCCTAACCCAGTCTGGATTTGATGTCTGATGTACAGTATGGTATCCTTTTCCGAAGATCTCTGGCATGGAAATTTTGTCACTCTGGAGTGGTAGCCCAAGTTGAAGAGCTGCTACAACAATCGGCATAACACTGGCACAAGATTACCAGCTTTGGCGTAAACGTTTGTTTTAGACAGGGAATTTAAGTAACAAGCACAAAACTCGCTACATGTTATTTTTCATTTGCTTCAGTCCTTTGTCTTGACTGCCGACTCTGCCAAGCTCAAATTGTGCACGCATCATGCTTCATTGATCACAATATTTTGGCCAATATCTCTTTATCTGTTTATGCTAGAAAAAAAGTCCATCAATGTGGCATTTTTGCCAAGTTTTCAAAAATTTAAAACTAATTTTTGAATACTGTACACATTTTCTTGACTTTTCTGTGGCTTATTCACTTGCTCCCTTTCCCTAATTCTTCCCCCCCCCCCATTTTTCAGGTCTGAACCCCATATTTTTTTTAATGCAATTCAAGATTCAAATTCATTTATTTGTTTTAAGTGCCCACAACGACTAATAGAATATTTCAAAGATTAACATAGTGGCACAAGGAGGTGGCGGTAATTACCACATGGTCTTGTAGCCTCCACCTCCTGCATATTTACATATTAATCATTACACAATAAATAAACAGAAAACAACTAAAGTTTACAAAAAGCAATAATATGGCTTATTACAAATCTAGTCAGCCATTTCAAGTCGGGGAGGGGGGTGGGAGGGTAAAGAAGGAAGGAGGTAGGACAATGAAAAAAAAAATTACTGTTTGTGCATCTATTTAACCAAAAATATATAATTATAAATACAATGAGTGATTTTGACATAATTAATAGTTACGTATTTATTTACAAAATATCTTTTTAATTTAGATTTAAAACTAGTAAAAGAACACAATTTAATTTAAGGAGAAACCTCTTGCCAGACCTTAAGCCCCAGATAGGAGAAAACCTTTTTATCTAAGTTGGTTCGTGTTTGTCTGATGTGACAAAAGTCAACATGACATCACATTCTTTCAAAAAAATATAAATGTCAGGGCAAAACATCTAGAATATGCTGGTTGATAACTTTTGTTACCATACTATCGAACTAACAAGTTGTAAAAATCGATTAAATTTCAAGGTTCGAAGATATGGAACTTCATAGAGACTTCCATAAAACAGTTTAAATCACAAAAATTTAAAAAAAAAGTTTTTAATAAAAACATACTCAAACTGCACACTTGCAAATTAATGCATGCGTGTATAAGTCGCACCCTCATATTTGACATGAAAAACAGGACAAAATTTTTTTAAACATTGTTCATTCATTGCAGTTACATTACAAAAAGTTAAAACACATTAAAGTCATCACTGCTCTCACTGTCCTAAAATAGTCCCAGTTTACCTCTGGAACATCCCATGAGGGTGGCAAGTGATGCAATGTAATGTGACTCATGTGGATAGGCGAAAGGTAACGTGATCGAACAAAGGGGATAGCATAGAAAGCAATAGCATGAAAATATTTCAGAAAAATTTTGTATCGCATGCAATGCACTTCATACATTTGTGTATAAGTCGTACCTGACTTTTTGGGCAATATTTTGGGACCAAAAAAATGCGACTTATACGCGATTAAATACAGTACTTGTTTATGGCTGAAAAAGATCAAAATATAGCATTGTGTTAAAGTTTTTCTTGTCTTTAAAATTTCGTTTTGCTTTATTTTTTGTTAATAATGTCATTCAAGTTGGGGTTACTTAAATTATAAATTATGTTTTCTAATGTTACCTTTGTTTGTGTGATTCTGATGTGTAAAACACTCTCTGGATGGCAACAGACTGGAAGATCCAAGTATCACTTCATTGCCTCCTTGCTACCAATTTGTTGTAGGCAGTGTTGGGTATTAACTCGTTAATTCGTCAATAACTAAGTTACGTTTTTCATTAATGAGTTTTAAAGTTGAAAAGCTTTTTGTGAGTTAACTTATTAAGTATAACTTTCGTTAAACTACTATAATGTTTACGTTGATCCATTATATTTCTAGGCTACGTCATGCGTCCTAATGCCATAATAATAGAAATAATAAAATAAAAAAGGCTTCCACTCTGTCTATCTTTATTGGAATAGTAAATACCATAGTAACAGAAATCAGAATGAGTAATTTTTTTCTCAAATGTAAATGGAATCATTTTATTGGGCTTCAACTGCTGGTTAATATTGAATTTTTTTTTTAATTAACTTTAACTTGCGTTACTTTTGTGTTTCATTTAAGTATTTAACTTTAACTTAGTGAAAAGATTGCTTGAAAATTCTTAGCGGATTAACTCTTGACAAAGTTAATGTTTCTCATTAACGTGCCCAACACTAGTTGTAGGACATTTTTTTTAAAGATTACAGTATACTGTAAGTGTTGATGCATGTTTCAATTGTTTATCAATGTAATTGGTGGCAAAGAAATAAATAAATAAAATAATAATTAAATATTATAAAAGGCCATATGCTATAAGCACTTTATAGACCTTTGTGCAACAAGTTGCCATTTGATTCACAGGTAAAAATAAATTTTAATGTCTCAAAATTTTCAAATGGAAACACTGTATTTTTATAATATCGCTAATCACATCAAAAGCAATTGCCATTGCCACTGTAAATAGCAATAGCGATAGCAATAGCAATTGTCAATCGCTAGTCGAGTCCCTGTTATTTCTCAAAGTATAGCGACTAATTCAATAGTTGCTAGTTTTTTGTGTTTTTTTTTCGGCAACTCCAAACCCTAATATGATGTATACTGTTGTTGTTTGAAACATAACGTATGATACCGGTAGCTAATACTTCTGTTTTCGATTGCCACAGTGATAGATGGCGAAGCCATTTTCAAAGTGGGGGGTGGGTAAATAGCCTCCCCAGTGGCCTGCCTACCAGAATGCAGAATAAGAAAAATGCCACATTTAAGCACTTCTGAGATTGTCTTTTGCTCTGGAATACACTCAAAAAATGATTTAAAGCTGATTTTGAAATGTTTAGTTAGGGAGGGGGCTAGTTTGTCCAAAATACTGAAAAATCATAAATCAGAAAAAAATAACTTTGAAAAATGGCCAAAAATTGGTTATCAAATTTGATCGCATAGTGAAAAATGGTTGACATGTGTTTCATCAAAAAATATATAAGCTCTGAAATAGGGGGGCTATTCAGTATTAGTTGATTATTATCAATAGCTTCTCTCAAACTTTCATTAGCCCCACTACTTGTAACGTTTTCAGTAAAAATATAGGGCTAGATGAATTAGATTACTCCTTGAGGGTTTTATTAAACTACCGGTATAGGATTTTATGGTTTACCAGCTTGTAAATAAGAAAACTGAAATTCTAGCTGTAGCTACCTCCCAAGTAGCCCATTTATGCAACTAGCATAATCATGCTTTTGCTCTGCTAATTTCTATGCTCTGTTTAATAGCATTAATTTTGATCAAAATAGATCTAAAATGAAGTTATTTTGGCCAAAAAAAGACAAAATTTTCAAGCACTGGGGGCTCTGCCCCCAGACCCCCGTGAAAGCCCCCCATTGTAGATTTTTGTCTAAGCATAGTCATGGTCTACACGCCTCCTCTGTAATCTTTACATTTCACCAACAAACATACAGTCATTTGCCGTGGACCAAAGAGGTAATCCGTGTCAACTGTCAATGAAGTATTTGCATTATTTCAAAAAAAAAATTCAGAACAATGCTAAAAGGTGGGAAATGGAAGGCACCAAAGCTGAGCGAAGAACTTCGAACACTGCTGCACGCCTGCGCAGACGGCAGCTGATTGCAAAACATGCTGGAGTCGATTTCCACTTGGCAACTCTGTGTAGGTTTTTATGTTGGCGTAAAGTTTGCTAGGTGCTAAAATAAAAATAATTTGCTTGGCATGGAGATGTGTCTGTTTGGCATAAGTTTGGCATAGCCAGAACATGGAATCCATGTTGGACCCTAACCTATAACTGTAGTAATCAAAACAAAAATTTCCAAAAACAAGTGTTTTCACTGGAATCTTTTGTTTATTTAACCACGCACGTTTCATGTGCCAAGTAACTTTGTTTTTGAATTTGAACGTGAAATCACAAACGTCAAGTTATTTGGTGGAAAATTTCAGTTCAACCATTAGTTTAACTGCAACACAGTTGCCTCATTAACAATTTCAAATGTGGCATGTTTCTCTCTCAAACCCTAGTGTGCATTGTGCTATCTTATGGTGTTGAAGTATTATTGACTTTTTACAGGAAATGGAAACGAGGCTTAAGAAATCAGTTGGCATTGTCAAAAAGAAAATTATATTCACTGAGTAAGTCGGTCTACTTTTGTACATGAGCTTTTGCAATAGTGATAATGAAAATAATCACCATTTTGTCATAGATAATGGTTATTGCATCATAAAAGCTTGCACCATGAATGTTATTATAGTACCATGTAAAAGTTTTCATAAGAATCATGATATCTTTTATGACAAAGTAGTGTGGATGTTTTTTTCATAAACACCATTGCAAAGCCTCATATAAAAAGGTAGACTCTGCTTTTCAGTTGTATAGCAGAGTCTATTTTTAGAGATTACTCTTATTAATTAATGGAGTTATAAAGCCTTTTTATTGCTCTTCATGTTTTGTGCTTTTGCAATTTATTGAGTTTAGCTATTAAAAACCTAAATAGATCTTTACTGACACTGACTGTTGAAGTTTCTGTTCTTTGTAATGAATGCTTTTGCAATTATTATGATTTTATAGACTCTATCTGTTTGTGTGTATTTGATCAAATAATTTGTCTAGTTGAATATTGTATTGCAGTGTTCCCTCGTCTGCTTTGTGATTCTCCTTATGGTTTTAACATTGGTGATTATTTTATAGTAAACAATAAAAAAGTAAATCAAATTAAATGACTTTGCTTGAGCCCAATTAAATCATCAGTCGCTGATAAATATCAACCTGATATTTTCACAGAAGCTGTTCAAAATTACTGGGGCTAAGTATTTTAAAGATATGTGATTGAAAACCACTTTATTGTTAGTGAAATGTGACTAGTGGCAGGTAAAAATTCTGGTGAATCTATTTGAAGATTTTTTAAAATGTAAATTAGATTAGGCATTATTTTTACTTCATTCATTTTAAAGATGAAGCTTAACATTACTGTCAATAGTCTTTTGTATTTGATTGTTTAATTTTTTTTTTTATTGTGATGATTTTTTATTGATTGTTCTTCGCTTATAAACGACAATGACATAAGTAATTTGTCTATTTATTGATTTATTTTTTGCAGCCACCTCATTGGAATGTACACCGATGTAAAATCAGCATTGGAACAAGCCCAAAATCAAATTAAAACTTTGGAGCAAGAATGCAAGCGACGAGAAACTGACAATCAGCTTATCAATAAACAACTTAAAGTATGTTAAGGGTTCAGCTCTCTTGGTTACTATTAAACATGCATTCAAACTGACCAAAATTTTATGAAATCCTGTTTTGATCTCGAACGGTGTTTTAACCATTCAGTGGTAGAGTGGTCTTGAGTGGATAGAGCGTCTACTACTGTAAACTTGGTTTGAATTTGAGGCAGGATTAAACCAAAAACTGTAAAAATTGGTATTCGCAGATTTTCTGCATAACCTTCAGCTATAAAAAGAGTTGTTGTGAAGCCAGGTAAACAAGCAGGTGGTGGCTGCTTCATTTAAAGGCTGCAATGTCACTTCACTTTCTCCTGGCCAAGACAAATCTGGAAATACAGATGTAATTACAATTAAGAGTATGCGATGATGGTATTTCATGTGTTATATTCACTTTGTGCTGTTGCTGATTACTTTGTTTTCTTTTGCTCTCTCTTTTGACTATTTGACAAGTGTCTGACAAAAAGCCACTTCGAAGATTTTAATCAAAGCAATTCTCAAGTTCTGTACCACCAACCAACTTTTTGCTGATTACTTGTTGTTAAGTCCTAATTTTTTTATGCTGAAAGTGTACAAAGTATTATTGCTGCATCATTACTTTTCGCTGTTGAACATTGTTTTTGCCAAGATTTTGGTGCTGTGCCCAAAAATCTGTAATTTTTGTCTACCATACTAATCAATAAATAACTCAAAACTGACAGCTTGATCTCAATAGCGCTGGTTTGGCTGAAAAAATCAGCTTAGTGATTACCCAGTACCAGCCACAAAGTATTTTATAGCCTTTTAAGTAGACTATTGAGAAGAATCTTTTTAGTATCATTGGTATTTTAGTATATAATACCTCACTATCTCACACGTGCGTACTATTGGTTTTCAGGCATTGTTGGCAGATAGAAATCCAACGGAATTGGAACTTCAGAAAAAAGAAATTGAGTCTCTAAAAGTGGAAAACGAAAGACTAAATGATCGAATAATGAGTTTTGAAGTAAATTTCAAATGCTTTTATCTAGCTGTATAGTAGCAATTTTTTTTATTTCATTTGTAGTGTTACTTCATTCATAATACCATACTGGCACAACATGGTTTTACATTTCTTTATGTTTTGAGTACTATGGGCTTATGTCTGATTCATTTTTGTGTCTTTTTTCAGGCCAATCTGGAAATATTTAATGTAAATAATCATGGGGTGTATCAAACCAGCTAAAAGATTTAAATTTTTGCTTTATTGAGGCTATCTAAAAAAAGGAATATTAAACAAAGACTAAAGGCAAAATCAATGAAGGGTATTTAAAGTTGGGCGATTAGTTCAATAGTAGACTAGACTGGCATTGACTCCATCCTTCTTGACCCAGCCGTTCCAGAGATATTATACTTTAAACACGACGTCAGGGCCTCTAGTGTTTTAAATTTTAGTAATTTTTATTGGCAACCCTGACGTTGATTGCCTTACAGTTCTAACCTAAAGCAACACTGCTATTAGGCTACTGCATTGAGTCGTCTCACTGCGCACTAATCAATTTGATCATGTCATCACAACAGACCCGAGCTGGAAAAAAGGAGTAGACTGTTTGGTAGCCTAGTGATATCAGTAAAAGTCAAGCTGTCTGATACATTTCAGTCTAAATCATAGCCTAGCCTAGCAATAAAGCTTTTATTCCTAGGCTAGCAAATACAAACTCATACCTGATAATAAGACTACTAGTACTTGAGTAGGCTAACTGTATTTGCCCACAGTATTTTGTGACCCTAGAATAAACTTTTCCATCCAAGTTACAAACAATGGCCTAGTACTCTAATAACTCTACGTGCCATTCTTTTGCTTGTTTGTAGACGTTTGTTACCTAGACTGCTATACAGTCTACTCTTTTTTCCAGCTCGGATCTATCCTGCTGACAAGATCAAACTGATTAGTGCACAGCGAAACGACTCAATGCAGTAGCGTAATAGCGGTGCTGCTTTAGGTTAGAACTGGGATGGCGTTACTAACGAAGCTAAGACTATCAACGTCAGGGTTGCCGATAAAAATTATTAAAATATATAACGTCCGATGCCCCGACGTCGTGTTTGAAGAAGAATATCGATGGAACGTCTTGGTCAAAAAGGTTGGAGTCAACGTCAATCTAGTTTTATATGATTGGCCTAACTTTAGATACACCATTAATTTTGCCTTTAGTCCTCGTTTAAGTCTTAAATATGTGGGATAACATTTACCGCACTTTTGCTATTTTTTAGAAAGATCTTTGCATATGTAAACTATAAAGAAATAGTCGAAGGTGTCCAAATGTTAACCAAAATACCGATTGTCATATCTTTGTCTTGCATTAATTTACTTTTCAAACAGTTTAAATCTACTACTTTTTTTTCATGGTGTAGATGACAAGAAAGATGTTGGAAGACAAAATTGATGCATTAAAGGAAGAAAATTCACAAATAGAGTTTGACTGGAAAAAGCATAATAAAGAAAAAGATTTGTAAGTACAACCTTTTAATTACATATTTATAACTGGTTTTTACGTTGGATTTTTTTTTTTTGCTTTTAGTACCAATAGCTCCAACTGCAGTGCTTCCTCTTATAGGTTTTCTTGAGTCGGCGTGCGCCCAAAAAATCGGCAAGTCCAAAAACGAGTCGGTGTGTGCCCTATAAAAGCGCTGGTTTGCTGATATAAATCGGCTTAATGGTTACATGGGCTCCAAGTGGCGTAAATGCTTCAAAGTGTTGCATTATCAAACGCTTAAAATACGCATACCATCTGCCACAGCAAATATACTTCATTATGTATTTCTGTTTCATTATGTATGTTTAATATTATCTGTAGAAGAGTGACGTAGTCCGCTTATTTTTGTTCAAAGACTTATTCAGTTTGCGTTGAAGCTGACTGTTCCTAATTTTTTATGATATTCAGCTCTAATTATTCTTGATATGTTCTTCTTTTTTATTAGAACATGTATGTAAATTCACACTACTTCCGTGTGTTTGTATAAACTTATTTTTTAACAACAATTTTGTAAGAACACGAGGCTAATTTTTGCTCGTAAAATTTAAGAACAAAAATGGTAAAGAACCCTAGCCAAATTTAAAAAAAATCATTTTCTGTTACACAGTATCGTAACAGAATGATTATGCTTAGGCCAATCATTTTTTTAATTTTAAAATTTTTTTACTGTTTACTGTGTACTTATTTGCTTCATAGTTACAAATTTATTTTTTTGATTTTTAAGATGTTTTGATGTTTACTTTGAACTCATTTGCGTTGGTGAGGCTGGTAGTGTTTTTTTTTTGTTCTTAAATTTTGAGTAAAAATAAGTTTCATGCTCTTTAAACTTGGTATTTAAAAAAATGTGCCGATGAGCTCAGTAAAATGATCGCAAACTGCATTTGAACGCAAGCCCGTATCAAGCTATAAAAAGCATTAATGCACTTTTTTTTACAGATTGCAGAAAGATGTTGCAAGATTAAAGAGAAACATAACGTCATTAGAGAAAGACAAAAATACGTTGACGAAGAAAAATAAAGTTTTGCAAGAGCGTGTTGGAAGACGCAGAAGTAGAGGTGGGTAGTCACACGTGTAGGGTTATTTCTTTTCAAAAGTTTAGCTTTCCTGCTAAATCGCTTGTTAGTGACATAAAACTTGTTATTTTTATTACAAAACTTTTTCCCTTTTTTATGCATATAAGTGGACTTTATATTCTATATCAGTATTTTTTTAGGCTTAATAACTTTGTAGAATATACTGCTTATTTCTTAGTTGGCACAGAAATTAGCGAAAACTCTTGATGTGAATTCATAGCATTCTAATCGCTGGATAATTTTTTACGGAATAGATTTTGTTTTTATTTTTGTGATCACAATCAAGCCAGTCTCCCACAGCTGAGTTGGAGAGATTGGACTTTTCTAGATCGTGTCATTGTATGTTCTCGCATAGTAGCCTATATGAGTTTTAACCATACATTTCACTAGATTTCTATTGAGCACTGCAGCACTTTAAATTTTGGATGCTCTTTTAGTAAATACCAGTTCACGCTTAAGTCAAAATCAATGGGGGTATTTAAAGTTGGGCCTACCATAGTAGACTGGATTGGCGTTGACTCCATCCTTCTTGACCCAGCCGTTCCAGAGTTATTCTACTTCAAACACGATGTCGGGGCCTCTAATGTTATAAATTTTAGTAATTTTTATTGGTAGCCCTGACGTTGATAGCCTTAGCTTTGTTAGCGACGTCATCCCAGTGGTAACCTAAAGCAACGCTGCTATTACGCTACTGCATTGAGTCGTTTCGCTGCGCACTAATCAGTTTGATCTTATCAGCGCAACAGATCCGAGCTGGTAAAAAGAGTAGACTGTTTGGTAGCCTAGCGATGTCAGTAAAAATCAAGCTGTTCGATACATTTCACGCTAAATCATATAGCCTAGCCTAGCAATAAGGTTTTTATTACTAGGCTACAAAAACACTAACTCATACCTGATAATATGACTACCAGTACTTGTGTAAGCCTATTGTATTTCCGTACAGTATTTTGTGACGCTAGAATAAACTTTTCCATTTAAGTTGCAAACAATGGCCTACTACTCTAATAACTCTACGTGCCATTCTTTTGCTTGTTTTTAGACGTTTGTTACCTAGGCTACCGTATAGTCTACTCTTTTTTCCAGCTCGGATCTATCCTGCTGACAAGATCAAACTGATTAGTGCGCAGCGAAACGACTCAATCTTGTAGCGTAATAGCGTCGTTGCTTCAAGTTAGAAGTGGGATGGCGTAGCAAACGACGCTAAAGCTCTCAACGTCGGGGTTGCCAATAAAAATTATTAAAATTCATAACATTGGAGGTCCCGACATCGTGTTTGAAGTAGAATATCTGTGGAACGGCTGGGTCAAGAAGAATGGAGTCAATGCCAATCTAGTTTTACGCGATTGGCCTAACTTTAGATAGCCCCATTAATTTTGCTTCTAGCCCTCGTTTAACATCAGCCAAAGTCCAATCACTTTGCTAAGATTTATTTTCTTTTTTCTGGTCATTTGTCGGTCGTTGATCTTTTTGATAAATGCCTGGAAATGAAATCACCAATTCGGTCGGAATAACTCTAAAATTTTGAAAGATTTTGCATTTAAGAATTAATATCTTGCTTGAAATAGCCAAACTAACTTTTGAAATGACCGAAAAAAATTATGTCCAACGTGACCTAAAATTGACCTAAGTTCATTTTGACAGGGTTGCCACATCCTGGAAAAGTCCTGGAAAGTCCTGGATTTTTTTTGCTGTCCTGGAAAGTCCTTGAAAGTCCTTGAATTTTGTTTGTAAGTCCTGGAAAGTCCTGGAAAATGTTTATAGAGTTTTCCCGTGATTTTCCAGGACAGACTGTGAAGTTGTTTTTTTTTATTATAATTGGTACCTTGTAATTGTACAAAGCTATTTATTGTTGAAATAATTTTATATTGTGAAGTTGGTTTGAAAAGCTTTATTGTATTGTAAAAAGACAGAGCTTATTTGTATGCTGGTGCACAAACAAAAAATCGCTATCCTAGCCCTAACTCAACTCTAAATCTAACTCAAACTGCAACCCTAGCTCTAGCCTAACAGTAATATGAGCCCCATTCCTCTGCTTTTTGCTTTCTTATCCGTTTTAAGCAGTTCTTACTAGTTCTTACTGTTCATTTTAAGCAATCTTACTAGAGTGCAAATAAGCACTTCCTCCAGTTAGCCAAAATTTGCACTTTGCAATACAGTATGTATAAATTATTGAATATTATTAGGAAGAGTGAATTCATGGGCATTAATTTATTGTAATGTGATACTGTAGTAGCAGTAGCACAGCGGGCTATTGCTATCCATTGGCCCACAGACCAAAACGCGCAATAAGAAAAAAACAACGTTTATCGCACTATAATTCTGAGGCAGTTTTTTGCAGTAGTGTGGATAGTAAAGTAATTTAAAGTCACTTTTGGAACATGATTTTGGGAAGGGCTAGTATTGGTCAACAAGAAACCAGTCACAACTAACTAACTAACTAACTAAAATGGCTAAAAATAAACAATTAATTCGATCGATTGATGCAAAATGCTTAACGTAGGCTTTGTAAGACAATTATAAGGGGTCTATTCAGTATTTAATTCTGTTAATTACCAATCAACTCTCTCAAATCTTGTTTCATTAGCCTCTCCTCCCAAATTATATGTTTATCTAGCGTTATAAAATACAGACGATTTCGATTAATTAATACTTGGGAGTTTTTTCAAAGGAGGTGCCTATTTGCACTCTAGCATGCTAAATGAGCTCTGCTTTTAGAGAATAAGAGAGCAAAAGTGGGTGCTTATTTGCTCAAATACTCTTATTTTGTAAATTATTAACGTTAGTGGTTAGTTGAAGTTTATATTTTGAATTTGGGTTAGGATTAACGTTAGGGTTAGAGCTAGGGTTACAGTTTGGGTTTAGTTTAAGGTTGGGGTTAGGGCTTGGGTAGAGTTTTTTTGTTTGCACCCTGGCGTTCAAATAAGCTCTGTTTTTTTCAAATAGTAAAATTTTATAGTTCACTGCATGGAAATAAAGCTAGGACTGAAGTTTTACTATTATCCATCACTAGAGCTCGACTGATATATCTATCGCTTGGCTGTTATATTTTGCCCGATATCAGTGCCAAGCCGGAATATCGTATCGGCTATCTACCGCTGATAAAATATCGGCTTAGCGCAATTACCTTAAACTGTATATTTTTTTTGGAGCAAGCACAAGTGTTCTTGCGTTGATTTGCTTAGTATGACTTGTGCTTGCAATAATCTTTCTTAGGAGGAGGATTAGTGAAGCTTTTCGTGTCGAGTCAAGTGAAAAATATTGACAAACTTTGGTAGTTTATGAGTTATATATTGGTATCGGCCTAAAAAAGTCATATCGATCGAGCTCTATCTTTCACCCACATCCTGTAGCCCATTTATGCAACCAGTTTAATCATGTTTTTGCAGTGCTAATTTCTATGCCACGTTTTAAAAGCAATAATTTTTACTAAACTAGGTCTAAAATTAAGTTATTATTGAAAAAAAATTGCAAAATTTTCGAATGCTGGGGGCTTTGCCCCCAGACCCCCAATGGCTTATGGTGGCTGGGGGTTGCCCCCACACGATCGAGCTCTATCTTTCACCCACATCATCTGGCCCATTTATGCAACCAGTTTTATCATGTTTTTGTAGTGATAATTTCTATGCCACGTTTTAAAAGCAGTAATTTTTACTAAACTAGATCTAAAATTAAGTTATTATTGAAAAAAAAATTGCAAAATTTTCGAATGCTGGGGGCTTTGCCCCCAGACCCCCAATGGCTGACGGTGGCTGGGGGTTGCCCCCACACCAACAACCACAACCCTCTCGTTGCAAATTTTTGGCTTTGAACCTGGATAGTGGTCAGTACTAGGAATGCAAATGTGTTACATCAAAATTTTTTGTCAATCACAAGTACAAAAGAGTAGGTGCATGAGAGTAATAGTCAAAATTAAATTTTAAGTCCTGTAAAAAACATCTTAAACAGTCCTGGAAAAGTCCTGGAAAATGACCTAAAAAAGTCCTGGAAAGTCCTGGAATTTGATTTTGCAGTTTCTGTGGCAACCCTGTTTTGACTTAAAATTCTGAGTGAAAAAATAAACCCAGCTTTGCCATAACATCATCATCATTATCCTCCATGTGTCATATAGGTTCTGGATCATTTTCCCACACTACTGATTCGGAACACAACAACTCAGCTTCAATGGAAGATGTGAAAGTAGAAGCAGAAGAGACTACACCAGCTTCTACTGTTTTCAAGTCTCCGCTTCCTGGAAAAAAGAAGAAATACAAGCGAAAACGCACAAAATCCCAAGCTGTTTCGTTTAGCGACGATGATGAATCAAATTCTGTTGGTAAGTGATTTTCTACGTAAATTTTCCTCCACGGTTTATATGTGGATGGTTTCATTTACAATATGTTTAGTTAATCGACGTCGGTTAACCGAAATTTAGTAAAATACTTTAAGAGAGAACTTTGATGAATGGAGAGAGGCGTTTTTTTGAAAGCATAGGAATAAGAGTCAATCTTGGAAAGACGAAGTTGATTGTGAGAGGGATGGAGATAGAAACTTTTGGCGGTAAGGTTGATCTTTGTGACTTGTGTGGAACAAGAGTTATGTCTAACTCGATGTTATATACACTTTTACAGCATGTGGTAAGTGGGTCCTCGCAAGATGCACAGATAAGAACAAGTTACAGCTTATTTGGCTAAAGATTTTTGTATGTAGAAAGTGTGGAGGCACGGAAAAAATTTAAAGGGGACTGATGAAATACTGTGTGATGGTGTGGAAACTGTAATCTTATCCAGTGGCGCACCCAGGGGGGGGGGTTTCGGGGGTCGAAACCCCCCCTTTTGGAACTCAAAAAACAACATAATTTTGTTGATATAAACAGTTTGTAACACTTTGCCATATTTACTTTTCACTAAATAATCACTTGCGTTGTTGTTTTAGGGTTGTAATTTGATCCTGCAAGATAAGATGTTGTTTTAGGGCGGTAATTTGATTCTTACGATATTTACCAAGCAATTGAGATTTTTGCGTTTGTTTCAATTACAATATTGCTTCCACAGCATTTCAACTACGCGACCGATATATTGTGTAACTATGCGTATTTGTTATATCCATTAAATAATGGATAATATTATACCCAATCATAAACTTCTGAGCAGAACATTGCTTGACACTAAAAAGAGACAAACGTCATTTAGTGAAAAAAGTCATCCTTGTATAAAAAAAACCTACTAAGCCAAACGCACTTTTTCCCTTAAAAAAGCAAACAAATCCGCTGTTTGAAGACGAAAAGCACAACAAAATTACACTCAAACGTCAAGATTTTTATTCTGCAAACGTATTCAGGAATTTAAAAGTGGCTTTTAATAGCGTCAGAGCTATCATTTCCAAATGCTTTTTTCTATATTTTTGCATTCACCTTAAAGTATTTTAGGTGATTTTGCAGCATCATGCATCATAATAACAACCCATTGTCTGCTTCAGTGTAATCAACCTCTGTATATACCATCGCATTTTAGTTTTTCTTCTTTTCAGCGTAGATTCATGAAGAGAGTTGGATGAAAACGTTCAATCTAAAACAGCCTGAGTGGAAATTATAGCTCCGACGCTAATGAAAGTTATGTTGAAATTCTGTGCCACTAACAAGCTTTTTGAATTTAAAAACGCATTGATTAATAAATTTAAGTCAAATTTGCAATCTTTCAGCATATGAACATATTTTGGACTTGACCGGTAAATGTGTGGGGGCTGATTGGACTGAGCAAAATAAACTCTTTCAATTGCTTTCAAATCTTTGTAATTTAGCTTTTTCCAATTGCTCTAAAAGCATTCAAAACGTCATCAAATGGCGTTAAAATGGCTATTTTTTTTCTGAAAAATTGCAAGAATTGCTCAGTGGCTGGGGGCGAATCCCCCAGGCCCCTATCTTAGTAATTTAGCTGTTTCTAATTGCTCTAAAAATGTTCAAAACGTCATCCAAATGGCTATTTTCTGAAAAATTGCTAGAATTGCTCAGCGGCTGGGGGCTTCGGCTCCAGGCCCCCACCTAAGGATTTAGCTTTTTCTAATTGCTCTAAAAACGTGCAAAACGTCATCCAAATGACGTTAAAATGGCTTTTTTTTTGAAGAATCGCAAGAATTGTCCAGTGGCTGGGGGCTTCGTCCCCAGGCCCCACCTTAGTAATTTAGCTGTTTCTAATTGCTCTAAAACATACAAAACGTCATCCAAATGGCGTTAAAATGGCTACTTTTCTCTGAAAAATGGCAAAAATTGCCCAGCGGCTGGGGGCTGCGCCCCCAGGCCCCCATTGGGGTAAATCGTTATCTTGCACGCAATCTTCACAACCAACAACTTTCAAAATCGTTATTACAAGGTTTTGGAATAAACAAATGTTGCAACGATGCAACTATTACCGCGAAACCCTGTTTGACTATAACTGCATTAACCACAATTGGGTTCTGGTTGCTTTTTGAAAAATTCAAACCCCCCCCTTTAAAAATTTCTGGGTGCGCCCCTGATCTTATCTACAGCATGTGGTAAGTGGGTCCTTGCAAGATGCACAGATAAGAACAAGTTACAGCTTATTTGGCTAAAGAGTTTTGTATGTAGAAAGTGTGGAGGCACGGTAAAAAATTTAAAGGGGCCTGATGAAATACTGTGTGATGGTGTGGAAACTGTAATCGTATCTACAGTAGGTGATAGACTGAATGCAACAGCTAGAACAAAATTGATAAAATGAAGTTCAGGAAATGTAGTGAAATACTCGAAGGCAAAAGGTTTTCATTAAAGATGAAAGGAAAGGGTTACAAAAGTTGTTAAGATTGGCTATGTTGTATGGAAGTGAAGCCTGGTACTGGAGAGAAAAAGAGATTGCTATTTTGAGAAGAACAGAAAGAGCGATAATTCGAGCGATGTGTGGGGTGAAGCTATTAGATCGAAGATACAGCGAGGAGCTGATGGACTTGTTGGGTATAGAGGAGTCTTTGGATAGGCTAAAGTAAGTTGTATGCGGTAGTACGGTTAGGAGGAAAGAAGATTGAAATGTGATAGTGAAAACTTTGGAATTTGAAGTGCTCGGTAGTAGAGGAAGAAAAGACCGAAACAAACGTGGGGAAAACAAGTCTAGGATGAAACGAAAAAAATCGACTGGGGAAAAAGAATACATGTGATCGAACGAAATAGCCAGGCGTGGTAAAGTCAGTGACCATACGAAATCCGGCCAACTCCGGCGACGGGGACAACACCGAATCCAAAGTGTGACGATGATGATGGCTTTAAAAAAATTCAATAGTAGATGAGTTTTTTGGTGAAAAAGATCAAAAAATTTAAACGATATTATCAAGTTTCGAACCAAACGCCTCAAAGTATGTTTGGAATTTTCAAACCTTTCGAAAAAAATCAACATCTGAGGTGCCTCAAAGTGAAATGGCGCCCTTATTTGAAACACTTGTTACTGTGAAAAAAGCGATTTTAGTCTGACAATCAAATTCAGAAGAAAGAGCTTGCTGTTGGATAGATATACAAATCTGAAAGACAGTGAGAAAAGCAGAATGAACCTTCGAAACGTGTTTTGTTTTTAGTGCAAGATAATGTGTCAAATTCGAAACCTGTGTAAGCTTGCTGTTGCATAGATATACAAATCTGTAAGACAGTGAGAAAAGCAGAATGAACCTTCGAAACGTGTTTTGTTTTTAGTGCATGATAATGTGTCGAATTCGAAACCTGTGGAAACAAAGAATGATGCACAACTTGATTCAGAAGAGAATTCTTCTCCCAAGGTTTGTTTATGCTACTGTTTTGCTCAAAAGACTTGCTCAAGGTATCATTTTGACATAACACCACAGCCCACTATTTTAAAACGTGGGCAAGTTGTCACTTTCAGTGTACCTCCTTCGATTTTTAGTTTTCTGTCTACTTTTTCTAGGGCCGGCCGATCTTGATTCTTCGAGCCAATAACTTTTTCCACATGCCCATTGAAAGACCACAGTCTGCAAACCACCTCGTTGGACCAAGGTCTGCCTGTGTGCACCGAGTACTTGTGTCTTTTGAAAAGTTGGCATAACAGATGTGTTGATTCCGAGAAACATGTCCTGTTTCTCAATTCTCATGTTATACGACTGCCATTGAGTTACGATTGTAACTTGTCAAACAGCGCGTTTATTTTAGAAGGCTGAAAAAGATACTGCTCGAAATCGGTTTTGAAGAAATGAGAGTTACTTGAGGAAATAAAGAGGTGCCCCAAACCTTTTTCCACAATTTCCCATATTTGCGCAAACACGATTGCATTTGCGTGACTCCGTACCATTGGTAGCGCTGCGTTTCACAATTTTGTGACTTCACAAAACGCTGATTTTGCAAAATTTCTTGCAGACTAAGAAACGCAATGTTCGATGAGGAAGGTTTCTGCTTAAAGGAAGGTTCGATAGGATTCTGCTTTAGCAGGCGATTCCAATTCTAACTAAATTTATCAGTGTCATTATGCGAGTGATATACTCTTATTATATCTAAGTTAGATCAGTTTTAGTGATGGTTTTAGCCTATAAATTAGGGGTTTCCATACTGGGCACTTGTACCCCCAGGGGTACATTTCGACTTTTCAAGGGGTTCATTACAACCAGATCTTAAATTGTAGGGAGGACGCGTGGACACCAAATTGCGGAGACCTTTTCTTGCTTATTTTTTGCTCTTCAATCGAATTAGGAGGCAAAATCTTTTCCAAATTTAGGAGAAGACTTTTTTTGGTCTTCAAGCGAAGTTTTGGGTTTATTGAACGAGTTTTTTTTATTACAGAAAAATATGAGAAAAGTTTGGGGTTACACGAGCGAATTGATAAATGGCCAAAGGGTACCCATGAACAGAAAGTTTAGGAAACCCTGCTATAAGTGATATGAAATTTGAAGTCAAAAACGATCATGCTGTAGATAGTACTGATAGCCTAGGTCAATAGGCACCAGCATCAGTAGCCAAGTTTTCAGTTTTGGTTAGGCTATGCTCACTGCTACCAGTTTGGTATTGCGTTTTTTAGTGTGCGAGGAATTTTTTTTATGAACACTCAAAATTGGGAAATGCGGAGTTGCAATGGTACGGAGTCAAACGAATTACATCGTATTTTCGCGAATAAGAGAAATTGTGGAAAAAGGTTTGGGGACACCTCTTTATTATCTCAAGTAGTTCTTGTTTCTTCAATAAAACCGATTTCGAGCAGTATCGCTTTAACGCATTTTTTATCGCTAGGCAAAAACTCGTTCTGCTAAAGCGAACTGGTTATCGTCGTCTAGTGATACGGCCACTGATATCGTCAAACCAGTGGTAGCTACAAGAGATATGAAAGCGAGGCTTTTGGAGACGAAAAAAAAAGTGAGTTATTTTGTTTTGTGGCCCTATTACAATAGGACCATGGTGCGGTGCCGTTTATGTGTTCTGATTTGGACTGATGAAGAGTAGGAACATTAACAAAGCGGTAGTTCTTGTAATTAGCCGTTTACGGACAAAATTTCGATTCGGCAAAAATCCCGGTGCTGCTTGCTACACCAACCTAACGTTCGAAACGGAGCTACAGATAGACATAACTGAGATCAAGAAAAGAGAAAAGCGGGTAAAAAACTACAATGATTTTGCAAAATTAGTTCGTTGATGATCGAATGGACATGCAAGAGAGCAATTCAAGCATTTTCGGTCCTTTTTTGGTGGCTATAAAATTTTATTGAATGCTGCTAATGTTTGTTGAATGACGTAGGATTTGCATCAGCAAACAACATCGAATTACGCTGTAGCCGTAACCGTGGTTGTGACAGCTCTATGCTGTTGAATGTGTCGACCTTTGCGGGTTGCCCAAAAATTTAAAAACAGTTAAGCTAGCCGAGTAAGGGTTAAAAGTAAATTTTATATCGTTTTCGGCCGATAGATATTCGGCAAAAATGTTTTGATTGAGTGTGTTGCGTTTGCGTTCAAGCATTGTTCAAACAAATGAGTGTTTGTTACTTTTGCGTTCAAGCATTATGTTGAGTTTAGCAGTCAGATTCCATAGTGGGAGTCAAAGGTTTTCTCAACGGAAGTTGAGAGTCAGAACCGGAGTGGAATTAGATGCCAGATTCTGATTCTCAGAGTATCTCACTAAAAAGATAAAAACACCGAAATTGCCTAATTTAGGAAATTGTATAATACTGACCGTTAGCCGACCGTTATTTATTTATTTATTTTTTAATCATAGCAAAACACCGTTTCGCTCTGTTGAAGCACAGCGGTTGCGTGTAGAGTGTAAACAGCTATGGATACAAGTACAGTGGGTTAAAATCGGTTAAAAGTTTGGAAGGCTCTATTTCACCGGAAATTTTTATCTAGTTTTTTATTAATTCTGACTCAAATCTAATCCGAACTCAAATGCTTACTCTAAAACTATTCCCAAATCGAACCCTAACCCAAACCCTAACCTAAACCCTAATCTTGACCGTTGAAAAAGCAACTGAAAAAAGCGCGGATGAATATTTCTCATTTTCGTTTTATTCTCTTTAACTTGAAAATTTTTGGTGAAATAGTCACTACCTAAAAGTTTTGAGATGTAAAAACTTCACCATAGCTAGAGTGCTCAAATCGCTATAATGAGGTATGCACAATCCTAGCAACTTTGGTCTATGGTATCCAAAAAGATAGTGCACAACCTAACCTCTATGCTGGATTTAGATATCAAGAAAACATTCGTTTAACCGATTGCGGTTAGTGATGAGTTTGCTGCAATCGTAGTTTAAAGACAAAGAGTCTTAGAGTCAACGTTCAACAGAAAAAATTTAAAGAAAAGCAAAAAAAAACAAAACAGCTAGAATCTCAATTGTATTAATTTTGCTAAGACCCTAATACTCTGTTTTAAACAACTTTTTACTCTAATACAGTAAATACGGCGAAGTACATGTCTAGATTAGCAAAACAATTTAAATCACATTGCAAAATGAAACTTCCAACTCCGTCTATATCTTAAAAGAAATTTCGCTTTTTTCAGCAGCTTATCGATGTCCTCCTTTGCGATTTTTTTTCCAACGTTGTAGGGAGTTAGAACTGAAGGTAGTTTTTTTTTTCCCAGCACTTAATTTTTTTCTCTTTTCGAGTAAAATTTGACAAGATTTTTAAACTTCGGTGGTAAAATTGAATACAGTACTGTACTTGAATAAACATAATGCCCAAGAACACCAATGAAACGATCGATGTAGGCGGAATGATTCAGGAAAGTGAAGTTATGGCATATTCTTGGTATCATCGCAAGGATCTCATAAGGCACACTGGCCTGGTAATTTCATTTGACGGCTCGCAAACTTTGACTTTGGACTATGGACCGGACGGCTCTGAGGTGAAAAATCGAATAAAAATTGCTTTAGCTACACTTTCTGTTCAAATTGCAGCCACTTCTAGCGTTACCGGTAAGAAAAAAGCAAATACCGAAAAATTTGCGGTAACGGTTAAGCTAAACGGGCTGGTAGATTTGAATTATTTCACGGGCATGGACATAAAAATAAAAGGAACGCTTCTGGAATTGCCGCTTCGGTCGCAGGAAGAGAAAGAAGACGCTATAAACATGTTCAAATACATCAGTAAAATTGATATGGGAAACTGGAAGCTTCTGGAAAATAATTGCAGAGATTACGTCATCGCTGTGTTCACGTATTTAAGTGAATACCCAGAAATGACAGAAGACGATCGTAATGCTTTCGAGACTAAAATGAGCCGACTTAAACAAGGAGATCTACAGAGATTTGAAATCGTGAAGGATTACTTCTTAAAAGCCGGTCGCAAATTTGCCATGTCTACAGCAAATGAATTGGCAGCTTTGGGATGCAGAGAAGTGCAAAACTTTTAAAACGGAAAATTACACGAGTGCACAGTGTGGATTGTATATTTCTAATCTATACTAACCAACAAATAAAAAGAAAGAGTGGTACTGTTGCAGAAATCGCGCTCATTGACAATTCGACGTCATGCAATGTTATTCACATGTTACTGAGGAACTACATTTCTGCCCCCCTTTGTTTTTAACTGATCTTTAATAAGTACTAGCTAGCGGTCGTTTAAGTAGCACATGTTTGCTAGGTTTATGGTATTTGGTCACTTGACGGTTATTGACCTCAATTTTTGGTAAATGACTGAGAACCAATTAGATTTTGTTTATTATTTAATACGAAGCTCATTCTTTGTATATCTCACACGGTTTTAATCAAATCTCGATTTTAGTTGGCAGCATTGTTGACCGTATGACCAATAAAATTTTGCAATTATTTACTCGTAGAAAGCTATCGAAGTATTCTGTTTTGTCGGTCATAAACACTAATGTAATTAGACACTTGGCTTGTATTCAGTGAAACTGATATTCCACAAGATTGTTTTCATGTTTGTCTTCTTTGATTATGTGTATTATTGTGTGTGAGTTTTTGTGCTTGTTAAGTTGGGTTGGCACAATCTAATATTTGGCACTATCTAATTGGCACAATCTAATATTACATCATATGGGAGGCAATTTGCCATAAGTTCAGAAAAGTATTTGGTTATTTCAAACTGTCGAAACATCTCATCGTTCGGCAAGGCGGCCTTAAAACTAAGGTCACCCTTACGACCCTTTGTGATTTGGTTTGATCATTTACTCTGAAAAAAAAAAAGCTCGGGAGAACCGGGTGTTTTCGTTGTGCCATGATTAATTTGTTTTTACTGCGCTAATTTGTTTTTATAACAGCAGATATCTTCAGCAGTGTGAAAACCTTAGTGTAAAATGATAGGCTTAGAATAAGCTGCGATATCAAGTGCCAAAATTGCAGATTTATGAGATTTGACAACGGAATAAAATTGAGGTTACAACCCCTTTTCAAAACAACCTTTTCTGCCAGACTTTTATAGAAAGTAGGATCTTCGATACCACCCCAAAGGTGATCATATCAGTGTGAGACTGTGAGTGGAGCGCTGGAGCTCCAGCACTATCGGTTTACTGTAAAATTATATTGTTTCTTTTTTATTTGTACAGACAAGTTCTTTTTCACCATGAAAACTTTTGTATGGTCTAACTCTTGTTTAGTTGATAAAATAAATTTTTGTGTGCCGTTCTTTCACTAAAAAGCACTAGTGATTTGTTTTACGCTAATCCCTTTTTCCTTTTTGTTGATCTCAACTCAAACATTGTTTTCCGAACCTTGAGTTTTCAGTTAAAATTGAATGCTTCTAACAATACTTTCAAGCAGGGACGCACCCAGAAATTTTTAAAGGTGGGTTTCAATTTTTCAAAAAGCAACCAGACTCAATGTGTTCAATTTATTTATGTGTAGTTAATTTATTTTAACCATTAATAAAAATGTACGGTATTATAGTCAAACAGGGTTTTCGCGATAATAGTTGCACTTTGTTACAACATTTGTTTATTCAAAAACACTTTAATAACGATTTTGAAAGTTGTTGGTTGTGAAGATTGTGTGCGAGAGAACAAGTTACCACTATGGGAATCTGGGGGTGAAGCCCCCAGCCGCTGGGCAATTATTGCAATTTTTTTTCGGAAAAAAACAGTCATTTGGATGACATTTTAACGTTTTTGGTGTGTTGAGCATGATGACATGTTACAGTATGGGGGCCTATAGCGGAAAAGTCTCCAGCCGCTGGGCAATTCTAGCAATTTTTTCGGAAAAAAAAACAGCCGTTTTAACGCCATTTAGTGACATTAGAACGTGTTTAGACCAATTAGAAAAAATATGCTAAATTACTAAGATTTAGAAGAGTTTGCAAGAATTTGTTTTTGCGTGGTCTAATCAACCCCTGCATACTTACCGGTCAAGTCCAAAATACGTTTAAATGCTGAAAGATCACATATTTGGCTTAAGTCTTTTACGTGAACATGTTTTTAAATTCAAAAATTTGTTAGTGGTACAGAATTTCAAAATAGCTTTTAATAGCGTCGGAGTTATCATTTCCACTGTCTGAGAAATGTAAAAAAAATTGCAAACGTAGGTATAGGCCTACTAGGCCTAAAGGTTTGATGTTCACCGGGCATAAGTAAAATAACTCTAATTCTTGCGTTCTTCCGGTGAAGTCATAGTCACAGCAAGCTTGATCTTAAAAGCTTTGTTTTTATTGACGTTTCGTTGGTCATGACGACCAACATCATCAGAATACGAGCAACGACAAAGTTATCGTTTAGTTAAAAGTAACGACAAAGTTATCGTTATCGTTGCTCGTATTCTGATGATGTTGGTCGCCATGACCAATGAAACGTCAATAAAAACAAAGCTTTTAAGATCAAGCTTGCTGTGACTATGACTTCACCGGAAGAACGCAAGAATTAGAGTTATTTTAGTCTGAGAAATGGGTAGCCTTGAAAAAGACTGTTTTAGCTTTAAGGTTTTTGTCCAGCTCTCTTCACGAATCTGCGCTGGAATGAAGAGAAGCTAAAATGCGTTGGTATAAGCTTATATAAGGTTGATTACATTGAAATAGACAATGGGTTGTTATTGTGATGTATAATGCAGCAAAAATCATCTAAAATACTATAAAGTTAATGCAAAAATATAAAAAAAAACATTGGGAAATTATAGCTCCGTCGCTATTAAAAGCTGTTTTTAAATTTTTGAATACGTTTGCAGATTAAAAATCTCGACGTTTGAATGTAATTTTGTAGATGGTTTCATCTTCAAGCAGCGGAGTTGTTTGCTTTTTTTTTGCTATAGTGCATTTGTCGTAATAGTTTTTTTTTTACACAAGGGCGACTTCCTTCACTAAATGGCCGTTTGTCTCTTCAGTGTCAAGCTTTGTTTCTCTCAGAAGTTTATGATCGGGTATAGTATATCCATTATTCAATATCTATGGATATATCAAATACACACAGTTACGCGATGTTTCTGTCAGCAATATTGTAGTTGAAGAAATGAAAAAATCTCACTTGCTTGGTAAATCTATTGCAGGATCAAGTTACGGCCCTAAAACAACATCTTAAGTGATTAACAACAACTAAAGTAATTATTTAGTTAAAAGTAAATATAGCAAAAGTAACAAACTGCGTTATATCCACAAAATTTTGTTGCTTTTTGAGTACCAAAGGGAGAGGATTTTGACCCCCAAACCCCCCCTTCCCCTAAGCACTCAATTGCGTATTGCTCCTACAGCTTCTACAATCTACACCACTGCAGCACTTTATAAAAATCCGGATAGCTTTTCTGGCTAATAGTAGTAATGCTTTCAGCAAGAGTCGAACCTGATTAATCTTGTCACTCAACCAACCAATCACTATTTAACGTTTGCTAGAACCCGTTTGGGCAAAACAGCCTGTAATGTTTTTTTTAGTTTAATTTTGATGTTTTAACTGAACTTCCTATGCGGTTAACTGGCTATGGCCTATGTCCATTGAGCACTCTGGAAACTGGGAAAATAGTGTATATGTTAACGTTTGTTTTATTAAGTAAATGAGTTGTGATGTTATAGCCTGGTGTCAGGGATTTTCGAGTTGTTTTGTTTTTCTCAGCTTGCTGGATTTTGAAAAGTTATCATTACCTGGTTTACGTAAGTAATTTCTAATTTAGTGAATGGCTTAGATGTATTTTATGATCTTGAAATTATGCTTGTTTAATTTTCATGATTTTTTAAATGTTTCAGAGAGCATATCGGAGCTTCTGCAGTCACCCTAGCAGTATTCAACTAAAAGAACTGGCTGAAATCGTAAACCGTTTAAAAAACAATGAAGAAATGAAAATAGAAGAGGAAATCTTCCGATTTTGTACCAAACATTTTCTCGAAGGACATGAGTCCTATGTGGTGAAAAAAATCGAAAAACTTCACAAAGTACGTAAAATAGAGTACTGAAATACGTGGATGAAAGTCATTAATGGAGGGCAGAGGCGTGAGCTACTTAGTACGGTTAACGCCTACAGAATTGCTATGCATTTGCATCATACTTGTTGTTTTGTTATGGAGAATCAAAAATGCAGCAAAAAGGCATGCGACATATATTCTCTATGGCCTGCCGTTTCGAGGTTTGTTCCTTCATCAGCAGCGAACAGAGAGTACACTGGTTGACAGAAAGACAAGAGTCTTAAAGCCTGCACGAAATTTATCACTTGCGGTTTCTTTCGTATCCAGTATTTTTTTTTTAATTACTATATTTTTGACTAATTTCTCAAGATTGACTCGTTGTTAATTTCAGCGTATGGTGAAAATTTGATTGTTGAATAGAAAAAAAAGAAATAAAATTAAGTAGTATCTTTCCGGTTGTTTGAGTTCAAAATATGTGATTAAAAATTGGGTAACATTTTTTATAGAGTTCATTAACTGAGGAGATGTTGAATCAACTGGATGAACTGTCGTTTGAAAGCAGCAGCGAGAAGCAACCAACCCAAAAACCAGTCAAAACTTCAGAACAAACCAATACAGCTCTCGATGATTCACTGCTAAGCTCCTCCGATGATTTTCTTCCAGTTCCTGATGCTACGGATCCTCTGACTATACAACAGAAACAGCAACCTGAAATTCCAATATCTAGCGAAAATTGTAATGTGCAAAAAGAGGAGGTTTCCTCAGCGGCTCCGAGCAATACTGCCACTGAAAACAACTCAAGAGCATCTCCACCTCAAAAAATATCCGAAGAACTTGCGTCGACGAATTCGCTTTCAACTGAAGATAAAATTATGACTGAAAGCGTCTCAAATGTAGGTGAAAACGATACAAGATCTCCCGAAAACACCGAGATTTCTACGACAACTGAGAGTGTCAAAAAAGTAGCTGACAACTTGAATCGACCGTTTATGAGCATGTTTTCTTCGGATGACAACGAAGACGAGCAGGTTAGAGTAAATATTCGCTCCGTTGCTGATGGGCAACTGTCTGACGTCAAAGCATCTGTGTCTTGTGATGGCACTGAAACACCAGCAGATTTGCTCAGCAAAAATACATCCAAAAATCTTAGCTGTAAAAATCAGAAAAAAGAAAAAAGCGTCTCCAAACCTGGATCGGAAGAAGTCTCTATACTTGCTTCTCCATCCACTAAAAAAGCATCTCCACAACAGAGCAGTGTTAGTGAGTTTTCCTCTGATTCAGAGAGCGATTCTCTCCCCTTAGAAGAACTACAAAAAAGCCAACGCCAAGCCCGTGACAGCAAAATTCCTGCTAAACCTGACCCCAAAAAAGTCACAAATGATTATAAGTCTTCCTCTGAAGCTTCTTCCAATGATCATTTTCCTTCCAATACTTCTTCAACAATTCAGCTGGTAGAATCTCAGCCGTGTACCTCTAAACACCATAAGGTTAGTGCAACTACTACGAAAAAGAAAAAAACTAATTTAAAAATTCCTGAAATCAAGATTGATGCAGTTGCTACCAAGCGAAAGCAAGTAGAAAACACACCTGAAATTGCTTCAAAACTTTTAAAACCGAACGAACAGAGCAAAAGGGATACTGCCAAATCTGTTTTTGATTCTCCTGAACATCCAAAATCGATGCACCGTGTTTTGGCCAGTTTGCAATCACTTCCGTTCAGTGTTGATAGCAACAGCGCTGCGGTTTCGCCTCAAATAGGCGCCGAACCATCATATTCGTTTTTGCCTACCGATATTTTGTCGGATCAAATGTCCGATGACAATTTGTCGGCTGACGAGCCCGAGACGCCAGCCGATCCCATCGAATCAATGATGAGCCCATCACGTTTAGACATTATCTTGAGTGATATGGCTATGCTAGAGTCGATGGAGCCTTTGTCTCCACTTCAAAGCTCTAAATCCGAGATCTCGGCCCTATCTGATTTTGAGGACGAAAATCGCATGTCGATATCACCCAGCGCTGATCTTTGCACTGCCATAAGTTTTTCCTCCAGTGTTACTGAGATGAAATTCCAGGAAGACTCTACCAAGGTGAAAGAGACAGCAATTTTATCTTCTTCTATAGTAGTGGGAAAACCCGCTCCTTTGCCCATTTCGCCGGATTGCGCAAACACCCAGAAACTCCTACCCCCTGTTGACACCCCTAGACGCTTTAGCTGTGAAGCGCCGGTTTTAGCACGCACGATACCAACTGTGAAGCGTGTCTGCAAAGCGCAATCCCTTGACCCGTCTGCTCTTAGTACTTTGCCGTGCGCTGAGCCTTTAAAAAGCGGGCAAGCTCCTGTTTCGTCATCAGCCACGCCCCTTGTTTCTGACCAATCGGAATCGACTTCCTCGAAGATTCTTCCGAGTAGTGTGAAAATAGTCACTCCAACATATTCAGGCCCATTTAAAATCGTGGGGTCTCCAGTCGTTACTCCAACGGAAAAACAAGTTAACGTTTTCCCGTCTCCTGAAAGTGTTTCACAAACCTCTAACTTTACTGATTTGCCGACTAACGTCAACGCGACTCCTATGCAAATTGCCGCTACTGAGCCTCAAGAAATAACTGATCTATTTGCGAATACAACCAATCCACAACCTATCGAATATCCCGGTCTATCGAAGATCCTGGAAGAAATTCAGTCTTACGCTGTTGTAGTGTATCCTGCGAAAACATATGCAATCTTGCATCAGTCTACGGTAACTAATACTGTTTTTTTTTTCTAATGTTTAAATTTGAAAGCAGCAAGTACGTAGAAAGTTACATGTAGAGCAGGCACATTGCCCTGAATCCAAATTTAAATGATAAATATGTTTGGCATAGATAAAGTCATTGTTGAAGCGTTGCGATTTAATTTAAAGTGCGAATCGTATCTCATATCAGTCAAGTTCACAATAATTTTGAAATAGGCTTTTTCACCGCAAGCTTAGCGAACTGAAAACAAGCCCAACACTCTACCGTATATTAGCTGCTTTCCGTTTTCGAAATTGGTCTCTTACCAGGTTTACCAAGTTCAAGTATTTCTAGGTTATCAGCTGGCTTACAAGGCTTGTTGAAATATCATCTGTTCACGTGACTCACAATAGTGTTGCCGAATATTTTTCGTCGAACGACAATCCGTCCTCAATTGGAGTGGACAATCTCTTACACAATGCGGAGTATCGATTTGTGAGGATGATCATCGCGGTGGATCGAGTGAGATCTGATGGAGATAAACGAATAATCGAACCAATTATTCTTCCAGCCATTTTGAAATTACTATGCAAGTAAGTGATAGTTAGATGATAATTTTCCTGTTTTGGGATATTCGTTGTTGACGATTAACGCGAATATTTACGTTCGTATGCCAGCTTTCAAAAAATTCTCCGTCAGAACTTTGTTTAAGTAGAGCTTGACCTTTCTAGTCTTGACCGATATTAACAATAATGATAGTTGATAGACCTAAAAGTTTTGATAGTGATAATTTAACTGAAGCATAAATCCTTATTAAATGTATCAGGGGTTGGATTCACCTCCATTTGCTGGTATTGTTTTTCTTGTGATAGTTTCCAATTTGGGTTTGAAAGCTGATTCTTTTCTGGTTTAGCGAGTTGCAACGCTATACTTCAGGTATGGATACAATGTCTTGTCGGCCAATTCGATCGGATACCACAATGACGTCTTGATCAACTCAATCAATCGCTTTCTATTGAATGGAAAGTTTAACAATAACACGACGTGCGCATTAATTCGGTTGCTAGCGGCTCTCAGCAGGAGCATTGGCGCTGCCAAATCTGTCCTTGACTTTGGTCGCTACGCTATGCTGTTGAAATCTCTTAGCTCTGTAGAACTGTTGGTGTACGATTGCATCGCCTGCTATCCTGAAGCCTTCTCGACATGCTTTCCGTTGGCTGGAAAACTACGTGAGTGATTTCTGTGTTAAAATGTTGATAAACTTCATCATGAAAAGTGAAAAATTGGTAAAGAGTACCAAACCTTGAAATTTAAGTTGATCTACCCATTTGCAGCGGTAGAGCACTAGGCTATTCCTAAATGTAATCCAACAGTGAAAATGGATACTTTTTGATCACGCGTATAATCGCCTCGATAAGCTTGGGCAGCATATTGAGGTTTTGTTACCATATAGTAACAATCTAGTTTTCCTCTTTTTTTGTGTGTTACGTTTGCTATTTTGACGATGAGGCAGTGTCGTTTCATCTGCTCGAAATTGGTAAACTGCGCTTGACATGCCACGCGCTCGCGTATAAGTGATGTTATGTTCTTTTTTTTGTGTGTGTGTGTGCGAAAACCTGCTTTAGAGTTCGGATTCGAGCTGCATTGCCAACCTTAGAGATAGCAAAATGGCGTGATAATAAAAAAGGTTCAAAACATAAATATGTATCCCTGCAACCTATTTCTGCTTTAGAAGGAGAAAGGTTTTAGTCCAATAGGTTCGAGACAAAGGGAGTTGGGTTCCGAACAAATAATAAATACCATGACCGATTTTGGTACAAAGAAAATTTAGTCGAATGTTTCGAAAAAAATACAGGCTTACCGATACACTTTAAAATTATTTATTGTTATTGCAGTGGTCTACTCTCTATCTTTTCAAACTAAAGCTTTCCGTAATGCTTCAAAACCTGACCAGTTCAAAGACAACATCAGAAGCAGGGTAAGTGCTCAGCACGTAAATCAAAAACTAATTTAAAGCCAATGTATATTAGACAGTTGGTCGAGTGGGAGACGTATTTGCTTCTGAAGCGACAAATCTGGAGTTCGATTTTCGGTTAAATTGGAAAAGATATAATGTTGCGCAGAAGTGATGCCTCGGAGATGAGTCCCCTCAACTCTACACGATTGTGACTAATGCAGCGAATGTAATGAAGATTTAACACATGACGGATAACATGTCGCTCTTTGGACCAACGTATGCAAGAACATGTTAAACCCATTTTCGGCTCAAAACGCTCTTGATGATTGTGCCGTAAAAGCAAGCGAGTGGAATGAAGTTGAAAGTTTGATTTTCATGTCTCGCAAGATAATGGTAGTAGTCGGACGGATTGTGCGTCTGCTACTGAAAAACTCGGGTTCGATTCCCGGTCTGTTCAATCAAAAAACTAGAAAAATTGTTTTCACTCCTTCCCTGCTTGACGTTCAGCAATAAAGAGGCCGTGCGAAGCCTTTACCATTTGTGGTAGACAGGTGGCACCGTGACTCGAAGACTGCAAAGGTCACTTCGCTGTCATGTGTCCAAGGCAAGTAGATGAATAGAGATTTAATTACAAAAAACTTGTGCAATGTTTAGGTCCGACAATTAGAGCTCCTTCTCGGGTGGGCTGATTTGGACAAATCAGTTTTATTCGATCAAACTCAAGACGAATCAACGTTTTCTATGGATGAGCAATGGAGACCAGTCTATGATAAATGCATGCAAGCCATTTTCAACGCCCAGCTTCAACCTTCTACCGATGCTAAGCACTCGGACCTTTGTACTCAAGTCCTTGGGTTGAGCATCAATAACATTAACGATGTGTTTTCAGCGCTGGAGATTCTAGCTAGCATCAAATGCTTACCTTTTGTAACCGGAGAGGTAAATGCTATGGCTCACTCTTCTTTTTTCTTTTTTTTTTTTCATCTCCTTACCCCTTTTACTGTGGGTTAGTTTTTGCGATTGTAGCAGAAGTTTAGAAAACATTATCGATTGCTTTTTTCACTCCTGTTTTTTCAGTTTTTTGTTCTCTACTTCGTAATTTTTTTAATATAAATTATTAAGTTTGTTTTTTTCAGATTGTGGATAAGAAGTTTTGGCCGTGGCTGAATACGTGGTCGCGCCACTTGTCAACATCAGACAACCAAGAAGATAATAAAGTCGGTGAGTAAAGGCTTGTATACTGACAAATAGCTACATTTTTACTTTCGAGAAAAATTACCAATGTAGTTCGCATCTATACGATATTAGTGAATTCTTCAAAAAAAAAAAAAAAAATGTTTCGGTTTATGTGCGGTTTACATATTCGTCGGCAGCGTGGCCGAAAGAGTAAAGGCGTCGTTTCTATGTCGACCCTGATCGCATGATCTGCGTTCAACTCGCACCGAGGTCACGATGTTCCATCCTTAAATAAGTCGCTTTACGATGATTATCTCTGCTTGGTGGCTTCGAACAAGGAGCAAATTTACGTGGCAAGAAATCAAACGTCAACCAGAAAGCTTGGAATACAGTCAATTCCTAAGCGAGTAAGGATTCGTCCAATATAAAAGCGCCACCCTCGCTTCCTCGTTTGTGGAGGATAAATATGGACCAATCAAAACCATACTGCTAGCAGCATCCAACCTCCGCTTTAAACTCAGCTTTGGATACCGTGAGGTCTGAGTCGAGGTCAACCAAAAGGTTAAAGATCAACAGATTTTTATTGTTGAAAAGCAATGTGATTATGGATCTAATCTACACTCTTATTCTCAAAAACATTCGACTAAAAGAATGAGTTTTACGTCTACTATTGAGTGGGTATCTTAGCTTCTACTTTATATGTATATCTCGTAAGTGAACCTCTCTGCTGCCTCGACCTACCGGTCTCGAGACTGAAGAGAGTCTGTGGAGGCACATTTCGAGCTATTAAATTGGACTGGCTATTGCCGGAGTAGGCAAAATAGTTAATGTGAAATCAAAAAATTTTGTGCTGCGGTGAAATATCAGTTGAGTAAATTGCTTCAAAATGCATGAGTCTAAAGTCAGGAGCCTAATACTATTTTCATCTGCTCTTTGGTGTTGCTCAAATTAAAGATATTTATTGCAGTATCTGACGGTTGTGTGATTGCCGTTTTGCATGGCCTCTGTGTCGTTTTATCTGCCGTTGCGTTGAGGCAACGAGTCCGCCATCCAACCCAAAGCATCAGCAAGCAAGTGTTGGCGTATCACAATACCATTTGCGTTTTGCTGTCCAATTTTGCTCTGCGGCATTTGAAGAGAGGTAAGAAATTTTCGTCGTATTGGTCGTGGCTACCTTTGGAAGTTCGAGTTTTTGGAAAAAAGTGGCAGAACTTGGCGTTTTATAAAATGTCGAAACGTTGCATATCAGCAACGTAACTGCACAAAACACGTGTCATTTTGCCCTAATTCTTGCTTGATAAATACAAATCCATTTCCTTGCATACAAGCACTAGCGTACGCAGGATTTTCAAAAGGAGGGGGGCCAGGAAATTTGCAAAATAGTGAAGACCAAAAGAGTGTAGTCTTCATCAAAATTTAGCCCGTTTTTCTGCCCAAATTTAGGTGAGGACCAACCAAAAAAACAAAGGTCTTTAACGAGATTTAACCCATTTTTCCCAGATTTTCTGCCGAAATTTAAAAGGGGGGGGGCCTTGACTCGATTTTGCGCACTACTGTATACTTAGGTATTTATGCATTACTGGCACCCCAAAGGGGGGCCATGGCACCATGCCCCCCTCCCTAAATACGCCCCTGCATACAAGGAAGCATTTGGCGTAGCTATCGAATAGCTCTGTGTGAAACCATAAAAATTGGGAAAAAATACTGCAGTTTTATGCTTTTCTGTTCTTTGAATGCGACTCAAGTGAATACTGCTATAGTCAAATGACGTCATCTAACCAATCGGTATTTTAAAAGATTGTTGTGTGATATCCTATACATTGCGTACAATAATGTTTTAGCTGTAGATGTTCAGTTGTTACAAATGTTCTTCAGAGTTCAAAACTACATCATTTTGGTTGAAAGATTAAGGAAACTTACTTCGCCAATCGCCAGCCAAGTTCTTTTATAGATACTGGAATTTTTCACATCAGCTGGGATACAAAGCTCGAAATATCTAGACTTTGTAAAACATCATTTTACCTCAGAAACGGGGTCCAAAAAGGTCTTTACCTGCTGTAGGAAAGGTTAACTTTATTTGCGGTCATGCATCCATTTCAAAGAACTATTTGTCTTTAGCATAAGCTATTAAGTGTAGAATTTGATAGATGTTTCAAAGACCTTACATACTCTGTTGTATACTAAAAAAATATCTTACCTTGTCTATTTTTCATAGAAATCTGTTTTGTTACAGCACCTTTTCGAGTTCAATGTGCTACAGCAGTCACTGTTTTAAAATTGGCTTATTGCAAGCCGGTGCTTTCCTATACAACGCTGTTTGATTGGATCTGTGCTTCAAGAACACTTTTAATCGACGAAAGCGAAGCTAAAAGCAAAGACTCTGGACTTAAAGTCCACCCTCTGCTGCCGCACATGGCGGCTTTTTATCCGGAAAAATCGATGAGAAAAGCTGTGACGTGGCTTGAAACACAAACGAAATCGCTTCGAAAAGACAAAAAGTTTGCTTCTAAATCGTTAACATCGTGTATCTGGGGGTAACTTAGTCCATGCTCGTAGACAAGCTTTTTTGCAGGTATAAGAAGAGTCATCCAATTCCGAGTTTCCTGATTTCAAGACCAAACACGTGAAACCGGAAAGGCGTTTTAGTTTAAGACGTTAAATTTGAAGGAATTGGTTTAACTATAATGGTTAAGAAAATATTGTTTTATTTCGAATGTATGGGGCGAACCGGATGGTTAATTGCTTTTTCTTTTCTATCATAAAAACGCTTATCCTACAAATTCTGAATTCGAGATGTAGCCTTTTTGTAATTATGTAGTGCACTGTGTTATTTGTTTTTTTATGCTTTTTTTTTCTTTTTATATAAAGTAGGCAGAAGCCCCAACTTTTCTCAGTTTTTTGTTTTGATATAAGTTGGTCCTAATGTCGATAATATTTTTCAGCTAATTAATCAGTGATAAAACATGCTATTCTTTTTCAGTGTTGTTGTTTGATCTTGAATATTTTCGTAACGCATTCGTTGCTGGAGCGGGAGGTCTGAGGTTCAATCCTCAGGCCGGTCAAATCGGACACATTGTTGCCAACGACTCGCTACCGCTGTGACATTTCGAAAGGAGCTGTGTTGCCCGGACGCAATGACGCGGAGATGGGCCCCGCCAACTCTTTACACGCTTCGGCGTAATGCAGCGAGTATAATGAAAGATTTGATTAGAAATCTGCGTTTGTTGAATGGCTTTGTGTATTTTGCTTATTTTAAACTTTTCTCTGGCCGCTTAGTTTTCAATAACCTAAAGTTGGACATTTGAAAGATGCTTTTCTGGAAGTTTTGTAAGCAATTAGGTGCTTGTAAAAATCGTTTTTTTACCGTAATGCTAGCAGGACCGTTGAGAAGGGGAGGAAAGAGGTATGAATTACCCAGACCCAGTAGTTTGTGGAGGGCACCTGCTAATTTGAAAAAAATTTGTAAAATAGTGAGAAACGCGACTCGCTTTAAATTTCGGGGAAAAACTAGGCCAAAATTGGTAGACCTTTTGGTCTTTTCACTATTTCCAAAGCTTAAAATATCTGTTTGGTTCCGTTCCCGTAGTCTCTCAATGGCCTTGCTCGCAAGTGTCCCTGGTCAACTTCGGAATTCTCACGATCCTTCGCTAATACAATCTCCGTTTTTACTGCCGAATTGTTATTTTGAAAGATAGTAAGCTCAATAACATAACTTAGAAAACGTTCTAATAACCTACTATTGTAGGCTACATTTTAGTCTAATATTGTGCCTCCTAACACGCGTTGTTACTTGTGTTAGAAAGCTATCCAAATATCCATGCATTTTTCCACTATGGCTCAATTAAAATAAATGTTTTAATATGGGGTTAACATTTTTTTATTTGCCTACACTTTGTATGACGGTTTTTTGGTGGTTTGGAGCGACACGCTTCTAGTTTCACCACACTTTCCATATAATTATGATATTTGGATTATTAGAACGTTTCTTTAGTCGAAAGATATCAGTTGCCAGAATGCGTACAAACGATTGCAAATTATTGCAATTACGTTTATGGCTGTTATCAGCAAAGTCCATTGGTCACATTACCAAGAAAGGTAGTGTACTGTACGCCTCAATTTTTGCTAAGACGTATGGTACGGGTACGGTACGTTGGTACGCTGTTTGAATTTGGGTACTAAACGTACCGTACCTATACCTATTAAAAAATGATGCAACATCTAGAGGTGATTCTTTATGCTTCTGACCAACTAAATAAATGTAGATATCTTTCCTGCACAAAAATACAAATAGCATGGTGGTAGTGGCCTAATCGATGTCTTTGTTTTTCAAACTTAATTTTTGCATACAAATTGTCATTTTTTTATCACTAACCTATTTCTGAAGCATGAAAAATCACTTCTAGACGCTGCATTATCTTCTTCTCTATAAGACTTTAACGGCCTTAATTGAAGTATCGGCAAATAAAGCTCAGTTTAACATGTTGTTAAGTTCTAGTTCCCCTTGAAGCCAATGCTTATTAACTTCTTCGGTTCCGTTCATCCTTATTAAAAGTTCCTCATTTCATCCTCCCCTGATGAAAATACGTTTATTTATTTTCCAAATAATTTCGAAAAGCTGGGAGTATGAGGACGAGCTATCAAGGCTGGGAGATTTTGAACTACTTCCCAATAAAAATAGCTAAATTTTTATACTATTTTTGTACAAATTGCTGCTTCGAGACATTGCCGTTCACCAAAAAGAATGTTACCACTGTTACTCACTATTAGCTAACCAGTTTTGTTTTGTTTTTGGCTCACCCCTTTGTATTGGTTCACCCTCGCAAAAATTTAATTCACCCTTTTAAGAAACGCTGCCTTAAGCATATCTTTCGGTATAATACGAATCAGATATAAACAAAAACACGTCAACATAGGTCGCATGGCATATGTCATTAATGGATAGTTGTTTAACCAAATTGATTGAAGGTACGGTACGCAAAAAAAAGTACCGTACCAAGGACGGTACGCTTCAAATGTTGAACTAAAGTACGGTACGGTTAAAGGTGCGAGGTACGTACTGCGCAAATTCTGACCGTACCGTTTTGCCATCCTTGTACAATATTATAGTTCGTTTCTTTTAGTGTAAATACAGGACAGTTGAAAGCAGTAGTAGCCAGGATTTTTGATTGGGGGGGGCCTAAACCACAAATCCTTATTATTATCCTTATAAACCACAAAATTACAATTACAAAAATCACATGCAATGACGTCATCAGAAATTTTGGAGAAAGAAACTTTTTGTGGTGCAAAGATAACGTAGAATGGAAGATCTGAAGCTGTAGCCCGTTGGCATTTGACCAGGATTTTGGGGGTGAAAGAGAAAGGGCGAAAACTAATCGTTAAAAAGAGCAAATGTCTAACTTAGGAGACGTGTTGAGTAAGCTAGTGTACTTGAACGTATCACAAACGGGGGTCCATCCGTCGGCGGCTATGGGGTCTGGGGGCGAAGCCCCTAGCCGCTGGGCGATTTTTGTACGTTTTTGGAAAAAAAGCTATTTTAATCCCATTGGATCACACTTTGCACGTGTTCACAGGCATTTGAAAGAACTAAATTTTTAACATTTAAAAGCCAATTGAAAAAATTTATCTGTTCATCCTTCTTTTACTTGCAATTAAAGTCCAAAACACGTTAGCAGTGAATAGCAATCCGCTCGAAGATTTTCCTTCAAGATATTTGTTTTGTCATGAAGTTAACCAGTTATAGGAGTGCATGTACGGCCAGGGGGCCCAGGCCCCCTCAATTGAAATTCAATAATTTGTTTAATGAGCATTTTCCTTAGCTATTTTTTTAGGTATTTTGTGCGTAAAAACTGGCGAGGTGGAGGTGAACCGTTATTGAAAAATGGTATAATAGATGGTTACGCTTACTAAACATGTTATTCCTGGGCCGGATTTACATTGCTTGGGGTACATGGCAGTTGGGGGATTTTTGCAACATCTTCCTGCCAAACATAAGTAGAGACCAAGAAAAGTTCTATCTGTGCGCTGGACCCTGGCACTGTTCCATATTGCAAATACGGCGCTGGTTACTGCATTACGTTCATAAAAAGCTTAGATGAGGGCCTGAGGTAGCAACTTTTAGGACAAAAACCCTTGATTTCACCCTGGTTGTTCGTTTAAATTGGTTGGAAAAATTGAATTAAGGGGGTGCGCCGGGCCCCCTGGTCGTCAATATTATTTATTGTTAATTACTGTTGTAAGCGTGTAGTGTTGTACGCAAAGATGCTAAAAGAAACTGAAAATGAAGAAACAAGGTTTTTTTGTTAAATTTTTGTCATTGGTGGCATTGCAATTGGGGGGGGCCCCGGCCCCTTGTGCCACCCCCCTGCTGCGCCTATGATTTTGAAATAAGATCGCGCTCTTAAGTTCTTTCATAAAAAAAAAAACATTTAAAGCAAAATTTAATTACCTTTTTTTTTTCTTAAACGTGGAGGACTTGAGTAAATTCACTTTGTCAGACATTTTCTGAAACCTTCAGGAATTGCATGACATTATTATGTCGTGGACAGGTGGTCGCCATTATTATTACTTACTTTTATACGCGTAAATCCTAAATTAAAGAAACTGCAATTCCGGACAAGGACAACATACTGGCTATGCTCTCATTATATTTATCGTCGGTAGTATTTCAATTAGGGGTTTGCATTACCGCCTGTGTTATAGCATTAAGTTCGTAATAACGTTAAACGAAGGCCTGGGGTTGCAACTTTTAGTACAAAACTCTTAGATTTTTCACAGGTTTTGCATATAAATTGTTAAAAATTTAAATTACAAGGCTCCTGGCCCGGGACCTTAGGTCATCAGTTAGGGTCCCCGGGGCATTCTGGTTATCAGTTAGGGGCTCCGGGGCCCCCTGGTTGTCGGTTAGGGGCCCCGGCGCACCTTGGTCGTTAGTTAGGGGCCTTGGGGCCCCCTTGTCGCCAGTTCGGGGGCCCCGGGGCACCCTGGTCGTTAGTTAGGGGCCCATTAGTTGTCAGTTTGGGTCCCCCTAGTTGTCAGTTAGAGTCCCCTTGGTTGTCAGGGGCCCAAACGCCCCCTGGTTGTCGGTTAGGAACCCTTGGTCGTCAATTAGGGACCCCAGGGCCCCCTGTTCGTCAGTTAAGAGGCCGCGGATCCCTCGTTTCTTAGTTAAGGGCCCCGGGGCCCCCTGGTTGTCGGTTAGTGGCCCCGGGGCCCCCTGGTTGTTAGTTAGAACCCTGGGGCTCCCTGGTCGTAAGTTAGGGCCCCCGAGGCCTCCTGGTTGTCGGTTGGGGGCCTTGGGGCGCTCTGGTTGTTAGTTAGGGGCCCCGGGGCTCCCACGTCGTCCGTAACTGCAACTAAACATTGCTAGGTCATAATTTTTTATCATTGGTGGTATTTTAATTGGGGGGGCGCGGCCCCCCTGGCTACGCCTATGGTAGTAGCATATGTGTTTCGGTTTTTTCAGCGTTAATTAGACCAATAGTTAAGTTATTGTTAGTTGGCTACCACTACCATAGTTTAACTGTTTACTTAATTGCTATAATTGTCCTTATGTTATAAGCAGGGCAGCAAAATCGAAAAAACTCGGTCTTTTTGCGAACTCGAATAAAACTTTTCGAATTCATCAAAAAAAAAGTTTAAAAATTGTCGGAAAAAATTATTGTTTGTTGATTAAGCCGTGTAAATTGATTGATGACTTAATAGTTTTCTCAGCCTGAACTCGAAAAAACATATTTTTGCCGAACTTGAACTCGAAATAACTAACGTAGAGAACTCGAACTTGCTAAGACAGGCTGAACTCTAATAAAAACCGATTGAGTTCACAAGCCTTGATTACAAGAACAGTCTTGAGATAGCCAAATGAAGCAACTTCGTTCCTCTACTGGTTGCGTTTTTGCTTTTTTCGATATTTCTTGCCCTCATCAACGTTTCATAATTACCAATGGGCAATCAAATCACCTTGATGAGAACAGATGTCTATCTATGGTCTATCTAAATTACGTTCATATTAAGGTAAGTTGCACTTTTTTCCACGAACGTAGTTTGTAGTAGGTTTGTGACTATTTTTTAGACGCGAAATTAATTATTTCTCACTTAATAGTTGATGACGTGCAAAATGCAACCTGAAATGTGATTTTGCTTCGTCTGAACAAGTTTTGTATTAAGCTTCTTTCGTGTTTTACAAGATACGGCGAACTGTAATGTCAACCCTGCGAACGTGATCACCGCGTAAGAATAATTTTGGACGGAAGGGTATTGATGAAAAGATTGAAGTTACTCGAGTGACAGAACTAGCCGTAAGTTTTTTTTGTTTTTTTGCCGCTGGTCACTTCTTTTTTATGAAGGTGACAAAATAAACCCATTTATTTGATGGTTAAATTATTAAAATTTTTAGTTAAACGTAGATTTTTTGGGACGAAACTGGCCTATTCATTGAAAACGAGAGAACAGTGTTAGGGGTACGTCCTAAAATGTTTACTTCATTTTGCAGATTTCTTGTGTTTACAGTTAACGTTTTCATTGGTCTGAAGTGAACTTCAGTTCAAACGTGAGCAATCAATGGAAAAAATTATCCTTTAAAAAGTAAACAAGTCGTTTTCCTCACTCGTGTCCAAGTCATGTACCTATTTAGTGTTGTGCAGGTCTATTATTTTTGTCCTGGAAAGTTCGTCGAGCTGAGCAAATGCGCAAAACGTGTCTTGTTAATAACTGAATGAAAGCTTGATTAACGGCTTTTCGCCTTTTAAACAAGATCTTTTTGGCACTCGGAATGCTTCTTTGTCACTTCCGGACTTTTGCCTCTAGAAAAAGTAGAAAAAATCCTGTACCGACTGCGTGCGATTTTAGTTGCCATATCACTGGTAGCTGAAAGACGAAGAAGGATAGCAATTGCAGTTATGTGGTGATATTTGAAGCGCGTTATTACCAGATATGAAAAAAATTTCAGGAAGATATCAAATTGGGATTATTTTTTTGTTCAAATTTTGGTCTATTCAAGCCCAAGGTTTGAATGATACAGGTAAGGGTAAGCGACTACTTAATTTTGATCAAATGCTCAATTTGGCGTGATATAAGCTGGTAATCAATAACATCTCTATATATGTAAATTCTATGCTTCCTTAATACCCGGAATCGCCAAGGGGGAGACTTTAATCCGAAGCTAAAATATTTCAGTTCGAAAAATGTATCCAGATTCCTGCGAGAAACGTTTGAGCAAACTGTCTCATTTTAATCGTACCACAGGCAAGAATTTAGGGCAAAGCCCCTAGCCGCTGAGTGATTTTTGTAATTTATCAAAAAAAACAACTTTCAACTCTATTTGAATCACATTTCGCTCGTTTTGACCAATTTAAAAGAATTTAATTGCTTAGCCTCTTCAGTCTCCCTTATGGGCTAAATCCAAAACACGTTAAAAAGGTTGCATTTTGGGTTAAATTTTCTAAAAGAGTTGGTTAAGGGGGGTCATTTAGTCCTTCTTAGTTGCGCCACAATCTGATTATGGGCCCCAATGCCGACAACGTGCTGTATTATTTGAGCTAACCAGGTATAAAACAAAACAAAGTGAAATAAATTGTGGGGTCTTGCTCTTTCACCTATAAGCTGTCAATCAAGAAAATTGTGTGCGCCGTGCTGATAAATACGGTATTATTTTCAAATACGATTAAGTTGACCAAAAAAAACAAACAGCTTTGCTTTCTGCTATCCATCTGTAATATGCTAACGGTAATTTTTTTTACGTTAGAATTAAAAAGCTGATTGGATAACCTACTAATTTTTTTGTAAAGTTATCTATTATTCTACCTTTTTACATGAGGTTTTGCTGTGGCGTTGATGAAAATTTTCAACACCCTTTCGTCATAAATACAGTATTGGTTATTTCATTGCAGAAGCTAGTATCAGGAATAGTATTACCTTATAAAAGTATTCAGAACAACCGTGATATCTTTCATAACAAAATGGTGTTGCAAACTAACTTAGCTACATTGCTATATTTTTCAGACCTAACATAACTTTCTGTTTTTTTTCGGGCATGATTTGGGCTTCAAATCAGTTTTCGGGTTTGGGCCTAAACTAGTCGGCCCGTTTACAACTCTGGAATTTCAACCTTTTAACATGAGTAATTCGGAACGGCGTCAATCATAGCATACGAGCGTATTTTTATTTTAACCAGGAATTCAGAACGACCCTTCTCAACACACAAGCTACCATCAGCTGCTTAGAATAAGGATCCCTCTTGCACTTACAATTTAATGCCTAGTGTGGACCGAACCAAATTGTGCACTAGTAATTTTGCACCTATTCCGTGAAAAATTACTAGAGTCTTACGAACAGTATTTTTGAAATCGCGATAAGTGGTCAAGATCCGATCTATACACCGGGTGTAAAATTGATATTATACTGAAGTATTTTTAGTTTGTTTTACCCAACTGGCAGCTTCTACGCTGGTAAGGTGGTACGCCAGGCGTTCCGACCTCAGCTAATACGCTCACGTACAATTTTACGCGCAGTAAAACCAGGCCTAACTAGTAAAAGCTTTTTGTTAGAGGAAATTCAAACCTTTAAGCAATTCCTGACTTTTTTATAAGTGTTTTACAATATTTCAGTTGTTACCTAACTTTCATTACGTAAACTTTCCGGTGTTTCCTAGCCACTACTCCATATTAGGATTAACTTTTTTAATTGATTGTTTTTGCGCTTTCTCTTTTTTTCGGTGTATTTGGCGAACAATAAACTTGATTTGATTTGATTACCGTTCGCCTGCTTCATCTCCTGTTGAGAGCTTTTTTCCTGGTTAGCTATATTAAATTTGCATTGCAACGTTTTATAGATAATGATGCAGTTCATGGGTTGAGAAGGAGAATTTAGTTGCATGTAAATGATGTAAATTGAATCCAGCAAAGTTTAATGGAAAACAATATCATTAAGTCTTAATGGAGAAAGTCGAGTATTTGGTTTTATGACATGATATGAACAAACCTATAATGGCATCATTAGTAGATCCTAATAATCATACAATTTTCTCCACGCTTATGATGTAATTATTTAATTTTTCGAAAAGTCTTTTAAACTTCATTTCAAAACTTGATCGAATTTGCCCAATATAAGTGATAATGTAAAGATGCTTTTAAATTGTAGGCTATACTTCAGAAAGGGTATGGTTGTATTCAGTACTTAAACTGTAAATTTTTGCATGGGGAGACGCTTACGCAGCCTTGACCAAATGCATTCGGAATGCGAATGACATTAAGTGGAAATTATGATTCAGGTTCAAATTCTGTCCCTGGATTCGATTGAAGACCAAAGAAAAGGTTTTCACCACAATGTGGCTCTACATTTGGCCGGTATTTGGGATTTATTCTTGCTGACAGGCACTTTTTCGTCTAATCGTCCAGCACTATAATCTCGATGGTGGGACGCTAAATTTCGATGGGGGGACGCTAATTCTCGATGGGGACGCATCCCCCTACAATTTAAGTACTGGTAGTATTGGTGATATAATGGATTTGATCAAAATTTAACTGAAGACACTTCTTTCCTTGTATCAGTATCACCACTTATCGGTACAGCGAGAATTCTGGACCCATATAAGTGGTGATGCCCAGGGCCTACAAGAGGAGGGTTAAGTGAGTACATCGCACCTGGGCCCAGAAGATCCTAATAGTTTACGTGTTGAGTATTCTGTAAAACTTTTCAATATGGTAGTGATATTTTTTTGTTTATTTATTTTGGCCTTCGCCTTCATTCAGGCCAATAACTAGTCCAAAGTCAGGCGAAAACCTTTTTTTTATTTTGGTCTTCGCTTAATTTCCGGAGAAACACAGTCGTATTTACCAGTCTTCGTACCCCTGAAAAAATTTTTCTCTGAGGCCTTGGTGATGCCATACAACTAGACCCACATACTGGTACAGTAAGTGTTTGCAGATGAATTTTGATGAGAGCTTATATGTGTACAATGGTTGAGCACAATGGTTCTTGTTATATAAATTATGATGGCCCGGTCCATTTGTCAAGATGGACCTTTTAATTTATTGTCTGGATGATGGATTCGGACTCCGTTTTGTTCATTAACGATTTTGTGCCTCCGAAAAGAATCACCTACGTTAGTTTCAATTTCATTAATTTTTGGTCTGTTTTCTGACCCCCAATAACCTTCGGCTTAGAAGCCTCACTGCCGACATTTTTGTTTTTTTAGCGCAAATATTGCTTTGATTAATTTTATACTTAAATTCGAACCTCTCTTGTTCAGTTTTTAAGACCCTTAAATGATTATAATAGTTTTATTACATGGTAGCTCAACAAACATATTTTTTGCTCTAGGAAATAGTAAATTTGCTAAATGATGCTTGATTATTTAATTATACTACCCTTGTTGAATTGACTAATGAAAAAGCTTGCTCCAAGTAAATTGCTGAATTTCCGGTCCTTCATCTAGTAACGTGTTTGCATCACGAAATCTTACATTCATAATTAGTTTACTGCAGTCTGCATGTTCACTGACGTAATTTTAAAAAGCTGCTGTAAATAAGCTACGTGGATCTTGAAAATTGACAAAAAACTTTTTTAATTTGAAACAAAAATAATCAGATAATTTTTGCTTAGAATGGCTCTTATTAACGATGCGTAATGGTCATAACATTATGAGACGCAATTTGAAACAATGTCTATGCAAATATTGGCCAAGATTAATGGGGAAAGGGTATCCAAATTTGAAGGTGAAAAGAAAAGGAGGGCGAACCCTAAAAGAATATGAACACGCTGGTGAAATTCGTTAATTTTGTTTTTCGATTATAACTTGAAAATCTAATTTTTTTGAATGTTTCAATTCGTCTCCAACTTGACCACTTTATAGTGGCAAAAAAATAAAATTCAAATCGCCACAACGTTTAACCTTTTGTTGAGCTTCAGAACTATGAGCACTTTGAAAATTTTTTGTAGCTCACAATGCTCAAAAACCACTTTCCTCTTACAATTAAGCGTCAGAAACCATGAGCACTTGGAAAATTTTTTTTAGCTCACAATGCCCAAAAACCATTTTCTTCCACCATATAAATCTTGTCTTCTTAGCGTCCCCATTTCCCAGTACTTTTGCCTTGTATATATTAGACACCTGTGGATTTTCTCTCAACCAAAATTCCTAGATAGTTGTCTCTGCTAGACTTGCATTCATATTCAGCAATATAGTTGCTGTTGGCTTGATGGGTATCGGTAATTTTAATGGCCAATTTCCGAATAAGTGGTATAACTAACTTCATAAATACGCTATATATGAATAGCCTAACAACTTACTGTAAAAGGATATTTATTATTTTGATTTCCGTATTTTCTCTTTTATTTTATTTTTTCTTAAGATGGCTGTGATGTGGACAAAAATTGCGGGTCCGATATATCAGAAGAGAGATGCATAGAAAGAAACTGCTGCTACATCGGAGCCTCTCCAACTCGTTTGTATCAATGCGTACAAAAACGAAGTAATTTACGTAGAATGCAATGTAATTTTAGCTTTAACGCTTTCTGACATAAACTACAATTTCTACTATCTAATTTTTCTTGTCATATCTAACCCTTTTTCGGAAGACTTGATACTCCTTCTCTTAGTATGTTTCATATCACGTCGTTTAGAATGCCTGTATAAGGTTGAGGAAGAAATTATACGAATAAGATTGAGGAAAAAAGTATACGCAGCTCGCACGAGTATATATATTAAATAGCCTGTAAACTGCAGCTAGTACTTGGAATCTGGTTTTAAATTTTTTGCTCTTACAAAATGCAAAACTCTCTAGGTAAAAATTTACAACATTTGATTTTTTAAGCTGGGTAGCGTTGCTAAATGGTTCGCATCGAATTTTGCAGATTCGATCTGATCTATACTGACTGTGACATACATTTTGATTTTTTTTTTTTTAGTCCCAGCTCCAAATGACTTCGGTGAAGAATTTAGACCTCTCCCACCGCCTAGTGAGGAGTCGCTTCCCGAGGCCTTACCACCTGATGCTATTCAATTGTCACACCATCTGAAGCAGAATCTTGACAGGTTCAAGCAAGATCCAAATCTGTCTCCTTTCCGAGCGCTAAATATTGTGGATCAGGTAATTATAGCTAAAGCAATGTAGTTTGATTTCTTAAATCATTTTCAACGTATTAGCAGAAAATGTATTCATAAATTAGAATTTAAGGTTTCTAGAAGTTTTTTTTTTCAATTTCACGAGCGATTTTTCCAATTTTTTTGTGCTTTATTAAATTTTTCAAGTAATTCATCCAGATATATCAACTTTTTGAGTAAAAACCGTCACGATATCTAAGCATTCTTGTAATTCAAGTTCTGTACTAGCATATTATGTTGGCGATTACCAATGATAACTATGTTTGATTATGATTAAAAAAAGAGTTATTTTTGATAAATGTTGGTTGTACTTAATTGTACAAGTAAAATTTCGTGATGTTTTTAACTAATATGAATTCAGTAATTGCGTTTCGTGATAAATGAAACGGGTTCGTGAGAAGATTTCAAGTTGTTGTTGATATTGAAAAATAGTAATTATATTTGACACCCGTTGACGTAACGTTAAATTGAAATCTGTTAACAGAGTCGACTTTTTCTAGTGCAGCTTAGCGATTCACTCCTTAAATTTAACTGGATGAGGACACTATCTAATGTTTCTCGAAGATTTCCCAATCATCTGAGTTGTCGGAAAAAATCCTCCAAGCTAAAGGAAAATTTCCCTAATCAGTATTCATAAGTTTATTTTACATTTTATTTTTTGGCTTAGTAGTCTTATGCCGAGCTCTGGCCCCCCCCCCCCCAAAAAAAAAACAACTATTATGCAAAAATCCCTGCCATAGTTGCAGATTTCTGGAGTGGAGAGAAAACAGTTGAATTTTTAGCTGCGCTCATATGAAAATTGGCTTAATTTGAAAATTTGAATATAGCTATTGTCCTACCTGTCCTTAACGTTGTGTAATATTTTGTTTTGCAGTTGCAAAATTATTTACGGTACAAAGCTGAAGAGGGCGACCCAATTGACTGGTGGTATCAAGAAAAAGGAATGTTTAATGCAAGAATCAAGGTACGGCACATGTTAGCTTCATTAAACCATATCCCACTATGTAAGAGTCCAGTCGTATTTGGATTTCGACCCAAATCGTCGTCGAAAATGATTTTCATTATACGCTCATAGCAATGGCGCAACCAGGGGGCTAAGGGGGATTCAGCTCCCCCTTAGTAAAGTCACTTAGAGCATTTAACCCTTACAAGTGTTTAAACGTGTTTTGGACTTGACCTGTTACTAGGTAAGGACGGGGCTGAGAGGCTGGGCAATTTAATTCTTTCAAATGGTTTCAAAATTTCAGCGATTTAGTTCGTTCAAATGCCTCGAAAAGCATGCGAAATGTGATCAAAATGGCTATTTTTGCCGAAAAAATACAAAAATCCCCCAGCTGCCTGGGGTTTCGACCGCAGACTCACGTATGTGTTACGCTTAAGTTGCAGCAGTTGCTCAGCAGGCTCACATATATAACACATTTTTGAACACAAACGATTTTTATTTTTGGTTCAAGTCCTCCCCTTTAACAAAATCCTCGTTTCTGAAAGTATCCAATATGTTAAAAGTTGCTTGTATCCACCGTTGATTGATTGATTGATTGATTGATAAATAACCGCCAGTTGATGTACATGAAAGAGCAAAACGTCCACCAAGTACTTGTAACGTTCAGCCATTTTTTGAACACTTTGCTTTCCTAATTTGGTATCGTACACCTACCCATTGTAATGAGACATCAGTATCAATAATTGCTGCCATATGCCAGTTATACTGTCATCAAATTTATATTTCCTAATTTGGACTCTGAGAATTTTGATAGACACTTTTCAACTTCCGGCCTTTCGTAATTTATATAGTCAAAGTCAAAGATAAGTTTAGCATATTTTTTGATTATTTTTGCATATTATAAGATATTTCATAGGCTGATCCGGACAATTTTAATGGGAAAGTTGATTTCGAAAGCGGAACTGTTGTACAAGTGAAACGTCCAAACGGAAAACCATTGAGTGGCATTGCTGGTTTGATATTGGTTGAGTATTTTACAATCGGAAACGTTTGGAAAAAATTGGATCAAAATTTTGCAACAAGGTAAGGTTTTCTTTAAAAACAGCAAATGATGCAGATGAAAGTTTGACTTTTTGTTGTTGCGGTTGTTGTTGTTGGCAGTTTTAATCTGCTTGAGTGTGTTTCAGTAGGGATAATTGCCTTATCGTATTAATGTTTTTGGTTGAGAATCTTGTTTTCTTCGCGCCAAGCTATCATTTTAATATATATATTTAATCCTTCACGGTAAGGAAACCTTGTTGTCCATGCTTTCCATTTTGTAGTCAACGTTACTCCGGAAGCTTATTTGTATGTTTTGATCCGTTTGGGATTTGAACCGCAATCTACTGTTTCAATATAGCTGATGTTCTATTTACGAGGCGAAGCGGGTCAATGAAACTAACTTTTTCTATCGCAGAATTGAGGAGAGTCGAGACAGTTGCCGAAAAACATTTCGTGTGACTGATACGTCAACGGTGTTGTCTGTGGTGGCATTTAACCAGAGATGGGAGGAAGTAAAAATATCTCTGGATGTTTCAGTGAAACAAAAGCTGAAGAGGAACTTCGAAGAAGAAAATAAAAAGTAATTTTTTTACATATAGTGTTTCAACCAACAGTTGGTCGAGCGATTACGCGTACGTCTCTGGAGCTGAAGGTTTGAAGTTCAAATCTCGGACAGGTCAAATCGGACACAGTGTTGCCAACGGCTCGCCACCGCAGTGACGTTTCTTTGAAAGGAGCTGTGGAGCAATGACGCGGAGATGCGCCCCGCAAACTCGCTACATGCTTCGGCGTATTACAGCAAGTATAATGATATATTTGACTGATTTGATTTGAATTGTACCACAAACCGAGAGAGACTGTTGAATGGTTGTTTTAATAACAACTCTCCGTTTTACTTCCTAAGTTAAAAAATCCGTAAATATAATTTTGAAAACTGCTTTGCACTGCTGCCACAAGAAATTAAAACTTGAGAGTTTGTTTTAACATTGTGTGAAAACTCTATTTTTGCTTTGTTTTGGTCAACAGGTTAATTTGTGATACTTTGAACGAGGTGTCTGAACGTTGGTCTGGTGCTCGTTGCACTTCGTCGGATTTGAATGGAGACTCAATATCTTGCGACTGCAATTTCGCCAACCTCACAAGAGGTTTTGTGCACTCTTCTGTTGCCTCCTTAGAATTTGTCGAAAACACGAAACCTTTTTCAAATATCCAGGTATGGTCGAATCAAATTTGGACTTGCCGTGATTTGAGCAAAACTTTTCAAATGATTAAGTTATATGCTTAAATCCGGAAATTTCAGTTGATTTCTTAAATTTATCACAACTTGCAGACGAAACCACAAAATGCTCGCTTGGTTGTGCGGAAGCTAGGTCTAAGTTTACTGCTCTTATCTTTACTTTGGGCTTGCGTTTTCAGTATAAGCAGTAATTAAATCAACAGGCAGCCACCTTTACCACAATTCTTCTAGTCTAAAGGTCACGTAGCCCAAGCGCATAATATTGAGATGGCCTCGGCCAAGGCACACAACCAGGATTTTGCTAAGTGGGGCTTTAAGTTATTTTTGTTCGCAAAGTGTCTCATTTGGGCTGCGTGCTAAACAAACTGGCGAAACTCATACGTATCACAAACAGAGCAGGTCTGGTAACGTATCCCTCAGCCGGTCGAAAACCATTTGGAAGAGTTAAATTGCAGCCCCTTTATCCCTCCTTTTACCTACAGGTCAAGTTCAAAACATTTAATCGCTTACATTTTTGAGTTGAATTATCGAAGTAACTTAATTGGGTAAGAGCGGGTTGAGCTCCCTTAGGCCCCCTCCTGGTTGCGCCACTGCCTCGGCCTATTCATCAAAGCTTTGGGTATACAGTCAGTACAATAACGCATTTAGTAAGTGGCTCAAGAGAATCAGGAATTTGACAAATTCTCTAATCAAAATCAAATCTTTCATTATACTCGTTGTATTATGCGGAAGCGTGTAACGAGTTTGCGGGGCCCATCTCCACGTCATTGCGTCTGTGGACAACAAAGCTCGTTTTGAAGAAATGTCGCAGCGGTGGCGTGCCGTTGGCAACACTTTGTCCGATTTGGCCGGCCCGAGTTTTAAACCTCAGACCTCCCTCTCCATAGACGAACGCGTAACCGCTCGAAAATTGTGTTCTGTAAAATTGCGTATTGCGAATAAGTCGCAGCAATATGGCTTGAATCTTGCTGTAACATTCGATACATAATCACCTATTGCATGAGTTGGATGTTCAATTTTGTTTTCCAAATTTGTTATTTAATCTGATACTCGACCATTAATGACTTAACATCATTTAGAAAGTTGCTTTGTTCAAGCATCGACAAGCTTTACTAGACTTTTCTTGTCATTGACTTGTGCCAAAATGCGGATAGCTGCGAGAATTCACTTCAGTGCATCTTATGTAATATGTAATATTTATGTAATATCACGTAATATTTTAATTCACCACTAATTAACAATTTGCTGCAGCATTGCAAGTCGTTTTCAAAACTGTGTCTTTTTTGCCGAATCAAAAACTTTCCATTCCAAAGATAACCACTTCAAATACTGGCCCTTAAATAAACACTTTATTCCCAACCATAAGAGATATCGTTTTTACATTTTCAGTTTTCAGGATCTCGTGTTGATTTGAGTAATGCAAAAAAAAAGTGCCAAAATGCAAGAGGACCTTGTCAGTCAGAGAGTTTTTATCACCTCAAGAACATCGCTAACACATAAACTCTTTGATTTGCACGTTTTTTTCATGATTAGGTACTTTGGAGGAGATAACTCAGCGATAAGCACGTGCCGGAACTGCAAATTAGACCGGGAAAACGCTAACAAAGTCCACTCCCCATACCTACATCGTCTGCCAAATGTGTTTGGTCTTATTTTGGTCCTATAAATATTCAGTAGCGTAGCCAGGGGGGGGGCTGTAGCCCCCCCCCCCCCAATTGGCCTGTCAACCAGAATGCAGAATAAGAAAAATACCACTTTTTTAGCTCTTTTGAGATGTTCTTTTTGCGCTGGAATTGACTAAAAAGCGATTTAAAGCATCTTTTGAAACATATATTCAGGGAGGGAGCTAATTTATCAAAAATTGAAGTCACAAGTCAATAAAAACTTTTAAAAATGCCCAAAAGTAAACAATCAAATTTGATCGCTAGTGTAAAAACGCCAAACATAGGTTTTATTAACAAATATATTATAAACTCAGGAATAAGCCGGGGAGGGGGGGCTATTCAGTGTTAGTTAATTACCAATCACTTCTCTTAAATATCTTTCCATTAGCCCCCCCCCCATTTATTTTTATAAAATATACTCCGTGTGAGTTTTATTCAAAAATAGGATTTTATGATTAACCAGCATGTAAACAAGAGAATTGCAATGCTATCATTAGCCACTTCCCACATAGCCCATTTTGCAACCAGTTGAATCATGTTGCGCTGCCAATTTCTATGCCACGTTTTAAAAGCATTATTTTTTATTAAAATACAGTAGCTCTAAAATTAAGTTATTTTTGAAAAAAAAATGCAAAATTTTCAAGCGCTGGGGGCTGGGGACTCCGCCGCCATTGGCCTCCGGCGGCTAGGGACTCCGTCCCAAGACCCCCAAAACAGCCCCCCATTGCGAATTTCTGGCTACGCGCCTGCAAATAGTTATTTAATTTTGCAGATTACGGAAGTAAGCATGGAAAGTTTAGCGTTTGGAAGCCTTTCGATTACGCTCTTGGGTTTGGTTTTGACTCTGCGAAAGCGCTCTAAATCGGTAACAAGTGCAAGCGTCAGAATCAAAGAACGAACGGTGGTACACATCAATTTTGTAGTCGCTCTAACGGCTTTGCATTTGACTAATCTTATTAATGAGGTGATATATATGGAAGACCTCTTGTGCAAGTTGACTGTCGTATTCAGGTTAGTGCAGTAAGGCTTGAAAAGTGGTGTAAATCCATAGTTTTTGCTTTACTTACATCTACACCAGAACCAGTTTGTGTCATGTTATTTTAGCTCAGTGTCAATCAATCAAAAGATATTATGCATTTATGTGAAACAGCACATAGAGAGACCGCGCTATGGAGCGAAAATAATTTTCTAGCCGCAGCCAGGCACCTTTTCCTACTCCAGTCTAAACAAACCAAAAGTAACATGGTTCGCAACAAACAATTTTTGTTAAAACATAAAGAAAAAAGGAAAAGAATGTCAAAAAAATCACTTGTTTTGTAGGCCTACTGTAAAATTAAACAAGACCCAATATAACTACCTCTCTATCCCTCTTTCATTTTTTTTAAATGCTGGTATTCAGTTGCCAGCGAAGAGATAAAATCACAGTAAGTTGGTCCAACAAGGGTATAAAGTTTAAACAAAACCTAACGGTTCAGCTATAGTTCCGGTGGGATGTGCAAAATGTATTTTTTGCAGTCAATACTTCACGCTTGCTAGCGCTATGTGGATGTTGATGGAATGCCTTACGTTGTACATCAATATAACAAAGAAGAAAACAAAACACACGTATCTGAGATGCATTAAACTGCTTACAAGCTGGGGTATACCAGCAGTCATTATCATCATTTCAGCAGGTACATAAAATTTTTGAGTTTAGCAATTACTATTTGCTTACTTAGATTTCAAGACCAATGTGGAATAACTAAAAATTGTTGAGATAACATAATTTTGAAGAAAAATAGAAAAATTACTTGAATTTTAGAATTTGCGGACAGTTTAGCTGATGATTCCAAACTGAGTGTAGTATTAACATGGTCATCCTTATACAAAAGAAAATAATTTGAATTTAAAGCTTTGTGATTTTCAAGTAAATTTAGCCAAAGCCAAAACTGAAAACTTTGAAAAATAGGGTTGACTTCAAAGACACCCAATCGGCCTGTTTTATATGTCGAAACTTCATAGATTGGAAATCTTTTTGTTCGTAATTGCAAAGATAAATATAGCTGCACTGATTTAAGCAGCATCTTACGTGATAGAATATACTTGTAATTTGGCCAGTCCTAATTAAATAAGGAAGTCCAAAACAGATTAATTTCAGGAATTTTTCATTAAATTCGGTTGGTTCTTGGGTGGGTGCCTGTAAGTCTTTGATATGAGCCTACCAAGTTCGGCAGATAATTGACTGTGAAGCACTGAAGCCTATTATTTTTTTACTTTGTTTTATATACGACCCAACTTGGTAAGAACTTATTAAATTTGGCTGAAATTCATTTCACTCCAAAAAAACGTAATCTTTTCGCTAATCTAAATCAAATTAAAGCCTTTAAACCTGATCCGGCCAAAAGCAATTGTACTGTCTTTGGTTTGGTTCTGAAGCATTTTTAGCAATTCTGTATGTATACATCATGGTATCCAATTTTCTTATCCTGACAGTAAAAAAAGTGTCGTTTTTTCCTTCTTTAGACAAAGATGCTATTGCCGAACTTTTAAATCCTTTTTTTTATCCTAAAGGTTGCAAATTTTGAAGCCTGTTATCAATTTAGCGAGTGGCTATTCAAAAATGGGCTTAAATTTGCTGCAATTAGTAATTCTTGCAAGCAACTTGGAAATAGGAAGTCTACCCCTTGCAAAAAACGCAACAAAGAAAAAAGTATTAGCAAAAAAAAAAAAAAACACTTGCAAACTTTTGTGTACAAAAGATGTGCTTTTAATTAGTTCATACAATACTTTCAGCTATTGGTTTGTCCGCTGGAACGTATGTGAATATTCAGTCTTCGGAAACCTTATGTACTACAGATGACCTTCGCATTGAACAACCTTTCTCGGTTTGGCATTTTGCAACTAACTTATAATTTGTTTTGATTAATTAGGCTGCTGGCTTAACGATTTGTAAACATATATAGGTTTATGTTGGCTTATCAGTGGCCAGAGCTGTCTGTTTTTCTAGTGTCATAACCTGAACGTTAACTATATGCTTGAAAGTCACGAAAAAGTTTTGGATTTTCCTGCTACCAGCATTAAAAATGTGATTTTATGCATTTGGCGGCATTATTGAGTTAACGTTAGCAAAGTGTAAACTGTGGACCATTGTTAAATTTTTCCTTCCTGAAATGAAGCAGCGAGCAGTAAATCTTATCTATGTCATTTAGGTACAGCGTACCTAAAGTACCTTGAGGAAACTTTCCTTTAAGGCAGTGCTATCGTCGAGGGTAGGCTTGGCCATCCGACTTATTTTGGCAGAGTAGGCTACTGCCTGCTTAGCCTCGCGTTTGCTATTACTTTCCACTGATTATTTTTGGTCTTACACCGAAATTCGGCTGGAAAGTCGACCAAATCTTGGTGAAGACTTTTGTATAATGCGCCCGTAAAATTGAACAAATCGTAGACATTTTTTGGTCTTCACTTTTAATTTGGCCAAAAATTGGGACCGATTCCGGAGCTTATCTACAACGACACTTCCAGACCATAACCATCTATTTGTTTAGGACGGCAGCATTGCTTTAAGGCCCATTGTCGTCTTTACTTGCTCTTCGACATACAACATTTCGAAAGAAATTTACTCGATTTTTTTTTTGTAGAATGTGCCTCGTTGCTCATTGAGTACTGAAAAACACATGATATGGGCAGTGGCCGCCCCTTTGCTGGTAATCTTTGTTTCAAATTTCTTCATGATGGCCCACATCATCGGATTTGTTATGTGGCTGAATATGCAATCAAAGTCATTGAAATTTTCGAAGCACAAATCCCAAGGAATTCACGTATGGTAAGGAGAAGTGTCTTGATGGTTAAAAGTGTTACAGAAACTAGTCGACCTACCTTCATAGCGTCAGCACTGACGTCATTATTGGAGAGTCCATTATTTTGTGTGCTTTTGTACGATGTTATTTAATGTAGTTTAATATCCTCACCTTAACAGTGGTCGAGTGGATAGAGCGTCTGCTACTGAAACTGTAGATTTAGGTTCATTTACTGATTGGATCGCACCAAAGATCATTAAAACTGGTATTTGGCAGCTTTCAGCCAGAAAATAGACAGTGTAACGACTCCACTGTGGTTGTAGAGTCTACAATGTAGACGGAAGGGCAGTATAATTACACGACCGTAAGGTCCCCTCTTTGTTTACTGGCCAAGGCAACTTGGTAAATGATGTAATTACGTTGTGTCGACCTGCTCCGGTTAATTTTTTCTTTTCTGAAAAAAAGTCAGCCAACAGAAAAACTTTAATAATGCGGCACATAATTGTGAGTAGTGTATTTGGTCATTTATATGAACTTTTTTGGCTCCAAATATTGTTATTAAGTCAACGATTGATTTATCCAATACGTTTTGGAATTCCATCAATTTTTTCTACCAGTGCCAATATTTTTGATATGTTGAGTAAATTTGCTTTAATTACCTTTTCCGTGCTGATATTATGTGCTTGGCATTGTCTAAATATTTATTGATATTAATTCGAATTTTTTCTAGGCATGCGACAAAAGGAATTTTAGTATTAATTCCAATTCTTGGTTTGCCGTGGCTAATTGGATATTTCTTGCTCATTTTCAACTATCAAGTCGACATCGCCTTTCAATATGCTCACGTAATTATGAACGGCTTGCAAGGAGTAACCATTTTTATCCTCTACTGTGGGCTCAACCAAGAGGTATATAAGAAAAACATAAAATTAATTTTTTGCAAAAGCATGACGCTCATTTTTGCTCAAAATTAAAGAACACTGGTCAGAACATTGCATTAGAAAGTAATCAGCGTTTTTTTTGGATGTTTGTGTATTGCTATTCTTGTTATGTCTAAACACTAAGTTATTTTGAGAATCATGATCTATGTCAAAAAACAATCTTTGCTAAACCAAGGCTTTTCGTATCCCTTTATTCTTCAATAAAATTTAAGAACAAATGAGGATGAAGATTCAAGAACAGCAATGGAGCCTCGATTCAAACTTACTGGTTTTTACATAAAGAAATGTATTTGAATAGAAGCTTTGACAGTTGCAGCTCTTAAGAATTGATTTTGTTTGGTACTTAAGAATGAGACCGTGGTACAGGTACTAGAAAGCATTACATCGTAGAGCCTTTGTAAGACACTGAAAAACTTTATATGTTGTTGGTGCCCAATTTCACGCCCCATCATCAGTCATCACGCTTCGTGTTCCAGCTTCCTAAACGTGATGAAACTTTTTGGCAAGTTCAACTTTTTTAAGCGTTCATGCTGTGCCAGCACATATTCTCCATGTTTCGGGTTTCACTAATTACGAGCAAAAACTAAACTTGTACAGATTTTTAAGGAAAATAATGCGTAACCAAGTAGTAAACGCAAAGGTAAAATTGCTGCGTGTTACAAGGCCGTAGCCAGAGGGGGGCGACAGATACGGCTCAGATTCGCGTGGAGATTTGTACTTCCTTGTTGCAGATGTGACGGGCAGTCTACGTTTTTATTTTTTTACTATTTTTATTTTTTTAGGTTTACAACATTTTCCGAAAAGTGCCAATAAAGAAAATTCGTCAAAACAAAATGGCCAAAATAGCGACGACCACCGCCAGACCAAGGTAATTCCTCTGTGCAAAAATAGTTTTCATGTGTTCAATATGATTAATCTTTTTTTTTCTCATAAAAAATTTTTTTCAGAATGCGACGAAAATCGACTGGGGGTCAGATTAACCACGCCCAGCCGTATTATAATTTGGTTCAGAGACCTCGATCAGCTTCTTGCTCAACGAACAGCACACATTTTCGTTGGAAAACGAAGAGGTAAGTCAAATTAAGAAAGACGCTAGTTTTAGGTTTTTATCTCTTTCCGATTACCATAAACTGCAGGTAGGTCGCGTTTGGTGACGTATTTAGTTAAACCGTCAAAATGTCTGAGGCGCCTAAACGGGGAAGGACAGTTGATGAAATGAAGTGTTTTCTGAGAACATTTTCACTAGTTTTTATGTTTGATTTTAATCTATAAGGCACTCAGCGTATGACGTGCTCTAGACTTGAAGAAAAGAACTAACTGTTGGTGATCAATCAAAAAATTATATTTAAATGTTTGGAAATTTTCCAATTTTTAGCAATCAGAGTTAAAGACTATATAGGTAGGTTGCTGTCAAAGTTGAAACCCACGCAGTGGAGAAAACACAAGACTTTAATTATACACTAAACTTTTAGCGATTTGTCTTCAGTTAGAAACTAGTACTGGAAGGCAACTTAGAAATAGCCAATTTGTACCCTTCATGATCGGATCTTCAAAGTTTCGCATCATCAGCCATTTAAGGCAAAGGCATGATGCATTATTCGTTTTGGCAGTTCATCCACCCTTGAAATGTTGGTGCATCTTGTGCATTTCATTCAAGCCAACTGCAAAGTATATCAAGCAACTAGAAGCAATTTGACGCTCGTGTGTTGGATGTTAAGCCAATTAGGCTTGGGTGTCTAGCTAATAGGGTAAAAAGGGTGCTTGAAAGTCTCAACTGTTTCTGTATTAAAATAATTTCTCTTGATAATTGCCTGCTATAGTTAATATAACAGGTTTTATTTGCATTTTTATTGCTGTTTTTTTTCGCTTTACAGAAGCTATTCCTTCGCTTCTACTGATCCACTTAATTTGGATGGAATACAAGCTGCTTGGAGCCGAAAATCACTTGCCGGTTTCGCAAGCAACAGATCCGTTTGTGCGGACTCAAGACCAAGTCTTATACCCGGATTAAATCTAGAGCGAGGCGAGCCTACTATGATCTCGTTCAGTTATGACGAAGACATGGTGAAAAGCCAAACGTTGCCTACTATGAGCAAACTACGGTGGCATCGCGTCATTCCTAAAGATTTTAAGAGGTTCTCCGTAATTCCAGAGGAACTCCGACGTGGCGGGGGTATAGAATCACTCGTGATTGAAAACAGCGACGCCTTCAGCAATCGAAAAAGCAGAGAAATAGAGGTTCTAGAAGTAGATGCTGCTTTGAATCGAGAAACTGTCAAAGTCGACGTCCACATGCAAGGGCGAGTACCACGAGTTCCATTTCGGAACCACAAAATTTCGAAAATGGATTCGAGAAGAGATTTGTCATCCAAACTCGCACGGGAAAAGTTGAAACAAGTCAAGCTTCGTTTCAGAGACTCTAAAATCTATGACGTCAGAGCAGGAAGACGCTTTGACTGCTACGAAGTCTAATTTGCTATTTTTTCTTGGTTTCGGTGCAATTAAGTTATAAGTGATGATTTACGCGGCGACGCACCATTTAAATTAAGAGTTTTTCATTTCCGGTTTTATAGCCATTTTGCTTTTACTCCGAGAATATTACAACTCCACAGATATCATTAGCTATCTGCCACTAATTACTCAAAAGTCGAGACGTTGTTTTTATTGTCTTGTGCTGTCCAGCATCATGCTGTGAACATTTTTTGAATGTTGGAAATCCGAACGAACATTTTTGCTGACGCTTCTCTTATCACGTAGCTCATGCTGAACACTTGATCAGTTTACTGTGTTTTAAAGGATATTTATTGATGTGCCAAACGCTATTTATTTCTTGAACGAGGACTAAAGGCAAAATCAATAGGGGTATTTAAAGTTAGGGCAATTGTATTGGATTAGATCGGCGTTGACTCCATTCTTCTTGACCCAGCCATTCCAGAGATATTTTACTTGAAACACAACGTAGGAGCCTCTCTAATCGTAATTTTTGTTGGCAGCGCTGACGTTGGTAATATCGGTGACGTTATCTAAGTTCTTTCTAAGGCAACATTGCGTTTAGGCTGAGTCACGGAGGCTTTTTAGTCTACATAAAGATTAATATAGGCCTCTGTATGGGATAGGCTACAGCACTGAAACGTCAGGGTTATGAATAAATATTATAATTACGGAGGCCCCTACGTCGTGTTTGAAGTAGAATATCTCCGGAACGGCTGGGTCAAGAAGGATAGAGTCAAACGCCCATCTAATCTGATATGATTTCTCTAACTATAGATATCCCCTTTAATTTTGCTTTCTGTCCTCGTTTAAATGACAGCTCTAAACACTAAAATAAGACTTACTTTTGGTGGTTAAAATTACACAGCCTATATAGGTTCCTCGCAAATTTAGGTGATTTTTCCTGAACTGGATTTTTAAAACTCCAGCAAAATTAAGCTATTTTTTGTGGTGTTTTATTTCCTACTTTAGTAAGCTAAGAAATTCGACTTAACGAAACTGAAAGATAAGTACATAAAATATCTCGTGGTTCTGGTAGTTTTGCTGTTTTCTTTTTTTTTTTTTTGTGCTTATAGGATTGGGTGTTGTGTAAATTTAAAGCAAGCTTATGAAATTTCGATTTTATGGCTTCATTACGGAATAGGTGCCAAATTTTTGAGACAAAACACTTTAACTTAAAGCATCGGAAGAATTTAATTTTACTCGTACCCATGTTTGAATTTCTTACGTGGAAAGGTCAACAAAATCATTATTGCTTTTAAACTACTGTAAAATGTATCATAAGCTAAATTATCAGAATTTTACATTGGTTTTAATTCTAGTTGAATCGTAAATAATGTTTTTGTGAGAAATCGTAGCGGCATATGCTATAGTCTTCAGAAAAACACAAATGTTTTAAAAGACGAAGCCCCAGCACTCGAGTATTTTCGCAACTTTTTTGTGCAAAAATAACTTAATATATGGCCTATTTTGGTTAAATTTATTGCTTGTGAACACCGCATGTAACAGCATTGTAAAGAATGGCTAAGCTGGCTGCGTAAGTAAACTAAGCGTGCGATGGCTATAGGCTATTGGTAAACGGAAACTTCCATTCATCCTAATTTCAGCCATGAAAACAAACCTATAATTCGAAAAGCGTATTAGCTTTAACTTAATCAAGCTAATTTGTCTATTTTGTAAAGGAAGTTAATTGAAGGAGAAACTAATCAAGCGAGCTTTGAGAGAAGTGATTGATTATTAACAAATTCAGAATAGCCCCCCTCCCAAAAAAAAAAGTAATACTAACACGCTCTTCTGATTAAGCCTACCTTAAGCATTTTTTGACAAGCAATCAAATTTTTGGCCAAATTAGAGGCAAAGTTTTGACTAATATTTGTGACTTAAAATTTTAAGAAATTTCCTCCTCAGATAAATATTTCAAAAACGACTTTCGGGTCCACATTATTGCAAAAGTCTAGCAAAGTAATGTTGGAAACGTATTTTTCTTTTTGTGCATTTGGTTGGCAGGACAATTGGAGGCTTCAGCCCCCCTACCCGCTGCTGTTAATGAAAATGTCTTGAAACAGCTAGTTTAAGCTTGGTTGCTGTGAACTGGTGGTAATTCTTGTCTTCTAGATGCGCGCCACTACTAGATTTGGCAAAATTTGGTAACCTATTGTTCAAAAGTTCAGCTTTCAAGTTCTTAAATAGCACCAAACATGTTAGATTTAAAATAACTTTTTTTCTTTTTTTTTGAAGCTATAGATGACTTATTGTCGACTCATGTAATACTGCATATAAATTTTGCTTCAAAAGTTAAATATTTGATATCTTACCAATATCCAAACAGCTAAGCTTTCAATAAAGCTTCGTTGATGCGGTAGTGATCTGTCAACTTGAATAGAAAAAGAAATTGCCCGTATTAGGCTAGATTGCTAGATTTGATTTTAAAACAAAAGCTTTTTGTGGTCTGTCAATCCGACCGATGTATGACATATGCCTATAACGTATACCAGTGAATTGGTATATTTGAAATAAAATTGAAAAATATGCAGATGCAAACGATGCATATGCAACCAATTTCTACTGCCTATTTTCGCTTAATCTTGCCTTACTATAAGGCCAAGTAAGGTTTGTTTGGGGGAGCAAAATAAAAAGCGCCCGCGGGCTACGTGCCTGATCAAAGACGATAATTTTTTAGTTTTTTGCCAACATTTTTTTAAACTTTGAAAAATATTTTTAAACTTTGAAAAACATTCATTAAAACCTATCCCGAATAAAAATTTGAAACACAAATGATTTTCGAAACACGAAGCTTTGTGTTTTTTTAAGACTATAGTATGCCGCTTCTGCACCAGCTTTTCCAGCAGCTGTGACCTGCTGGTTTTAGTTACCGTTGCGTTAATAATGTTTATTTGTCTAATAAATTTCGAGTTTAAATTAAAAGATTTGTTATTGCTCTTGCTCAAATTTTGCTACGAAAAGAGTGTTCGAAATCGAATATTCGACCATTTGTCTCAGTCTGTGAGTTGTGCTTAGTTCAAAAAGGGCTTTATAAAATCGAAAGTTTTATGCTCGGTTTTCTCTCAAGCCTTCTACGACCTTCCGTTTTGCTAGAATTGCCATTTACAAACAAGATTTCAATCAATTATAGTAACATATTTTTGTTTTTAGCTATACTCTAGGAATTTGGGTTAGATGAACCAAATTCTAATAACTAGTAACTAACTTAATAATAATTTAGTTGTGATGTTTTGACGTTTACTGGCCAGAGCTTTAAAATTTAATCGTTTGCGTGCTATCATGGCCTAAAGGCTACCAGCGCGAAAGCCTAGGGAAGAGTCACCAAAACGGCGACTACTTAAAAACAAGCAATGCGAAAAAGTTGTCTTCCCGCAGGAATCGATCCTCCAGCCTTTGGATTACCGGTCCACTGCTCTAACTTAATTTAGCTTAGATGTCTCGAATGTATAACACCTTGATCTAGTTGAAAACAGATCCTTGTCTTTGTTGTTCGGCAAAATAAAATAAAAAATTCTCAAAATCACGGTACGTCCTTCAAGACATTGGCGAATTCCAAAAAGAGCACGCTATCAGTTCTGCAACAAACTCACGAGAGACAAAAAATCGCCTGATCGGAACACAAATCGGAAGACAGCAAGTTTTAAATATGTTGGTGTTAAAGGAAATGCTACGGCTGCGCGATAAAAAATTCCGTACAAATACAAGGAACCTCGGTTCAAAACAGCACAGAGTCACTACCAGAGTTCGCTTTAAGCTGTGCGCGCGCACACAGGTTTCAGAGATTGCACACAAGCATAAATTTACTGCGCAAAGACATTTTTGCACTGTGCAAGTAACTTTTCGGACACAAAAACCGCTCCAATTCTGGGTGAAGACATTTTGTTTTGTTTTATTATTATTTTTTCGTCCTTACCTAATTTCGGGCTCAAAAATCATTTCAATTCTGGGTGAAGACATTTTTTTTTGCTCTTCACCTAATTTACAAATATAAGTCATTTCCAAAAAAGTGAGCACATATACTACAAAAAATTAGAGGGAACATTGGTCACTACAATTACCTGTAAATGTTTTGCGGCAGTGCTGATATTGTCAAAAAAAAGTAAAACGTCAGATTTGAAAAATAACTGCTTTGAAGTAATTGTAAGACCACTAAACTAAAGTTTAATCGTTTGCTTGCTTCTGGCCTAAAGGCTACCTTCGCTGAAGCCTAGGGAAGAGCCACCAGAACATTAAACATAAACTCGGACAAAGCTGGCAAAGCCACCAGAATTATGAACATCAAAACTTTGGCACTGCCGCAAACATCAAAAGGTCACATTAAAAATCTGGCACTCCCGCAAACGTCAAAACTTCACAATTTAATTGTTATTAACATTGTAGAACAAGCAATTTGTTGGGTTTAAATAGCCAAAATTAAGCATGTTAGGAGACATCTTCTCTAGCTCAAGTGTTAGAGATGTGGGCCGGTAATCCAAAGGCTGCAGATTCGAATCCTGTGGGAAGACAGTTAGTCGCATTGCTTGTTTTAAGTAGTGGCCATTCTGGTGAATCTTCCCTAGGCTTTCGCGCTTGTAGCGTTTAGTGCAGAAGCGTGCAAAACCATTAAATACTGTATACTGTTGGCTGATCTCAGGTCGGTAATCAAAAACTAGCGCAAAAATACAGTTGGCAACTATCGGTCTAATCTCATAGGTGGGCTAGTTGGAATGACCGATGCTCGCGTCGCGTGTTCCTTTGTTTTTACTCGGCCATTTTCCAACTAACAAGTGCGAAATTTCAGACTTTTGCTTATAACTCGAGAACGGTTAGGCCTTGCTACATATAATTTTGACAGCAGTTTGAGATTAATGAGTTTTATGTTTGTACCAAATTTTGAGGCAATAGGTCACGTGACTTTGGTTTTAGAACTCGAAAACCGCCCCGCAAATTTGGCGTGAAAAGCGGTCTCATTCAAAAACGGCTTAAGTACGGCCAAAAATATTTCATAAGGTTGTATGTCTCGAGATACCCTTTCATCCCAACCAACCCACTTTTGGCCGCGAGCGAAATTTTTTTTTCTACCATGGTTTTGCAGATTTATTACGTCACATCCTGTGTCCCAACCTTCAGTTTCGTACTCCGCTCTCAATTTTGACTTGATCCGCTCTATTCATAGGCAACTTGGTACGATGGTACTGGGCAAAGTTAGGCTACACTTGAGTTGTGGTAAAATATCCTTGGCAGTGGTAGAACAGGCTTGGAAGAATATCACAAAGCACAAGCACTTAGTCAATAAGCTTAGGCTTACGTTTCATGATCAAGTCAAAATATTAAGACAAAATTTTTGATACTAACATTGTAACAAGTCAAAATAACCTTGTCTACAGTAATAATCTTTTTTTAATTTTAGGGTTGAGCTGCTGAGTTGTTTGGAATTATTGCATTATAGATAGAATATCAGAGGGAAGCCTAAGGTCTTATATTTTATTAATTAATGCAGTTTCATTCAAGTTACTGTTGGCTATGTGTACTGTGTAGAGGCCTATATTGCAAAAGCACCATCTGAGATCTGACCATGGTATTGGTAGGCCTACTACTGTACTACTAGCATATCTGAGATAGTGCAATTGGCTATAGGCACTGGTAAATGAGTAAAATCTAAAATGTAAACTGGCAAATTTGGAAAAGTAAAATGGCAAATCGAGAAAAGTGAAATGTCAAAGCGATTTTACTAATCTTAACCAAAGTTGTAGAGTGGTTTCAATTTTAGTCTCAGAATAAACTAGACCTGTAGACAGATTCCATTAGACACTTACTGACTTTATCACTCATCTGCTCATACATATAGTGAATGAAATTAAAAAAAGTGTACTTGATATTAAACTGATAGATTGTTAAAACAGTTTAAATGAAAACTTGTGAAAATGTTTACTTAGGCTGCTAACCTTAGGACTTAGCAGCAATGCACAGTAGGCTACTGTACAGTAGCAGATACCATACAAGGTTTAAAGATCTGACACTGACAGATAAAAGTTAGAGACATAATGCAAGTTTTATACGATTATTTAACTGTTAGATTATACTCTGTTCTGGCAGTGTATTTGCTTAGGTCTATCTATAGCATTATGAACTTTATTGATTTTATTTTCTATCCAATCTGTAGTTACAGTATTTTTTTAGTATGCTTAGAGTTAGAACAATTCTAATGTTGCCTTGCATTTTCTTTACATGTTGACTGTGAGTTTTGTGTATGCACTGTACAAAGTGGATAAACATATCTTTGCAACACTTTGTTTTAGTTTTGCATAAAATTTTTTATCATAGAAAGTAGCAGACTGAGAAAATCTAGAAGCTGCTTTTTTAACCTTAACTTGGTGAGGTGGCAGTAGACTTAGATGACCTTTCGGTCCTTCGCTGTCTCTTCACCAAGTGACTAAATATCGCTTTGACTCTGCAAGTTTGTATCTTGGTTTTAAAGGAATTGCATATTTCGATGCTTTGGTGATAGACCTAGAGGAAGTTGCAGTTTTTTCTTGTGATATGACGTCACTTGGTAAATAAATAAATGTGATGATGATGATGATTATCTTATCAGTGATTGCAAATTGTTGATACATATTTTATATGCAGTGACTATTTCACAGAAATTTTTCAAGTTAATGAAAATAAGACAAAAATGAAAGATATTTATCCACGCTTCTTTCATTTGCTTTTCTATTTTTTAAGGGTTTAGATTAGGGTTTGAGTTAGGGTTTGGGTGAGGGTTAGATATGGGGTTAGTTTTATTGTAAGGATTAGAATTTGGGTTAGAATTAGTAAAAAACTAGATACAAATTTTTGGTGAAATAGTCTCTATCGATTCTATAATTGTTTAAAATACAAAATTGCATTTCAGGCATAAAAGATAGCTTACTAAAGCCAGCTTGAAATTTGGTTGCTAGATATGGTTGCTTAAACAAACAGTTTCTGCTGTAGTGAATAATTGTCCAGACTACCAGTATACGGCATTGATTGGTTGATACCAACTTTTAAGCCATTGTGTTACCCTGGAAGACTGATTTGATGAATGAGGAATTACATTTTCAATGCACAGGGTAATGCATGCAAGGTAATCCACGATTTTCTGGCAATGCAACGTGAAGTTTTAAAAGATTTTTGGATGAAAAAATGTAACAAGCATGATGTAGTGTCTGGGTACGTTATTCAAATAATCATTTGTAGGCAGTTTTGTGTGCAATGTTACAGTTAGTAGGTACATAAATCCAGGACTTAAGTTGTAAAATTTTACATGGGGGGACGCTTTTGCTGACTGGACTGAACCTTAGATTAGTGAAGATCAGGCGCATAGCCAGGATTTTGCAAGGGGGGTTGGTTGGAAGTTTGATCCAACCGTAAAGTTTTGAATTGGATTGAGGTGATTTTTCAGTGAAAATTAGGTGATATCCACAAAAAAAAAGGTCTTTGCCCAAATTCAAAGGCTTTTTCTGGCCGAAATCAAAATTTTAACAGCTTTTTCCTGCCAAAAACAGGTGATCTCCAAAAAAAAGGTCTCCGGTTGAAGTGCTTTTTTGTCTACATCACTGTTCCCGCGGAATTTGGTGCTATATTCGACTGGACTTTGTATGTCTTTTTCCTCTCATCAACCAGCGCTCAAATTTGGATGGACGCTCAATCTCGATGGGGGTTGCATCCCCCCATCCCCCTACAATTTAAGTACTGCATATATCTGATATGAGATACAATTTTTGGTGCTGACTGCAGCCTCACTTGCAGCGAGATTCAACCAAATTAACACTGGTCAGTTGTTGAGCAGTAACGCGTTTTTTCTTTAGTAATTGTAATTACATTTTATTCACCAAGTTGCCTTGGCCAGGAGACAGCGAAGGGACCTTTCGGTCTTCGAGTCAAGCTGCCACCTGCCCATCTGTCTACCACACACGATGGAGGCTTCACACTGTCCCTCTAATTGCTCAACGTCAAGCAGGGAAGCTGTGAATACCAATTTTTATAGTCTTTGGTATGACCCGACCAGGAATCGAACTGTGTCTACCGCTTCAGTAGCAGACGCTCTATCCACTCGACCACTGATCGGTAAACGACTACTGATCGTTTAGTGGGAGGTCTGAGGTTTAAATTTGGGACCTGTCAAATTGGACACATTGTTGCCAATAACTTGCCACTGCTGCAGCATTTTCTCAAAAGGTGCTGCGTTGCCTTGCCCTTCGCAATCGCGAGATTGCTGGTATGTTATATGCATTGGCTTAATACATTGAGTATAATGAAAAATTTGATTTGATGTACCAGTAGTCAAAAATTCACCAATGGAATACTATATAACATATAAATTGGCAAAAGAATTTCTTTGTTTCGCTGATTATTTTTTGCATTCTGCTAAACTTCTAATTTTGCTGAGTCGTGTTTTGAGTCTCATTATTGCAAGTGGGTCATTTCTACTTCTGTACTCAGTTGCTCGAGCAAGAAAATATTTTACATTAGGTATGTCTTTTTGTTTAGCGTTTGCTGCTTTTATTTTTGTGTCATTGTTTTTAGTATTTGCTGCTAATTTCTTTTAATCGTTTAGGAAAAATTTCTGGTTCTTCAAGGAGCATAATTCACTGCCTTAGAAAACCTGCACTGCTGCGACCACTCAGACTACTACCAGAATAATGCAAACTGTGAAAGTGGAATTTCCCTGATTGGATTTTGAATGGAGGAATTTATTAACTACAAGACAACAGCATTCAAAAAGGTATAATTTAAAGTGTGCAAGGTGTTTTATACTGATAGTAAGCAACCATTTGCAGAGATGCTTCACATTGCTCTTTGTTTGATCTAAATGCACGTTTAAGTTCCAAGGCTTTTTAAATTTTTTTTTTGTAATCTTTTAATTAACTATGGATCATGGGCTCAAGCTATTTAATCTAAATTGTTTTTTCTGTTTTAAAAGAGGTATTTTGAGGCAAAATTTGGTTTTAAGCAATGTTGTGGTTTATCTGGTGATAAATACTAGGCAATAGTTTTTCCAGTTAGAGTCATAGGCATAGCCAGGGAGGGTCTGGGTCCCCCCCAATTATAATGCCACCAATGATGAAAATGTGGCAATAAAGCCTATTGTTTTTTCAGTTTCAGTTTCTTTAGTGTTTTTTTGCATACTGTACATGCTAGGGATACAACTTTTGATTTTTTTTTAAAACTCTTTTCCTGTAGCACCAATCGATGAACTTTTGCTTATTACTGCCCGGAATGATGTTTATTCTGTTAAGGTAACAAAAAGGGTCACGCACAAATCACTTCGAAAAATTGGCCATGTTATTGCAAGTTTTCATTTAGCAAACGACAAGGCTATGTTGTTAGTTTTCCGGCTAATGCATTAAAACACAAGCCCTAGTCAGCAAAGAAAATCCATAAGTCTCTCTTCAAGAAAGCAGCTGAATTGAATCAGCATTTGATTAGCACATTTTAGCTCGAGAATCGGAGCTTTTATTTAGTTAATAAATGAATATAAGGCATTAAACATCAAGTTGTGGTTTTAAAACATTAAATAGAAACCAAGTTGACTGAGCTTCAAATGAAGCTTCAGTTGAAGCTGCGACCATTGCAAAAAAAGAATTCAAGGTCTCGTGGACAACAAATATCTTCACTGGATAGAAAACAAAGGTCGTCATATTGAAAAGAATTTGAAACCCAGACCATGTATTTGATCGTATTTTTTACGTAGTTATGGACGATGAGCTGTTTGGCGCAACCAAATCTCCTAACATTGATTATTTCTTTATGAAGGAATTGATAGGTAAAATTGATCAACTGAACAAAGCATTCAGCAGTGGAAAAGCTCAGATCTTTAAGAACACAAGCGGTTGGAGGGACGACATGAAATTTCTGTACCACCTTACTCATTTCTTTTGTCACTTTATTGAGAAACAAAATAGGAAGTTGTCTTTGTGACCTTCAACAGATTTCTAACATTTGCAATGCACGCTAGATCTCGAGTGCCATCCTAGCCTTCCTTGCTCTTGCTAATGCCTAAAACTTAAATCAAGTTTCGTAAAGTCTGTTTATTTATTTTTTACCCATGGGATGATTATTATTTTAGCTCCAATTTTTCTGCGATGATGATTTTAATAAACTCGGGTTGGATACCCAAAAGGTCTGAAATCAGTGGTGTAGATATGGTGGGGGGGGCGTGGCTTTTGATATGTGCAAACCTTAAACATTTTGCTACAAAAAGTCAGCAATGCCCCTAATCCCTTTGGAAGTAGAAAGGCAAACAATTTATGAGGTGCCAAAGTATGGAATCTAGATACGGTGCAAACCCGATGAAAATTGCAGTTTCTTTGAAGTGAAGACCTTGTCACTGTTTTTTGGCTTTACTCTTCACCATAATCCTGGTAAAAATTGCGCTTTTTCTGAATTTATTATCTTTTTTGATTGGTCGTTACATCAATTTCAAAAGATTGCCTGCCCTCAACCACCACAAAATCTTGCTTATGCCACTGTTTCCAATGCTTAAAAAGCAATCACCCATCATCGTTGCCTGATGAAACCAATGCAGTGAGGATTTGATAAAGGTAACGAAAGAGTTGCAGGCGTTCCGCAGAAACAAGGACGATCCCTCTTCTCGCGTAGATTTATCTTATCTTTGACCAAATTACTTTATTGTCTGTTTTCTGAACATCAATACTGCTGTATATGGGACTTGCGTAGTTTTTGTTCAAAACCGGAAAAGGTTTGGATGACCTCAAGAACTGTTCAAAAACTTAAAAATTAAATTACTTAAAATGATTTTGTGCGTGAGATTTTTACATCAAATCAACTTAAAAATTGGATTTTATTTGGTCTTTCATAATAGTTCATCAAATTATGATGCAAGGATATAGTGTTCCAAAAAAGTTGTATCCTTAGTACACGCTTACAACAGTAATTAACAATAATATTGACGACCAGGGGCTCGGGCCCCCTCAATTCAATTTTTGCTCACCAATTTAAATGCATAGCCTTATTTACGTGACTGTGTGTATTTGCATGAATCGAAAATAAAATCAAAGAGTATAGTTTTACAGTTCACTTGTTTTTAGAAGTCTTGGACCATGGATTTCAGCCACAGAATACACCGGCTAATTTGGAACGTTGGATCAAGTGCTTTCATGACTCTGCATTATTTATATCTTTGGCAGTGCATTTGTGCATGCAGCGTTGCACCGTCAAAGTCAAACAATATCTGTAATTAAAAATTGTACTTCTGCGTTTTGTTTACACCTTCGATTTGCAGCGTTTATGCAACCATACTGTTTGAATAGTTGGTAGTTCAGCTTGAATAAAATGCAGTGTATCAATTTTGAAAAATTTAAACGTGAACTTAAGGCAGCATCAATTAGAGTATCAAAAGTTAGGCCAATCGAGTTAGATTCGATTGGCGTTGACTTCATTCTTTTTTACTCAGCCGTTTCAAGATATTCTACTTCAAACACGACGTAGGGGTCTCCAAATTACAGTTTTTATTGGCAACCTTGACGTTTTAATGCAGTATCGTAGCAAACTGAGGTCTATATTAACCTAGCTATATATAGGCTAAAAGGCTTCTGTTGCTTAGTGTAATTGTGGCGTTGCCTTAGAATAGTACTATAATGGCGTCGCGCATGTTATCAATCTCAGGGTTGCCAATAAAAATTATGATTAGAGAGGTCCTTATGTCGTCTTTGAAGTAGAATATCTCTGGAACGGCTGGGTCAAGAACGATGAAGTCAACGCCCATTTAATCTAATACTCTTGGCCTAACTCTAGATACCCCATTGATTTTGCTTTCAATCTTCGTTTAAGTTGAGATTAAAATTCAAATTTGCGGTTTGCACTTATTGGAGCTGGATCAAAGTGCGTTATTATATATTATCAAAGGTGGCCAAAGCGCAGCTTTTGAGCCTTTATGATTCCATAAGTTGCGTTGCACTTTAATGTTTTTATTTTGAGATGTTGTGGAAGTTGCATTGCGGACTAAATTTGGAAGCGTAGTGCAATTAATTTTAACAGTACATTAAATGTACTGTTAAAATTAAAGGCGGTGAATCATCCAGCCAATTCCGGTGGTTTACAATAGCTAAAATTGAACTATAATTTTTGATATTTTTTGTTTTAATTTTGGTGCTGCGGTTGCAAAAATATTCAGCAAATACAAAAAGATGTCCCCCGAAAAAAAGTTTTTGGAAACTCTGAGTTTTGTTCTTCCCGCCAAAACCACAGTTCTCTAAACTATAAGGCCTACTGTAATCTTATTAAACTATTAGGCCTAACTATCTTTAAACTATTAGGCCTAATAGTTTAGAGATAGTTAGGCCTAAACTATTTAGAAATAAACTATCTCTAAACTATTAGGCCTACCACAGTTCTCTAAACTATTAGGCCTACTGTGGTTTTGGTGGGAAAAACAAAACTAGAGTTTCCAAAAACTTTTTTTCGGGGGACATCTTTTTGTATTTGTTGAATATCTTTGCAACCGCAGTCCCAAAATTAAAACAAAAAATATCAAAAATTATAGTTCAATTTTAGCTATTGTAAACCACCGGAATTGGCTGGATGATTCACCGCCTTTAATTGCGATACGCTTTCAAATTTTTTTCGGTTTGTAGCGCAATTTTATTCGATAAACTTTATTTTGTTTCATTTTAATCGTATTGTTGTCAAATGTCGGCCTTTTTAAATCGTAATGTTGTCAAACTTGCATTGCCTCTCTGACAAGCGGTTGGTTGCTTGACTGTATGATCGTAAGGTCTTTCGCAACTTTTCTGTCGCTTTCTTAAACGAATGCTAATTATTAATTTCTACGTCGCGATGTTATTGAACGATAAAATAAATTTGTCTTGACATTAGCAAATTGCTTACTCTTTTTCCGACTAAAATTGTAAAACATGCGGAATTTGCATCGTGTTGTGTAATTTTAATTGCTGAAGTTGAGTTGCGCTTTGACTTGGTACGAGAATTTCGTTCCGCAATTGCGGAATTTGCGCTACGCTTCAGAGACAAAAGCTCTAAATTGCGCAACTTGCGCTTTGCTTCAAGTGATTTAGATAATCATAGCGCTGTGCGTTTGGTAAAATGCTACTCGTGCCACCTCCGTTTATTGTTATAACATCATAATAATTAACCATAGGCCTAGCCAGGATTTTTGATTGGGGGGGGGAGCAAACCACAAACCACATGCAATGACGTCATCAGAAATTTTCAAAAAAGAAAGTTTTTGTGGGACAAAGATATCATAGAATGGAAGGTCTGAAGCTGTAGTCTGTTGGCACTTGACCAGGATTTTGATAAAGGGAGAGGGCGAAAACTAATCGTTAGAAATTATGCAAATGCCCAACTTAGAAAACGTGTTGAGTATGCTAGTGTACTCAAACGTACCACAGACGGGGATCTGGGGGCGGAGCCCCCAGCCGCCGGTGGCTATGGGGGTCTAGGGGCAAAGCCCCCAGCCGCTGGGCGAATTTTGTAAGTTTTTGGGAAAAAAGCGATTTTAATCCCATTGGATCACATTTCGCACGTGTTCACAGCCATTTGAAAGCCAATCGAAAAATTTTGATTGTTCAATCCTCCTTTTACGTGCAATTAAATTCCAAAACACGTTTAAAATCATGCATTACAGTGTAAAATTTTAATTGTGGGTGATTTGGTCCATGTAGGGGCAAGTAAGGCACATTGCCTCCTGCAATATTTTAGCAGTATATAATAATCCACTCCAAGATTTTCCTTAGAGATTTTTGTTTTGTCATGAAGTTAACCAGTTACAGGATTACATGTACGGCCAGGGAGCCCAGGAGCCCTTAAATTCAATTTCAATAATTTGTTCAATGAGCATTTTCCCTAGCTATTTTTTTAAAAGTAGTTTGTTCGTAAAAACTGGCGAGATGAATCGTCGGTAAAATAGATAGTTATGCTTACTAAACATGTTATTCCCGGGCCGGATTTACATTGCGCGGGGCCCCTGGCACTTGAGGGATTTTTGCAACATCTTCCTGGCGAATATAAGAGAAGAACAAAAAAAGTCTTACCATCTGAGGGCGGGGCCCTGCCACTTAGCCATATGGCAAATACGGCGCTGGTTAATGGTTATTGCATTACGTTCATAAAAAGTTAAGATGAGGGCCTGAGGTTGCAATTAGCTTTATTTTTTTCAGTAATTCACGTTTCTGCTTTTGCAAATGTGGCAGTAAGTTACTTCACTCGGTAATTAGTGCATACCTTTTTTGGTTGATATTTTGGATTAATTTTCAAAAAAATTTAGGTCAGAAAATATAATTTAAAATTTTGTGGGAGACCTGCGTTTGCGAACAAAAACTGCTCGACGCACGCTCATTTTTTTATCATTATTATTAAGTCGATTGTTTGTTTGCTCTCTTGCGTTGTTTTTGATGATTACTGCTTAATAAACTACGATTTCATTACACACTGGCGCAAAGTAAAGCAAAATTGTATAGTTTTATCAAGAATCGAATACGTTTCACTAAAACCCAAGCGGCCACAGATGAGGAAGCGCCAATCGTTTCCATTTCCACTCTGCATTTCAGCAACTTGATAACGAAGTTTTCAAGTAGAATTTTTCTCTGAAAATTATTTTGGCAAGTATTTTTTTACGCAGTTTATGACGGAATCGTCAAAATGGTTTACGCTGTCATCATTTGACATAAAAGAATTAAATTGCGTTATTGGGTTTATCATTGCAGAGATCTACAGTTTTAGCATAGACCAAACCAGGAATGTGGATTGGAAGGATTCAAACGTCTAATCGAATGATAACTTTTACCTTATAATTACGAAGAGAAATTACTTGGGGTCCTGGGGCAAGGGTAGAACACCCAGCACTCAAAGAGTTTTGAAGAGTTGCAACGCAATACAATTGCATGGCAGTCAATCAAGGTGAACTAAAAACGTTACAAATATTTTGCATATACTGATTTAACAAACAATGCACTGCAGTTGTTTTCAACATTCGGTGTACACAGTTTAAGAGGAAGCGGTTCATTTTAACCGCTTTCACACCCATGATTGTGAAACTTAAAAAATAACACCATGGCAAAAACTAAAAAGGTTACCAACACCAAGTGCTTTGCCCTATTTGCAGTTCTACATGAGTGAATATTTTCAGTAAAGCTATCATAATTCACTCAGAGCGTAACATCTTGCAGTATCTATGCACAGAGCGAAGATACTATAGTAGAGCGTTTGTGTAGGTTTAGCTTACTTTTATTTCGTTTAAAGATTTTTTGTAATCGCAACTTATAGCAACACACGACGGTTATTAAATAGATAAGATTCTTACTAAATAAAAGCATATCAACCAATCACATTTTATTATCATAAATTGAAGAGAACTACAAGAACTTGAAAAACATTTCATACATGCGCGAAAAAACAAAGCTACGGCAACTACCGTAGATCTTATTTAAAAATATTTGAATAAAATCTAGATGTATCGCTATTTTACAGGGGCCCAATCAAGTAAAAACCATTGCTGCTTGGTTGATCCTCAAATTCGGCAATCTTTTATCAACCTATGCAGTATGCACCACCACAAACATGTTGGAGACTTGCTGAACAAAACATCAAACACTATTACAGTTGCTATAAACCATAAATTGCACGATATAAATTAAGTTTTTACTCTCGTGCTTCAATTATAGTTGTCAAATTTCAGATTTGGATAATGGGTTACCAAAAGCTCGAGCTGTAACTGTTTCGTATTTAGAAGAGTAAACTTTGTTTTTTCGACATAATATTCATTAACAAAATCAAAACCAGCTCACTCGCATTCTTTTTCAAACGTCTTAGTACTTAAACCTACTTTTGTTACTAGCAATTTTACACTAGCACTAAGCTAATGCATTTCGGGAATAATTACGGAGCGAATTTTCGTACCTAAATGCTTTTGCATCAGACTAAATGGCCGGACAAACAAATTTGTTGAAAGAGTAACTACTTGAAATCGGTTATATTGAACAAAGGAGAACTACTAGACGAAAAAAGAGGAGCCCCAAACCTTGTTCGACTATTCCTTTTGTCCACAAAAATAAATTTAACCTGCTCGACTCCGTACCATAGGCAACCCTTCGTTTTGAAATTTCATTACATCATAAACGGATGACTCACAAAAAAAATTGTGGAATAATGAACACAATGTTTACAGGAATAATAATCCAACATCGCGTTGCCTATTGCGCAAAAATTTTTTTAAGTCATCCATTGTTAATGTTACGAAATTTCAGAACGAAGGATTGTCAATGGTACGTAGTTAAATGCATTAAATCTTTTTGCAGATACAGGGAATAGTGGAAAAAGTTAGCAGCACCTCTTCATTACCTCAAGTAGTTTTCATTTCAATAAAACCGATCTCGACCAGTATCTCTTTAAAAGAATTGCAGAAAAAGCTAATTAATTGTCAGAGACAAAAGCGTTAATTAAGCTCGAAAAGCACAAATTGGCGTTCATACGGTTTGGCGGTCAAATCATAGACTCTTTATTTAGTAGACTAGAAACAGACGCACGGAGAAAAAGAGAAGAGGATTCAAGGAAAAAAGGTTGCTCTTGTTGCGAAGGTTTTTTGTGGTCACGCGTATTCGACTGATTTGATTCGACATGTTCGAAGAACAAGAGAAATGTGAAGAAAAAAAAACTAAATTATCAGTTTTCAGTCTACTAATATAAAGTATATAGTCAGGACGTATCACAGACGAATTTGCTACCCGGAAAAGTACTCATTAAAATAACAAAATGCAGGCTGTCCAGCGGCCATTTAAAACACAAACGAAAAAAAGACGGCGTTTTCGAAAAAAAAAAAGAACTTTGTAACAAATAAGAATAAAACATGAGTAACAAGTTAAGATATTCTAATCAAAACAAGAATCAATTTGGAGTATTGTTGTCAAAAAACAACTGCATACACAAAAGTAGCTAACAATTTTGATAGCACAACTCAATCTAGATGATCTAAGAACAGCAAGTACTCGTACATACAGAAAATCTTCAAAACAAATAGATATCATAGCGGAAAATGTAAGTTCTTGGTGGCACAAAAATTAGTTTTCAAACACTGTTTTTAACACTCGAAACAGTTCATCCATCGACTAGTTTGTTTTTACGGCAATTTGTTTTCCAGCTTTCTGATGCTGCTGCATAGCTGAATCAGCTTTTTTTAAGGTAGCAGTTGCAGTAGATACCACTTTTTTTGCCACTTCAAAAGCCGCCATGTCTTAACTTGCGATAGCTTATTCATAAGTTTCCGCATGCCTGTTCCAACTTTTTTGTGATACAAGCAGATTATATTGAGGTTTCACTTGTTTTTGCTGTATGTGCTGTTCTTTTTTGTCCAGGAAACATATCCTGGAGAGAAATAAAGTACAAACCTTATCCATACATAACATGCACTAGAGTACAAAGAGCAAGTTGTACTTTTGAGAAAATCTACGTACTTTACTTCTGGTCTTATGGTCCGAAAAATCGATAATTAGACTAAAAATTAGTTTATAACCAATCTAATTCCGTAAAAAATACAAACGAAACAAATGACTAAGAAAATAAACAGAAAAAAATAAACAAAAAAATGAGGGCAATGAAATAGGAAAGCCAAATCCATAAAATGTGTTCCAAATTTGCCAGTGGGTGCTGGGCACTATATCATCTACAAAAATATGTTGATTGCAATACTTTAATAATGGTATAATATAGCATAATTCATTCTTATTTAAGCTACTGCATAAGCAGCTGGGAAAGTGCTTCCAAAACAACCTTAAATCCATTAGAGATACCTCAAAAACGAGCAGTAAGAATCATAACACATAGCAAAGCTCACACCAAACCCTTATTTCATAAGTTACAGATACTAAAACTGCATGATTTGTACACACTTGAAATAGCTAAATTAATGTAAAGACTTTACAACAATTCATTGAACATTTGCAATTTAAACAGAGATACAAACAAATTACTGGACGATACCCACTCATACCATACAAAAAGAAAACAAAGCAAAAATTATTTCATACCTCGGGTTAAAACAACACAATCACAAAGTTCATTAACATATAAAGGGCCCAAAGTATGGAACCAAATACCACTAAACGTCAAAAACATGAAACACTTTAAATTAAAAAATGAACAGGAAAGGATGATGATATCTGTTTATACCATGTGATTCTTGGAATGATTAGATCGTTAAGATAAACCAGAGTAGAAAAAAAAGAGCTTTCAAATAATATCAAAACTTTGAACAAATTGGCACACGGGGGGTGCTTTTTTCCAATACACCATGACAAAAATTATTTGTAAAAGTGAAATTGAATGTCGTAAATTATAAGGTCAAAAAATTAAATTTTTGCTGTAAATACTCAAATTTGATAGTAATATGTTTGTGCTGTAAATAGACTTGCTTATTTCGTTTTGTTGTTGGGTTGCAAATGCTATCTTTACTGCATTATTGATTTTGTGACAGCTGACTTTGATGACTACAATAGTCTTTTTGCTGTTCAATAATAAATTGAATTGAATTGAAAAGCGCTTGACAGTCTGCAAAATGAAAAATATAATAAGAATGTTTCGAACGATAATACACAACTCATCGCAAATTTCAACAAAAAGTCTTAAAGATCGCATGCAAGTTCAGGAAAATTTGGTGCCATCTTAGTTTAGGGAGGAATATTTCTCGTAGAGTCTTCTTGTTCTTCTGATGACTATTATCCGCATAGGGTTATTTCTACTGTAGTTCTGCTGTTGCACATTTTTTAGAAATCCACAATTTATTCATTGTATGACATAAGTACATTTCAAGATTTTTTGTGAAGATAAAAACGCTGCATGTACACTTGCTAGTCTTTCACAAATGCACTGTCAACGATATAAATAAAGCAGAGTCACAAAAGCAGTTGATCCAATGTTGGGAATTAGTCGATGCATTCTGTTGCTGAAATCCATGGTCCAAAACTTCTAAAAACAAGCAAACTGTGAAACTACGTATATACACTCTTTGATTTTGCATTTTCAATTAATGCAAATACATGCAGTGATTCAAATAGACTAATAAAGTATAACTGACTAAAAAACGAACAAATTCGTATTCTAACTAAGATGATTATTGACCAAAATTTATCACCAGATAAACCACAACATTACTCAACAAATTTTGCAACAAAGTACCTCTCTTTAAAAAAAGAAAAAACAATTTAGATTAACTGGCTTAAGCGCATGACCCATAAGTAATCAAAAGATTACAAAAAATTATTACAGAAACCTTGAAACTCAAATGTGCATTTAGATTGGACACAGAGCAATGTGAAGCATCTTTGCAAGTAATTGTTTACAACACTTGCAAAGACTGGCATACCACTGCAATGCTTCTAGTCTCAATCATATTGGTACACCCTCTACATTTTAAATTATACCTTTCTGAATGCTGTTGTCTTGTAGTTAATAAATTCCTCCATTCAAAATCCAATCAGAGAAATTCCACTTTCATAGTTAGCAATATTCTGGTAGTAGTCTGAGTGGTCGCAGCAGCGTAGGTGATCTTTCTAAGGCAGTGAATTATGCTCCTTGAAGAACCAGAAATTTTTTTCCTAAATGATTAAAAGAAATTAGCAGCAAATACTAAAAACAATGACACAAAAATAAAAGCAGCAAACGCTAAACAAAAAGACATACCTAATGTAAAATATTTTCTTGCTCGAGCAACTGAGTACAGAAGTAGAAATGACCCACTTGCAATAATGAGACTCAAAACACGACTCAGCAAAATTAGAAGTTTAGCAGAATGCAAAAAATAATCAGCGAAACAAAGAAATTCTTTTGCCAATTTATATGTTATATAGTATTCCATTGGTGAATTTTTGACTACTGGTACATCAAATCAAATTTTTCATTATACTCAATGTATTAAGCCAATGCATATAACATACCAGCAATCTCGCGATTGCGAAGGGCAAGGCAACGCAGCACCTTTTGAGAAAATGCTGCAGCAGTGGCAAGTTATTGGCAACAATGTGTCCAATTTGACAGGTCCCAAATTTAAACCTCAGACCTCCCACTAAACGATCAGTAGTCGTTTACCGATCAGTGGTCGAGTGGATAGAGCGTCTGCTACTGAAGCGGTAGACACGGGTTCGATTCCTGGTCGGGTCATACCAAAGACTATAAAAATTGGTATTCACAGCTTCCCTGCTTGACGTTAAGCAATTAAAGGGACAGTGTGAAGCCTCCATCGTGTGTGGTAGACAGATGGGCAGGTGGCAGCTTGACTCGAAGACCGAAAGGTCCCTTCGCTGTCTCCTGGCCAAGGCAACTTGGTGAATAAAATGTAATTACAATTACTAAAGAAAAAACGCGTTACTGCTCAACAACTGACCAGTGTTAATTTGGTTGAATCTCGCTGCAAGTGAGGCTGCAGTCAGCACCAAAAATTGTATCTCATATCAGATATATGCAGTACTTAAATTGTAGGGGGATGGGGGGATGCAACCCCCATCGAGATTGAGCGTCCATCCAAATTTGAGCGCTGGTTGATGAGAGGAAAAAGACATACAAAGTCCAGTCGAATATAGCACCAAATTCCGCGGGAACAGTGATGTAGACAAAAAAGCACTTCAACCGGAGACCTTTTTTTGGAGATCACCTGTTTTTGGCAGGAAAAAGCTGTTAAAATTTTGATTTCGGCCAGAAAAAGCCTTTGAATTTGGGCAAAGACCTTTTTTTTTGTGGATATCACCTAATTTTCACTGAAAAATCACCTCAATCCAATTCAAAACTTTACAGTTGGATCAAACTTCCAACCAACCCCCCCCCCCCCCCCCCCTTGCAAAATCCTGGCTATGCGCCTGATCTTCACTAATCTAAGGTTCAGTCAAGTCAGCAAAAGCGTCCCCCCATGTAAAATTTTACAACTTAAGTCCTGGATTTATGTACCTACTAACTGTAACATTGCACACAAAACTGCCTACAAATGATTATTTGAATAACGTACCCAGACACTACGTCATGCTTGTTACATTTTTTCATCCAAAAAATCTTTTAAAACTTCATGTTGCATTGCCAGAAAATCGTGGATTACCTTGCATGCATTACCCTGTGCATTGAAAATGTAATTCCTCATTCATCAAATCAGTCTTCCAGGGTAACACAATGGCTTAAAAGTTGGTATCAACCAATCAATGCCGTATACTGGTAGTCTGGACAATTATTCACTACAGCAGAAACTGTTTGTTTAAGCAACCATATCTAGCAACCAAATTTCAAGCTGGCTTTAGTAAGCTATCTTTTATGCCTGAAATGCAATTTTGTATTTTAAACAATTATAGAATCGATAGAGACTATTTCACCAAAAATTTGTATCTAGTTTTTTACTAATTCTAACCCAAATTCTAATCCTTACAATAAAACTAACCCCATATCTAACCCTCACCCAAACCCTAACTCAAACCCTAATCTAAACCCTTAAAAAATAGAAAAGCAAATGAAAGAAGCGTGGATAAATATCTTTCATTTTTGTCTTATTTTCATTAACTTGAAAAATTTCTGTGAAATAGTCACTGCATATAAAATATGTATCAACAATTTGCAATCACTGATAAGATAATCATCATCATCATCACATTTATTTATTTACCAAGTGACGTCATATCACAAGAAAAAACTGCAACTTCCTCTAGGTCTATCACCAAAGCATCGAAATATGCAATTCCTTTAAAACCAAGACACAAACTTGCAGAGTCAAAGCGATATTTAGTCACTTGGTGAAGAGACAGCGAAGGACCGAAAGGTCATCTAAGTCTACTGCCACCTCACCAAGTTAAGGTTAAAAAAGCAGCTTCTAGATTTTCTCAGTCTGCTACTTTCTATGATAAAAAATTTTATGCAAAACTAAAACAAAGTGTTGCAAAGATATGTTTATCCACTTTGTACAGTGCATACACAAAACTCACAGTCAACATGTAAAGAAAATGCAAGGCAACATTAGAATTGTTCTAACTCTAAGCATACTAAAAAAATACTGTAACTACAGATTGGATAGAAAATAAAATCAATAAAGTTCATAATGCTATAGATAGACCTAAGCAAATACACTGCCAGAACAGAGTATAATCTAACAGTTAAATAATCGTATAAAACTTGCATTATGTCTCTAACTTTTATCTGTCAGTGTCAGATCTTTAAACCTTGTGTGGTATCTGCTACTGTACAGTAGCCTACTGTGCATTGCTGCTAAGTCCTAAGGTTAGCAGCCTAAGTAAACATTTTCACAAGTTTTCATTTAAACTGTTTTAACAATCTATCAGTTTAATATCAAGTACACTTTTTTTAATTTCATTCACTATATGTATGAGCAGATGAGTGATAAAGTCAGTAAGTGTCTAATGGAATCTGTCTACAGGTCTAGTTTATTCTGAGACTAAAATTGAAACCACTCACAACTTTGGTTAAGATTCGTAAAATCGCTTTGACATTTCACTTTTCTCGATTTGCCATTTTACTTTTCCAAATTTGCCAGTTTACATTTTAGATTTTACTCATTTACCAGTGCCTATAGCCAATTGCACTATCTCAGATATGCTAGTAGTACAGTAGTAGGCCTACCAATACCATGGTCAGATCTCAGATGGTGCTTTTGCAATATAGGCCTCTACACAGTACACATAGCCAACAGTAACTTGAATGAAACTGCATTAATTAATAAAATATAAGACCTTAGGCTTCCCTCTGATATTCTATCTATAATGCAATAATTCCAAACAACTCAGCAGCTCAACCCTAAAATTAAAAAAAGATTATTACTGTAGACAAGGTTATTTTGACTTGTTACAATGTTAGTATCAAAAATCTTGTCTTAATATTTTGACTTGATCATGAAACGTAAGCCTAAGCTTATTGACTAAGTGCTTGTGCTTTGTGATATTCTTCCAAGCCTGTTCTACCACTGCCAAGGATATTTTACCACAACTCAAGTGTAGCCTAACTTTGCCCAGTACCATCGTACCAAGTTGCCTATGAATAGAGCGGATCAAGTCAAAATTGAGAGCGGAGTACGAAACTGAAGGTTGGGACACAGGATGTGACGTAATTAATCTGCAAAACCATGGTAGAAAAAAAAAATTCGCTGGCCGCGATGAGGTTCATTTCCTTTTTTTTCTTCCTAATTTTTATACGCTCTTCTTCTTCTTAACCACAAAACATTGAAATCTAATTTTTGTGTAAAGTTGTTGAGCTGCAAACACAATTTTTTCTCCCGAAATGTTTTGGGGCAACTTCACCGAGAACCCCCCAAAATGGGGCCTCAAAAAATCAATTTTTTGAACGGCTCCAGCTAAAGAGCTAGTTTTTTATGATATCAGTAGATATTTAACAGACAAATATTTTGACATAGTTTGGGGGTGCCACCCCCCCCCCCCCGGGGACTCCCCCAAATAGACCCCCAAAAAATCAATTTTTTGAACGGCTCAACTTAGAGTGCCAGTATTTTATGATATCAGCAGATATTTAGTGGACAAATATTTAGACATAGTTTGGGGGTGCCAACCCCCTCCGGGGACCCCCCAAACGGACGCCCCAAAAATCAATTTTTTGAACAGCTCTACTTAAGGTGCCAGTGTTTTATGATATCAGCAGATAGTTAACAGGCAAATATTTAGACATAGTTTGGGGGTGCCATCCCCCGGGGACTCCCCCAAATAGACCCAAAAAAAATCAATTTTTCTACAGCTCAAGCTATGGTGCCAATGTTTTATGATACTAGTGTTTTATTTATGTTTTATGATATAGTGTTTTAGTGTTTTATGTTTTATGATATGGTGCCAGTGTTTTATTTATGTTTTATGCGTCCTTTTGACATGTACGTAACAATATTTTGTGTGTAATTTACATTTCTGTTTATTCACTCACTTCTAGAACAAGTACCGGTAATGACTTTGTTGAGCTGATTGTAAGGAAAAATTTATTGTTATGGTGATCTTTTTATCTTTTTGGAAGTTATGTTTTACAGTCTAATAAAATTTCAAGATAAAAATAGGTTCAATGAGCTCCTTTCTTAGCTTTTTCTTATATAAAACTCGTGCTAATATGCAACAAGTGCAGACTGGTTTGTACCGGTACGATGAATGAATGGTGCAAGTTTTAACGACAAAAACCTTAACGGAAGTTAATTTAGTCCGTTAGCATAAAAAACTTTTAAAGAAATTAAACGAGTTAATCAAAAAGTTAATCAAAATTTTAAACGAGTTAATCAAAAAGTTAGCTTAGTTATTAAAGGATTAACGATTACCGGACTTGTGCCCAACTATGCCTTGTCTAATATCCATAACTTGCCTACTGGTAGCAGTGAATTGCCTAACCAACTCCGAAAACTTGGCTTCTGCTTCTGGTATCTGTAGACCTGACCCCGCAAACGTCAAAACATCACAGTAAAATTATTATAAACTAAAGTGTCTAAAAAATAAGTTTCTGTCACAATGGCAACTCTGAAGCAATGACAATTATTGACTGAAGTAAGCGCAAAATCGTGCCAAGTTTTATTAGAAAAAACTAGACCAAGAAATCAATAAAGAACGGTTTAATTTACAGTACTCAATTCATGATTTGAGGTTCAGTTCAACGATGATAAAAATGTGAGAAAAATTTTACCTAATGTGTTTTCACTACTTCGATCGGCGTGGCGCAATCGTTTAATAAAAATGAAGATTTGTTGGCGCAAACCTCCGTCGCATTGCAAGCACAATTGAAAAGTCAATAATAATAATAATAATAATAATAAGCCGATCCAGTGCCGAAGCACCACAGCAAAACACATTCAAGCACAAAACGTCAAGTGGTGGATGTACTGTGTATGATTGGTAGGTTGAAAGCAGAGGTGTAAAGTTACGAAAATAACCCTACTTAAGTAGTCTACTCAAGTAGAATTTGTCGGTAACGTTCATTTTTAAAGTAATTACCGTATATTTATGGATACTTTCTGCTTTCAATTGTGTATACGGTAGCCTATACTTTTAGCGTGAAGCACCGTACCCTACGGTATCTAATGCTTGATAATGATGCTACTTTAAAGTAGGCTAGCCTACTGTAGTTTTAAATTTGAACCACAAATTCGTCAGAACGGTTTAAGTTTTCTACCAGAAATTGTTCAATTAAGTTTACTTAGCAGAAATTTTATGAAATGATGCGAAGTCTTGACATGATTTTCAAATCTCCAAAGTTTTGCTCTCGTTCTTTTTGATTTGAATAGTTCTATATCAGATATAATAATAAAAACTTGCATCAATGTATGATTTCTTCAGAGAGTGAGGGGTTTGAAGACCAATCATTACGTGGCAGTGATATGAAGGTCTGAGGTAGTCAACTACGGTAGTCTGGTAGTATTCATACTGATAGTGATACAGTACACCTGCACACCAGACACTACAGCAGTTTGTCATTTAAATGATTTGTTTGTTTTGCTTAAATAGGCTACTAAACTTTTAGAAATACTTGTAGGCTAGCGTACCGGTACTTACCGCTAAGTACTTTCAAAACGAGTAGGCTACTTTTTTACTTTTGCTCGAGTATGGTACCAGTACTTTATGTGGTCAATACTTGGTTGGTAGTCCACTTTATTTAAAGTATCGGTAGTTTTTTGTTCAAATAACTACTGTAGTAACAAAACTTTTACCTGATTTTGTTTTGAAACATGAAAGGCTAGGTATTTCATCTAAAATTTTTATCTGCTTTTTTATTAATTCTGACTCAAATCTTACCCAAACTCAAATGCTTAGGCTACAATAAAACTATCCCCAAATTGAACCCTAACCCAAACCCTAATCTTAGCCCCTAAAAAAGCAAATGAAAAAGGAAGTGGCTATTTTGCCTCTAGAGGCAAAATAGTGTTTTTCCTCTGTTTGGGTTAGGGTTTGGGTTAGAGTTAAGGTTAGGGTTGGGATTAGGGTTAGAGTTTAGGTTAGGGTTTGGGTTAGGATTAGGCTTACCTACTATTTTGGCACTTGCGGCGAAATAGCCGTTAGGACTATTTTGCCTCCAAATATCAAAATAACATGGGGCTATTTTGCCTCTAGAGGCAAAATAGCCACTACCAATGAAAAAAGCACTAATGAATATTTTTTCTCCTAAACTTAAAATTTTTCGGTGAAAAATTCACTATCTTACACTTTTCGAGTAGGTTACTTTTTACACCACTGGTTGTAAAGGCATAAGGCTATTGTACTAAAGACTAACTGACTGTTATTGCTAAGAACATCAACCCTTATAGACCAGCAGAGCATTAAGCACTTTACTAAGAACTTTTTGGAATGATCTTTTTTGTAGTTTGCACCTAAAAAATTGGCAGTGAAAAAAAGTAGTCTAGGCCTAAAGAGAAAATGAAAACCAAAGAGGAAGAGGCTGCTCAGTGTTGTTAAAATGTAACAATAAGAAAATTACTGTTCTAGCCCTAAACCTAATCCAAATTCGGACCTTATGGTTAATCCTAATCCAAACTCAAAATCTAGGCATAACCCAAACCCTAGGTCAGAGGTTCATGATAATTTAAAAACTGGAAAAGAGTAGGCTATTTAATCAAACAAGCATTCACTCTTTGCTCTCTTATTTTCTTTATGGGTGTCATGTAATGCCACATTAGCCACTTGCAATTAAAAAATATTGATGCAAGCATTTTGATTAATTATTTGTGTTTTTAAGCATTGAGATTACTGATTAGAATTTGAGTACTGACTGACTGATGGGAGTTGATTTGGCCTACTGATAACTTGATGAAAATTTTAACCAGTACCGGTCAGCTGATTGCCTACTTTTGCCGCTAACTTTTACAAGTGTGCTATCTACATAGATATAATCTACCATATACTGGTAGCAGTGTAGTGGCGACTTTACCGATTTTTACCTTGAAATACAACATAATGGTATTGGTCAACTTTTTTAAATGAGGTTTTGCAATGGTGTTGATGAAAATTTTCAACATCATTTTGTCATAAATATTGGTTGTTACATCGCAGAAGCTTGTATCACCAATGGTATTACCCATAGGTGGGCAAGTTAATGCAAAACATTAGCTTCGTTAACCACTAGTTCGTTAACAAACTTCATACCTCCGTTAACGTTAATCTGTTATTTTCAGCTTTAATTAATGGAAGTTAATAAAGTCCGTTAATCCGTTAATATTTTGAGTGTAATTTACATTTCTTTTTATTCACTTGCTTCTAAAACACGTATTGACGCTATTAAGCTGATTGTAAGGAAATATTTATTGATGTGGTGGTCTTTTTGTGTTTTGGAGATTACGTTTTACAGTCTAATCTAATTTCAAGATAATACGTATAAGTTCGAATTCAGTAATGAAGCTGCGATCAGAAAATCTTTGGAAATTGTGAACTGCGATAATTAATAGATTTATGAGGCTGCAGCCTATTATTTGCCACAAAAAAGAGCTCCTTTCTTTGCTTTCTGCTGTAAAACTCGTGCTAATATGCAACAAGTGTTACCAGTGCAAATTGGTTTGTACTGGTACGATAAATAAATGTTGCAAGATATTAATGATAAAAGCCTTAATGGAAGTTAACAGAACTTAATAAAAGTTAATTTAGCCCGTTAACAGAACTTAACGGAAGTTAATGTACTGTAGTTCATTAACATAAAAAAACTTTTTAATGGATTAACGAGTTAATGAAAAAATTACCTTCGTTATTATCGGATTAACGGACTTGTGCCCACCTATGGTATTACCTTATAAAAGTATTCATAACAACCATGATATCTTTTTGTAACAAAATGGTGTTGATTTTTTTCATGAACATCATTGCAAAGTCTTATGTAGAAAAGTTGGCTGTTCAGATCAATACCTAAGTCAAAACATTAAATCAGCTAGGCTACTGATATCTCAAATATTATGTTAGTCAAATTTTCTCCAAATGCTTTTTGAAGAGAAACAAATTTGAAGCAGTTATGCAGCATACTTCAAAGTACGAATGACTTAAAAGTTCATGTTTATATTCTAATGCTTTCAAACATTTTTTGCAGCATATCTAATACTGGATATAGATGTATCCAATAGGCTAACAATTCTGAACAGATTTTTTTTGTGTGTTTTTGTTTCTTTTAATGAATGACTCTTATTTGCTTGAAGTTTTGTGCTAACTTAGTTGATAATTCCAATTTGAAGTTTATTGTTGGGAAAGGATTTGTCAAGAAAATTTCAATTTTTGGAAGAAAAAGGCTTGGACTTGTTTTTGTTACTGGTAGTTTAAGAAGTTACTCAGACTATTACAATACTCTTGGTGTATCTAGAACTGCCAACATAAGTTCAATTAAAAAAGCGTATTACACAAAATGCAAGCAATTTCATCCAGATCGCATTGATATAGCATCAGGTGAAAATAAAAAAGAATTTTTAAAAGTGCAAACTGCTTATCAAGCTCTGAAATCTATTGAGTCACGGAAGCAATATGATACTTATCTTCAATCAATCGAAAAATCACAGTATGATTTTACGGAATGGAAATCTCATAAAATGGAAACATACACAGGCGAACGTGACTATACAAAATATCGTACAACTCCACCTGCTAGCCAAGGGGTTGATGCCAAATGGTCTGATTTTACTTGGAAAGACTACGCTGCATTTTTGTTTGTTGCTTTTTCAGGTGTATATATTGTAAATTCCGAAATAAAAGCTAGAAAAGTAAGGCATAGAAAGTATTATTATACTCAGGTGGACAGTAAACTATCTAAATCAAAAGTTCATCTAAAAAGAACTTCTTCTGAAATAGTCTCAAACAATGATAGTGTTGAACATACAACTAATATTGAAGCTACGGAAGGTTCATTAAATTCCAAAAAAGAAACAAAAATGTCAAAAAAAATTAAATTGCTGCATAAAAAGCATAACACTAAAAAGAGAAAGACAGACCTATTCCAAGAAATCAAATCAACTGGTTCGGTGTCAGATACAGTAATGGAGAATTTAGAAACTTCTGCTACAGCACCTGCTTCTCAAAAGCCCATCAATTTAACCACATGGTAAATTGGTGTGCTAGGTAAATGATTTGAGTTTATTTTAAACTCTATATTTCAGTATTTTTGCCTTTGTTTTTTGTTCTTCAAATATTTTGCAAGTTTTCAGAAACACACACTATGGTGTGTATAGATTTTGGTATTTTAGGTTGCTTATTTGCAATTTTTTGTGCAGTGTTGAAGTGATTAAAGGTCGATTTGATGGTTTTTAGACAAGTTTTAATGGTTTTTGAGACTAGCTTCAACTGAAGTTGAAAGCATTTTTAAAAAAATCATAAAAACTCTTAGAAATTAAACTGAAGTGGCTGAAGACATATGGGTAACATGGTACTAGAATTTTAACCGATCAGTGGTCGAGTGGATAGAGCATCTGCTACTGAATTGGTAGACTTGGGTTCGATTCCCGGTAGGGTCAAACCAAAGACTATAAAAATTGGCATTCACAGCTTCCCTGCTTGACGTTCAGCAATTAAAAGGTAAAGCTTCCGTTGTGTGTGGTAGACAGTTGGGCAGGTGGCAGCTTGACTTGAAGATTGAAAGGTCCCTTCGCTGTCTCCTAGCCAAGGCAACTTGGTGAATAGAATGTACAATACAATTATCTCAACCATAAAAAAACTGCAGTTAACTTCAACATATTGGAAAAAACAGGTGTAAATTCACACGCTTTCAAAAAGCTTGATCATGGAATGCTGAATAAGCCAAAAGTATATTTTTGATTTTCTTTATGCTTTTGACTACCGTAAAACAACTAAACTTCAGACACCAGTTTTAACTCTGGACAGCCCCCCTTATGGGTGGTTTTAAGTTCGGGAATTTTTTGGTTTTATGAAAAGGTTCAACAAAATTCCAAAAATCCCTTCAAAAAATTAATAAATAAAAATCAATTATTAGGAGAACTGTCCAAATTTAGACCTTGTTGTCTTGTTTTTTGTTTTATGATGATGGTTGATTGACAATGGCTTTTAAGTTTGTTTTTAAAATTTTATGGTTTGTTCATGTATGTTTTACTTTTTCATTTTCTGTGTACAATGTACATTTAAATGTAATTACATTCAATTGTACAAATTACATTCAAATGTACATTTCTTTAAATTTTTTATTTTATTTTTGTTGCTTTTATTTTTTGCTAAATTGGCTATTGTAAACTGATCGTCATTGTAAAGTTCTACGGTATTTAGTGAACTAACTGCTGATCACTATAGCTGAAGTTTGAATTGATTTGTTAATAGTCAACAATATTGCCAATTGGTATACGTGGATGAAGTTAGAATTACAGCTCTGTGTTCTATATGTACCTGACCATCAGCATTTACTAACTGCTATCAGGCTAATTTTTCAGTGATGTAAAAAGTATTGAATAAAATTCTCTTTCAACAATCCAATTTTAATGTTTATTCTCTATAGATTTCCATGTTACAGCTAACCGTTTGTGTAAATGCTATTGGATTTACTATAACTTTTTTTACTACCTAGTACCACAACTAGGCGATTTTTATCTGCTCTTTAGCACAGGGGTCAGCAACCTACGGCTTGCAGGCTTGACCCAGCCTGCCAACAAAATTCATCCGGGCCGCAACCTTTTAAATCTTGCCTGCAATTTCATATATCTTTATGTGACTTTCGGAAATTGTTAGCCATTCATCCAAATCCGACTCTGAAACTATCTTAGAATTTGGTAAACCTTTTTTTTTGGTCCTCACCATTAATTCAGTCAAAAATTGCTTCAATTTGGGGCTGACCTTATTTCAGAATTTTTGACGGTATGCTGGGATCTTCCTGAGTTTGGTTGTAGCTTATATACCGGTAGGTAAAAAGATTGGCTACCCTGCTTGTGCCGTTTAACATACTACAATTCCACTATCCCTTTTCAATTAATTGTTGTTAATTTTTGTTATTTGCTTGTTGATTTATAAATTTGGGATGGCTTACCTATAATGAATCGGTTTATACATACAATTCAAAAGGCATGAATTAAATTGAAGTTCTTTTTTGATGCTATCCAGGTATATTGGACGATGCTGACTGCTGATCGCGGTCATTTTTACAAAATGCAGGATAAGACGAAAAATCAGTAAAATACTTGCAGTATAATACTGCTTAAGTTTCTCATTATGTCAGATATAATCGTTTTTAATGTCTTTGATGAGTTTTTTTTTTTTTTCTAATTAAGTGGCTTTGGGACAAAAATCTTTTAGAAAGTACTGCTGCATATGAATATCTGAAATTAGAATTGTTTGATGTCTTTTTGTTTTGCTGTAAATTAATCAGAGCCAGTAGTTAAATATTTTGCCTAGATGCAGAGGTTATCAAAATGTTTAAACAAATTGATATTTTTGTTGCTTATATTTAACAAATTTTGTTTTGTAGTATAAACTCTTTGTTCACTTAGGTCCACTGGTCCAGTTCAATGTTCCCTCTAACTTATTAACTAATTGGCTGCTGCCCAATTTTTTTTGAAACAATTGTGCCCAAAGCTGTAAAAATACATTTATGTGCCCCAAAGTTTGTACAGTTCTGGTTTAAAGTACTGTGTATTAAAAGTTATGTTTCCTCAAATTTGCGAACTTTTCTAAACCGTCTAAATCTTATTGCCAAAAACTATTTTGCTCTGAGCCAACAGACGTGTGATTCGCTAACAAAAGCAGCTTAGAGAGAGCACTACTCCAGGTTAAAAATAGTGATGTGCCTTAAAGAATAAGTAAAAAATGCTCAAAAAGTTTTCAGTCTGTCTAAAAGCACACTATCGTTGTTTCCGTGTTAAATTGTAGACTAATACGGCTTCCCTAAAGCACTGAAAATTAAGTATTAATGCTTGTTTTCACTATCATGCTTTTATTTTAAATGATAACGAGTTGTTCAATTTGTTTTCTAAAGAACTTCTTACACTCTTGTTTGAGTTTGAAATGTTATTATTTTTCTAAAATGTATGCACAAAGACTGGTGTTAAATTATTTAAGAAAAAAAAGTGCCACACAGTTACACAAGCATTGGAAGGAATGCATAACTCCAGGTACCAGTAGCTGTTACAGTTTTTTTAGCATGCTTTTATTCCAGCTGTTTTTAACAATTTATGGACATAAATTGTGTGAACTGCAGACATTCGAATTTTTGATCATAATTACCTTAGATGTAGCTTTTGAACCGACGTTTGTTTCACCGATTGAACAAATATTTCAGAAAAATTCAATTAACGAAAAGTATTGAATTGTGTTTGAACAAATATTTCAGAAAAATTCAATTAACGAAAAGTATTGAATTGTGTGATGGGTTTCTGAATTATTCTTTACTTTACTTGTTGTTTAGCTTCCCAGATTGTATTTCGCTCCATGTCCGATACCTCCAAATTTGATTGGACCGATGCATTCAAATTGGAAGATATGCTATCTCCAGACGAGATACTGATAAGAGACCAGTTCTACGCTTATTGTCAGGAAAAATTAATGCCTCGAATCACAATGGCCAACAGAAATGAAGGCGAGTTGAATTGTTTGTTTTTTAAGTTTGAAACGTGCTGTTGTATCTAACAGCGAATTGAAAAGTATTGAATAAAAACATATGTGTGTGGATTTAAAGCAGTGGTTCTCTCTCAACCTGTGATACGCAAAGGCTTTTTGGGTGGTACGCGAGTCACTTCCATTATTTTTATAAAAAGCCTGGATTCACAGTTTTCTGGTATTTTATTTGTCGGGTTTTGTTTCTAAATAAATCGATTTTCCGAAAGCTTGCGATTCTTATTGTTTCGTATTATTGCGATCTCCATGCACGTAAAGCAGCGTAAAATTATACGTCGCAAACAAAACTATGACTTTTGCAAGAAGCAAATTATTTAGAAAATGTAATTAACTGGAGTTAAATATCTTAATCAACCCTGCATCATGCGAAAGCGTGATCGGCGTACGTTAAATATGATTTCATGTCAGGTGATCGCTGTGGGAAGTTTTTCCAAAATGTGTGGAACAAACCACGTTCGTAAAGCGAACTAAGATTAGAGCTAATTCTACCGACTGGGCGGGAACGCCAAACAGCAAAGCATGGACAACTTGCTCAACCTAGCAGAAGGATGCAGATCGTATGAAGTCGCTACCTATTGGCAAAAAATATGCAAGCCTATGCAGTAGCAAAGTTCAGGAGTGTTTTCCCCCCATTTGAAGTTTATGTTTAACAAAACTGTTACGCACAGCATCGCGATAAAGTAATGGCAGAACTAAAAGTTCAAAGTTTTGATTTGGCATGTAACTTCGAATTTGTAGAATTTGGTGTCACTGCTCACCAGCAATCAAAAAGATGTGCTACAAGTGGTACGCATTGACAATTTTGGGTGCCCAAGTTGTACGAGGTCGTAAAAAGGTTGAGAACCACTGATTTAAAGGCATCACTCTTCCTTTTTGATGCAGCTGGTCTTACTGTAGTTAACTGTAATTTACAATCAAGTTATTATTTTCTTTTTTTTCGCGTAGAAGCCAGTGTGTAACTCTAGTCACTTTTTTGAGTTTTCTTTTTCGCGAAATCACAACTTACAGATCTATACCCAAGTTAAAGTCATGACACAAGAAAAGTACGCATTTCTAGCTTATTCGTCGAACGAGTATGGCGCATGCGTTAATGCGTCTGACTTGATGCAAGAGGTCATAGGTATGATTCTGCTGAACGATACAATTTTTTTCAATTTGGGTTGCGAAGCATTGTGAATTTAGCATTGTGACGCAATGTTGCGCATAGCTCTGTTGTCGGTATAAGTGTAATATTGTAATTTTCCTTTCCGTTCAGCCTAAGAAGAAGGGGAATTTTTTGTTATAAAACATTGTAGTGCGTTTGTTTACGTAATGATCGTAGCCAAGCGAGATATGACGTAACATAATTCGAGCCTGTTAGTTACGTTGCTACTTGAACAGACTTTGACCGCGACATTCTCTATGAAATGGGAGAACTTGGAGTGCTTGGCGCTACGATAAAAGGATACGGTTGTGCAGGAGCGTCGTCTGTTGCATATGGTCTGTTAGCGAGGTGTGTGATGGAGTTTCTTCAAACCACAATTTATGAAGAATTGGTTTGTTTTGAGACTGAGTACTTTTTGTTCTTCACGTAGGCTTTGCCAGAAGACAGCGAAGGGACGTTTCGGTTTTCGATTGAAATTATTACTTGCCTATCACAAACGGTGGAGGCTTCACAATGTCCCTTTTAATAATGAACATCAAGCAGGGAAGCTCTGAATACCAATATTTATAGTCTTTGGTTGATCCGACCGAGAATCAAACCGTAGTCTACGTTTGCAGAAGAAATCCTTTAATTTTTTATAGTTGTGTGCTTGAATATAAATTTACAAACGCATTCTTAAAAGAAACCACAAACATCATTGACAAATAGAAGCTGGGATTTAAAGCTAAAATCACCTCTGTCTATATTCATGTTTTTTGTGCAGTCACCATATTTATAATTTGAGTACTGTAAAGTTAAATTCTGAGATGTAAATTTACGCTTTTTTTTCAGAGAATGTGAGCGTGTCGATAGCGCTTACAGATCTACCATGAGCGTTCAGTCGTCCTTAGTGATGCATCCTATCAACATCTACGGAACAGAAAGCCAAAAAGAAAAATTTTTGCCGAAATTAGGTAAGCGTTTGCCTTACCAGCCGGAATATAGGATTCGTGTTGAATTGATTGAAAGTTTAAATTGAGATAAGTTTGCGAAATTACAATTTTCTTCGTGTTCACCTAGTTATAACACTGTGCACAGGCAGCACTGTACACAAGAAAGCTAAGTTACGTTTTGGAGTTTTACGATCTGAATAGGCCGGTCCGATGCCTTATCGTAAGGCAATTGTTACAATTACCATGCAGCGGAGATGTTCTTATGGCTTGAAATAACCCTATTCTGGCGTTTTTCTGAAATATTGAAGTAAGTACTGGTCAAAAAAATAATTTAAATACTATTACCACTTGATTTCATTGCAATCAAAGGAATGTACTTCGTATCTGAATTCAAACAACGAAGAAGTCTCCATTCTTAAATGCAATTCCGGTTGATACTACACGTGACCATTTGCTAATAAATGCTTTTATGAATTTGTTTAATTTATGTTTCAGCAAAGGGCGAATATGTGGGGGCTTTTGGTTTAACGGAACCAAATCATGGCAGCGATCCGGGATCAATGGAAACCAAAGCTGTTTACCAGAAAGAAAGCAATTCGTATATTTTAAACGGCTCTAAGTCATGGTAACTATGATTTCCGCCTAATTTTAGCATTAATTTTTTATACTCGTGTAGTCGTGTATGTTTTTAATAAACTTATGTATTATTGACTGCATTCACTGCGTTAAGCTAAGCTAAAGAGGTACAGTTCAGTTGCAGATTTACGAATGGAGGTGTAGGAACAAATATTTATTTCAAGAAACCGACAAAAGCCAACGTATCTGAAAATTGGTCGCAGCTCATGGATAGTCTTCGCATGCGTACTGATTTGTGGAAGACTTTGTTTTGGTGTTTACTGTTAGTTTTTCCGAAATATTTCTATTGTTCAAATTTCAGTACAATATATTTGATAGTATTGAAATGAAGCATAATTATCCGATTAAGACAGCAGTTTGTCTCCCAGTATTGTACGGTTTGCCATTGGCCTCTTTTAACTGGTTCTATTTACGCTCAAAATAGACTCAGTTTTGCTATTTTTTAGGATTACTAATTCTCCTATTGCCGATGTTTTTATTATCTGGGCAAAATGCGCCGATGCAGACACTGGAAAAGATGTTATTCGGGGATTTATATTAGAAAAAGGAATGAAAGGTTTAAGTGCGCCCAAGATTGAAGGCAAATTCTCCCTTCGAGCTTCTATCACTGGGCAAATTGTTATGGAAGATGTTACAGTGCCCGCTGAAAACTTGTTTCCAGAAATTAAAGGACTGAAGGTCAGAGGTTTGCTTTGGATAGGTATTATTATATGTGTCACTGTTGCATTCGTCAGCAGCAAAAAGCGTAATAACGCTGATGTCACAGCAGGTTATTCTAGTGTAACAACGCTAGTTTTATATCTTCAAGCTAACAATTTTTAGGTGAATATTTAAAATATTAGCTTTCTTCAGGTGGCAATTTGTGCTTTAAAAAGGCATGCGTCAACAATCAATATTATTTTCATGACTTTATTGTAAAATCAGTTTCGTTGTGATTACAGGGTCCTTTCGGATGTCTAAACAGTGCCAGATACGGAATAAGCTGGGGCGCTTTGGGTGCTGCGGAATTTTGTCTTGCCACTGCCCGTCAGTACAGTTTGGATCGGCTCCAATTCGGGAGGCCGCTGGCAAGAAACCAACTTATACAAAAGAAATTAGCTGACGCTCTTACTGAAATATCGATTGGTCTTCAAGCTTGCATTAGAGTTGGACGATTAATGGATGAGGGAAAGTAAGTAACCGTATAAGACCGGTTTTGCTGATCGTGCATTTTTTGTATGGGTGGTCGGTTGACGCCATACGGTTCTTTCAGGTGGAGGAAAGCAAAGTGGATCACCACAGAGCTCCAGCTGGGTGGAAAACCCGAGAAACAAAGTGGCCATTTGCACACTACTTAAAAAGAGGGCACTCATCACCACACGTACAGCTATCGCTGATCGTTACCCATTACTCTCTTACGTCCCTCTTGGTCGGCAGCTTTACTATTCTACTTTGAATGAAGCTCAGGTGTGCGTTTTTCATCGTCAAGTGAATGGACTTCGCACAGTTTTGCTTTAAATTGCGTTCCTATTCAGATTGGCGGTTTAAGTTTTAAGTTGCTTGGCTAGGCTAATGTTCGTGCGAATTACGAAGGGAAAAAGCGAGAATTTTGTTAAGTTGAAGTATTTGTGTATGATTTTGTGTAAGGAAGTTCAAGGTTACACGATTGGAGAAGCAATAGGCCTGCTTTATTTTCAATTACTAATTGCGATGTGAATAGGGCTTAAACGCTGCAAAAGTTGCTCATTCCAAACTTTGTGTTATCGTTAATTATCTGGTGGAGTTTCTCAAGTAACATTTTCTTTAACTTTCACTAGCGACTATAGCCACAAATTTTTCAGATCAAAACCTGAAATGGTTTCGGTAGTCAAACGAAATTCATGCGGAAAAGCTCTGGAAATCGCCCGGCAAATGCGCGATGTATTAGGTGGAAACGGTATTAGTGATGAATATCATATTATTCGACATTGCATGAATTTAGAAGCGGTCAACACGTACGAAGGTGAGTTAATTTTTTTTTCTTTTTTCGAAATCGTATCGATCATCTTTTCTCGTAAAAAATTGCAATAAAATGTGTCCCAAAAATTTCGTCGGTTCTGGAACTAAGTTGTATGTGATTTTTAGCAAAATTAAAGACGTTGTAAGTTTTGCTTGTTTTAAAATACTGAAGGTTTCACTGTTTGCTTGTAACGACGAATACCGCGCTGTTGCGATGCTATATGAAATGAAAACTACGAATAAGATCCTAAACTTGCCAAAGTTAAAACTACCTCCACGTCATTGCCTTTACAATTAGAAATAAATTTAGTAACAATATTTTATGAATAATTAATTCGTCATTTGCAGGTACGCACGACATCCATGCTTTGATTTTGGGACGGGCTATTACAGGAGTTCAAGCCTTTATAAACTAATCAGTTAAAAAAAATTGTGTTGACTCGCAGAGGTTTTTTTTGCCATCGAGTGTCGACCTACTTGGTGCTGGATGCAAATCTTCACTCGCCTATTGTTGTATATTTTAAATGTGTTATTTTTTCCTCGTTGAATTAGTTTTTCTTTTACAGTTTACTGTTGAGTTCTATTTTACGAAACTGCACAATCATGTTTTGTTTTTTGTTGTTTTTTTTTCTCTAAATTTACGTGGGATTTACGCAGCTTTTGCCTTAGGTATTACTGGCATATTTTTCCTCTTCATGCGTACTTTTGAAAAGCAATTTTAGGTTTCGCGGTAGAGGTTTTGCGCTATGGTGTACTAAGGGTTCTTGTACCCTTTAAGGGTCGTATGCACCAACTAAGATTAACTTTGATCCTTGGATCATCAAAGTTCTATCTTCTAAACAGTAGGACATATTAGATTAAATAAACTGAATTTGCAAGTTCAGAGAATTTATCGTTGAATAACATAATAATGATAGCAATTTGCCTGGCCATTTATCCAAATTTTCTCCGTAAAATTTTGTTAATCCGGGGATCAAAGTTAATCTACGTCGGTGCATACGGCCATGAAACAATTTTTCATTGAAAAACACTAGGTTTGCTAGAAGCGTTAGAGTTTGGATAAAAGGGGAAAAAAGTTAGAGTTCGTTTTATTGCATTTCCTTCGAGGTCATTGTATTCTTGAATGATTTGGTAGGATCCATTTTGTTAATTTCAGGCAACTTTTATTGATTTTGAATATTAACGGGATTTGTAATGCTGTTAAGCCCATTGGTCGCTATGGCTGAAATGATGTCTAATTTTTTAGAAAGGTAAGTCCCTGGAACTATGTACCAGGGCTGTAGCCAGAAGCTTTGTTCAGACAGTGCTCAAGATTCCGTCCAAATTTTAAGCAAAGACCAAAAAAAGAAGAGCCTCGGCTTAAATTTGTGGACAATTTTCTCCAAATATTAGGTCAAGATCTAAAAAAAACTTTGGCTAAAGTAGTAGCTATCTGGTTCTAGATGTAACCGGAGATGGTATTTCTGGCTAAACTATTAACGGCTTGGTAATTAGACAGTAGCATTTAAGAATTTTTTCCAGGCTCTTCGGCTACGGCCCTGCTACGTAGTGGTACAAAGCAGTTCTGGTTAGACGAAGATGCTATTAAATTTTTCCGTACGTAGTCACAAATTCAGCCAGTTGTAATGAATGGCATTCTTAACAAAATCAAATTTTCTTCTCCCGAAGTGAATATTGGACAGTACAAATTGGTAGATCTGAAGCATGACGCTTTTAAAGTTTTTGATAATTAGTTTTTGATAATGAATGGCATTCTTAACAAAATCAAATTTTCTTCTCCCGAAGTGAATATTGGACAGTACAAATTGGTAGATCTGAAGCATGACGCTTTTAAAGTTTTTGATAATTAGGATAGCATTTGTTATTTATTACTTTGTTCTTAGCAAGACTGTAGCGACTAGGCTGACCCCCCGAAAAAAATTTTGCTGTATCATCCATTTATCCCCGTTTTAGCCCGAACTAGCATTTCCGATTTCTTGATATGCAACCGAAATTGCCGAATACTTTTTTTTTTTAGTTTTTGTCTTAAATTTGAACAAAATTAATGATAAGCAATAGACAGTATCCAGAGTCTTAGAGGCACAATCAAACCTTTGATTAACAGCCTAAGACCGACTGTTTCGGAATCAACATTTGTCTTAGACTTTTATTTCTCGTCAGTATAGCTAGGACTACAGGTATGAACATGAGCGTAGAAAGGCTAATGTCGATAAAAGACGAATGTCGATTCCGAAACAGTACCTATGTTCTAGGTTGTTAATCAAAGGTTTGATTGTGCCTCTTAAGACTCTGGATGCTGTCTATAGCTTATCATTAAGTTTCTCAGTGCCTTGTTCTTTATAGAATGAACAAAATTGTTTTCACTTTTTTCTTTTTTTAATGAATTCGTTTCTTGCGAAATCAAAATAGCATCACTGCACTGCAGAATCTGTTAATTCCGCTGAACAACGCGTCTGGCTATGGAAAGTTTTCACGTGGTGTTTTTGCTTGGTATTTAACTTTATTGCAATAAAGTACCTAGACTGATAAAGCTTTGATCTTGAACGGAACACCAATCTTGGGGTTCGTAAACCTACCCTTTCGGCCCCGTAAATCAGGGTGGGCAATTCAGGGCCTGGGTACTCCATACCTCTTTGCCTTACCTTCTCCCAATGGCCGTGGAAGGATGCTCCCATTTGAACTCGGTGGTGGAAATAGACTGCTTGAAGAAACTATAAAACAACTCAAACTACTTCGTTGACTAGGACAACACCGGACGCGCGATGAGTGTATCGTATTCGCTGATAAATGAAAGAAAATTGTAACGGTACCATAGTTTGTTTAAAGGGGCTTAATAATTTAATACTGTCGAAAGCTTTCAAATGTTCGCACTTACTAGTTCTTTCAAATGGCTTATGATACGTGCAACATGTCATCCAAATGGCGCTAAAAAGGCTATTTTTCGGAAAAATTACAAATACAGACACCCATCTGTAAGATGCAGACAAATTTTAACTTTTGAGTTCAAGCCTTCCCCGATCAGGCCCTGCTCATGCGTTGATTTACGCTTTTAGAATTTTGTTATTGACGAGATGAATCGCTATCTACATTATGGATGTAAATCTCGGTTTGAAAGTGAGGGAATGATGGCGTTCGTATGATTTAAATTCAGCTGGGGAAACCCGAAACGTTTTTCGGTGCCCCAGACATTGCAATATTTTATTTTGCTTTTGGGTGCATTATCTTTTTTATGAATATGCATTATCGAATAAACTACTGCTACTGCTGGGAAGCGCCGTAAGCTCCCCCAACCTCTTTTTCTCCGCGGGTCTGTTTCTAGTCTATTAAATAAAGAGTCTCTGATAGCATAGACGAAGTTTTTTCGCGGTCACGCGTATTCGACTGATTTGATTAGACATATTCTTAGCGCAAGAGAACCGAGAAGAAAAAAGTCACGCTGAATGTCTCGCTTGTCGGACATATCGGCATATTCTAAAAAAAAAAAACGTGAAAACAAAGACAAAACTCTCAGTTTCCAGCATACGTGGGCAAGTCAATGCAAAACGTTAGCTTCGTTTACCACTAGTCCGTTTACAAACTTTATACTTCCGTTAAAATTGATTCGTTATTTTCAACTTTAATTAACAGAAGTTAATGAAGTCCGCTAATTCGTTATTATTTTGCGTGTAGTTTACATTTTTTTTATTCACTCACGTCTAGAACACGTAATGACACTGTTCAGCTGATTGTAAGAAAAACTTTATTGCTATGGTGGTCTTTTTGCTTTTTGGAAGTTACATTTTACAGTCTAATATAATTTCAAGATAGAAATAAGTTCAAATGCACAAACGATGCTGCAGACCCGGCGCCAGGATAACGTGACTGGAGGGGTAGAAGTAAATTTTGGGGGGGCACGAGAAGTTTATTTATGTAAATTCGAGAGGTGCACGGGGGCACGAGAAATTTATTTTAGTTTAGATCAAACGAAAAAGGTGAAGACCACAAAAAAAAAGGTCTTCAGTTCAAAAATTTCCTCAAATTCTAGTTATCGTCTCAGAATTTTTGCGATTTTTCACGAATTCTTTAGTTAAGACCAAAAAAAAGGTCTTCATTCAAAAACTCTTATAAAATTCTGAAATTCGGTGTGAGTCCATAAAAATTACGAAAATACGGGCAAAAACACCAATAGGGAGTCTTAGGCCTCGATTTGCACTTCAGTAGCCCCGAGCCTGTTAATTTCTTTGGGGCACAGTCCTGGCTTGAGGGGGTACAATTTTCGTTTGGGGGGGGGCACAAGCAGTCATTTGGGGGGCACGGCCCCGGAATGCCCCCCCGTGGCGCCGGGCCTGCGATGCTGCAGTGAGAAAATGTTTGGAAATTGCGAACAGCGGTAATTGATAGACCAATGAGGCTGCAGCTTATTATTTGCCGCAAAAAGGAGCTCTTTTCATCGCTTTTTCTTCTATAAAAAACTCGTGCTAATACGCAACAAGTATTACCAGTGCAAACTGGTTTGTATCGGTAAGATGATCGAATGGTACAAGATATTAACGATAAAAACCTTAACGGAAGTTAACAAAACTTAATGGAAGTTAACTTAGTCCGTTAACATAAAAAAACTTTTTAACGAGTTAATAAAAAAGTTAGCTTCGTTATTAACGGATTTGTGCCCACCTATGATTTCTAGTCTATTGATAAAGAGTCTATGATGATAGAGACAATACTATGGTTTGCAGAGGTGGGGTCTTCGAGGACGTCCTTGGCCTCGAGGACACATTTTGAAGTCCTTGGCCTTGGCCTAGAAGCCTCAAGTCCTCGAAAATTGCCCTGTCCTCAACTCAAGGAAAGCACTATTTTTAAACCGTTGAAATTTTGTTGGAAAACGCCAAAAACCTTGCGAAAAATCTGCAAAGATCTTTTTTTTTGGTTTCCTCAAGTAGAGATCGCCTGAAAAAAATTTTTTTGAAGACCTTTTTTTTTGGGGGGGGAACACTTACGTCTGTGTCCTTGGTCCTTGGCCTTGGCCTCGAGAGGGTCTGTCCTTGGCTTCGAATTTTTTTTGTGTCCTTGGCCTCGAGCTTTGTGTCCTTTACTCCACCTCTGATGATTTGAACGGCTTAATCTAGGGTGACAGTTTTTTTTGTTTTGATGTCAGTAGATATTTAAGAGACAAATATTCTGACATAGTTTGGGGTTACCATTCTCCGGGGACCTCCAAAAATCACAATGCATATTTAAAGACAAAATGTTTTGACGTAATTTGGGAGTACCACTCCCCAAATGGACCCTCCAAAAATCAACTTTCTGAATGCTTAATTAAGCTAAGCTGCCAGTTTTTTTTTTTTTTAATATCAGTAGATATTTAACAAACAGATGTTTTGACCAGGGAGCCCCCAAACGTCACTTTTTTGAACTGCTTAACCTAGGGTGCCAGTTTTTTTAATATCAGTAGATGTTTAACAAAGAAATATTTTGACATAGTTTGGGGATATCATCTCGCCGGAAACCTCCTAAATGGACCCTGCTAAGTCAATTTTTTGAACGACTTAAGCTCGGGTGCTGGTGTTTTGAAATCTGGAGATATTTGCTTCGGTCGTTCGAAGGGGTTGCTCCTCAACAAGCTTCCATCTAGTTATAATATCTTCAATATTTCGCTATGTTTTATCGGGGCAAACATAAATGACTAGAAAATATTACAGTACACAAGACATGGACCATGGATCCTACATTTACTATAGGATCCAAGTACGCATGTATGGACAAACGTACTTTGTGTTTGGCAACATGATGTTCTCGTGCGCCACAGGTGGCCAAATTTGAAATACGTTTTTCCTTCTGATTGATCGCATTCGCAGAACGCTCACATACCCAGGGTTTGTCCGAAGGCTACGGTATGATGCGTTGGGCACACTTTTGGATTTTGTTTGTCTTGAATTGATCAAGTCATGTAGTCGAGTCAGAATTGTAGTTGCGAAGTTTAATACGTTGGCCTGGTTAATTAGTTAATGTAAGGTCTGGGTAATTAACCTGTAACAGTGTAATCGTAGCCTGTAATCAGTAATCAGAGTGGATTGTATTGAATTTGAATTATCAACAAATCAAAGTAAGAGAACATTAGATATTGTAGAAACTTGGTTGCTAATAATCAGCTATGGCTGTATTGCCAGAAAATTGCACCGCACTAGCCTAGCAAGCTTACAATTTGAAAGTAGATTACTGGCTGACTCTGGACTGGTACCGTACTATCTAGTACCAGTACCTACCGTACTTGGCTATCATCACCCTAATCTATTAGGCCTACCAGTACGATAGGCTACTGGTGCCAGTTCCTGCCATAACTTGCTAACCAAATCAGTAAGCTACGGTATACGGTACTGATTTATCGTATCATTGCATGGCAGAAGTAGCAAGAACTGTAATCTCTTATCGGTACGAATCCACTTGCCATCTTTAGGTTAGTTTCTTTGTTTTCCTATAGGCCTACTAGATCAGAGATACTGCATGTTGCTTTAGGCTACCTGTTTCTGGTTACCCTGTGCCAGTCTGCCAATAGCCCATTCTTGGTTAACATCTCAGATGTAGGCCAGTGCATGGCCACACTTGCATACAGATCAACAGCTTAATATTAGGCCTGTTTTTATTCATTTTAGTTAACTAGCTCAACTTTTAGTTGCTGTATTGTTTGTGATAATCTGTTTATTTTATGCTGTCAAAGATAAATGTGACTCAAAAGCCATGCAGTGGATGCTGGATCAATTAATGAAGAATGCACCTTTTGGTAATGATTACACGCCTCGTCCACCCTGTAGAATGCATGTTTTACCCAATGAAAATAACCAACAAACAAATCAAAGGTTGTTCAGTCCTTCACATTTAAAACTAATTTTGGTCAGTTTTTGTTTAAAGAGACACTGTTCAAAATTGGTTTTAATAAAATGAGAGCCACCTCTTAAGGAACCATAAAGAGGTGCCCATACGTTTTTCCACATTTTCCTTTATATGCGAAAATACGATTTAATCCATTTGACTTAGTACCATTGACAACCCTGCATTTTGCAATTTTGTGACATCACAAAAGGCATAATTTTACAAAAGTTCTTGCATATTAAGAAACACGATTACCTACTGGTAGCAGTGGGTAGCCTATAACGAAGATAACCAAGTCTAAAAATTTGGCTATTGCTACAGGAACCTGTAGACCTATACTACCAGTACTGATCTACAATATGTCTTTTGTGATATTACAAAATTGCAGGGTTGCAAATGGCAGATAGTGCAGAATCAAACAGATTGAAACTTATTTTCATGAATAAAAGAAACTGTGGGAAAAGGTTTAGGACACTTCTTTATTACCATTCCTCAATTAGTTCTCATTTAACCGATTTCAAGCAGTATCTCTTAAGAATCTTATTTACTGTATTTTATGAGAATAAAGATAGTATTGGTATTATGCTAGTTACTTAGCCTATAATTTTGGATTGTTTTTATAAAATTTCAAAATGTCTGTTGTAGCCAAAGATGGACAGTATCACAATAGGCCTACCGCATATAGATATTGGCAATACTATCACAGTGGCATTAATCAGTGTCGAACTAGCATTAATTGATCATGTCTGATATTTACATATTTGTATCAATTGATTGTTTTTTTTGCATATTTCATTTGCAAAAGCAATAAGCAACTCTCATTGCAATAAATACGCTATACAAATATCTGATATTATGCAAAGTATCGTTACCATGTCTGAAATTTCTATCTTGACTCAAAAAGAGATCTAGTTAATAAATTTCTTACCGAGAAATTATATCGGCAGCATGAACAAAGGAGGGTGTTTAATTGTACTGTTGCAATATTTGAACAAGGGCAATCTTACAACTGTTACAATATGTAAAAATGTAGGGTGTATAATTTAATTCTTGCAATATTAATAATGTTAATAATTAGCAGTTTATATCCCACGTAAGATAGCAACAACAGGTGTCGATGCATGTATATAATGATAGCCATAGTAACATTCAAAGAAAATAGCTGTAAAAAAATTAACTTAATATGCACAACAGAAGTATTAAGCCTGCAGTAGTAAATTGCAAAATGCTGGCGTTAGACAGTGGCAAAATTCTCAATTTAGGCTAAATTAAAGGCAGAGGTTGCTGTTACGTTATGTAAGAATAAGAAAATCTCTATCCTAGTCCTAACCCCAACTCTAACCTTTAACATTAATCCTAATCCAAACCCTAATGATAATTTAAAAACTAAAAAAGAGTAACTAAAAAAGCGCTCACTCTTTGCTCTCTTATTCTTTTTATTGGCGTTACGTAACGTAACACTACCTACTTCGTAAATTAGAATAATATGCTTTCAGGCGTTTGTTTATTAGAGACAAAGTTGCAATTTTATACAGAATAAGACAATAATTTCAGGAATAAACAGTAAAATGGCAATTTAATTTGTATGCCAAATATTAGTGCCCTTGGAACTGCTTGCTTTTTGGAGTTTTTTTTTTTTTTTTTGTGTGTGTGTGTGTAATGTGTGAGTATTTTTCATATGGACTGCCTTTAGTCTGAAATAAATGTTATTATTATTATAATTTGTTTCAAAATAAAGCTTGTAGCGAGTTCATCAAATTAATTTAATAGATTTAATTTACCAAATAAATTTAATATAATAAACAGATTTAATTTGTTATGTTGTTCAAAAAGTCATATCAGGAATATTTTATTTGTTGGTCAAATAATAGGTGGTTCATCTCTGAAACAGTTCTAAGATTTGAAGTTTAATTTTTGAGCTGTTTCAAAAGGACACTGTGCTACCTACAGCTTGTTGCTGTTGCAATGCTGTTTTTTCAAAAGGAATTTTGTGTTTTATGTTCAATGAAGTGGAAATGGATCTGGTAACTTGTCAATTAATAAGGATCTTGGTGTAATTCAATAAAACTTAGTGTAATTCAATAAGGACAGTACCATAATGTATAATAAAAATTTGATTTGAGTATTTCATTAATTTAAATTCTTCACTTAAACGCACACTGCAATATTGCAGCAGATTATATCAATTAAAGTTAAAGGGGGTGAAGTATCCTGCCAATTCCGGTACCGGTAGTTTACAAGTGCTAAAATCAAAATATAATTTTTGAATTTTTTTTCTCATTTTGGGGCAGCAGTTACAAAGATGTTCAACAATTACAAAATTTTTAAGAATCCTTAGTTTGTTTTCTCAGTTTGAATTTCCATGGAAAAAGAGGGAACAGAACAGAAATGATCCCGTATTTTGTAGATCAAGACAAAATGCAGCGTTGTACATTAACTCAAATACATTCAGACTATCTATGTTCCACTGGAGGCTGGGAAGGGACTGGTAAAGGTCTTCGTGTCAGCAGCCACTCAGAAGAATAGACGCTAAAGCATCTTCAAACAGTAACGTTCTTCAAAAGCAGCACTGGCAAAAATAGTTTTGAAACTAAAAAAGAAAAAAAAATGTTTGTACAAGCATCTTAAAACACAAAAAAATGTGTTTGCAAGCAAGAGACTGAATAATAATAGTTAGTATTTACTTTTTCAGTGACTTTTTGTGACCAATCCAATTTTGGTGAACCTCCCCTTTTTCTGAAAATTCATTATTTCAATTTTAGCTTAATTGTAAACTATTGGAATTGTCAGGATACTTCACCCTCTTTAAGAGCATGGCAGTATATTTTTCTTGAATTTTTGCAACTGTCATGACATTGTTATCGGCAGTCTTTTTATTTTTTCGTATCTTTTTATTACTGATATGTTTTTCAACCAGAGGCAGCAAAAAATGCGTAAAAAAGTAGATCAATGTGTCATTTAAACAGGCTGGAAATTGAACTCTAAATCTTTTGTTTCTGAGACAATTATGCTTCCGTTCGCTTAACTAATGCTGTAAAATATTGCAGTCATACATTTCCAAAACAACATAGCTAATTAAATCACTACTTCAATCTTTAAATTATTGTTTATTTAATTGTATGCTTAAAATTTACACCTCATCTTCATTCATGCTGCTGATAAAGTTCCTTATTATATGAAATTTACTAACTTGATTTTTTACGTTTGATATATAAAAATTGCAGTATTAGTACTGGTATGTTGCGTATTATGCGTATGGTAAACATGTTGCAATGAGTGTTGCATATTGCTTTTGGAAAAAAAATGCATAAGTATTGGCAATATGCAAAAAAACTGTTCATGGATAGTTGGATACATGATCGATGCTTATTTGATTTAGACGTAAAAGTTTCGCATGATAGGTATCATGATTCGGCCAATTCTTGCATTGCGATACTGCTCATCTCTGAACATTGATTGGCAATTTAAAAATATGTTTTTAAACTAAGTGTATATATCAAAAAAAAAAAAGTTTTGTTAAATTGTGTCGGCAATGCTGTATTGGTATCGATATTGAATTTAGCAATATTGGCGTATCGCTGCAATAATATCAAATTAGCAATATTGGCACATTGCTGAATCAGCATCAACTAACTCAAAATTAGACGATTGTGCTCGTCTCTGACCTTAGTATAGCATGTTTAAAGTTTATTGGTAATAAGGTTGCCAAATTGGTTCAACATATTATAATTCCTGTATCAATGTCAAACATTATAGCTAATGCTATTTGGAACGACCAACACTCACGTCTCGTGTTTCTTTGTTTTTACTCGCCCATTTTCCAACTAACGAGTGCGAAATTTCAGACTTTTGCTTATAACTTGAGAACAGTTAGGTCTAGCTACATGAAATTTTGACAGCAGTTTGAGATTAATGAGGTATATGTTTGTATCAAATTTCGAGGTAGTAGGTCACGTGACTTTGGTTTTAGAACCCGAAAACCGCCCAGAAAGTTTGGCGTAAAAAGCGGTCTAAGTCAAAAACGGCCTAAGTACGGCAAAAAATATTTCATAAGGTTGTATGTCTTAAGATACCCTTTCATCCCTACCAACCCACTTTTAGTCGCGATGAGGTTCATTTCTTTTTTTCCTTTTTTTTCTTCCTAAGTTTTGTACGCTCTTCTTCTCCTAAACCACAAAACATCGAAATCTAAATTTTGTGTAAAGTTGTGGAGCTGCAAACGCAATTTTTTCTCCTGAAATTTTTTGGGGCAATTCCACGGGGAACCCCCCAAATTGGGGCCCCAAAAACTCCAATTTTTGAACGGCTTAAGCTAGAATGCTAGTTATTTTTGCTTTCAGCAGATAGGCCTATTTAACAGACAAATATTTTGACATAGTTTGGGGGTGCCATCCCCCCTCCCGGGGACCCCTCCAAATAGACCCCCCCAAAATCAATTTTTTGAATGGCTTAACTTAGAGTGCCAGTGTTTTATGATATCAGCAGATAGTTAACAGACAAATATTTTGACATAGTTTGGAGGTGCCATCCCCCTGAGGCCCCCTCAAAATGGACCCCGAAAATCAATTTTTTGATCGGCTCAAGCTAGGGTGCCAGTGTTTTATGATATCAGAAGATATTTAACTGACAATTATTTTGACTCTACTTTTCTGGAGGTTCCATAATCAGATATTTTTGAACAATTGTTGATTTTACGGTAGACAAAAAGTACTTTTGAGCGTCACAGCATTAGCTACGTGTCGGTTGTTCACTGGATTTGCTGGCAAACTCCCATCTAGTTATAGTGAGATGGAATACTGTAAAATAACAAAATTGAATAATGTTTTGGAAAAGTTGAAAAGTCGCATTTCGCTATTTTGAGAAAATCTTGTTTAAAATTTTAAACTTTCATCTAGATTTGTTGTCAAGTACAACATCTTAAGCTATTTGTTATCAAAAAATATTTAGAAATTGAAATTTTTTTTTCTCAGGAAAAATAATTTTAGTAAATAACTTGAAAAATACAAAGAAAACTTTTGTTTTGTAAAATGTTGTTTATTAACTTTTGTCAGAACGATCTTCAATTATGCAAGTATGGCCGTGTTACAAACGTAGTTTAAAAATAACTGTTTGGCAGTGGCTTCAGTTTCCTTGAGCAACCGAATCGACATCAGAAACTTGATATGTCATTTGAAAGCAGCGACACACAGCACTCAACTACTCTCAGCGACAACACTCAGCAAGAATCATCCAGTCGGTCCAACATAATAACCAGTGATCAGGTATTTTTTGTTTTTAAATTGGCTTGTTTTTTAATATTTTGCTTAAGGTAAGAATTTACTGATCGCCAACTTTTTTCTTGATCTCTTTTATTCCAGGTATAGTAATTTGATGCAACGATAATTACCAGTCTAAAACTTTTAGATGCGGGTCGATTATGTACTGCCGATTATGCGCTGGGACTATTAGGTACCTGGACTTACGAGACAAGTATTTTGGCATAGTTTGAGGGTTGAATTTCAACGGCCTATGCTAAAAATCTGATTTTTTTATCAGCAATAAAGAGAAACTGTTTTGACATTGAAATGTGCCACCTCTGAAATCCCAAAAATCTATTTTTAGCTGATTAAGCTAGCGTGTGGGTGTTCTGATTTTGTTGCACATTTGCATAATCCTGCTTTTTTCTGAACGCTCAACATTTGCTTTTTTAACTGCCTTACACGTTTTAACGCTTCATGTGAAGCACTTGGTTTCAGTTTGTACCACTACTTAACTGTGTTACTGTTTAGTAGTGCAGTTTAGTGAATATGTGGTAAAGTACTGCTGGTTGTTAAATGCTTTAGTATTTGAATTTGAACCGTACGGTACTATTTATGTTTCTATGTTAAGATATGATTTTGCATTTAGTTCATTAAAACCTTGAATAGGGTTATGATGTGTTGTACTATCATTACAGTGGGGTATTAAAAACATTAGATGTTTGTACAATGAATAGTTTGATATTGTTTGAGGATCCAACCCCATATGAAGTTGGAAATCCATAATGTATTCTGCCCTCAATCTTTTAGTATACGTACCTTTGTTTTAATCAAATGTTGTATTATACTCACTGTATTACATCCGTGCATGTAACGACTTTGCGGGGCCCACTTCTGTGTCATTGTACCCGCTCAACACAGCTTTTGAAGAAATATTGCAGCAGTAGCAATTCGTTGGCATCATTGTGTCCGACTTGACTGGCCTGAAATTTGAACTTCAGACCTCCCGCTCCAGAGACGACCATGTGACCACTTGACCAACTGGGTGGTTTTGAATAGTTCAAGCTGGTAAAACGTTTTATTAGGATGAGTAACAATCTGCTTGGTAAGAATTTTGACATTGTGTGGAATTTAACCCCTCTGTGGGTTTTCAAAGAAAACATTTTTTAGTTACTGCTCTTATGGGAGAACAAAAAGTGTTTTTGAGGATCATCTTATTCAATATGCATTGGTCATTCTTTGAATTTCCACGCAAACTTCCATGTTGTTTATGCTTATTTTGTCTCTGTTTGATTGATGCTGATAGGCACTTAAAGACTAAGTTTTGCAGAAACTTAATAGTTTGTTAGGTTACATCAAGTGAAGAAGACTCTAGATCCAAGAGGACCACAACAGACTGTGAAAAACAACCAGGTATCATGCTACTATAGTAAATCATGAATCAGAAAATCAAACAGCAGAATTGGGCTATGTTAAGTTGTGTAGAACTTGGTTGGTGGACTTTTAAATCTGCTTCTTCTCTGGACACCAGTATTTAATTTGAATTTTCTTTTCAAATCTCAACCTAATTGACTTAATTAGTTACGACAAACATAATTTTTCCAGTGTTGCAGAAAAAAAGTATAACATTTCTGCACCCATGTTCAATTAGAGTAAAGAAATTGTGAAACTTGTGCATTTGCTAGCAGTTTGAATGCTGATGTTTGAAAATTTTACACAGTGTTGCTTTCTACAGTAAGTTCAAATCAACCTATCAAGAGTTCTAATGAATCCACCAATTCTTTGGAGAGAGTAATCAGCATGACACTGCAGCAACAACCTCTTAATAAAATAAAGTAAGAGAGCTTGTAATGTAATGCAAGTAACGCCAATTATAATTCAAGTAGAGTCATGTTGGTTTGCGTAATACATTTATTGAAGAGTAACGGTGAGATGTGTACGATTGTGGTTGAGGTGCATGTTTAGTTAGTAGTTACTCTTTGAAATGCATGCTAATGATCAATTAAGAAAAAAATACACTTGTGCCACTGTATTTCGTCTCATTGTAAAGTTTAGAATAAATTTTGCTTGCAACTTTCATGTATTTAGTTTTTATTATTTAACCTCTTTTTCGTTTTAAGTTTACATTGGTTTTATATGTTTTGGTCTGTTTTATTTTTAATTATAGCTCTTGTCTCTTAAGCTAAAATTGCTGTTGCAGAAACTTTCAGAAATTCTCCTTAGACAAATTGTTAACATTTATCAGCGCGAGAACTTCAGTCATGGTGCGAATCATGCAACAGATTTTGCGAGGGATTAAAGTGACATCAAAGATAACAAAATTTGAAAGAGGACGTTGTCATTTTGTTATACCCTGATTTTCCTTATGTAAAACCATGTATAAAAACAGGTTAAAAGAGATGTACAAGGAATTAATAGCACGTGATAGTGATAACTCGGGAAAGGTCGATGAAAATCAATTAAAGAATATTGCTATCAGTCTTGAGGTCCCTTTAAAAGCAGAAACCTTGACAAGCTTATGCCGAAAGTTTTCAGGTACGTAAACTATACATTTTAGTTAATGTATTTAAGAAGTTACCTAGATATAGGGTGGATTTCAGGTCCCAGACAACTGACGGCTGCAGACTGACTGCAAAGCTGCTGACCGCCAACTAATCCTAATGTTGGGGGTCACTTGGTTGGCGGTTAGTTTGTTCGCTATCAGTTTGCGGCAATCAGTTGACTTGTTTTGGAATTTTCAGTATTTGAAACTAAAATTTAGTTGAACATTTTGTTGTTACAGCCAAGTACTTGTGCTGTATTGCTTGTGCGTCAATAGTGTGGTATCTCATAAGAATTTTGGAAAGAAGTGAATTAACCAAGTTATAGGAGTGAAGCATTAAGCAAGGATTATGTGCAAAAGATAAAAAAATGCTAATCTAAAAAAAATCTTCAGTAAATTTCAGCCTTTACGACCTGTCGTTTCTCAAATACTTCATTTCAAAGTGTAAGAGATCTATCAACAGTGCTTCCAGTTAAAATCTGAATTTCTAGGAATTGGAATATCAAACTAACGAATAAAATGTATTTCTGCTGTAACACTATTTCATGCTAAAGCCTTGCATTCAGATGCTTTAAAATCTTTTGTGAAAAATATCTTAAACATTGCAAAAGATAGAACTTTAATAGGCAACTTTGTTGGGATATCTCTTAAACTTTGAAAGGAAACCTCTCAGAAATGGTAAGCGGTAGAAAGCTGAAGTTTGGTGAATATATGTTTTAGGTAATTTTTTATCTTTTGGCACTTAACCCTAGCTAGATGCTTCATTTCCTTTAATCCAATTTGCAGCACAAATGTATCATAGTGCTTTTTAAAGTCACAAATCGCCACTTTTCAACTACTTACAAGAATCATCACTTTTTGCTGCAAGAATGCAGAAAATGTGCTTTTACTCGCTGCATTAGAATGTAGATCGATGAGATGAGCTTATGATGTTCGTTCACTTTTGGTTAAAAAATCAATATGTCATCTATACATTTTATTTACTGAGTCAAAACATAGGAATGAATTTTCACAAGAAATTAAAAACTGCCGAAACCTACTTAGCATTAGAACTAAATTGAAAAAATAGTTTGTTGAGAAATATTACGCTTCATAATTTAAATCTTTGTTCGCGTAATGCCGCATTTACTCGGGCGACTTTTTTGCGTGCTATTTTTTGATACAAATGGATGTGGCAAAGTTGCATATATTCAATAATGGTTCTCATTGTGATAAAAGTTACCTTACTGCTAAAAATGACTGTCTCAAGTTGTTTCCATTCCGATTGTGACATTCTAAACCTTTTTAAAGCAAAATCGGAGCAGATCTCATTGCGATTTTTTATTGCAACACCGATTCTCTTCTAAAGTTTTCAATTATAATAATATTGGTATGAAACCAGCTTAAGACAATTATTTCCATCAGTAAGGTTCCAATTATCATGATCAAAGCCGTCGTTGAGTAAATGCAACTTTGCCAGATCCATTTTTATCAAAAAATCGCACGCAGAAAAGTCGCCCGTGTAAATGCGGCTTAAAGTATACTTTGATTAACTATACGCTGGTCTGCTTGTCACTTTGATGACCAGTTTGCGTTTTCGAATTTTTCAAATTTTTATTTTGCGCTGCCATAAATTGTTTGTGTTTTTCTCTATCGTTTTATTTTTTTTGTGTGTGTTTGTGCTTGCACGTTTGATGGATCGCCTTTACCTCTAGAGGTAATCAGAAGGCAGCATTTGGACTTCTCATGAAATCTGCGACGAATATTTAATAGTTGTCATTATCTTTCAATTAAATGGATCTTTTTGTTTGCCGAAATAAATACTGAACTGAATCCACACTTAGCTCCCATGATTCAGCCAAGTAACTCTTACCGCTTTACAGATCGAGAACATCCACAACTTGTCTACTTTGATGAACTTATGAAGTTCATAGCAGATCGCTTAGCTTCTAGCAGTACAGAACCCATTTCTTCGCAAGAGTCTGTCAGTGCCAGCAAGTAACTACTCTACATACTGGGCCGGATTTACCATATGGCACTATGGCATGAAATTTAGCCCAAACATGAATGGTTTTAGATGTGCTTTGAATTCGACCAGGAACAAAGCGAGGCTGAAGGGGCGAAGTGATTTAATTCTGTCAAAGGTCGTCCAAATCTTAGCAATTGTTTGAAATGGCTTTACAAACGAGCGAAATGCCATCCAAGCGGCGTAGAAAGGCTATATTTTTCTACAAAATTACAAAAATTGCCCAGCAGCTTGGGTCTTTGCAACCAGACGTTATTAGCCTCCGGCGGCTGAGGCCTCCACCTCCGACTCCCGTCTGCGAGATGCAGATGAATTTTAATTTTTTATATCCGAGCGAGGTAACATAAGTTGCTGTGAAGTTTAAGACTCCATTCTTCAATCTTCAGTTTCATCTTTCTGAAAAGTCGAGTAAAAAGTGCCAAGGCCCCCGCGCAACGTAAATCCGGCGCGGATTACGTAGTATATAATTGAGTGTGTCAACCTCTGAAAGTTCAATCTGAAGTTTAAAAGTTCTATCAAATACCTTGCCAAGTTCAGATAATTTCCAAAGGCAAAAATTTGAAGAATGTTGAAGGAAGAAATGACTGCAGCTAAGACTTGGAATTTAAACAAGCTCGACGTAGCTTTGCTTAATTACTTAATTAATACCGGTAGTTAAAATCATGCTTTTGTCCACTGGCACCATTTGCTTTTTGCGATTGTCTATGCATTTCATGACATGTAACCTCTTGTAATTGTAATTATACTTATTTATTTATTCACCAAGTTGTATTAGCCTGGATACAGCGAAGGACCTTGCGGTCTTCGAGTCAAGCTGCCACCTATTTACCACACACGGTGAAGGTTTCACGCTGTCTCTTTTTCTTGCTGAACGTCATGCAGGGAAGCTGTGAATACCAATTTTTATAGTCTTTGGTTAGACCCTACCGGGAATTGTCTTCCGTTTCAGTAGTAGACGCTGTATCCACACGACCTCTGATCTGTCTTGTGCTTTGATTGAACGTGTTTCATGGTGATTCAAATCGCAACATAACTTTTTTGTGGATTTTCAATTCTTTTTCGAGTACGTGTCACATGATATGTTCACTCCAGGAAACCCATTTGAAAAAATTTTTAGATCAACTACGACTCAAAAAGAGTTAGATGATATCCTTCGCTCATATTCTGTTGATGAGAAACATGTTGCAATGCTGAAGGATCAAATGATGGGAGCCGGGAATTGGCATTTGGACAAACTCTACGAAGCTTTGCAAGAAGCTGATCGGTAACATTTGCTAACGCATCTTCAATTCTTCAGTTTATTTCAGCAACAGGTCGAGTACCAGGTAGTGCGGTCCTTGATACTTAAGGAAAGCACTACGCGGGGTTGTGGAAGCAGTTAATTTTTTTATGCTTCCGTTTCCAGCTCCTCTTGAAGTGTCACGCTTTCGAGTTCGCTTTTTCACTCTCAGAATTTATCGCTTCCGGCTCCGGGTAAAATTAATCGTTTCCGAGTCCGCTTCCAGCTAATTTTTTCAAAACGTTTACGCTTCCTGACAAATTTTACCGCTTCCACATGATTTGCAAAAATTATAGTAATTTTTTTCATCTAAATTACAGTATATTGTACGTTCCAGCATGCTCAGAATGAAGCAGAAAATTGAAATACTGTAAAGAAAAGCGGGAAATTTACTGGTTTAGATTGCTACGTTTATAGTATATTTTTTGGGACTTAAGTTCGTCTCTGCTGGAATGGGAGGTTCAAATCTCCGGACACAGTGTTACCAACGGCTAGCCACGGCTGTGACTTTTCTTCGATAGGAGTTGTGTTGCCAGCAGCAGCAATGACACGGAGATGGGGGATCACGTCTTTTCGGTGCGACCATTTCGGCGCAACCATTTCAGCGCCACCTATTTCGTTGCCGTACGTTTTCTGCTCAGATCGTTTCGGCACCAATTCGTTGCTCTTTGGCAGTTCACTTATTTAGGGTTTGGGTTAGGGTTAGGGCTTTGGGTTAGTGTTAGCAAAAAGCACAGAATATTGGCGCCGAAAAGGGCCGCGCTGAAATGGTCGCGCCGAAAAGTTGTGGACCCTGAAGATGGGCCGCACAAACTCGTTACAAGCTTCTTACACTCGTTGCACATTCCAGGAAGTATAATACAAGATTTGATTTGAAATTTTAAACTTTGTTAATTTCCTTTTTACCCTGACGGTATCGCATGAAATGAACAATTTGTCTTCCATGACTTTGAAATTGAATACCTTAACAAGCTATAAGTATACAGTAGTTATTTCAGTATAAAAGTTAGCTATGCTTGCTCTAAATTTCTTGACAGATTGGCCTACGCCTGTTGTGGCACTGGCCCTCCTGCGGATGTGTTATATATTTTACGGCTGGTACATTGTATCAGTGACCTTTTAGCAAAGTTACTCAATGCCCTGCATCTGTAAACGTCATCGGATACAGTGTACGCTAAGTTGGGGAAAAAGCTAAAAATTTAGGCAGTGGCACAAGCACTTTTATTGACCAGGGAATTAATTCGCAAAAAATCCTTTGTCTGTTGTCGAGCTCTTTAGATCATAACTTTAACCTCGAGCTCAGACCTCCTCGGAAAATCGTATGATTACGAGTTCGCTTCCCACTAATTTTTCAAAGTATTTCCGCTTACTCAAAAAATTAACCACTTTCACATCACTGGCACTACGCAAGCCATACATAACCCTATAATGTGTATTATTGCTTTATCTTGTCAAGGTTTGAACTATCAATTCTTCGGGGCCTCAGCGACTAAAATCGACCAAGAATATGGACTGTAGGGAAGAGAATTTAGTTTTTCTACGTAATGCTATGTGTGTTTAAAAACTGGATATTGCTTCTTACTCGTCTTAAGTAAGAGTACAGGTTATCAAAAGCCGTCTCTCATGTTTTTCCTGCCATAGGAACGTTTTTTCAATTCAAAGTCTAGTAGTCTGTGAATCGATCTATCATTTTCGATTTAATCATTTCCATTTGTGAAGCTAGACAGCAATGATTTCCTTTTTTGTAGTTTTTAGAATAATGGCATTTTTCAAAGCAGTGATTTTTGTGGTAATTTAATTACTTTTTTGGAGGTGTTCGAAATTACTTTTTAAAATTATATCATACAAGAGGAAGATTCTTATTAATTGAACTGAATATTAATTAAATATCAATACATTAATTGAACTTCTTATGCCCACCTTGGTGGCTGCTACTTAAAAACAGCTGCATGAGCTAAAATTTGGGAGCGGAATATAGATATACCTACCTCTAGGTGGTGTTTTGGTGGATTCTTTTTGCCTACACCAACGATTTCAGCCTATTTTGAAGACATCAACTGCGTTAATGCTTCAGCAATAATTCACTATTAAAATTAGCTTGGCTCGACTACCTCAATCTATTAGAGTGCGAGCGGCATAGCATTCGCAGTAATGCAAGTAAGAAATTGAAATGCCTAGTTGAAGACTTGCTTGATTCGAATCAGAGTTGTAAACGGACCGACAAGTACATGCCCGAATCCGAAACTAGGCCTGAAAATAAGATTAGATCTATAAAATGTGTACGTTATTGCTCGTTGATATAAAATTTCTCATTGCTGCTAAGTTGTGGCGCAATCATTGCAATTGTGTTCTGATAATAAGATAATCGCATTCAAGCTTAATACATAGATGCCGATTTTTTGTTGATTGAGCAAATTCCGAAGGGGCAAAACTTTTCCACGAAGTTTGGTTAAACTTAATAATTCTATTTCGGTCCGTAGTTGCGGAATTTTGCCCCAAAATTCAAGTGAAGACCAAAAAAAAAGGTTTTCGCCGCATTCTGGTTCTATCTCAGTCCGGAATTTCGGATCACGTATTTACCTTGAGCGCCAAGTGGGCATTAATTGCCAAAAAAACCGAGGGGGCCCAGACATATTTCACTCCCTTCAGGCTCAGACCCGAGGGGGTCGCCCCCTCGCCTCCCGAAATCGACGCCTGTGAGCTTAAATGAAGTCGTTATTCAGTGTTACGTTGCAAAGTTATTTTAATTACGCTTTTATAGCATCTAAAAGGCCAAAACACAAGGTAAATACGTATACCAAGCCCGATGTTTTGTCACCTGAAAACCCTGCCCGACGTACTACTCTGATTCGAATCATCAAAATGCGGACTATACAAATGAACCAACAAACAATCATGGCGTGGTAAAACAAAACGATATTTTTGCTTTTTTGTTTGCTCAAGAAGACAAATTGTCGAGTTACTTATTGGCCATCCTGTATTATGTTTCCCATTTCAACTATCTAAAAAAAAATACAATATAAAAGTTTTGTTGTTTGCAGCTTCAACCACAAACGACTCTCTTCTAATATCATAGTAAGTACCTGTATTCGTCAAAGAGTTCCTTTGACAAATTCCCTCATCTTGAAGCTAATGGAAGCGGCTAGAATTGACAACCAGAATATCAAGTATGTGAAAATATAAAAATAGTACTGCCTTCGACGATTAAGAGCTTTTCTGTTTTCCAAAATGCTGTTAGGCCGAGCTTTTTGAGACTCTTAAAAAGGTGATCTTTGTAGATCAGCTTTTGATAGAAAAGCCTGCTGCTCTGGCATTGGTTAGTGTCTCTACTTCAAGATTAAAATATTGAATGAGAAATTTTCAAGAATTCTATTACATTTGTCCAATGCTAATAAAAACTTAGCTGACTGGTCTCTTCGCTTGCTTCTAAAACGAAAGAGGGGTTCAATATTCTTGGCTGGTTAGCTTGCCACGGTGGTACCATTTTATTAATTTTTATTGTAACAAGTTAGGCTGTCCAGGGCCAATGACCCGCCTGTTTATACTAGTGTTACTGCAGCTAGTCTACTTAAGTTAGATTTATTTAAAAAGGCATTCTAAGTTTTTCACTGCTGACCAAAATTTTGGGAAAAATCGAAAATATATCTTCACCAAATTTTGAAATTTCAACGTCTTGCCGTTTCCAAATTATTGCAGTTCATAATTTAAATAATTTTTTCTGTACTTGAGTGATGTCACTTGGTTACTGTTATGTCAGAAGATAAAAATTCAGAAATTTCCTTTTGAAAAAAGCAACGTCGAAGGGGGCCCGTTCCTTTTCTAATGGTCTGTCGTTACTCGCTCCTTTTTAAGCGGAATTTTCCGAATAAATTCGCGATTGTCTTCATGTAATAGCGAAATAACTGAAAACTAGATGGGAGTTTGCCAGCAAACCCAATGAACGACCGACGCATAGCTAACGCTGTGACGCTCAAAAGTACTTTTTGTCTACCGTAAAATCAGCAATTATTCAAAAATATCTGATTATGGAACCTCCAGAAAAGTAGAGTCAAAATAATTGTCAGTTAAATATCTCCTGATATCATAAAAACACTGGCACCCTAAGTTGAGCCATTCAAAAAAATTGATTTTTTGGGTTTCATTTGGGGGGGTACCCGGGGGGATGGCACCCCCAAACTACGCCAAACTATTTGTCTGTTAACTATCTGCTGATATCATAAAACACTGGCACCCTAAGTTGAGCCATTCAAAAAATTGATTTTTGGGGGGTCCCTGGGGAGGGGGGGCACCCCCAAACTATGTCAAAATATTTGTCTGTTAAATATCTGCTGATATCATAAAACACTGGCACCCTAGCTTAAGCCATTCAAAAAATTGATTTGGCCCGGGGGGTGGCACCCCCAAACTATGTCAAAATGTTTGTCTGTTAAATATCTGCTGATATCAAAACTGACTGGCACCCTAAGTTAAGCCATTCAAAAATTTGATTTTTGGGGGGTCCATTTGGAGGGGTCCCCCAGGAGAGGGGATGGCACCTCCAAACTATGTCAAAATATTTGTGTATTAAATATCTACTGATATCAAAAAAAACTAGCACTCTAGTTTGAGCCGTTCAAAAAACTAATTTTTTGGAGCCCCGTTTTGGGGGGGGTTCCCCGTGGAATTGCCCCAAAAAATTTCGGGAGAAAAAATTGCGTTTGCAGCTTAACAACTTTACGCAAAAATTAGATTTCGATGTTTTGTGGCTTAGGAGAAGAGCGTACAAATTTTAGGAAGAAAAAACAGGAAAAAAACCTCATTGCGGCCAGAGTGGTTTGGTTGGAATGAAAGGGTATATTAAGACATACAACCTTATGAAAAATTTTTTGCCGTACTTAAGCCGTTTTTGACTGAGACCGCTTTTTACGCCTAACTTGCGGGGCGGATTTCGGGTTCTGAAACCAAAGTCACGTGACCAATTGCCTCGAAATTTGGTACAAACATATAACTCAATAATCTCAAACTGCTGTCAAAATGTCATGTAGCTAGGCCAAACCGTTCTCGAGTTATAAGCAAAAGTCTGAAATTTCGCACTCGTTAGTTGAAAAAATGGCCGCGTAAAAACAAAGGAACACGCGACGCGAGCGTTGGTCTTTCCAATGAATGATTTGACAGTGAAGTCGCTAGTCAGTGCGGCAAGCAGATAATCGTAAATAGATTATAATTGTACAGTATTTAGGTATCAAAAAGAGCGGGAGCGCGCTCCTTTTGTTTTGAGGAGCGGTAGCTCCTTTTTCGCTACTTGAAGGGGAATTGAGGTCTAATTTTAACTCATTACGCATATACTATCCCATACCTAACCCTAATCTAAATCCTTAAAAAATAATGAAAAATCCGCGAATGAATATTCTTTATTTTCCTTTTATGTTTTTTAGATCAAAATTTTGGGTGAAATAGGTTAGTCACTACCTGCATTAGACCTACCTCCTAGGTCTATTAGCTTACCATTAGTTAAGTAGTATATCATTAGATTTTTAGAAGCTGTAAAGTCTAATCTTGCCCAGAGCGTTTTTATACCGGACTTAATCATTACAAAAAACAACTATAAGTAGGTCTATATGAATGACATAAGCCAAAATGATCATTGTTATCCGATCAGCCTTGGCCTATTTTTCAAGCTTCTTTCTAAATACACCAAACCGAATATCTTTATGCTAAAAGAAAAAAAATTCATATCAATAAGCCTAATTTTACTTTTAAAAACACATCTTTTTCGCCAAAGCCACAGCAGAATCCAGGCAAAAAACACATTCTAACCTCAAGATCTACCTGATGACTTAATCGGTTTGAAACCACCAGAGGTGTGTAGTGCCGTGTACAAAAGTACTGCGGTACTTTTTTGGTACCGATACCGGTACCGTCAATATTTTTTTTTAAATGGTATCGGTACCGCGGAAGTTTTTTAAAAAAGTCTTCGGTATTTTCAGTTTTTTGTTATCAGTAATATCTATTGACTGAAAATTAAACTCTCTTCGGAACGGAATTAATTAATTAAAGTAGTTAATTTGTGACAAGAGAAGTAGGCCTAGTAGTAGTAGTGGTATTCTTTTATTGTCGAGCAAAAACAAATGCACAAATTGCTAATTCAGCAAATATTGGACGACACGATTTAGCACGACGAGAAGAAGCGAAAGACCAAAATAAGAACGTCGCTTAATCAAGCGACACGGCCGCCGAGGCTGCTCCTCCTCTTAGAAATGGTACAAAATTCGGCAGTAGGATTTCGACACTGAAGGGAAGGTTTTGTTCTGATTTAGGTAATTGGAAAAAAAATTGATAAAAAAAAGAAAAGGAGAAAAAAAAGAATAAGACAAACAGAAACAAACAGATAGGCATTCATTTCTATACACACACAAGTAAAAAAATGATTTCGCTTATAAACAGGTACGGGATTTCAAAAGGTAGAGTTTTAGTGTCTTTGATGATATTTTGTCACTGGAAGGTAAAGTTGTAAACGCTAGATGCTTCTGATGAGAGCAGCGATATGGACGGAAATGAACATTCGGACGAACTTTTTGATTTCTTATGCAAAACAAGTAAAACCACTGCCGAGACATAATGCTACAAAGATTTTTGGAGGTTTTGTCGATCAAAAGCCTCAACGGCAAATTAGTTCGTTTAACTTTCAAAATGATGCGCTGAAAAATCTCTTTATTTAATATAACATTGCACTGCCTTCAAGTACAGCGGTGGAACGAGTGTTGTCGATAGGGAAGGACGAATAAAACCCAAACGAGCTGAGTTAAGTGGCGATCATTTTGAGATGCTAATTTTTCTCAAAATAAGTGGTTGGTCGTAATGTTGGTTTTTCGTGCTATTTTTCACTAAAACAATCGCTTTGCAACGATTCTTTGACAACTGAGTTGAGTCATCAAAAAGTACCGTTCCTAGTACCGTTACCGCGATACTTTTTAAATACAGTAGCGGTACCGACGGTACTTTTTTCAAGCAAGTAGCGGTACTTAAGAAAGTACGGTGCCCAACTTTGGAAACCACGTATGCAAATTTGATGCTGTCATGTTGCCACAGATTTTTTTCCGGTTAAGTCCAATCTTTTCTGTTAAAGTTATTTAACATCAAACAATGAAAAATCGGGACAAAAACGTTGGTAATCAATTATTTTTTACCTACTTCGTGTTAAAATTCAAAAATTAGTGTATAATGACTCTCTAACAAAAAAAAAAGATTAGTGATACTCCTCCGACTTGAATGCTCTTTTAACTTAAAAAAAATTTCAGTTGGCGTGAATTTCTGGCTCCTATCATAAGAGCATGTACAGAAATATATCCCATCACGGAAACAGAACCGGAAAATACACCGGGCTGTATCCTATCACGCGATCCCAGCCCGGAAAAAAACGTTTTAAGAGAAATTCGAAAAGAAGAGAACATATCATCTGGTAAGACTTTATATGTAATTGACTGCGTCTACTATTTTATTTGCAGATCAGCGAGAAAAGGACGAAGTATTTTAAATTGCACTGTTTCGTATTTTTTGAGTTCTAGAAAGTCTATTATTTTTGTTGCATGGAAATTACTTAGAAAACAGGGATGAGCTTGTGAGCAGGAGACAAAATGTATATGTCGAAATCATAGGCGTAGCCTGGATTTTTGATTGGGGGGCCTAAAACACAAATTACATGCAATGACGTCATCACAAAATTTTCGAAAGAAACTTTTGTGAGCCAAAGATATCGTAGAATGGAAGACCAGAAGCCGTGGCCTGGGTTTCCAAAGTGAAAATGTCTAGAGTGTTTGTGAGTGAACTAGTGTAATTCAAACGTGTCACATACGGGGGTCTGGTGGCAAAGCTCCCAGACGCTGAGGGATTTTTTGAAAAACAAGCAATTTCAAATGCCATTCGATCACATTCCGGACGTGTTCAGAGCCATTTAAAAGAACTAGATTTTGAACATTAGAAAGCCAATTGAAAAAATTAAGTTGTTTAATCCTCCTTTTACTTACGATTTAAGTCCAAAATATGTTTAAAATCTTGCATTTTGGGGCTAAATTTTGTAAGTGATTTGGCCCAGATATGGGAAAGTAAGTTACATTGCCTTCTGCAATATTTCAGCAGTAAATATTAAAATAATCCACTTGAAGATATTGCTTAGAAATTTTCGTTTAGTCATGAAAATAACGAGTTGTAGGAGTACATGTACGGCCAGGGGGCCAAGGCCCTATCAATTCAAATTCAATAATTTGTTCAATAAGCATTTCCCCTTGCTGATTTTCTTTCTCAAAAGTGTATCGTCTGTAAAAACTGGCAAAGTGGAGGTGAATTGTTATTGAAAAATGGTACATGGGATAGTTACGCTTACTAACCATGTTTTTGACCGGGCCGGATTTACATTGCTTGAGGCCCTTGGTACTTTGGAAATTTTTGCAAAATCTTCTTGCCAAATATAGTTAAAGACCCAAAAAAAAAAGTCTTACCATCTGAGAACGGGGCCCCTGGCACTGTGCCATATGATTAATCCGCCCCTTGTGATTGCATTACGTTCATAAAAAGGTTAAATGAGGGCCTGAGATAGCAACTTTTAGAACAAAAACCATTATTTTCACCCGGGTTACGCATGTAAATTGGTTGGCAAAAATTGAATTGAGGGGGCTCGGGCCCCTTGGTCGTCAATATAATTGTTCATTATTGTTGTATCGTGCATGCTATACGCGAAAAATGCTAAAAGAAACTAAAACTGAGGAAACAATAGGCTTTTTTTATCACATTTTTATATGTAGTGGCATTTCAATTGGCTACGCCTATGGTCGAAATCAAATGCAAGCATACGATATAGCTTCGAAGAGTTTTTTTTTTGGTTCTTAAGTCTCGTATCCCTGGTTAAATTACTTACTGGTGGAGTCACAACTATTGAAACATTTTTTTGCAGTTGTGGCTGTACTGTTCGGCATGCGTAGAGCTGGTAGCAGCACTTACCGTGTTTGATGCGTTGTGTGCTCTGATACGTTGCTGTTGCATATTTATCCTCTTGTCATAGGACAGTGCCAAACCCTAGCTGTTGAATGATCAGCATACTTTTCATTGCTAGAAGTACTACGTTTTCGCAAGAATCCGCATTTCATGAGAACTTTCAGTTATGTAATGTTTCTGTCGATTTCTCCAAATTCTTATCAATTGAATTCGCTGCTTGTTCGGAGCCATTAAGCAGAAATAAAGCGTCTTCAAGAATTGCAGCAACATGACCAGGGTGTGAGTTGAACCTAAATCATGAGATGAGGAAGGTGGTGGTACTACCTGGCCCCTTCCGACAGGTGGTGGCGCCGAGGAACTCCGCGAAGACACAACAGTCGGGTCACACTTCAAGGTCTGAACCTAAGGTTGAAAATAGCGTATCGTATAATTTACGTAGAGGTTGAGAAACAAAACGGTCAAGAAGGAGATGATTAACATCCTGTAGATTAAAGGGTGTCCATTGTCCAACTGTCCGGTGTTTTGGTGTAGTTTATTCTTATTTGACAATTCACGTACATGAAAGAAAGATAAAATATTCATAGAGTTAATAAAATAGTTGCAATGTCTGGGGCACTGAAAAACCTTTCGGTTTTCTTGTCAAGGTCCTCTCCCCCTCTTTTTAACACATAACAGTTTAAAAGGGCCGAAAATTTTTTTCAAAACATGATCAACAGAAAAGCTCGATTTAAATTCTGAATTTCTTTAGTTTTCATGCAGCTACTCTAGTTTTCGTATAGTTCTTGCAAAATTTGTTTGAATTGTTTTTTAAAGGTGGTAAAATTTTTATTCCTTAATTCGTCGTTAATTTCGTTCCGCATTTTGGTTTCTCGCAAAGCCAAAATAGTTTTGGCAAACAGATTTTGTTACTCGTGGTAAAAAATAGTTACACTTTTTGACACTTCTAATTTCGTGCGAGTGAACCTGAACAGTTTTTACAATGTCTCAACGCTGCAGAGCGAGTTCCCTTTACAACTGATGAATTTTGATATGGTATGTAGATATGATGAGAGTAAGAGGCTGCGGCCAAGGCAGTGAAGGTGAGAAAGATGACAGTGTATGGGGCTAGTTCTATCAGTGTCGTCGTAAAAACGACGCCTTTACCATCTCTGTCACGAAGTAGGCTTGTTACGTCCTGTTTACCAAGTCAAAATAACTTAACATTTAAATAAGTTTCAACGGTGATTTTTGTAGAAGAAAACGTGACTGAGGGATCACAAAATCTAGACAGTTCAACCGAACAATTTCCTCACTGTTTGCACAATTCAAAACGTACTGCTGGTTCATCTTGGAATCGAAACTTTGCTAAACTATCTATTGCTTTGAAGACCTACAATCCATACAAAGCAGGTACTAATAATGACGCCAAATACTTTTTAATTCTCGAAGCTGTTGTTTTGATCATATTTAGTAATCCAATTATTGTCTAAGCAATATGCAAGATGTCGAAACAGTGCTCTAGCAGTCATTTGATGGTGTTTTTATCCAGTCATATCCTGCCATCTGGGGTTTGTTGGTTCTGAACCACATTTGCAAGCTTTAGTTGTTGCCTGTAACCGTGTATTAAAAATTTATGGACTTACGGAGTACGATATTTTTGCAGAAAATCAGACATTTGACTCCAAGCTTTTCGGTTAATATCAAGTACCGTTATGTTACTGTTTCTGGAGTGATTTCGTGAAATCGTGATTATGTCCAGACTGAAGCGACCCACATCAAACCACCCAAAAACCTTTATGCAAAATTTAAAATTTTTCAGTTACAAACAGATCTAACTTGAAATTAGTGCAGCGTACTTCGCTACTCGTGCATTCACGAGTAATTGCGGATGAATCAAGCACTTTTCAAGAATGTATCTGTCTATCCACACCAACGGAGAACATTTTTTGGGGGGTTGTGTTTGCAAGTCTCTGGACCACCACAGCGGGTAGACTGTTTCTGGTGGGCGATATCAGATTTAATAGTAACACAAAATGCACGAATTTGTAGATCGAATGCCAAAGCATGAAGTGCAACGTATATTGCACAATTACAATTTAATATACGAGTTAAATTTATCGGACGAGTTCATGGAAGAAGCTGTGAAACGTGCTGTGGTTTCAAAGGAGGTTGTTGGTCGCGAGGTGACTGAAACTGTTTCGCTTAATAAGTTGCTGATGCTGTTGAATAAAGAAAATCCTTAAAATTCTTTTTAAATATGCTTTATCCATGCTACCATTCTACTTGCCTAAAGTGCCGTTTTCTGTGCTAATAATTTAAAACCTAATTGCAATTTCCGTATATGCAGTCTTGTCGTTTTTTGTAACCTTTGCTGTAAGCAATCGTTTTAATGTTTGCGTTTGTGGTTCAAAGATGCTTTTTGTGGTGACTTTTAATTTCCATTGTTCACTGTTTAGTGCTGAAGTTTACTTAGTCCAGTTTTGTTACTTGGATTTTCTAGCCTCCTGTGGATATGATGCATTGTTTCTTGTCTACACCTTTACTTTTTTACATGAGATTGTGCAATGGTGTTGATAAAAATTTCAACACCATTGCGTCATAAGTAATGGCTAGTGCATCACAAAAACTTGTATCACGAATATAATTTCAATAAATGGTTCTCATTTTTCATGAACTCCATTGCAAAACCTCATGTTTAACGGTAACCTATCTTAGTTGTTGACTTTATTTTCGTGAAGTGGAATAAATGCATGTGTTTTGGTGGTTGCTTTTATTTACCTATATTTGTTTGTTTATTTGAATTAGTGCTACCCTTTATTCTTAGTTTAAAGAAGTGTGTTGCTTGTACTTATGTGCCTCTTATCGTAGTTTGTTTTGGTTTATTGTGTTTTTTTCACACTTATGGACCGTAGTTGTCTGAAATAAAACAGATTATTATCATTATTATTCCCACAATTAAAAATTGAATGTGCAATAAGAGTTTCACTTTTTCTACACTACTGCCGGTTAGTTGGGTTCCGACCGGATAGCATTTTAACGGAATGTGCCCTTTTCTTATAGTTAATGATTCATTGCTTTTTTCACATTAACTCGAGTTAAATCCAACACTTCAGCGATTCAGCGTCGCCTGACAAGGCTGGTGGTGGTGGTGGTGGTACTACCCGACCCCTTCCGAGGGATGGGGGCGCGGAGGAACTCCGCGGAGACCCAACAGTCGGGCCACACCCCAAGGTCTTGACCATAGATCGAGAATAGAGAGGAACCAAAGATAGATTTGCGAAGGGGTTCAGAAGCAGGACAATCGAGGAGGAGATCATTGAGGTCCTGTAGAGGGTGTCCACAGGCACTACAATCAGAATTCTCCTTCCGACTGATCCTGTGAAGATAAGAAGATAAAAGAAGACTGTGACCATGGCAGCGAAGACGAGAGAGCTCACAGCGTATGGAGCGAGAAAGAAGAAGTTCCTCCGAAGAGACTTCGGGGACTTGGAAGTTCAGGTGGGAGTGAGAGATGTGACGTCTCCAATTGCGGTATTGGGAATAACGGACTTTGGCAATAACTGGGAGGAGAGGGCTAGGGATCGTATCAGTGGGCAGAGAGGCACCAGTTTTGGCAAGTAGATCAGCTTTTTCATTTCCGGGGAGACCAGCGTGTCCGGGGACCCATTGGAAGCTCAAAGTGGTATTGTTGGAGAGGGAAGAGGCAAGGGACCAAACATTCCATAGGGACTCGGGCAGGAGATAAGTGGGGGCTGAAGAAAGGATAGAGAAGGCTGATTGAGAGTCGGTTAGGAAAAGAACTGACTGGAATTTGCAGTTCATCAAATGGCTAGTACACCAAGCAAGACCTTGCTTGAGGACGAAGGTTTCGGCTGTGAAGCTGGAGGCAATTGGACCAGAGGAAAAGGATAGGGAATGGGATGTGTTGCATTTGGAGCATGTAGCAAAGACTCCAGCACCACCAGGACCGAAAAGGGAGGGGACAGAACCGTCAGTCCATACTTGGATATCAGAGGGGGGGAGGGAGGATAGTCGGTTTGAAGCAATTTGGAGTCGTGCTGTACTGCTGCCTGTGCAGTCGGGAATGAAGGGGGAAACAGTGAAGTGGGTTGTGGACCATGGTGGAAAAGGGGGGCAAGTGATCAGAGACTCACGTGGGGATGGGAGTGGTGGTGTGGCTGAAGAACAGGATGATCTCCAGGAGGGTTTCTTCTTTAGTCGACAGGGAACGTTTTTGATTGCCAAGGCATAAAGGCTGGAGAAGTCGGGGGGGAGGCGCAGAGCACGTTCAAAGGAGTAGAGGGTCTGATGCTCTAGGGTCAGCTTTAGAGGAGGGAGTTGGGCCTCGAGAAGGAGTAGTGAGGAGGGGGTGGAAGAGAGGCAACTAGTAATGACCCTGCATGCAGCTCTGTGTAGAACTTCCAGATGATTGGTTGCAGTGTTGCACAGGAACGGAAACCATCCAGGAGAGGCATATGTGAGCACCGGACGGACAAAGGCTTTGTAGAGTAGGGAGAGAGATTCTTTTGTGGGACCCCAAGAGGCAGTGGCAATTGAGCGAAGGGCTTTGTGGCGAGGGTAGAATTTGGAACACAGGGATTGGACATGGGCCCCAAAGGATAGAGTCCGATCAAAGGTTACTCCAAGGAATTTAGGGGTGGGATTGAACAAAAGAGGGAAGCCCAAGAGGTTCAGTCGGGGTTGGAAAGTGGCTTGATGGGGATCTGTAGAGAAAAAGGAGGACTCACACTTCTTTGGATTGAGTGGAAGTCTCCATAAGTTGGACCATGTTTCAAGGACGGTGAGGGAGGATTGGACAACAGAGGAGGCTTTGAGTGGGTCTGGGGAAGAGGACCAGATGGCCAGATCGTCAGCATACAGGGAGGCATGGGCATCCCGAGGTAAATCCTTAGTGATGTCATCAACAAACAGAATGAAAAGGACTGGACCAAAAACCGAGCCCTGTGGGACCCCACGTCTGATGCGGAAGGAGCGGCTGTGGGAACCACCAACCTGGACTTTAGCTCTACGATCAGAAAGGAAGGAGCGCACCCAGAGAACGAAGCAAGGGGGGAGTTTGAGTGAGAGGAGTTTGTGAAAAAGAGCAGAGTGCCAGACGGAGTCGAAAGCCTTGGAGAAGTCAACAGAAGCCAAAATGGTTCGGTCTGGAGGTTTTTTCTTTTGGAAGCCATCCCAGATTGATTGAGACAGAGTTAGAATTTGGTCAAGGGATGACCTACCAGGACGAAAGCCGGCCTGGCAAGTGGAGAGGAGATGATTAGATTCAAGGTGAAAAGTTAGGCGAGAAAGAATCAAGCGCTCAAAAAGCTTGGAGATGCAGGAGGTGAGGGAAATGGGGCGGAAAGAGGACGGAGAGGAAGTGGGTTTTCCAGGTTTGTGAATGGGAATGATAGTGGAAGGTTTTCAACAAGAGGGGAAGGTGTGAGAGTGCCAGGACCTGTTAAAAAGAGAAAGAAGGAGGAGCTGTGCAGGTTCGGGCAGGAGCTTTAGTAAAGGGTAGGCAATCTGGTCAGGGCCAGACGCAGTGGAAGAGGAGAGATTGCTGATGGCAGTGGAGAGTTCATTCAAGGAGAAGGGGGAGCAGAAAGAATTGTGGAGGGAAGAAGCATCCTCACAGCTAGCTTTCCGGAGTTCATTCATGAACTGTCTTTCAGCTCTGCGCGAGGAACGGGGAGTCGCTTGTGATAGATGTGAGCGAAGATAAGAGGGGTAGTGGTTGGCAGTATCAAGAGGGGAAGTGCAATCAGGAAAAGAAGGGTCATGGGAGGTGTTCTTTTTGCCAGAGATGGCATTGAGAAGCCTGAAGACAGCACGAGGATCAGAACGGGGAGACAGGTTAGAACAGGTGGCTTGCCAGGTTGCAGATTTGGCTCTAGAAATGACTGAGGACGCCCTACGAGAAGCGTCTATGTATCTGAGTCGGTGCGACTCAGATCGGTGTGCCACGGAGCGGGCCCTCCGTCGTTCCCGCACTGCAGATTCCGCTTCCTGGGACCACCAGGCTTTGGGGGGACGACCAAGGCGGCCGAAGGGGATAGAGGCCTTGGCAGCTTCGACTAAGAAGAGGGAAAAGGAGTGAGCAGCCTGGTGGATGTTGAGTGCATCGAAATCAAGAGAGGGAAGGTGCTCAGCAATATAAGATTGGTAGATATCCCAACTGGCCTTTTTGTAGTTGAATTTGGGGGGACGAGTGTTTGGGTGACGAACTGGAGAGAGGGGGAGGACGATTTCAATGGGGAGATGGTCCGAGCCAAGGCCAGGGAGAGTGCGCCATTCACAGTGGGGAGCGAGAGACGCAGGAGCTAACGAGATATCAGGGGAAGAACGGCTCCCAGTGGAATGGTGAAGGAGCGTGGGAGAGGCGGGGTCGTTCAGAATTTCCAGACCGGAGGAAGAGATCCAGCGAAACAGGTCATTTCCGAGCGGGTTAGGAGGAATGAGTCTGTCCCATGTTGGGTGGTGAGCATTGAAGTCTCCGAGGATAAAAGTGTCGGGGGAGTTAGGAAGGATGTCAGGACAGAAGGTCCTGGTGCGGTAGTCAGAAGGAGTGTTTCTGATGGGAGGGGAGTAGAGGTTAAGAAATTGAAGAGGAGAGTGGTTGGAGAGAAGGACTTTAACACAGGTGTAGTCTGAGTAGGGGTCCTGGGAAGACAGAGAGGAGACAGAAACAGGAGAGAAAGCCAGGTCAGAGTGGATGAGAGTGAGGACACCACCACCAGTGTTATGAGTAGCGGAGGAAACAGGGCCTTGTCTACCGAATGTCCGGTCCGTGCGGAGGGTATAATAACCAGGGATTTGGAACTTTTTGGTTGAGGAAAGATGAGTTTCCTGGAGGAAAATGAGGTCATAGTGGTTGCCAGAGAAAAAAGCGATCAGTTCGGCACGGCGGGAGGAAGGAAGACCGCCGGCATTCCATTGAAGAATACGAAGATTTTGTGAGGGGCGTGGATTTCCTTGAATGTGGGGTGGCAAGATATGGACCGACTGTGGACCTGTGGGCGGAGGTGATGGGGCAGGAAGGGTGAAGGCAGAAGGAGGGTAGGTGTTAAGGAGGGGAGGATGTGAGGGGAGAGGCAGAGATGAATCCCTGAGATCTGAGCAAGCAAGTGGAGGGGGTGTGGGTGGGGGCGGAGCTGGAGAAAAGGGGCGGGGGGACGCTGGACGGAGGGTGGGAGGGGCAAGGTCCCCATTAAGACAAGCAGGGCAATTCCAACCCATGGGGGAGCCAGCTGCGCAGATTTTGCGAAAGTCAGCCCGGGTCAGAGAGGAACAGGAGAAGTGCATACCCACTTGGAGCAGGTGGAGCACTTTAAAGAATCCTTACCAACCTCGAAAAAGCAAATGGAGCAAGGGTAACGTGGGGGGCCCCGAGGTGGACGTGATTGGTAAAAACCAGGCGGTAGTGGGGGAAACCCTGGGGGAGGGGGTGGAGGGGACGCAGGCGGCGTAACAAGGAGACTGGTTAGAGTGGGGGAGTCAGTTGTATTCTGGGGATGGCACGCTGGGCATCGCCAGCCGACTGCAGTGCCAGCTGCACAGATTGTGCGAAAGTCAGCACGGGTGAGGGAGGAGCAAAGAAAATGCACCCACTTAAGGCAAGCAGAGCATTGAAGAAAATCTCTGCCCACATCTAGATGGCAGATGGAGGAGGGGTACCTGGGGTGAGGATGGTTGCTGATGGGGCCTGGGTTTGGGTGGACATTGCCACTAATAAGGAGCAATGCCAGAATAAGGAGACGCCGAAAGGGGGTCCGGTCAATAAGAAGTAGAGAAGCCGCCCAGTCGTGACCGGTCAACGGGCGGCCCAGCAAAAAAACAGTCCGAGACAATGGGGGCGACCTTTCGGTCGAGCCCCTCGGGAGATCTGTCCTGCCATTTCGACCTATCCCCATTGGGGAGGGGACTGCACCACCACGTTGAGGTGGCAGGACGTTGGTGCAGTGTTCTAACCTCTAGTCTAGTCAATTGTTTAGGGGACTTGCAACTTCGATCATGCTATCTGCTTCGGTATCGCATTGCACAAATATTAAAAACATAATAAAAAATTTTAATGCAGAGGCTGAGATAATGTCACAATGGTTTCCAATGCAATAGCGATTGTGAAACCGATTCGCGGGCCGCACAAAAACCTTTGGCGGGCCGCAGGTTCGTCACCTCTGACTTAAAGAAACAGATGAATCATAATATAGTGAAAAAATTCAAACAACAACAACCTATTCTTCACTACCTGCGTTGTTTATCTGTTCGAGTTGAACTGGTGAGATAATGATTGGTCGGTTCAAAGGGCGGAGGTTCAAAGTCACGTGACAATTTATCCAATCGAACATCATATTCGGCCACAGTCTGAAAAGATGACACTCGAAATATTAAAAACTATGTTACAACTACTGTATAGCTGAATCAAAATCAATTACTTTTTTTTAACTCATATTACCAAAATCGAAAAATGCTTAAAAAGTTAACGTTATGCAAGTCTGTGAGTGGTTATTTTCGCAAAATTAATAAAGAATAGCAACGAAATTCATAATCAGTTTAAAGAAAAAGCAAAATTAAGCATGCATCGGTAATACCAGCCGAAGTTGCAGCACCAACCTGTTTGGAATTGCAACAAGATTTAAGCAACTGATGAGGTACAACTGGTATCGTCGTATTTACCCTTGTTTGGGCTTAAAATTTTTACAAGTAGACAGCCTAATATTCGCAACCTCAGTTAAGTTTATAACTGAAACCAAAACCGTTGAAACAGGAAATGGCTTAACTTTTATTGGATACGAGAGCAATAAAATTGAATAACCTCACAAATACCACAGCTAAATAATTTCCTGCGGGCTAAAAAGTCGCAATTCGCATACTGACATTTATGTGGTTTAAAACGAAAGAGTAATTTACAATACACGCTGTAATCGGAGTGGTGCTTTGTATTTGAAAACTGCATGTATGTTTGTCAAAGTTGGTTTAATCAAATATGGTATAAATAACATTATCTGAAAAAATTTTTTCCAGTTTGGAAATTCAAATTTTTTATACTTGTTCATTCATTAAACAATAAGAAGCGATTATACGCTACGATCGAGCAGTAAATTCCGTCATTCAAAGTGGTCGTTTCGAATGATTTTGGCAAAAATATCGGACAAATACAAAAAGGTAACTGAGTTCGGTCAGCAAAAGGTAGGGTTTAATAGATCATAATGTTCAAAGCTTTTCTTTATGGTGACTAAGTACCTAGAAGTAAAGGACCATAAATTTGATTGAAATGTAAAGCTTTCATTTTGTCCTGCGGCATTTGCAAAAATGAAAAGTGCAAAAGTGCGATAATTGCATGTTTGACAGATTAGATAACAGTATGACTGTCGATCTTCTTATTTAGTAAAGTTCGCAGTTATATCATTAACAACATCAATATATTTCTTAGAATGACGTTGAAGATACTATACAACGTTTACCAACTAAATTGCAAAAAAAATATTTATTTTTTAACAAATTGATAATTTTTTGTCTTTTTTAGTAACAAAAAACTAACGTTCCGCGTTCATTTCAGAAACGATTAACGAATGTTGACATTCTGCATTTTAGTTATAATAATTTTGCAGAGCTTTTTGATGGCAATACTCATAATAACGTTGAGAGGATTATGACCACTGGACAAATGACAGCCCCTAAGGTCCCTTCGCCATTTTCTAGCCAAGTAAATTTAAATATTACTTTGGTAGTAACAATCGGTGTATATCATAGTGCATACCTTTTTCAAAACAGTTACAGGTTGACTGTAGCCATTGCCTTGTACTTGCACAATGGCTACATTGTTAAAAGTAGACTGAAGCGCAAATGGTTTGTCAGCGACGTAACGCCACAACGGAGTAGATTGATACCCAATGTACCTAAATATACAGTATAATGTGCACTGTACTGAACCAATACTCTAAAACAATTGAATGGTAAACTAGCGCATTGCGATATAGCCACTGAGCCTCAAATCAAACCACGGTAACTGAAATAGTGTCTTAAAATTTTTCTAACCAACCAGTTGGTCGAGCGGTAACGCGTTCTCCTGTGGCGTGAGAGGTCCGGGGTTCAATTCTCGGGCTGGTCTTATCAGAGTCAGTGTTGCCAATGGTTCGCTTCCACTGCGGCGTTTCTTTGAAAGGAGCTATGTTGCCCGGACAAAATGACGCGAAAATCCGGCAAACTACAGCGTAAATCACCGAATATTAGAAAAATTTGTTCTAAGCTTCCAACAAAGCAAAAATATTTAGACACAAGATGATATGCGAGGTCAGAGATGACCACCTAATATAGTTAGAAATGTTAGTTGTTATGAAAACAGATTAATGAGTTTGCAGTTGAGTTTAGTTTCGTTCTTTTGCTAGAAAGCTATTTTTGCTCAGTAAAAATGTCCCTCTAATCCACTGGTTTTAGAAGAATGCGGATATTAGGTTAGGCTACTCGAATGCCATATATATCGTTTATCATGTCGCTTTATTTTGACCTTTCGCACCCAAGCGTAACAAACAACAATCATCCGTGGCAGCAGGGTTAAGAGGCTAAATTAAACTTCAATAAAAGCATTGTTTTAAAGTTACTATCTGCATAGTCAAGCATCTCAAACTTTGACATAGATCCTGTTTTTTAGGTGCGCTAAAAACAACCCCTGGTAACGACCACGCGCGAGAATATAACGCCGTAAAACAAAATTCCGTCAAAAATACTAAAATTTTAACAAAATCAAATATTTAAAACTTTTTTTTGTAAAAATAATCATCCGTTTTAAAATGAATCAACTTGGTTTTTTTATAGTCAGAGTTTTAACACAAAAATACAAATAACTGCAATTTCGTCTTGAATACCCAGCGTCATGACAAAACCAAATATTAGAATGCTTTGGGTCGAGCGGTAGCGCGTTTGTCTCTGGAGCTGGAGGTCGGAGGTTCAAATCTCGGGCCGATTAAATCGGACACAGTGCTGCTAACGGCTCGCCACCGCTGCAACCATTCTTCGAAAGGAGCTGTGTTGCCCGGGTGCAATGACGCGGAGATGAGTCCCATCAACTCTTTACACGCTTTGGGGTATTCAGCGAGTACAATGAAAGATTTGATTTCACATTTTGCAATGAAATTCTGACAGTTCGACAAACTAAATAAAAACATGGTCCATTTAATGATACAAAAGACAGAGTTTTGGTTTAGCAAAAAACAATGCGAGCAAATCAGGCTATTGTGCAAAAAACCATCACATTATCATTTTTATCATGAAATAGTATCACGCTTAGATATGATACTTCGATTAGATAGGGAGTTATTGATGGCGTATTGACAGGCCCATTCTATGAAGAATGTTGGCATGAGAGAAAGAGAAGAGATAACATACGCTATCAGCATTTATTTCGCTATCTAGGTCATAGAATCCTATCAATTTTATTAAGTTTGGAAGATTCAAAACAACAATAAACCTTGGTTCAGTAGGATGCAGTTGACATCTTAAGCTTGATGTTCATAGAATTTGCATTTAGTTAGAGTGCCAGTTGCTCAAAACTGTCAATTTTTTGTCAGGGAGCTCCTCAGTGTCTAGCAGCAGGATTGGTAAGCTGACCCCTTGGCAAACTCACGAACCCTTTAGCATTTCAATCATATGAGTTTAAGCAGTAACGGACACTGGTATCATGCTTATTTTAACAAATTTTACGCTGGAGAGGTGGTAATAATAATTAAGCATGCCGAGCATAAAATTTGGGTTAAAATTAGCAAAAAGGCTCCCACGCTTACGATTTTTCACCAAGCTCAGACTGAGCCTTGATATTGGTGGTCAGAGCTTACTTCGGTGATTCGGATGTACAAAATGGGCTCGTGCAGTTCCTCCAGCATCCTTCATCGAATGGATTAACACCCTTACGAAATTTTCCCGTAACCTGAAAAATTTAACGTAATTAGCCTCGTCCATCAACATAACAAAATCAATCCCACCCACCAACATCACTTTCACAGTGTTGTCCGCACCCACGGCAATGAAGATGAATGTGGCTAACCCTGTCCTAGTTCATGTAGGCAAAAGTCAGATAAAAATTGAATAATAATAAATAAACTATGATGGTTAGTTGAATGGTTAAAATCATCCCAACAAGACTGTTTGAAATCAGTTTAAAATTGTAGAGTAAAACTATTGAGACTTGTTTGAACCTAGCAAGCAGAAACAAAAATTCTCCAAATTTATTTGCACCACAAATCTGCGTTAAAAAATCGACAATTACACTGATTTTTATTTAGTCTTAAAGGTTTGTGTCAAGACAAACTGATATAACACGAGCTATTTGGATCTTTGTTCAACTGTAAGTGTATAAGATAAAGTGCAGAAAGTCAAAAAGTTTGTTCTCACTTGTTCATTCGTGGTTCTTCCCCTTGCCACGAGTGCAATATGAAAACACGTTAAACCAAACACAGGAATAAATAAAAGAAACACAATAACCAAAATAAAATATCTGAAAAATAAACAATATGATCGTGGAAGATAAAAGCTAAGAATAAAACATCATTTTTATATTAGAAATCTTCATTAAAGCAGAAGCACGTCTTTAATAGGTTTCATCTTACTACAGGTATTGTACAAGCCGAGTTTTATCCTCCCATTACTCCAAAAACAGAGAAACCCTTGATGGTTCTGTTACCAAATCTTCAGTCAGGGTACTATGTCAAGTTAACTGCTCGAAGATACTTGTCGTTAAAGAGGGTTTCCAATTGCGCAGGAGGAAAGTGATACCAGAACAAGACCTTAGCTTCACCGGCGCAGCCAGAAATAAAGAAAAGGGGGGGACTAAATTTTTTTGTTATAATTAAAGCATATCCAAATCGGAAAGTATTCATTTACGCAAACTGTAGCAAATCACAAAAGTTTAGCGATAACAGGCAGGTGCCCTGCCGTTGTTCATGCAGCAGATGTATAAAAAAATAAACAAATGCAAAAGAATAAAAGTGGTTTCACCTGGTTTTACAATTTCATTCTATTCCATGATGCAACAGCGGACGCAAAAAATGCGTTTAGACCATATAAGAAAGTCACAGATTACCGTTATTCTTCAGGCAAGCTGGCAAATTAATATTTCAACTTTCCAATATAGTATATTGTAACAAATTAAGAACAAATGATGTACATTGTACAATTCGCAAAACATCCGAACACCCCCCACCTACACCCGAAAACGGTTAGTTTTTGAAAAAATAAGTGCTCCCTATTATTATCTATGTTAATTGACACCACGTACTGTTGCTATCTTCAAACAGAAAAAAAAATGCGCTGTATTGTGGTTTGCCAATACAAAGTTTTGTTAATTGATTACTGTGCTCATACTGTTATTATCATTGGTAAAAAATAGGGATCTAAGCATTAAGCAACAATAATGCGATAGCGATCAACTATTCCTTATGTGCGGTTAATTGTCTCAATCAAACAATGCGAATTTGAACGCGGCGTTTGCGGAAAATTGGTCATACCATAACTAAGTACAATGGGTTTATTTTCGAGCACGCTCGCGAACGAAATTTGGTTCGCACAGAAAACTGCGTAGAATGCTTTTAAAAATTTTTGGCCCGGCCTACACTGTGCATAAAATCGCAAACGTACGGGCGTGTCGTTAGTTTGAACAACTGACTGTTTGTACACTGGCAAGGCGATACGCCGGGAGTACCAAATATCGGTTTAAAATAAACTAAAGATGAATTTTTGCGCTCACGATTTTACGCACAGTGTAGACCGGGAATAAGTGGACAGCGTCTGCGCGACTTTTTGCTCACAACCAGCGTACTCAGTTTAGACTTCGACACAGTTTGAACAACGTCGCCGGACTAGCTGCTCTGATAGACGAGAACACTGTTACGAATCAACACAGCTATACGGTGTAATATGCGGACATACAAATCGATTGAAAAAGATTTCCTAAAAATAAATTGGCGTACTATTTACTGAAATAAACATTTGACATTGTGCAGTTTGAAGTTGTAAGATTAATTCAAACCAGCCGATCCCCCGTTCCCCCAACCCCAGTTGAAAATATAATTGAAGGATCAAACTGACATCGTAGTTACGCTTTTCGTAAACTACGAAAACTTTTTGAACAATATTATATTGATTCCGCTGTTTTTCTGGCAAACGGGTTCTCTAGGCTGTTGGTCTAAATGTAGGCCTACTTAAGAAGGTTTAGTCCAATTACGTCTGAAATCTTTTCAGTGTACACGCAAAAAAAAGAAAAACAGGCAAAATGCATGAAATTAAATGACATGCGTATATTTATTTGTACAGGGCGTGATCGGTAAAACGGACCCAATGCAGTATAATAAAAAATCAATTTCGACTTAAAGGTATATGGAGAGTCATTCTCTTAAAAGAGAATTGCTTTTCTTCAGCAATTAGTGTTTTTTTTTCGAATGTTTTCAATTAAAATATCGAAATTTATTAGGGTCAAAATTCGATTTGAGTATGGTGACAATTAATTCGTGAATGATGCATGTCAGATCTCGGCCGCCCCAAATTCTCACCGGTATCTGATTCTACTTTTTGGAAAATGATGAGTTTTAAAACTAAATGGATTGCGTTTTTTGGCGCAAAATCGCGTTGCTTTCTGCCTCGTTCGCGTTCTCCGGCAAAAGCAATACGGTATGCTGTCGAGACATTATTATCATTCCAAGACAGCGCGATACGGGCAACGCAATGATCGAACATTTTTACTAAATATCAACACTGATTACTATGCATTATGCATGCATTACTTACTACTCTCCGGGTTTTGTTTCTATAAAATCAAGTTTTTATGCGCGATTGTTGTATTAATGTAACGTAAGAGATAACTTTTTCAATCATATTTACCGAAATTGATTTTTTGATTCTAACTCATTTCCATTGTTACGTTAACAGTCATTCACTTTGCCTTGTTACTGCAAACGTTTTTTCAACCCGACTATCTCGGAAACAATACAAGCTAGACGGCTGAAATTTTTTAAAGATAGAGAAGCTAATGAACTTTAAAAATTTTTTCAAAAAATGCAAAAGTTTTGACGTTGCTTATTTGCAATTCAGCGTAGAATTTACACTCGAGTTGAGCGGTTTAGCGGTTTTAAATTAGTTTTTTGACATTTTATCTTTATTAAATAATTTCTGTGAAATTGTGTACTTTCAAAAGGGGGGGACTGGTTCCCCTAATTCCCTCCCCCCCCGGCTGCGCCGGTGCTTAGCTTACCAACAACTACCGTTCTCGCATTACAAACTTAATATGTTAGCTGTATTGGCAATTAAAGACTTAAAAGTTAATGACATCCCTGACAATTAAAAATTGAAATTTCAAATACAGCTATTCATACATTGCGAAAGCTTTGATTTTTGGAGATGTCTTTAAAGTAACCACACTTCATCAGACACTACTGAAAGTTAATAGGACTACTCAAAGACAGCACTGAGACAAATTTCCATTGCAAACACTATACGGATGTTAGAAAAGCCAGCAAACCGAACAATCAAATAAGTTGCAAATTTTTTGACAATGAAAAAATTTTCTAGTCATCTAGAAATAAATAGGTTTCACAAAAAGAAACTTACGAAATTGCAATAAAGGGATCATGACTGTCACGAGGTTGACTGCTAGTTGCATTATGAATCACGAGTAACAGTGTAAATACAAATGTGTTGACCATGTGTAATGAAAGAGTGAGAAGAAATGTAAAAAAATATTTGTAGTTTTTTTGACCGATGCAGTTGTTTACCCATGGACAATGGTGGTCAAACTTCTGAAAAAAAGCAAAGTATGGTTCAAATATTAACATGTTACATTAATTTAACCGACCACTTAGGCAATTGATAATGTATTCGTCTTTGGAGTGAAAGGTCTACGGTTAAAATCTTGGGTCTATCAAATTGAACACAATGTTGCTAGTGGTTTGCTACCGCTGCGACATTTCTTTGAAAAAAGCGGTGTTGATTGTAAGCAACAATGACATGTGATGGGCCTCACCAACTTGTTCCACCAAGTATAATGAAGATTTGATTTGATTACAATTAATCCAATACTTTGACACAATAAATGAATGAAAGCTCACAATGTCCATCGTTTAATTATAACTAAATAACTTTTTTCGATCATTGACATAATGTTTAAGTGAATGAATGATAATGGCAAGCCATTAAGATCAAACAACTAAAACATCAAAAAGACTAGGCACATTTTAACATGCAATCCTTAAAATTATACTAGCAATTTCTAAATGACCATAAATCATTTGAAATGACCACACAAATAATATTTTGGACAACAAACATTGTCTACCTCAATGCATTTGTTACATGCACTGCAATGAGAAACTCGAGGAGGTCGATAAAATTTGCAAGTGCTGCACCACTTCATTCGCACTGATACATCCTTAACAAGAATAGTAAGATGAGAAGGAGCTTGCTGGTCATCTTCATCATCTTCTGGCTTCAGTCCTGTCAAATTTAAAGCATTAAAAATCTTGAACAAGTAAACTATCAAACAAAGGTGGTGCAAAATCTGAAAAAGCAATTCCTTATGAATCATCAACACACCAGACTGTCAAAAAAATTGCTTTTTTAGACATTTAACAACATCTACTCTGCCTCAATCCTTACCAGCAATTATAATTAAATTAAGCAAAATATCTACCACCGTATTTCATTACAAATTTAAAAAAAAAACTATTACAGTAGCAAAAGTAATCACACAATTTTAGGTTTTAAGGTCAGAATAAAAGTGGGAGTATTAATCAGCAATCAGCAGCAATAAGATTATCTGGTAAATGATTTTTTTTGAAATAAAAGAACAAGATTAAGTTTTCAAACAAGCTGATAAAAAGTCAAAATGCAGGCAAGTGATTATTTAATGCCAATCATTTGTTGCCATCAAATCAATCAAATCTTTCATTATACATGCTGTATTATGCCGAAGCATGTAACAAGTTTGCAGGGTTCATCTCCACATCATTGCGCTTGGACAACACAGCACCTTTCGAAATGTTGCAGTAGTGGCAAGCCATTGGCAATGCTATGTCCAATTTGACTGGCCCCAGATTTGAATCTCAGACTTCTTGCACCAGAGACAAACACATTACCGCTCAACTAACTGGCTGGTTATTTGTTGCAATGTCCGTTGCTATTGAAAATGAAAAATTGTTTATAGAACAGTTTGTTGCAAAATTGTAAAAAAAAATTACTTACGTTTTGCATAAATTCCTGGGTCTTTCACGCCAGCCATAATAAAGTTGATAAAAGCATACCCAAAAACAGTTGCAGCATAAACAATAATCCATGGTGTAAGATCCAAAACCAGCCTTTGTCCACTACAAAAACAATTTAAATTTTACAATCAGACATAAACATCAATAAAAAAAGTATTGCTACCAGTTTTAAACAAATGGTTAACATAAGTGTTTAAAAGATCATTTTTAGTGAAAGTCAGTCAATCAGTCAGAGGTTTATTTCATCGAAAAACTACAGTACAAAAAAACGCTATACAACACTACTAATACATGTTAATCAACTAGGAAACCAAAGTGACCTTTCAGTCTTCGAGTCTACGGTCACCTGTGAGTGTAGGTATTGGTCTTTGCCAATGAAAAATCGAATATTTAGTCATATCAACAAATTGAATGTTTAAAAACTTTACAATTTTCTATAAGCAATGACATTCATTTTTGTGTAGTTGCATTTTTTTGAATCAAATGCAATCTATATTTTTGTTTAAATTTGGAAGTGGCTAGTGTTATGTTATGTAATGCCAATAAAGAGAATAAGAGAGCAAAGAGTGAGTGCTTATTTACTCTTTCTTATATTTTAAATCATTGTTAGAGTTTTGGTAAGAATTTGAGTATGGGTTAGGATTAACTTTAGGGTTAGAGTTTGGGTTAGATTTAGGGTTGGGGTTAGGGCTAGGACATTTCAAGTCTTAACTCCCACATATTTGATTGAATTTTTAGCATGTTTTGTTGTGTAAAGGGGTAGTTACAAATCATCCTTGTCCATTATCCTGGTTTGGCGAGAGGTAATAACTTTGATATAATAGAAATAATTGTAAATAATTATGGTAACTTTGTCAGTAAGTAGTTGATTATTCTTAAATATTTGAAATTTTAGAAATAAAGGTTCAAGTTTTTGTTTCATCAGTCAGCCTTCTATTATTCTCAGACATTTGTTCGGAAGCATTTGGAGTCCATGCAATTTATTTTTAGATGAACATCCCCAGACCAAAATTCCAAACATTACATGTGGAAAAACTATAGTGTAGGACACAGAAAGCAAAATTTTAGCTAGAAGCATGCATTTTAATCTGCACAGTATTCCAATGGCTGAAGACACTTGTCGCTCAATCATTTGAATGCGACTGGTAAAATTTAGAGTTGAATCAAGATAAATGCCTAGATATTCTGCACTCTGTCATATTTCAATAGAAATATGGCTTTACAATGCCAGCTACCCCTTTTTACTTTTTACCTTTACAAAGCTGCCCCTTTTACAATGCCAGCTTTTGATGCTTTAATTAGAAAGTAGGTAGGTAGGCTATACAAAATCTTTTGCTTCTAAAAGCCTGAATTCAAAAAAATACAGCTAAACTTGTCAGTTTTAAAACTATTATTACGCTATTGATAAAAATCAAGGCTACTTTAGTGTTTAGCAAAATTATAGCAGTAATGATCTTCTGGCAAAAAAACAAATAATTAGTCCATATCTAAGTTACAAGGCAGATCATCACTCTAAACATAATCAGTAACAGTAATAATCCTACTGATACTAGCATCGTTCGGAAAACAAAACTTACGGAAAAGCAAAGAACAATGATGAAATTCCAATCAGCAAAGTACTAGCAAAGACAACAGGAAAGAATTTCTTAAGTAAAGACTTAGCCATTGTTTAGGACACTCAACATTGTAATTTTTCATTTGATTTAGAGATCTGTCTAGGCCTACTGTATCGATCTCCAATCTAAATCAAACCAAAGCTCAAATCAACTCTTTTATTATATGCACTGTATTATACCTAAGCATGTACAGTATTATAAGTAACAAGTTTTCGAAATGTCACAGTGGTTGCAAGCTGTTGCTAACACTGTGTCCGATTTGACAGCCCAAGATCTGAATCTCAGACCTACTGCCACTGCAGCAATATATGACCAGTTGACCACTCAACCTACTGGCCGTTTGTATCAATAGGCTATATTGTTTCCTTATTTTAAAATTATGTCAGATGTTTTCACTACATACAAGTTACTTCAGATTTACTCACAGTAGCCTACTTCTTAGTCAGAAAGCTAAAGTCGTAGGCTACCATATTGTATATCATCTGATTTGATCCACGATCCTACCGCAATTCTAAATTGCAAGCCGACTCTGGATTATTCTGTTATTGCTAAGTACAAAACATCTCATATCTTTGACTTTTGTAATCAACCGACAATATAATTCTAATAATCGCAGAGTAGCCGTAGCCCCATAAGCTTATAGCCTACTATGAGTATGATACTACTGCTACAGAAGAAGCATGACTGCTTGAGGACGAACACTTTGACTTGAGCTTCAGTTGAAAAGTTCTGGCGCAGAAAGCTCAAGTGCAGAATATAAATCAAAAAAATGCTTTGAAAACGCAGTCTCGGGCGTCGGCGTCTAGGAACGGTACAGAGCAGGAACTTGGAGACGCAGTTGCGAAATTAATACGTGTTTTTTTGGGTCTAATCATAGTCAACAAGAGGAAAATTCTAGGAAAAAACTAGATTGGAATTTGCTGCGGAGCAACCCCTTTGAACGACCAACCCAAATATCAACAAATTTCAAAAAACTAGCACCCTAATTGATCGTCTTTCATTTTCGTTGGCAATCCTCGAGTACACAAACGACAATGAAAATAACACACGCATACAAAGTTTCAAAAAAGTGACTTTGGAAGGTCCATTTAGGAGGTTTCCAGCCAGATGGTACCCCCCAACTATTCGAAAATAATTGCCTGTTAACTATCTGCTAGGCCTACTGTTACCAAAAAAAAACTGGCAGTCTAGCTTAAGCCGTTCAAAAGTTTAAAAATTTGGGGGGTCCCTGGGAGCAGGGGCGCCCGCAGGAAGGCAGGTAGGGCACTTGCCCCCCCATGGAAATTAAGATGTCAAGTATTTTTTATGTTTAAATTTGAAAAATAAGTCTAAATACTTCTATCTAACCTAGGAAAACAACACTTTGTATAGCTTTTTTACCATTTTCGCCTTGGTGAAGAGGGCGGGGGCAGTAGGAACAGGATTGCCATTTTACGTGAATTATCGTACAGCATTTTCTTAAAAACGAGCTTAAGCAACATCCTCAGATTCAGCATTTTAATCGTTTAATTAAATAATCAATATCAAACGTTTCACCATCCATCATTGTAGTAGCCTAGCCAGAAGCGGTGGGGGTATAGCCACCCTCCTGTCTTATTGGACTGTCAACCAAAACGCAGAATAAGAAAAACACCACGTTTTTAGCACTTCTCAGATAGTCTTTTGCCCTAGAACGGACTCAGAATGATTTAAAGCATCACTTGAAACGTATATTCAGGCGGGAGGAGGGGGGGCTAATTTATCAAAAATAAAACTCACAAATCACTGAAAAGTTTGAAAAATGGCCAAAAATAAGTAATCAAATTTGATCACTGAAGTAAACTCAGGAATGGAGGGGTAGGGGCTATTCAGTATCAGTTAATTAGATTAAAATAAGCAATCAAATTTGATCGCTAATATAAAAATTCTGAACGTTACCTTCATAAACAAATATGCTGTAAACTCAGTAATGAAGGGGTAGGGGCAGTAGCGTAGCCAGGGGGGGTGGGGGGGCTCGAGCCCCCCCCCATTGGCTTGTGAAGTATGCAAAATCGCATGTTTTTTGTGCTTTTGAGGCCGATTTTTTGTGAAAAACTGAAAATAGCCCTCCCATAGGAAAACAGCCCCCCTCAAACGTCTGAATTTCCGAAATTGGACGAAAAATCAGTCTCAATTTCGGTGAAGACCCCCTTTTTTTTTTGGAGACCACCTAATTTTGGGGGAAAAAACTTTTGAATTTCGGATTTCGGCCGAAAAATCACTCTCAATTTCGGTGAGGACCTTTTTTTTTTTTTTTTTTGGAGACCACCTAATTTTCGGCGGAAAAAACCTTGGAATTTCCGAGAAATTTCGTCTCAATTTTCGGACAAACCGTCTGAAACTGATTCAAGATCGATGAAAATTCGAGTCAAGGTCGTTTGCACACTTCTCACTCTTTCAAAATACCCCCCCCCCTTTTCCAAATCCTGGCTACGCGCCTGGGTAGGGGCTATTCAGTATTAGTTAATTACCAATCACTTCTCCCAAATCTTTTTCTATTACTCTCTCCCAATTATTTTTCTACATAAAACCAAGACGAAATACATTATTTCGTGTGAGTTTTATTGAACTATACGATTTTATGATTTACCAGCATCTAAATACGAGAACTAAAATTTTGCCATTAGCCACCTACCTTGTAGCCTATCTTTGCTATAAGTTTAATCATGTTTGCACTGCCAATTTCTATGCCACGTTTTAGAAGCATTATTTTTTTGAAATAGTTCTAAAATTAAGTTATTTTTGTAAAAAAAAATGCAAAATTTTCGAGCGCTGAGGCTCCCCCAGACCCCATTGCGAATTTCTGGCTACGCTCCCGTGTCATTGAGCTCTTATCAGGATCTAAATACAATACAGCGTTTGACATTTCAACTTTAAGCTGTGCTTATACAGTATGTATAAACACTAAAATAATAATTACTCCGCCAATAAATTAATTTTGCTCAGAAACCGAATTCAAAACCAAACTTGAATCCATAGAGTAGCCAAGAGGGCTGTGTCCCCTTGCATTGACCAGTAGACCAAAGTGCACAATAAGAAAAATACCACAAGTTTTGCCCTTCAGAGGTATTTTTTTGCAGTGATATGGTCTCTACAGTGGTTCAAAGCCCACTTTTGAAACATTTATTATCATTTTTTTTTTGAGGGGAGGGGTATTAACTTATTTGTCAAAAATAACGCTTACAAATTAATCGATAAAAACTTCAAAACAAGGCTAAAAATAAGCAGTCAAAATTGATTGCTTAATACAGGGGTCGGCCACCTACGGCCCGTGGGCCGGATGCGGCCCGCAGAGACATTTCACTCAGCCCGCAACCTTTTCCTTTTTTCAATGATAGATATGCAGCAATAAACCGCCGAAATGGTTCTTTCCTTATTTTTTGAATTTTTGGCGAAGACCGTTCTTGTTTTGTTTTTTCGTCTTCGCCATCAACTCGACCGAAAAAAAGGCCAGAAGTTTCGGCAAAGACCTCTTTTTTTTTGGTCTTTGCCATCAATTCGACCGAAAAAAGGCCTGAATTTTTGACGAAGACCTTCATTTTTTGGTCCGCTAGAATGGTGGCGGCCCGCTGGAACCTTGATAGGACTGAATGGGGCCCACTAGTTCAAAAGGTTGCCGACCCTTGGCTTAATACAAAATGCTTAACGTAAGCTTCTAAAAAAAAAAGTATTGGGGGGGGCCATTCAGCATTTAATATATTTAATTACCACGAGATTTGGTGTTGACCTGTGAGTAAAGTGGGGGTTGAAGGGGCTGAGCAATTCAATTCTTTTAAATGGCTTTCAAATTGCATTTATTTAGTTTTTTTAATGGCTCTAAAAAGATGAGACGTTTGATTCGAATAACGTTAAAATGGCTATTTTTTTTTCTGAAAAATCACAAAAAGTGCCCATCAGTTAATGTTTTGCCTCCAGACCCCGGTATGTGATATGCTTAAGTTGCACCTGCTTGCTATTTTGAAGTCATTTTTGAAGCAAATTTAGAGCATTTTTTAATCAAAAACTCTCAATATTTAGGTAAATCAAGCCCCATCATCTCCCTTAGCAAAATTCAGGTTGCAGTCAGAGGAGCAACCGAGGAAGCTAAGAAAGCTTAGCCTCCCCTTCTCCTTATCCAAGTCACTAGGAAAACTTAACTCACATAATTATGCGAGCGTTTAAACGTGGTTTGAATTTGGTCTGGAAATAAAGAGGACTGAAAGGGTTGGGTAATTTAAGAATTTCAAGTAGATTCCTAATCTCAGCAACTTTGTTCTTTCCAAAGGCCTAAAAAACGTTTGAAATGTGATCCAAATGACAGTAAAATAATTATTTTTTCCAACAAATTGCGAAAATTGCCCAGCGACTGGGGGCGAAGCCCCCAGACCCCCGTGAATAATATACTTGAACTGCATCAGTTTGCTCAACATGCCGCCCAATTGCAACATTTTTTGAGCAGAATTATTTTAATTTTAGGTTCCAAGCCCCTTACCAAAATCCTGGTTGCATCTGTAAGGTTTTGTTTGATCCGGTAAGTAATGAATACGTCGCTTGCCCCCCCCCCCCCTTGCAAAAAATACGGGCTCGAGCCCCCCCCCACCCCCCCATTGGCCTGAAAAGTATGCAAAATTGCACTTTTTAGTGCTTTTGAGGCCGATTTTTGCTCAAAAAATGAAAACAGCCCCCCGAAGTGATTTGGTGACGAAGTTGTGAAGGAGTTGCCGTAATTCGGGCGGAAGAACCGTTTGAATTTCCGTTTTCAGCCGAAAACTCCGTCTCAATTTCGGTGAAGACCTTTTTTTTTCTTCTTTTTTTAGAGATCACCAATTTTTGGGCAAAAAAACCGTTTCAATTTTCGATTTACGCCGAAAAATCCGTCTCAATTTCGAATAAACCGTTTGAATCTGATTCGAAAGCAATGAAAATTCGGGTCAAGGTCGCTTACAGTTCTCTCACTCTTTCAAAAAAGCCCCCCCTCTCTTTTCCAAATCCTGGCTACGCGCCTGCATGTACTCCTACAACTGGTTACTTTCATGGCAAAACAAAAAGCTCGAAGGAAAATCTTCGAGTGGATTATTGTTTACTGCTAAAATATTGCAGGAGGCGAAGTAGCGTACTCCCTACCTGGGTCAAACTACTTACTAACTTTAACCCCAAAATGCAAGATTTTTAGCGTGGTTTGGACTTCAATTGTTAGTAAAAGGAGCATTGAACATTTTAATTTTTTCAATTGGCTTTCAAATTAAAAATCTAGTTCTTTCAAATGGCTCTGAACAAGTGCGAAATGTTATACGGTGGCATTAATAGCTATTTTTTCCAAAAAATTACAGAAAATAACGTAGCGGCTGGAGGATTCACCCCTATAGCCTCCGGAAGCTGAGTGCTCAGCCCCCCGTTTGAGTTGCACTACTTTACTTAACACGTCTCCTCAATTTGGACGTTTTAGCTCTTGCTTAAAGCCCTCTCCCCTTGGCGAAATTTTGGGTGCCAAACACAGACCACGGCTTCTGATCTTCCATTCTACGTTATCTTTGTCCTACAGAGTTCCTCTTTTCGAAAATTTCTGATGCCGTCATTGCAATTGATTTGTGCCCCCTTAATCAGAAATCCTGGCTGCGCCTGTAGCTGAAATGATAGCATTTTTGCATGAAATTGAGGGGAAAACCAATAAAAGTTCTTCGCTCTCTTTTTTGTATTTTGGTTAGTTGCATTCCCAAATTTTGTTGCACTTTCAGCAGACTTGAATGGTTTTGAGTCGAATCTAAGCATCAAAATACGTTTTCTCCGAAACCTTCTATCTACAGATTTGATATGATTTTCGGCTGAATTTAAGGTCTTCAGCGCAGTCACGCTTCGTCTCACCGCTGCAGAAACATTTAAGACAGTTGTTCGTTTTACAGAAGGGGAGCATTGCAAGATTTCACTCAACTTTTCATTACAAATATTAAGGTGGGTTCAGACAAACGGGGTAGGCATGGCACAATGCCCCTTCAAATTTGCAAACAACTCTATACGACTTTTCAGTAACGAATTTTTCAATCTATGTTTTAATTTCATTATCATGAATGTTTAAATTCTACAGTACACTTTAACTGATCAAATTTATTAGTTAAATTTTTATTGACAATAAGTTTGAAAACGAGCAGAAAAACAAACTAGCAATAAGAGTGAAAAACACACAAGAAGAAAAATAGGCATGCATTTCGAGCAACACCAGAAATACTAAAAACATTATGACCAAAAACATTACCTACACAATACTGCACAAAACACATTGACAAAACATTTGATGCAAAGTAATAACGTAGCAATATACTGATACAAAATCAAAGATATTAGGCGAAAATAAGATCGGATAGATTTTAAAATGAGTCAGCTTCACAACCAAAATTGGCACCATACGACAAAGCCAAATACCGCAACGCAATTTTTCCACCAAGTATGGGCAATTAACAAACATTAAGGAACTGTCAAAAGTTGCTGAAAAAATTTGTCGACAAAAAAGCATTGGCGAACTATAATAATAAATAAATGAAATATCGACTTAGGCTATTAATTATCGATTTTTGTTAAATATTGCACCCAGTTGACAACTTCATTTAAAGCTACTTTAATAAAGACTATGTTTAAATGTTAAACAGTCAACTTTTTTTTTTAATTTCTTGATTTGCTTGACAATAAAACAATCGTAAAAAGGCAGGTATCAGCAACGACAGTGATAAGTTTATCCTAATTTTGAAAACCGTCTTGTCTTGAATCCGTTTTTCTTTTGAGTCAAAACGCAATCAAAAATAGTGGGTTTGATTAAGGGAGTAAAATAGCAAAGTAAATCGAAAAACAATTTAAAATCACTCACAAAATACCAAGAATTTATTGGCATAGTTTAAAAATACGGTTGATAATTGATACAATTTTAATTTTCAAGTAATAATTTCAACCTTGACAAAAAGTTACATTCATCATTAACTAGCGCGCGATGGTTGCACAAAACTGGCCACCGAAAATCGAAACTTTTGTTGAGAGGCAGTTGCGTTTTTGAGTTGGGGTTGTATTAACTTTTGAAGATTTTTTTTAATTGAAAAATGTTTTTGTCGCCATCACTCAGTGCAAAATCTACACGATTTGAAAGCTTCCTTCTTTACGATAAAACTATTTTACTTAGCGATACAAATACTGTTATAGAGTGACGTTTTAATTTTCAAAGCAATTAAATATACCAATTCATTCTCAATGTT